>CM033739.1:26825207-28064534 GCA_019671005.1 Hibiscus mutabilis | reverse complement strand
GGTTTCGGATCAAATTTCGGGTCATCATGTTCGGATCGATTTCAAGTCTCAGTTCGGATAAATCGGTTCGATTTTTGGGTCTCGTTTCAAGTTTGCCAGGTCTAAATACGACGCACCTCTTATAATTGGAAATTAAATTTATACTTAAAAATTAATGGCTAGAAGGCAATTTTATCTAAATATATCGATTTATAAAATTAATTATAGAAAGAGATTTATTAATTGACCGAATGGTAAAAATGCTCTTATTATCTTATCTTATTGTTTCATTACACTCTTATTTAGTTTGACATATTAATTTTTTATTTGATGATGATTCGGATGGTGTCTCTTGGCGTTACATTTGCTTTTATGGATCCCCCGAGGAAGTAAACAGAATAGAATCGTGGAATTTATTAAGACACCACAGTGATAGCCCCAATACTCCGTGACTAGTGATCAAATGACTTTAATGAGATTCTTTATACCTCTAAGAAGCAAGGTGACAGAAATCGAAATAATAGACAAATGGATAATTTCATATCAATGCTCGATGATTGTTCTCTATCTGATGTGGGTTATTTTATTGCATGGTATACGTGGGAAAAAAAAGAAGAAGTTTGGCAACCAACAATATCCGTGAGCATATTGATAGGGTTGTCGCAAATGGTCACTGGCGGGATTTATTCCCAAACCTTAAGTTATCTCATTTGCCCGACACTTTTTCTGACCACTGCCCCTTCTATTAGAGACTAGCTCAATTGATTCTAGTATACCTCAGAAATGGAGTTTTAAATTTGAGGCTTCATGGATGCTAGAAGAATCATGTGAAGGTGAATTTCGAAGACTAAGGGACAATTCATCGAGTCATATTTTGGCTCGCTTAGAGTCTTCAAGGTTTTAGTTAATAGATTTTAGGATGTATTGCATTTATGTGTGGACGAAGCGCAAAGTACTTTCATTCCGGGAAGACTTATATATTGCTACTTACGAAATACTCCAGTCTTTTAGACAAAGACTTAGTGGACGTAAAGGCTCCTTTGTTCTGAAATTGGATATGAGCAAGGCATACGACCGTGTTGAATTGGGTTTTCTCGAAGCTATCCTTGTCCGTTTGGGTTTTTCTACTGGATGGATAAGCTGTTTGATTCAATGTGTGTCTACTGTCTCATATTTCGTTATACTCAATGGTATTGTTGGCAATCGATTTTCTCATTCTCGAGGACTCCGTCAATGGATCCCCTAAGACCCTATTTGTTCTTATTATGCAACAAAGGATTGTCATCTTTGTTACATTTGGCGTCTCTTAATGGTACGCTAAGTGGAGCCCATATTTCTCGTAAAACACCGACTATTACTCACCTCCTATTCGTCGATGACTGCTTCATTTTCGGCGAGGCTACTATGGGTGGTGCGATGACAATGTAGAGTATCCTAGATCAATATGCAGCTTGTTCAAAGTTAGATTATCAATTATGATAATTCTAGCTTGTTTTTCAGCTTATCAATAAATGTTTTGCTTTCACTGGCAGTCTCAAACTGTTGGAAGGTGCGACATATATACATTAACAACGCCTTCTTGAAAGGTGATCTCACTGAAGATGTTGTCTATATGAGGCAGCCACAAGGTTAGGAGAAAAGGAAGGATGATGGTACACCTCTAGTTTGCAAATTAAAAAAGGCCCTGTGTAACGCCCCGGTTTTGGGCCTAGCGGTTTTGAGGTTTATTAGACGGTCTAGTAGACAGGGTTAGAGATTCGAGTTGAATTCGGGGCCGTATATTTTTTCGGTAAGATAAAAATATAGAAAGACAGTTAAAAATCATTTTGTTATATATGATTAATATTGGTAAAATCAATTTTGGAAAATGAGATTTGGAAGTGTGACATTTTGGCTAGTTACCAAAATGTAATTTTTGAAAACGGTTTTTTAAAGTGACTAAAATGAAAAGGGTCAAATTCTTAGAATCCTTAAGGAGCTATTTTACCAAGTTCTTTTCTGATGATTTCTCCCTTCAATTAAGTCATTCTAACATGTGTTTTAAAAGTTAATTAAAAAGGATTTTGGATATTAAAGTTTGTTATTTCTTCTTAACCAATTTCACGTAACTTTTCTCACCACTTCTTTTCTGTCAAGCACTTCGGTTTTCATCAAATTCCAGAGATGAGAGACTTATATTCTTAATTTCTTGATCTGTAATTGTTTTTTTATCATTGATTTGCAAAATCTTATTGAAATCTTGTGTTTTCTAGCTTTAAACAAACCAATTGAGGGGGGAATCACACAATAGGGGTAAGGTTCGTGATCTCCTCTATTTAATGGTTCTTTATTGATATTACCAAGTATTTGATCCTTGATTTATGGTTTATAATCTGATTTTGTGTTTTTATATTGATTTAATATATTTAATTGGGATTAATTGATGAAATAGTGAAAGATCCGGATTGGATCTGTTTTCTAGAGATGAGGATTGATTTTAAATATATAATGGATGTTTTGTAATGTTGTTAAGTAGTTGTTAACATAGGAATCCCGAAACTCTTAAATCTCTAATTGATTAGGTTGTTAGATTGGTGTTTTTGTGGAGTTATGATGACTGTGTAGTTGATGGAAGTATTTGGATGAATTAATCCTGTTTTTAAGTGTTAATTGATGATTATAGAAGTTTTAGATTGTGAGTTTGTGGCTGGGTTGTGTTTGGAAAGTATTAGATGGTGATTTTGGTTGTTGTGATTGAGTTTTTGTGAGGGGATTGAGGAAGTCCGTGAGGATTTGTTGTTGTTGTGTTTAGAATGCATTGAGATACATTAATCCTATGTTTCAATGTGATTAAAACAGGGGAGGTTGACCCGGAGGTGATCGGTGAAGCTTTAGAGGCTTCAGACGTTTGATATAGCGTCGGCAAATCGACGTTTCGCATATCGATGAGTGAAAACGTGGTTTAAAGCATTTTGAAGGATTGAAACAGTGTTGTGGGAGTTTAGGTAGAGCTTGAAATGCTTACCTAAGCTCGAAAGTAAGTATAACGTGGTTTTCTCTCTCTGTCGTGCTTTAATGAAATGGTTTTATGCACTTGTTTTGGTTTACATTGTACCTACTGTTTAAGCACGTTTTAAAGTATGTAAAATACTGTTTTGATCATGAAGTGATGATGGATGCACGTGGTAAGTGATCCATGTAAGTATATAGTTTATACTTGTGGTTAAAGAATGTGATGTTGCTTTGGAAAAGTAGTTTGGTTAATGCTTGATAAAAACAATGAGGTAAATGGTTAATTATATTGGCAAGTGATGTGGTTTTAAAATCATTATCGGATATAGTTGGCCGGCCATAGGATTGATAGTGCACTATAATAAGTCGTCTTAGATGTTGATGGGGTTTTAATTTGGTGTATTGAATACTCTATCCAAGTACCCTAATGATTGAGGGGTTACATGGTACCGTAAACTCCCGTTAGTGGATTAAGTGTCTAACCGAGGGTTAGGGTTGGTGTCCCCGTGGGTTGTAAGAGTACCCAGTTGTAATGTACCGCGATTGTGATTGTATCGTTATTCTGGTTGAGATGGCTTGAAGTGTTGTGAGGACACTTGTTGAATCCGTGTATCTGATGAACTATTTTAGGAAATGGAACTTGGTTATTGATCACTTGTGTGCCAATATAATTGTTAATGTATCATTGAAAGGTTTATGTTGTATAATGTGATTTATACATGTCTAGTCTTTAAAGCTTTGCATATGGTAGTTATGCATGGGAAGGCTTAAATTGAGGTTTAGCAATGGGATTTGTTGTTGGTTAGTGATACATGTTGCATATGGTTTAATATGTTGGTTTTGAAAGTGTTAAAGTGCATGGTTTTAAAGGCATGATGTTTTATACGTTGGTAAACATGGCTTGAAATGGGACTTTTAATAAGTTGATGGAAAATGGTTTTAAATGCATTGATGATGTGTTGTTTTTGAGCACTCATCACTAAGCCTAGCATGCTTACGCTCTCTTTGTCTATCAATGCAGAGAATTAAAGGCTTAGGAGGCAGCGGGAAGCAAGGGATCAAAACAAGATTTGGTAATCAAAATATGTTTTGGACTAGACTATAAGTAATAAGGGCAATGAGGTTTCCGTTGTTGTGTTGGGAGGTGTTATGTTAAACTCTCTGTTGAGCAAGTTTATTTGGTTGCTCTTAGTTTGTAAATGGTCTTTTTGGATTGTTTCGGTGATGGTTTTGTAGTTCCATATTTTGTTTGGTTGGTTTTCTGGAAAGCATGCCTCTAGTTTATCATTTGATGCAAGATGCCATGAATTGATGTTGAACCTGAGTTGTTGTGGTGTGGTCTGATCCTTGAATATGTCAGATGTATGTTAGAAACATGCTAGGGTGCTTTAGTGTGTTCAAAAGCATGTTAAACCTGTAAAAATAGACATTTCAGGTCCAAGCGTATCGGTACGGGTGTCCCTGTTTCGGTACGAGCAAGCCATTTTAGGCTTAGCATACCGGTATGCGAGCAACTATTTTGGTACGGGTCTACGCAAATTTGGCCAGTGTTCTGGTACTCGGGAAGGCGTTTCGATAGGGTACAATATTTTCATGAAAGGCGTATCGAAACGAGTTTTGGCTACTGGAATTTTGAGGCTTTATAATATTGAAGGCGTATCAAAACACCCTTGTCCGTACCGGTACGGTGGTAGTTAATTTGGTTATTTTGGAATCTTCTAAAGTTTTGTTTCTTGTGTTTTAGTCCCTGAATGTTATGGATGCAATTGAGTGAGTATGGATGATCCTTTTAAACTGATTTTTGACACGTGAGCATGAAACCTGCTTAATTTAAGTTTGGTAATATAAAAATGGGTTAAGTCCCTATAATTTTCTAAAATTGCAATTTGGTCCCTAAATCCAATTACGATCAATTGGATGTTTGTTCGACGCCCGATTGAGTTGGGTTTTCACCTGAGACCATTATGTATATGTAGGATAATAATTACGCATCTAGATAAGATAAAAGAAAAAATGGACGTGTTTCGAGTTTTATCTTCTCGGTTTACTTCGGTAAACCTAATGTAGCTCACTCGGTTCGGTCTTGGGACTAGGCTAGGTCGAGGGGGTTACATTTGGTGGTATCAGAGCTAGGTTTGCGATAGTTGGGATGTTGTAGTTTATTATATACCATTGCTTGTTACACACGGTGATTGAATATGCACATTGATACATATGTTGGTATAACTGTTGTGGTGATATAGTGGGTTGTAGTTATTGTTTGCTATGTATAGTGATTGCGATATGCACGTTGATTGCTTTATGCCTTGTTGGGGGAAAATACGAGAAACCATTGCCTTATTATTATAGTCTAAAATATTTTGAATTGAGATGGAAGTCTTGGATCCTTTCTTGAAGTTGGCTTAATTGTGATGTTTTGAAATGTTTATCATGCCTTAGATATATTTTTAGCACGATGGGACCGAGGAGAGAGTTGCGATCTGGTATGATTGCTGCTACCGTTAGGCAGGGAAATGAGGAGGATGATATACCTCCTAGAGGGTTGCCTCCGCCCCCACCTAAGGGAGTGGAGCAAGTGCCACATGAGCTAGCTGGGCAAAGGTTGGGCAATATGGAGCCGTTGATTCAGGCCATGATTGGTGCTTTCCAGGCAGCTTTTGCGGTGTTCAAGTGTCAGCACTAGTGGTTGGGCAAGGTTTGTCGTTATAGCGTCTCCGTAGTCTAGGCGGAGTTGAGTTTCGTGGTCTAGCACCAGAGGCTTCTAAGGACTGGTTGACTAGTACAAAGAAGATTCTGGAATGGATGGGTTGTAAAATGCCCGTAAGTTGGGTTGTGTTGTGTCTCTGTTACAGGGAGATGCTTATAGTTGGTGGACTACCCTAATAAATAGGATGGCAACCGCTGATGTGTCTTAGGAGTTCTTTTGTAGTGTGTTTTGAAAGAAGTATCTGAGGGTTTAATATTAGGACAAAAAAAGAGAGAATTTATGGCTCTAGTGCAGGGCAGTATGTCTGTTTCTGAGTATAAGGTACAGTTTGTGAGGTTGAGCCAGTATGCTCATGAGTTAGTTTCTGACGAGCGTCGGCGATGTGATCGTTTCTGCTACGGGCTGGTTCAGAAGGTTAAGACATACATGCTTGCTGTCGATTATATGGATTTTGATGTGTTGGTCACGCGAGCCAAGGATATTGAGCAGAATCTTG
The DNA here is from genome assembly GCA_019671005.1 of Hibiscus mutabilis. Classification (NCBI taxonomy): domain Eukaryota; kingdom Viridiplantae; phylum Streptophyta; class Magnoliopsida; order Malvales; family Malvaceae; genus Hibiscus; species Hibiscus mutabilis. The sequence continues at coordinate 28,058,361 of CM033739.1, read as the reverse complement.
GCTTAGCTTCTGGATCTCAAGGTGTTAGCTCTGGTAAGAGAGCGGTTGATTCCAATTTTGGCAGTGGTCAGGCCAAGAGACACCGTGATAGGAGGTATCACCTGGACCAGAGGCGTGGTAGTGGTGTTGTTGGGCATGGAGCGTAGGGGTAGGGTGCCCAGGTTCGAGCTCTATACAACACTTGTTGGGCTTCTGGATCGCATGATCATCTGAGGCTAGAGATTGTCCACGTTTGGCCAGGGAGGGTCACGCACCTGCAGCTGTTATAGCTAATGCTTGTTGGAGTTGTGGGTCTGGCGACCATCGGAGGCGTGATTGTCCTTTGTTAGCGAGAGTTGGGTAGGGTGTTGCATCTGTTGTTGCTCCGTAGAGGGGTCGTGGTTAAGGTCGTTGCCCGTTTCAGTGCAGAGATTGTGGGCAGAGGACTGTGGCTCATACCGTTGCTGTCCAACCTAAGGATGGTGGACCAGCTAGAGTGTATGCTCATTGTGAGGGGTGTAACAACACAGATATGATCACAGGTACCTTTACCTTGCAATCTTTTTCATTGTTTTCTTTAATTGATTCGGGATCTACTCATTCATATATCTTAAGTGAGCACGCAACATTGTTGAGTGTTTCTATTGAGTTTCTGGATGCTGACATATTGGTAACTAGTTCTTTTGGAGAAACGGTTACAACTAGGAGGTTGTACCGGCGTTGTCTTTTGGTGGTGCAAAGGCATGAGTTCGCCGCAGATCTGATGAAATTGCCATTATATGGTTTTGACGTTATTTTGGGTATATATTGGTTGAGTGAGTACAAGGCAGTGGTGGATTGTGAATCCAAAAGGGTTTCCTTAAGATTAGCCGACGATTATGAAGTTGTGGTGGTTGGAGAGAATATGAAATTCTTGTCCAATGTTGTTTCGGCTACTCGAGCGGAGAAGATGATGTTTGATGGTTGCCAAGCTTATTTGGATATTATTGTGAATCCTGAAGCCAAGGGTGTTCAGGTGTAGGACATTCAGGCTGTATGTGAGTATTCAGAAGTTTTCCTGAGGAGCTGCCGGGTTTACCTCCAAATAGGAAGGTAGAATTTCGTATTGAGACATACGAGGGTACAACTCCAATGTCCATTGCTCCCTACCGGTTGGCACTGAAGGAGTTGAAAGAGTTGAAGTCGCAGCTCCAGAAATTGTTGGATCATGGGTTCATTCGACTGAGTGTTTCGCCTTAGGGTGCTCTGGTTCTCTTTGTGAAAAAGAATGATGGTACATTGCGCATGTGCATAGATTATCTGCAGTTGAATAAGTTAACCGTAAAGAATAAATACCCTTTGCCGTAGATCGATGATTTGTTCGACCAGTTTAGCTGGGCGACAGTGTTCTCGAAGATCGATTTAAGGTTGGGGTATTACCATTTGAAGGTTAAGGATGTTCATATGACTACATTTCGTATGAGGTACGGGCACTATGAGTTTTTGGTAATGCTGTTCGGTTTGACAAATGCCTCGACGGCTTTTATGGACATGATGAACAGGGTGTTCCATGAATACCTTGATGAGTTTGTGGTGGTGTTTATCGATGATATACTCGTGTACTCTCTTACCGAGGAAGATCATGAACAACATTTGCGAATTGTGTTGCAAGTTTTGAAGGATAATCAGTTGTATGCCAAGTTGAGCAAGTGCGAGTTTTGGCTCAAGAAGGTGATGTTCCTTGGTCATGTGGTATCTGCGGAGGGTATTCGTGTTGATCCACAGAAAATTGAGGCTATTCTCAATTGGAAGAAACCTACGATAGTTTCGGAGGTGCATAGTTTTCTTGGGTTGGCCAATTATTATCTCTGTTTTATTGAAAGGTTTTATAGTATTGCGACACCGCTGACGAAGTTGATGCAGAAAAATGTTCCTTAAGTGCGGTTAGAGAAACAACAGCAGAGTTTTGAGAAGTTGAAGGAAGTCTTGACACATGCTCATGTGTTGATTCAACCCGAGTCGGGGAAGGAGTTTATGGTCTATAATGATGCATCGTACGTTGGTTTGGGTTGTGTGCTGATGCAAGATGGTAGGGTGGTGGCCTATGCATCGAGGCAGCTGAAAGTTCATGAGCGAAACTATCCGACTCATGACTTAGAGCTTGCGGCTGTGGTGTTTTCCTTGAAGATTTGGTGACACTACCTTTTTGGTGAGAAATGTGTTATTTTTACGGATCATAAGAGTTTGAAATATTTGATGTCTCAGAAGGATTGAATCTTAGGCAACAAAGATGGTTGGAGTTGTTTAAAGATTACGACTTGACAATCGAGTATCATCCAAGAAAAGCCAATGTAGTTGCGGATGCATTAAGTCGTAAGGTTGCTGTTGAGCTTAGGGCGATGTTTACAAGGATAAGTGTGACACGAGAAGGTGGTTTGTTGGCTAAGTTGCAAGTTAAGCCTACGTTGTCGCAAATGATCAAAGCTAAGCAATCGTCCGATGATTCTTTGGTTCCTCATGTCAAGGACATATCAGAAGGTAAGCCATCGGAGTTTTATTTTGATGATGATAGTGTTTTGTGCTCTAAAGGCCAAATAGTAGTGCCAGAAGTTGCGGAGCTTAGACATACTATTTTGGCGGAGGCACATTCTAGTCCTTTTGCTATGCATCCCGGTAGTACCAAAATGTATCGAGATTTGAAGGAAAGTGTTACCTGTACAAAAGTACTGTTTTTAATGCCAATCTTACAATGCTTTTGCTTGTTTTTAGGTACATTTAGTTGCATTAGGATGTTAAAATCATGCATTTACAAAAGGAGTTTAGAATTTTGTCTATGCCAATGTGAATGGTTGTTTTGGTGGCAATTTTGCAGGTTTGGCATAGGATTTGGCCCAGAAAAGCAACACATGAAGGAACTCTAGTGAGAGAATGCCGAGTGTTGTTGGCACAATTGGACCAGACAATGCCAAGCACCGGTTGGTAGAGAAGTGAACTTGATGCCATACCAAGAAGTTGTTGGACCCTGAAAAAATAAGACATGACCAGGCTCCGAAAAGATAGCAATTGGAACAATCTCTGAAAAAATAACGGATAAGATGATGCCAAGACTGGTTGGCAATTCATGCCAAGCTTGGACGCCAAGACAACATCGGCAGTATGACGTCAGCCCTAGCCTGATCAGCTCTCATTCAAACCTGGATAAGAAGATTATCCCTTATCCCTTGGGCAGTTGAAATTTAAAATTTGAAGAGCTAATCCTATCCCTTCCTCGCACGCCTATTTAAACACCAACCAAGCAAGCATTGGAGATCGCGGAGAAGAGTGGATGATGAGGAGTTGGTGTGTGACGATTGAAAATTGACTGCACCTTAGAAGGGTGGTTCGACCAGCTTGGTCGAGAAGCCTGGATCTTGAAGGGCTGCATCGAGAGACCCCTTCTAGCCCATTTTCTCTTTCAAGTTATTTTATCTTGTTTTTAATGGTGATGTACTTTGAAAACATTTGTGGGTTGTTGGCTAAATCCCTCACCATGAGCTAATTTAATAGTTGGTGGGGGATGTTTGCGTTAAACACTATTTTTATGTTTTAGTTTTTAATAATAAATCTGCCTTGGCAATGTTTTCACTATTTGACATACTTTAATGTTTTCTAAATACTATGCCAAGCGAGAGCTGGCACTGTTGGCTTATTTCTACTCAATATCTTAATAGACTTGGGGTGGCAACGATTGAGTTGTTGAATACTAAAGAGAGAAGCTTCGAGAGAAGTCGTTCAAGTAGATAAACTTACTTCAGGAGTGAAATCTACCCCTTAGAAGTATAGATTGGATCTTAATCAAATTGGTTTATTTGAAAACAAGAACTATAGAGATATAGGGGGTTTTAGATGGTCAATTTAGGGCAATGACCATCGAGAGATGCTTTGCTAATTTTGAGTCTGCTCGGCAAACAATGCCAAGACCGGTTGTTATTAAAGGCTAGCACGGCATGAATAGCGTGAAAACCAAGCATTCCCTGCCAATGCTCATCATTCATTAAAGCACCTTCCTTGCCAACGTCTTTACTTTACTTCCATTCCTTTTCATTTCAATTATTTTCAAAGCCAACTTCAAAACAAATCAACTTTTTTCTTAAGGCAAGTAACAATCAAGGCAATTGAATTCTACGCCAATCTCTGTGGGATCGATACTCAGCTTAACTGTTGTATTACTTGCAGACCGTGTATACTTGCACGCAAAAGACTCATCTTGGCACTGTTTTATACTTTTCCAATATATATTTTCTGCCCCTTTTGCCAGCATTCACTTAAAAAGTCTACAAGTTTTTGGCGCCGTTGCTGGGGATTGCAACAGAATTTATTGTTTTTAAATTTTTACTTGTCTTTATTTTATTTTTATTTTTACCTTTTATTTTTGTCGGTGTATGACCAAAAGCCATCCTGTGGTGGACAAGTGGCCATACGATTCGAAAATTGAGAAAACCTTGCAGAGGTTAAAAAGAAGATTTCGAGAGATGCAAAACCAAGGTAATGGAGGGAAAGGTGTGGTGAACAATGGAGGAAACCCACTTAACAATAAAATACCACCACATGTTGTCCCAGTTGTTAATGAGAGACCTATTAGAGAATATTCGGCCCTAACCATTGACAATTTGATGCCAGGACTTGTTGGCACAGAGGTAAACGCTGTCAATTTTGAACTTAAGCCGGTAATGATTCAAACTCTTTTGAATGTAGGTCAGTTTGATGGAGCACTTACTGGAGATCCTAGGCAACATCTTAAGCAGTTCATGGAGATATGCCAGATATTTCAACAAAATAGAGTACCTGAAGATACCGTGAAGTTGAAGTTATTTACTTTTTCTTTAAGAGACAGGGTGAAGGCTTGGCTTAATTCCTTGCCACCTGGCTCAGCTACTTAATGGGCAGACTTATACCAGAAGTTCTTAACAAGATTCCAGCCGCCAACGCTCACTGCCAAGCTGCGAGGTGAGATCATTATATTCAGGCAGGCTGAGGATGTGTAACACCCTCGACCCGAATGTCACATTTGGGCCTCAAGCCCAACCCGTTATTATAAAATTTTGACCTAGTTTATCCCAGTCCACAATTGATTTTGAAAGTCCATTTAATTACAACCCAATAAAACATAATAAATAATTAAAAACATATAAAATGGAACTCCTTTTAAAATTACATTATAAACCCTTGACTCGATAGTTTGAAAATCCAAATACGATTTACAATATACAATAGGTTCCTAAGAATACAAATCCCAAAGACCTAAGTATTGTACTCTGAAGAGACGAGGTGCTAGAATCCTTCCCAGATGGTGCTCCTTCAAGAACGTGCCAAACCTACTAACCTGCGAATGAAAGCAACGATTCCGAACGCTGAGCTAACAAAGCTCAGTGGATACACTGCCACTCAACCATGCTTCATACAAATCATAAATAAAGCAATGCAACAAGAATGATATCATGGCAAGATAACAATGGCGCTACCATATCCGCCTAAACACATGGCATTATGAATGTATGATCACGCACATAGCTCGTACAAGTATCTCATACGTTGACCTAGCACCACACTAATGACACCAATAACATTAAGTGAGGTCCGCGTCCACAAAGCATCAGAATCCTACACTTGAGTGAGGCCCGCGTCCACAAAGCATCAGGATCCTACACTACGAGTAAGGCCTGCGTCCACATAGCATAGGGATCCTATACTCTGAGCAAGGCCCACGTCCACAAAGCATCGGGATCCTATACTCAAGGGGATGAGGCTCGCATCTACATTGTATCGGGATCCTACATCCATGCTCGTGATCTCTCATCAAACATCTTCGAATGAGGCTCGCATCCACAAAGCATCGGGATCCTACATTTGGGAGTCTTCAAGGTGTTGCAACACACATAGGGTATCCAAATCCCAACAACAAGGGATGACTCGACTATCTAGGCGTCCCATCAGCACACAACAAGGACCCTAGTAACCACACAGCTCTAGACCTCGACACAAGGGTCTTACTCCACACAGCTCTAACACCTTTACCATAGCCATATGGTTTTTATCAGTTATTATATCATCTCGTTGAATTATCCATTCATTAGCATGTTTATAAAGTACACATTAGCCATTCTCATTAATTTATCTTATTATCCGATAAGACTCAACCTTATAGGTGCTCTTTTCCTCACACAGAATGGACCTAGATTACCACACAGCATCCACGTTCCGCCTAGGATCCCTATGGTTTACCACCTCACATAATTTACCCAACATTTACCAAGTCATTAGCCATTCATTACTCGTACGGGGTTAAAATTTCCATTTCTCAGTTTTAATATTCATTTTACACCTTAACGGGCCCCCAAGGCCCTTTGCCTCGAATTATAACACCCCGAACGCCACCTCGAAATTATTGGGCAGATTGCCCAGCGAGTATCGATACTCCTAGGTGAGTATCGGTACTCCCCTCTAAGTATCGATACTCCCATATGAGTACCGATACTCTAACTAGGTTCGAAAGAACTAGACCCTAAGCCGTACCTATACGCTATGTACTGTACTAATACTTATCATCTGTACTAGGATCGCCCCGTATAGATCCACCCCGTACTGGTACTCTCACAAATGGGTACCGATACGCTAAGCCTCTCCTAAGTAAGCAACAGCGCGCACCGATACTCCCCTATGAGTACCGATACCCCCACTAGATTCGAAGGAATTTAACCCAGGGGAGTACCGATACGTTATGTACCGTATCGGTACTCAAAGCCTTTCCAGGCAATGTAACAGTACGCACCGATACGCCCCCTTGCGTACCGGTACATGAAGGTGTCTCTAGAATCCTTACCTTACAAAGGGTACCGATACACGGGGAAGCATATCGATACTCCCCTCACAACTCTTCCCCTATTTACACTAAGGCGTACCGATGCTCTAACCCTAGTACCGGTAAGCAAGCCCGATTTTCAAACTCTGGGTGCGGGTTTCACCTAGAAACCCTGTTTAACCCTCATAGTTAAACCCCAAATCAATTCTACAAGTTATTGTGAAGGTATTAAGTGAGTTTCTACCAATTTTAAGCCTTAGCAACATCAAATCCCCATTTTACCATTAAAGGGGTCAACCCAAAGCTTATCAAACCATAAACACCAAAACATACACAAAGCTTATTTTTATGAGTTACAGGAAACAATAGAAGTTAGTAGTGTACTAACCTCGAATTAAAGCTGATGAAGAACCCCTCAAAGATCCATTCCTGTTCTTCTTCTTCAAGCCCTCACCAAACACCTTCTTCTACCACAACCAACCATTTTTACCTTGGTTGGTAGATCTCTCAAAGCTGAACAAGCTTTCCTTCTTGCCCCAAACGAGATTCTTACTCAAACTTTCAAAGATTACACCTTTTACTTCAACTTGGATAAGAAGATGGATATGAGAAAGAAGGAGAAGACAAGGGGACAAAGGTGACTTCACCCTCCAACTTTTCTGCAGAAATTAAAGCCCCCATCAGCTCTCATTGTCTTTAATTATGCTTTTACCCATTTGCCCTTCTTACTTTTACCTTAGCCCAACAACAAACCCACAACACAAGCCCAAAAGCTTTTCTTCAAGCCCAACAAGGCTCTCAAGGCCCAATATCTATACCCAAACGTGAAGCCCATTCCTCAGTTTAACCTGACCCTCGAGTTCCAAAACCTGGGTCGTTATAGGATGAAACCTTATATGATGCCTAGGAATAATTTAAAGACGTGTTGAGGAGGTGTCCTATGCATGAATTCCCGAATTGTACCCAAATACAAACCTTTTACAATGGATTAAGTGCACAAACGAGGACTGTTGTTGATGCTTCAGCAGCTGGTTCGTTGCTTGACAAGACGTATACCGAGGCTGTTGACATTTTAGAGAGGATTGCAATTAATGATTTTGAATATCAAGTTGCGAGACTTGGGATCGGAACTAAAACCAATTGGAAATTTCAGGTTGATGAACTAACGTCCATCCATGCTGAGATTTCCAACCTTACTAGCTTGGTAAGAACGTTGCAAAAGAACAATGAGTCCCAAGAAGTCAAAGCATTAGACCTATTCTGTACAATTTGTGGAAAGAATCATCATGTGGATGAATGCCATGCCAATCCTAAATCGGTGAATTTTGTTGCCAATGTTAATCTTTACTATAATCCTAACTCCAATACTTATAATGCAGGTTAGAGACAACACCCTAACTTAGCTCGAGGAAATCAGGGAGGTAACCAGTACAACGCCCAGCGCCAGAATATCCAGAGGCAGAATAACAATGCCATGCCAGCATTCTATCAAAATGCCATGCCACACAAAGCTCAAAATAATTTTTAGCAAGGGCATAAACTCAACCACGGAGGCACTCTCACAGAGTACATGGAGAGGAATGATGCCACAGTCCAGAGTTTGGTAGCATTAATGAGAAACTTAAAAGTCCAAATTGGGCAGATTGCCAATGCACTCAGAAATCGACCCCAAGGAGCATTGCCAAGTGACATAGAAGATGCTTGACACAAAGACAATGAGCAATGCAATGCTATAACTCTTCGGAGTGGTAAGCAGTGTGAGCTGGAGAAGGTTGCTAAGCAGCCAATTAATTGCCAAATTGAGAAGCCTGTGCCAGCAGATAGTCCCAAGGAAGTAGAGAAAGAGGAAACAAAAGCAGATGTTGCTAGTACCAATGCTAGACAGCATACCGATGCCAGCACCGATGCCAAACAGACTGATGCCAGCATTACGTTGGCAAAGCCAGTAGAGCCGGCTCGTGTTTATCTGCCACCACCATTTCCAGCAAGACTTCAAAAGAATAAGCAAGACCAACAATTGAAGTGCTTCTTGGAGGTTCTTAAGCAATTGCAAATCAACATTCCATTGGTAGAAGCCCTTGAAACTGTAGCTCTGACCGAAGGATGCAGTGCCATAATCCTAAACCGATTGCCACCAAAGCTGAAAGATTTGGGAAGTTTTACTATTCCCTACACCATTAGTAACAAATTCATGGGCAAGGCACTATGTGACCTGGGAGCCAGCATCAACTTGATGCCAATGTCAGTTTTTCGGAAGCTTGGCATAGAAGCAAGACCTACCACGGTGACACTTCATCTGGCAGACCGATCCTATGCACATCCCAAGGGTAAGATTGAGGATGTGTTAGTAAAGGTAGACAAATTTATTTTTCCAGCTGATTTTATCATTTTGGATTATGAGGCTGATATTAATGTCCCGATTATTTTGGGTAGACCTTTTCTTGCCACGGGTAGGGCTTTGATTGATGTTCATAAAGGGGAACTAACAATGCTCATGAATGATCAGCATGTTACATTTAATGTGTTTCAAGCTTTGAAATGTGCAGATGAACCTAATGAGTGCCAAGCAGAGGAGATGATGGAGTCCGTTTACACTTTGGACACAACAGAGTTATGCCAGGATACATAATTTGATGCCAACAACTTATATGGCATAGCTAAACTGTTTGAGGAACTAGAAGAACCAGTCTTGGAGGCTGAAGAGGTAAGTTATGTTGAGCCACTACAGTTGGCCGGCAGAGAGATCAGGGCACCTAGACCATCAATTGAGGAGCCACCAGCGTTGGAACTAAAACCACTGCCAGATCACTTGAAGTATGCTTATTTAGGTAAACACTCAACTCTGTCGGTGATCATTGCCACTGATCTCACTAATGATCAGGAGGAAAGGTTGTTGGCAATATTACGTGATTATAAGCAGGCGTTAGGTTGGACTTTGGCAGACATTAGAGGTATTAGCCTAATCATTTGTATGCACAAGATTATCTTGGAGGAGTACCATGGCAAGACCATTGAAGGCTAGAGAATGCTAAACCCGAGCATGAAAGAGCTAGTGAAAAAAGAGATCATAAAATGGCTTAATGTCGAGATTATATATCCTATTTCTAATAGCTCTTGGGTTAGCCCGGTGTAGTGTATGCCAAAGAAGGGTGGCATGATCGTGGTACAGAATAGTAAAGCTGAATTGATTCACTCCAGAATTGTCACAGGGTGGAGAGTGTGCATGGACTATAGGAGGCTGAACAATGCCATGAGGAATGACCACTTCCCATTGCCATTCATTGATCAGATGCTTGATAGGTTGGCAGGTAAAGCTTTCTATTATTTTTTTGGATGGTTATTCAGGTTATAATCAGATTGCCATCGCCCCTAATGATCAAGAGAATACTACGTTCACGTGTCCATATGGGACGTTTGAGTTTAGAAGGATGTCATTCGGCCTATGTAATGTACCGGCAACGTTTCAATATTGCATGATGTCGATTTTTTCTAATATGATAGAGCACAACATGGAAGTATTCATGGATGATTTCTCAGTGTTTGGCAAAACATTTGAGGAATGTCTTCAGAGTTTGGAGCAAGTCTTGAAGAGATGCATAGAGACAAACCTAGTGTTGAACTGGGAAAATGCCACTTCATGGTAAAGGAGGGCATTGTTCTCGGGCACAAGGTAACTGAGAGAGGGTTAGAAGTTGATAAAGGAAAAGTTGAGGTAATTAAGCAATTACCGCCTCCAACAAGTGTCAAACGTATAAGGAGTTTTTTAGGACATGCTGGTTTCTATCAGCAATTTATTAAAGACTTTTCAAAAATTGTCAAACCTTTATGCTTGTTATTAGAACATAATGCCACTTTTGCATTTGACAATTCTCGTTTGAGAGCATTTTAGGAGCTTAAAGAAAAGTTGACCAATTCCCCTATAGTTGTGGCACCAGACTGGAATGAGCCCTTCGAGCTCATGTGCGATGCCAACGACTATGCTGTTGGAGCAGTCTTGTGACAAAGGCATTGCAAGGTTTTCTATGCCATATACTATGCTAGCCGAACCTTGAACGAAGCACAACTAAATTACTCTACGACCGAGAAAGAATTTCTTGCGGTTGTATTTACTTTTGACAAATTTAGATCTTATTTAATTGGTAACAAAGTTGTGGTTTTTACATATCATTCGGCATTGAAGTACCTCTTGGAAAAGAAGGTAGCCAAGCCCAGATTAATCCGCTGGACGCTCCTACTTTAAGAATTTGACCTTGAGATCCGAGACAAAAAGGGCAGTGAAAACCTAGTAGCTGACCATCTCTCACGTTTAGAGCATCACCTTGAAGATGGTAAGACAAATTTTATAAGAGATGAATTTCCTGACGAGTATTTGCTTGTAGTTAATGACATGCTATGGTATGCCGATATTGTTAACTACTTGGTAAGTAACATTCGACCACCAGACTTGGTATTCAATGCCAAGAAAAGGTTTTTGCGGGAAGTCAGACAATACTATTGGGACGAGCCAATATTGTTCAAACAATGTACTGACCAAGTGATCCGTCGGTGTGTGCCTGAGGATGAGTAGCATAACATATTGCATTTATGCCATGCTGCACCGTATGGAGGTCACTTTGCTGGAGTAAAGACTGCTGCCAAGGTATTGCAGTCAGGATTCTTTTGGCCCACATTATATAATGATGCCCACGAGTATGCCAAAGCGTGTGATCGATGCCAACGGACAGAGAACATCTATGGCAAACACCAACTACCGCTCCAAAACATTATGCCTGTGGATTTATTTGATGTATGGGGGATAGACTTTATGGGCCCTTTTCCACCCTAATTTGGTAGTGTATATATTCTTGTGGCTGTTGATTATGTATCTAAATGGGTAGAAGTTGTTGCTCTGCCAACAAACGATGCCAAGGTCGTTGCCAAGTTCTTGCACAAGCATATTTTTATTAGATTTGGCGCCCCTAGAGTGATTATTCATGATGAGGGCACCCATTATAAATGCAATCTAATTTTTAAAGCTTTGTGCATGTATGGTATACAGCAGAGAATCGCCACGGCATATTATCCACAAACAAAAGGGCAAGCTGAGATTTCAAATAAGGAGATTAAAAACATCCTAGAAAAGACTGTTAATCCATCAAGGAATGATTGGTCCTTGAGACTAGATGAGTCCTTGTGGGCTTATAGGACTGCCTTTAAAACTCCTTTGGGTACTTCATCGTTTAGACTTATTTTTGAAAAACCATGTCATTTGCCAGTGGAGCATGAACATAAAGCCCACTGGGCCATCAGAACACTTGGCATAACATGGAGAGCTGCTGGAGAAAAGAGGTTACTAGACCTAAATGAATTGGAGGAATTCAGAATACAAGCCTATAAGAACGTTAGAATCTACAAGGAAAAGGCAAAACGTTGGCATGACAGTAGGATAATGCCAAGAAAGTTTGAGGTAGGCCAATGAGTTTTGTTATTCAACTCACGGCTTAAATTGTTTCCAGGGAAACTCAGATCAAAATGGACAGGCCCTTTTGAAGTTGTGAAGCCCTATGCTCATGGAGCCGTAGACATTAAGAACTTGAAGACGAGAGAAATCTTTAAGGTGAATGACCAACGTTTAAAGCACTACATGGAAGGTAATCAGAACAATGCCAATGAGGTGATCCTCTTGGCATAGGTAACGTAAAAACACCATCAGGTTTGAGTTTTTGTAAAGATTAGGTTAGTGTTTTTCTTTGTTTTTAGGTTTCAAGGTTTTTGTAGTTTTTCTTTCCTTTATAATTTTTTTTATTCCTTTATGTGTTGAAAGGTTTTATTTGAGTTTATGCAGATTCAATATGCCAGGAACACTGCCAGGATTGTTGGCAAGAGCCGAAGCCCCAATAGAGAAATCTACCAGGCATAGTGCCAGAGCAGCTTGGCATGCAGCGGTGTAAGAAACGGAAGGATGAAAGAAACCCTAGCTTGATCGGCCCATTCAATAAGAGAGAGTATTTTTCTTTTAAATTTAAAACCCTTAACCACCCAAAAAATAGGTTAAAATTTAAATTTAACCTAAAATCCTTACCCTATCCTATCACCTATCACCTTATCACTTCACCCTTATCACTTTTCCCCTTTCAAATCAAACTCTCTTTATCTTTCATCATTATCTCTATTTATCAATCCCATTAAATCATACAACCGCCTATTTTTCATCTTCTTACCCTAGCTGGTTGAATAACCAAAACTCTCTCTCACTTTTTACTTTTCTTTTCGACAAGCAAGTACCAAAATTCCCAATTGTCTTTTATTCATCTTATTCAAACACCGTTTCAAATTCTTCAATGATTTCAATGGCTTCTTCCTCTACCCCTTTCAAATGATTCTTCAACGAGAAGATTCAGAAAAAGTTTGAGACCAACTTTGCCTCAAGAAGTTTTTGCTACTAGAAGCACTTCGACTTCAAAACAGAGACAAACAATGGCTTCCCTCCAAAAGTTATGCCAACGATCAGCCTGCACAAATGTAGTCTGTTCTGCCAACAAAAAGGGGATATTTACACCACCATTGTTGAAGAATTTTATGCGCATCTTGTGACCAAGGATTCGCCCTTCTTGATGATTAGAGGTAAGTGTGTGCATTTTGATGAAGGGTATATTAACAATATGTTTGAGTTGGACGGTGCAGGGAATGAGTATTTTGAGTACGCTGACTCAATGAATGCTGCTAAGAGAAAGAGGTTGGTAGCAGACCTGTGTGAGCCTGGCACGACCTAGACAGTGTCATCCAAGGAGCACCGTACGGTGAAAAGGTTGGCATTAAAGCCCCAATAGAGAGGATAGAATCGCTTTGTGAAGGCAAATCTGATGCCTACATCCCTTAACGAGACTGCGTCAGAAGAAAGGATGATCCTATTGCACTCCATTGTTATAGGGCGCAAGACTAATGTTGGCAAGCTTATTATTGAGGAAACTTACAAGTGTGCAGCGAAAGGTAATGGCAGTTTGTTCTTTCTTTTGTTGATTTCTAACATTTGCATGCTTATAATGTGCCCAAGCTTGATATAGATAAGGGACAAATGATCAAGGGAACAATAATTACAGCTGCTACAAGGAGAAATATCGTTGCCAAATGAGTCAAAGGCTGTGCCAGACACCATGCCTAAAACTGTGCCAGACAGTTCACTAGCCATGTTGTCACAAATTTACCATCGCCAAGAGATCATTCTTCAAAAGTTAGAGAAAGCTGAGGAGCTTAATGTCAAGTTGGGACATTACACACAGGCTATAGATGTTGTAATCAGGAATGTTCTTAAAAAATTGTCCATTGATTTCGTGCCAGAATTTCTAGATTTCCCTGTTGAGACGTCTGTCAGCGATGATGCTATGCCAGCCAGCCCAAATTCATACCCCATCCGATGCCACAGTCTTATTATCTCCAGTTCAAGTTGAGTCTGCCAGTTCTGATTCTTTATCTGAATTAAAGGAAACCAAAGCCAAGTCTGTCAAGGCTAAGTCACCAGTGACATCTGCTATACATACGCCATCTGATGCTACCGATGCATCTGCCGCGTCGGAACCTGCCAAGAAAGTGGAGGAAGTTGGAATCTCCACCGCCGCATCAAAACCGAGCATGAAAGGAAGAAACGAATGGCTCCTGATCGTGGACCATTTGTGAAAAGAAAGACCCGTGTCACACGAGAAGTCTCCGAAGGGGATTCCTCTTCTTCCTAAACTTCTTTACATTTCATCACTTTGTATTTTCATGATCATGCATTTTATTGTCTGTTTTTATGAGTTGTTTCATGCATTGGGGACAATGCACATCTTGGGTTTGAGGGGTGTGCATTTCTTCACATCTCTGCCATGTATTTCATGTTTAATTTCTGTTGTCATGTCATTTGCCATGCCATCTAGGTCATTTAGAATAGATGCATACCTAACCACTAAAAAAAGAAAAAGAAAATTTTGTCTCGACTTAATTTTGAAAAAAATGTTAACACTTGATTAGGCAAGTTTAATTTGATCTAGGTGTAAGTCTAATGAGAAAATTTTAATCTTTAGCTATAATGCCAGCAGAGTAGTTTTGCCAAGTTAGCTTGGCAGTTGATCTCTAGTTTAGGGAATTGAACTTACACTTAACACGTAGTATGTATCTAGTCCCTTAGCAAACTTAGACTTTTTAAAACTATGCTCAGATTGAAAAAAAAATGATGCCAGGGTAAAAGAAATAAATAAGGCAGTAATGTTCTGCCAAGGCAAGAAAAAATAGTACTCTCCTCTACCTAGGGATAATAAGTTACTTGAGGCTTCGTGGTTTGCTCCCTCTTAGTGCTCAAGTCCAAAACCTTAGGGTGTGAGTTGAAGAGAAAACCTAGTGATGTCTAGATTAAGGTGAGGATTCGTGGTATGCTCCATCTTATCTCTCACACTAAATAATATCATGAAGCAAGCTTAAATGAATGCCAACATAAACCCTTGGCAAAGAAAGAAAAAAATGAATGAAATATGAGTTTAGAAAGTAAAAAATGGTCTAAGTAAGTGAAAAGATACTCGATACATATTGCCTACACATCATGCACTCTTCATAAACTTAGGCTAGAGTTATATTGCTGCACTTGAATTACTACATGCTTGGCATTATTGCACTGAGATACTAAGGACAGAAGTAGAACCAAATTCAGCTTGCCGGCATGTGTTGCCATCCAACCAAAATTGTGTCAAGGTAATATTTTCACAGTTTTTTGTTTTTATTTTGTATGCATTACTTGAGGACAAGCAATGAGTTACATTTGAGGGTGTGTTACCTCTCTAAAAATACTGTTTTTAATGCCAATCTTACAATGCTTTTGCTTGTTTTTAGGTACATTTAGTTGCATTATGATGTTAAAATCATGCATTTGCATAAGGAGTTTAGAATTTTCTCTATGCCAATGTGAAGGGTTGTTTTGGTGGTAATTTTGCAGGTTTGGCATAGGATTTAGCCCAAAAAAGAAACACAGGAAGGAACGCCAGAGAGAGAATGTCGAGTGTTGTTGGCACAGTTGGACCAGACAATGCCAAGCACCGATTGGTAGAGAAGTGAACTTGATGCCATGCCAAGAAGCTGTTGGACCCCGAAAAAATAGGACATGATCAGACTCCAAAAATATAGCAATTGTAACAATCTACGAAAAAATAGCGGATAAGATGGTACCAAGATTGGTTGGCAAATTCATGTCAAGCTTGGACGCCAAGGAAACGCCAGCAGTATGATGTCAGCCCTAGCCTGATCAGCTCTCATTCAAACCTAGATAAGAAGATTATCCCTTATCCATTGGCCATTTGAAATTTAAGATTTGAAGAGCTAATCCTATCCCTTCCTCGCACACCTATTTAAACACCAGCCAAGCATTAGAGAGCGCGAAGAAGAGTGGATCGTTAGGATTTGGTGTGTGACAATTGACAACCGGCTGCACCTTAGAAGGGTGGTTCGACCAGCTTGGCCGAGAAGCTTGGATCTTGAAGGGCTGTATCGAGATACCCCTTCTAGCCCATTTTCTCTTTCAAGTTATTTTTTCTTGTTTTTAATGGTGATGTAATTTGAAAAATTTTGTGGGTTGTTGGTTAAATCCCTCACCCTTAGCTAATTTAATAGTTGGTGGGGGTGTTTACGTTGAACGCTATTTTTATGTTTTAGTTTTTAATAATAAATCTGCCTTGGCAATGTTTTCACTATTCAGCATACTTTAATGTTTTCTAAATTCTATGCCAAGCAAGAGCTGGCACTATTGGCTTATTGCTCCTCAATATCTTAACAGACTTGGGGTGGCAACTGTTGAGTTATTGAATACTAAGGAGAGAAGCTTTGAAAGAAGTCGTTCAAGTAGATGAACTTACTTCGGGAGAGAAATCTACCCCTTAAGAGTATAGATTGGATCTGAATCAAATTGGTTTATTTAAAAACAAGCACTATAGAGATATAAGGGGTTTTTACATGATCAATTTAGGGCAATGGCCATCGAGAAAGGCTTTGCTAATTTTGAATCTGCTCGGCAAACAATGCCAAGACAGGTTGTTATTAAAGGCTGGCACGACATGAATAGCGTGAAAACCATGCATTCCTTGCCAATGTCTTTACTTTACTTCCATTCATTTTCTTTTCAATTATTTTCAAAACCAACTTCAAAATAAATCAACTTTTTTCTTAAGGCAAGTAACAATCAAGGCAATTGAATTCCAAGCCAATCTCTGTGGGATCGATGCTCAGCTTAACTGATGTATTACTTGCAGACCGTGTATACTTGCACGCAAAAGACTCATTTTGGAACTGTTTTATACTTTTCTAATATATATTTTCTGCCCCTTTTGTCAGTATTCACTTAGAGAGTCTACAAAAAGGTATTATTGGGTTGGTTTGAAAAAGGATGCAGCGGAGTTTGTATCCAAATGTATGGTATGTCAGCGTGTAAAGGCTGAAAATCAATTTCTATCCGAGTTATTGCGGCCGTTGAGAATTCTAGAGTGGAAGTGGGAGAGAATCACCATAGATTTTGTCACAGGGTTGCCATTGACACCGGCTAAAAAGGATTTCATTTGGGTGATTGTTGATCGGTTTACGAAGAGTGCATATTTTCTGCCAGTGCATACGACGTACACCTTGGATAAGTTGGTGGATTTGTATATCGCTGAGATTGTGCGGCTGCATGGGGTACCTAAGTCTATTGTTTCCGATAGAGATCTGAGGTTTACAGCAAGGCTTCGGGTTCGAGGTTAAATTTTAGTACCACATATCATCCTCAGACGGATGGACAGTCTGAGCGTGTTATCCAGGTTTTGGAGGATATGTTGAGGTGTTGTGTTATTGAGATTCAGGGAACCTAGGAAAAGCATTTATCTTTGGTTGAATTTTCTTATAATAACAATTATCAAGCAAGTATTCAGATGGCTTCGTATGAGGCATTGTATGGCCGGAGGTGTCGTACACCATTGTGTTGGGCTAAGGTAGGGGACAAGTATGTTTCCTTGCGCACGTGTTGAAAGATACGGATGAAAAGGTTAAGCTTGTGTGTGAGCACTTGAAAGTGGCTATGGATCGACAGAAATCCTACGCGAATTTGAAGCGTAGGGAAATTGAGTATGTGGTTGGTGACCGTGTGTTTTTGAAAGTGTCATCGTGGAAAAAGGTGATGCGGTTCGGACGTAAGGGTAAGCTTAGTCTGAGATTTATTGGACCATATGAGGTTGTGGAGCGTGTGGGTTCTGTGGCTTATCGGTTGAGGTTACCTCCTGAGCTTGAGAAAATTCATGATGTGTTTCATGTATATATGTTACGGAGGTATCGGTCGGATCCTTCGCATGTTATGCTGGTGGAGCATATTGAGTTGAGACCAGATTTGTCTTTTGAGGAAGAGCCGGTGGAAATCCTTGGTTCTAGCATTAAGGTTCTCTGTGGTAAAATGATAGAGTTGGTTAAAGTCTTGTAGCGAAATCGAGGTGTCGAGGAAGCCACTTGGGAAAGCAAGGCGGATATGTTGGAGCAGTTTCCGTATCTTTTCCCTCTAGGTAAATTTTAAGGATAAAATTTCTTAAGTGGAGGAGAGTTGTAACGCCTTGGTTTTGGGCCTAGTAGTTTTGGGGTTTATTAGATGGCCCGGTGGACCGGGTTAGAGATTCAAGTCGGATTCGGAGCTATATTTTTTTTTTGGTAAGATAAAAATATGGAAAAATGGTTAAAAATCATTTTGTTATATATGATTAATATTGGTAAAATCAATTTTGGAAAATGAGATTTGGAAGTGTGACATTTTGGCTAGCGACCAAAATGTAATTTTTGAAAACTGTTTTTAAAGGTGACTAAAATGAAAAGGGTCAAATTCTTAGATTCCTTAAGGAGATATTTTACCAAGTTTTTTCTGATGATTTTTTCCTTCAATTAAGTCATTTTAACATGTGTTTTAAAAGTTAATTAAAAAGGATTTTGGATATTAAAGTTAGTTATTTCTTTTAAACCAATTTCACGTAAATTTTCTCTCAACTTTTCTCTCCACTTCTTTTCTGCCAAACACTTTGGTTTTCATCAAATTCTAGAGGTGAAAGACTTATATTCTTAATTTCTTGATTTGTAATTGTTTCTTTATCATTGATTTGCAAAATCTTATTGAAATCTTGTGTTTTCTAGCTTTAAACAAGCCAATTGAGGGGGGAATCACACAATAGAGGTAAGGTATGTGATATCCTCTATTGAATGGTTCTTTATTGATATTCCCAAGTATTTGATCCTTGATTTATGGTTTATAATCTAATTTTGTGTTTTTTATATTGATTTAATGGATTTAATTGGGATTAATTGATGAAATAGTGAAAGATCCGGATTGGATCTATTTTTCAGAGATAAGGATTGATTTTAAACATATAATGGATGTTTTATAATGTTGTTAAGTCGTTGTTAACATAGGAATCCCGAAACTCTTGAACCTCTAATTGGTTAGGTTGTTAGATTGGTGTTTTTGTGGAGTTATGGTGGATGTGTAGTTGCTGGAAGTATTTGGATGAATTAATCCTATTTTTAAGTGTTAATTGATGATTATGGAAGTGTTAGATTGTTAGTTTGTGGCTGGGTTGTGTTTGGAAAGGATTAGATGATGATTTCGGTTGTTGTGATTGAGTTTCTGTAAGGGGATTGGGGAAGTCTATGAGGATTTGTTGTTGTTGTGTTTAGAATGCATTGAGATGCATTAATACTCTGTTGCAATGTGATTAAAACAGGGGAGGTTGATCCGGAGGTGATCGGTGAAGCTTGGGAGGCTTCGGACGTTTGATTTAACATCGATGAATCGAGGTTTCGCGTATCAGTGAGTGAAAGCATGGTTTAAAGCGTTTTGAAGGATTGAAGCAGTGTTGTGGGAGTTTAGGTAGAGCTTGAAATGCTTACCTAAGCTCAGAAGTAAGTATAACATGGTTTTCTCTCTCGATCGTGCTTTAATGAAATGGTTTTATGCACTTGTTTTGGTTTACATTGTACCTACTGTTTAAGCATGTTTTAAAGTATGTAAAATACTGTTTTGATCATGAAGTGATGATGAATGCACGTGGTAAGTGATCTATGTAAGTATATGGTTTATACTTATGTTTAAAGCATGTAATGTTGCTTTAGAAAAATGGTTTGGTTAATGCTTAATAAAAACAGTGAGGTAAATGGTTAATTATATTGGCAAGTGATGTGGTTTTAAAATCGTTATCGGATATAGTTGGTTGGCCATAGGATTGATAGTGCACTATAATAAGTCGTCTTGGATGTCGAGGGGTTTTGATTTGGTGTACCGAGTACTCCATCCAAGTACCCTAATGGTTGAGGGGTTACATGGTACCGTAAACTCCCGTTAGTGGATTAAGCATCTAACCGAGGGTTAGGGTTGGTGTCCCCATAGGTTGTAAGAGTACCCGGTTGTAATGTACCACGATTGTGATAGTATCGCTATTTCGGTTGAAATGGCTTGAAGTGTTGTGAGGACACTTGTTGAATTTGTGTATCCGATGAACTATTTTGGGAAATGGAACTTAGTTATTGATCACTTGTGTGCCAATATAATTGTTAATGTATCATTGAAATGTTTATGTTGTATAATGTGATTTATACATGTCTAATCTTTAAGCTTTGCATATGGTAGTTATGCATGGGAAGGCTTAAATTGAGGTTTAGCAATGGGATTTGCTGTTGGTTAATGATACATGTTGCATATGATTTAATATGTTGGTTTTGAAAGTGTTAAAGTGCATGGTTTTAAAGGAATGATGTTTTATACGTTGATAAACATGGCTTGAAATGGGACTTTCAATAAGTTAATGGAAAATAGTTTTAAATGCATTGATGGCGTGTTATTTTTGAGCACTCCTCACTAAGCCTAGTGTGCTTACGCTCTCTTTGTCTATCAATGCAGAGAATTAAAGGCTTAGGAGGCTGCGGGAAGCAAGGGATCAGAACAAGACTTGGTAATCAAAATATGTTTTGGACTAGACTATAAGTAATAAGGGAAATGGGGTTTCCGTTGTTGTGTTGGGATGTGTTATGTTAAACTCCCTGTGGAGCAAGTTTATTTGGTTGCTCTTAGTTTGTAAATTTCCTTTTTGGATTGTTTCGGTGATAGTTTTGTAGTTCCATATTTTGTTTGGTTGGTTTTCTAGAAAGCATGCCTCTAGTTTACTATTTGATGCAAGATGCCATGAATTGATGTTGAACCTGAGTTGTTGTGGTGTGGTCTGATCCTTGAATATGTCGTATGTATGTTAGAAGCATGCTAGGGTGCTTTAGTGTGTTCAAAAGCATGTTAAACCTGTAAAAATAGACATTTTAGGTCCAAGCGTATCGGTACGGGTGTCCCCGTTTCGGTACGAGCAAGCCATTTCAGGCTTAGCATACCGGTACGCGAGCAACTGTTTCGGTACGGGTCTAAGCAAATTTTGCCAGTGTTCCGGTACTCGAGAAGGCGTTTCGTAGGGTACAATATTTTCATGAAAGGCGTATCGAAACGAGTTTTGGCTACTGGAATTTTGAGGTTTTATAATATTGAAGGCGTATCAAAACACCCTTGTTCGTACCGGTACGGTGGTAGTTAATTTGGTTATTTTGGAATCTTCTAAAGTTTTGTTTCTTGCGTTTTAGTCCCTGAATGTTGTGGATGCAATTGAGTGAGTATGAATGATCCTTTTAAACTAATTTTTGACACGTGAGCATGAAACCTGCTTAATTTAAGGTTGGTAATATAAAAATGGGTTAAGTTCCTATAATTTTCTAAATTTTCAATTTGGTCCCTAAATCCAATTGCGATCAATTGGAGGTCTGTTCGACGCCCGATTGAGTTAGGTTTTCACCTGAGACTAGTATGTATATGTAGGATAATAATTACGCATCTAGATAAGATAAAAGAAAAAAATGGACGTGTTTCAAGTTTTATCTTCTCGGTTTACTTCGGTAAACCTAATGTAGCTCACTCGGTTCGGTCTTACGACTAGGCCGAGTCGAAGGGGTTGCACCCTGTACGGACTACGACAAGCTCCCAGAAACTGGTTTACAAAACTCAAACAATTCTTTCAAAACCTTAAAAACAAATCCCTCCCTATTTGATTATAATTTTTCATGGATTATTACTTATGCAGTCGTCTATGTTGACGACATCCTCATCACCGGTTCCTCTGAGATACATACTATTCAAGTAATTCGAATGTTGAATGAACAGTTCTCCTTGAAAAACCTTAGTCAAGTATAGTATTTTCTGGAAAATGAGGCTAAACAAATTGGTCATGGAATCCTTCTGAATCAGAAGAATTACATGTTTACAAATATCGCAACATTGTTGGTTCCGTACAATATGTGTGTCTTACTATGCCCTACATATCTTTCGCAGTTCACAAGTTTGCCCAATTCATGCAACAACTCATAGAGACACATTGGCTGGTTGTCAAGAGAATACTTTGATACCTTAAAGGTACACTTACTTGTGGTCTATGGTTCCCTCATCAACACGTTCTTCCCGGACAGGTTTGTTTCTCTAACACCGACTGGGGTAGTTACGTTGACGATGTCATTCTATATCATGATACTATGTCTACTCTGAAACACATTTGGTTGCTTGAAGCTCTAGGGAGCAGAAATCGGTATCCCGCTCTACTACATAAGCTAAGTATCACAGTCTTGTTGATGCTATCTCTGAAGTGACGTGAATAAAAGCTATTCTAGAATACATGGGCGTGCAACTCAATAATGTCCCTAAACTTTGGACATTGGCAGCATCCCCATGACAACAAACCCAGTGGTGCATGCTAAAACAAAACATGTTACCTCGAGCTCCACTTCGTTCGTGAAAAGGTTATGAGTCAATCAATACAAGTCAATTATGTTCCTGTCGAGCATCAAGTAGCTGATGTATTAACCAAACCTCTAAGTGTCAAGCAGTTTGAAGACTTTCAACTACAATTGTGAGTCATAAGTTTACCATAAATACAAGAAGCTACATGAGGAATAAAACATGGTGAATGTTAGAAATTCAATTTCAAACAAGTTAGGGTTCGATATAACTCTTAACCAATTCAATTTTTGTTGCAGTCTTTCCCTATGTATGCAATGTCTTGCTTCCTTTTGCCAGAGAATTTTTACAAGGAATTAGAGGCTTTGGAAGATAGATTCTAGTGGCAGAAATTCCAAGGAAAAAGAGGTATCAATTGATGTGAATGGTCTTTTATGTGTTAATTGAAAGAATCGGGTGGTTTGGGCTTTCGTGACTTAACAAAGTTCGAATCCCTCATCTCTTGTTGGTCGCCTCCTAAAAGCTAAATATTTTAGGCAAACATCTTTCTTGGATTCGAGCCTCTGATCCCAACCTTCTCTAATATGGCAAAGCATATGGAATGCCAAAGGATTATTATTATCGGGGCTGAAGTGGAAGATTGGTTCGAGTATCAGTTTGGAATGATTTTTGGCTGCCAGGTTCGGATATGCCAAAGATTTTCTCCTCCAGTAGTAGGTATTCATTTGGTCTCTAATCTAATTGATGCAACCACGAATAACTAGAATGGTGAGCTTATTTAGTCCATCTTCTCACAAGGGGAATCTGAACTATTCTTAGTATCCCCCTTCTATGTCTCCTCATCCAGATATTTGTGGTTGGTATTCGGGTATCTACTCTATAAGAAGTGGGTACAAGAAGCTCCTATCGCAAACATTTATTCCCCAACTGGACAATCTCTTTTAAAACAACTTTGGCAAATTTCTTGCCCTTCTAAAATCAGAATTTCAACATGGAAATTTTTGCAAAATTTTATCCCTACCAAACAGAACCTATGAGGGTGGCTCAAGATCCCTACTGCTTAAGGTGCAATAATCTGATCGAAGATAGTGAGCAAGTTTCACGAGACTGTCCCTATGCTAAAGCTCTTAGGCATAACTAAATTACTCATGGATAACTGATGTTAATAAAATGGATTTTAACGAACGGTTAGGTTGGTTATTTAGAAGCAATTCTGGTCCTAAACGCACTGAAGTTATTGTGACCATATGAGCACTGTGGTACTCTAGAAATAAACTCTATCACGATGTTATAGTGCAGACAACCGAAGAAATTTATACCTTTGTTAAAAGCTACTATTTGGAACTTAGCACAATGGCCTCAAAATTGCCCATGTCGAATCCTGGTGCAGCCGATCCTTGGCTTCCGCCCTTTCCTCGACGGTAAAAGTGAACTTTGATGCAAGCTTCAAACATTTCAGGTATAATTATCATAGATGAATTGGGTCTTATCCTAAGAGCTTGTTACGGAATACATTACCGTGTTTCATTACCTTTTTCTGTAGAAGCTTTAATTGTGATTACCGATTTAGAGCTTGTCTTTGACTTGAGTTTTAGCTCGATAATTTTATAGGGGGGTGCTCGATCGATCATCAACAAGTTTCAAGCAAACACAGCTGAATTCTCTGATATCAGCTCATACATCAGTGATGCAAAAGTTGTTTCAAGAAATTTTCCTAATTGTTGATTTTGCTTCATCCATCGACATGCAACTCCTGGTGTTTATTGTTCTAACGGGGTTTTACTCATCGAATTTCTTCCCCATTTTTTCTAGCCACTCCAAATCACTTGATTGATTACCAGCTTTGTGCTTGATCAGAGATTTGACTCAGCAGGACTGATTCTTTCCAGAGATTTTCCTCTCCTCTTCGTCTTTGGGTTTTTTTGTGCCTTTTGCTTTTCAGCTTCCTTTTCCTTTTACTTCAGACTTTTATTATTATATAACTCCTTTTTTATCAGCTGGTATTATCTAAAAAAAATGACATGTTTAAATTGATTGATCTGCATATTGACCGAGGGGATTGATTTAAGATTTATATCTGATCATTTCTAAAAACTTAAAAAGAAAATGTATTTGAATAAGGATTATTATCCCAGGTACCTTAAGTTTAGGGTTTAAAATTTTAATTTAGTGTTTAGGGGATTTAGCATGGGTGTTTAAAATTTAAAGTTCATGGTTAAAATTTAAGGTTTAGGGTTAGAATTTAGGGTTAAGATTTAAGTTTTAGGATAATATGATTAAGAATTTAAGTTTTAACATATAAACTCTAAATCTTAACTCTAAACCTAATATCCTATCAACAGCCCCTAAATTTAAAATTTCTACTCTTAAATCTTAAAACTAAAGCGTATAAAATAATTACCCTTTGAATAATATGTGAAGCTGTTGCATGAACCGTGAAGTTAGGCTTTTCTAGAGCCTAGACCCATTCCAGATTAGGCCATCAAAAACATCACTAATAGACGTGCAATGAATTTCTAGTGCCCAGACCCATTCCTCGTTAAAACCGTTGCAAGTTGTAGCACCCCATCCAACTTGTACTTGGCTCTTAATATCTGAACCCAAAGTTTATTAAAAATGCATCCCTGTGAAAGTCTTTTTCTTAAAACGAGGACCTTGACCTTCATCTTCTTGCAACTGACAAAGCTCATGCTAATTAACCAAAGACTACTGCTCTTCACTCATTAGTACTCTCCCCCAAATAAGAACCCTAATAATATGCTCCATCTCCGCATGGACACCTCTAGGAATTACTGTGATTGCATCGCATACAAACCATAGTAAAAGATAATCAAACTTTGGAAGACAGGCTCTTAAGAATGTTGGACATGGAAGGATTGGTTGTACTATACCCCCCATCAATGATCAAATTCAGTCCACTTACGTACTTAGACTCATCACTCACCAAATACAGAGCGGCTTGAGCCACATCTTCTGCTTCCAACACCGCCCCCTTCAAGTTCGACCCCATGGCAATCAGCTCCTCCACTTTCTCCTTCTCCATGTTGCCAAACGGTCTCGTTAGCATCGGAGTCGCCACGCCGTGCGGCGAAATGCAGTTCACTCTTATTCCAAATTCCCCCAACTCCGCACCCAGATTCTTAGCCAACCCCACGAGCGCATGCTTCGATGTCACATAGGCATGGCCGGCACCGGCGATCACTGAGAAAATGCTTGTGGTAAAGAGAATGCAGCCTTTCTTGGCAGGAATCATCACCCTGGCAGCATGTTTAGCACCCAAATACCCTCCAAAGATATTGACATCTAAAACTCTTTTGAATCTCTCATCCTTTGAAGTAACTATGTGCTGGTCGGGACTGGATATGCCGGCGTTGTTGAACATTATATCAAGCTTCCCATACTTTGAGACTGCTAAATCAACTGCGTTTCCGACATCGGAGTCCAATGTAACATCACAGTGAACATATGACATGTTTTCTTCTCCAAGTTCTTGAACAATAGCTTGTCCGTGATCATCTTGGATGTCTGCCATGACAACCTTGGCACCATGTTGGACAAATAGCCTTGCTGTGACCTCACCTATGCCGCCAGCACCTCCGGTTATCAATGCCACTTTACCTTCAAGCCTGTAATGGAAACGAAATAGTGAGATAAAGGGTTAATTGAGGTAAATAAGGCAATTATTTCTTTCTTTCTTTCTCTTTTCATAACAAGGACAGTATTAATAATAATAAAAAAAACTAGCCACTAAAACTAGTGGTTGCAGGATGTTACAATCTGTCTAATAGCAAAAGCCAGATTTAAAAGACACATAACCTCCACAAAATCAAAACAAAACAAAATGATCACCCCTAATCGACAAACAACGTAATAATAAGCGAAACAAAACCAGCTGTAGAAACAAGAATAAAGCCATTGACTTGAACATCAAGGATCAACGCATACATACTACCGCACAATCATCAGCCATTCAATTGCAAACAATATCAATAAACAGAATCCATATTGACCATGGTCAGAAAATCGGATCCAACATCCAACATCCAAACCAAAGCCACACACGAGTCCGATTCAACTACAAGGACTACTACTTTCCACTGATGCCTAACACCTACACAAACAATTGTTGATTGAAAATCCGAAGGTACTATAGTATCCAAAACTAGAACAACCACAAGAGCCATCTGCCAGTTTCATTCATTTATGCAAACTCACATCAATGACCCGTAAACACCTTGTAGCAAGGCTCCCAGAATAGATTAAAACCAACATCCAGCATCCCAGAGTACATCTTAACCCAAACACAGAACAGATTAACAATACAACCGTAAAACAAACAAAGTATCCATTCATATACTGATCATAGAGCACTTAGAATGATTCCAACACCAATAAAGTCCCAAAGAAAATCAAACCACAACACATTCATCTATACAACAAATAAACTATCAAAAACATTGCACATCGCCGCAAGAAAAACTAAATTCGAACACCGAGATGAAAGACAAACCCATCCCCAAATAGTTCGTGAAGGATGCTCACCTAATACTCATCTCTCTACTGAAACAACAACAAATTCAGCCACAAAGAAAAGCACCACAACCCTATCTCGATGCCATCATAAAGCCAAGACTCCTACGACAAAGACCAAAGAAACAAGACTCCTCACGCACATAAATAACATAAGCATTCAAACACCCCAAAGAAAACAATCAAAGATAAAAATTCTTCTGTGGTATACACAACATCAAGACTACAAAAAGCCTTCCATCTGATTTCCTAACAAGAATCACCATAATGATACCAAAAAAAAAAAAAAATCTTCATGCCGAAAATCCCGTCAACCACTTTTCACTCCAAAATCTATATATGAACAAATCTAGGTGTTTTTCTTACCTCCTTTGGGTGGATGCTGTCGAAGAATTGGAACTCATTTTTCCTTGAAATCTCTTTTGTAATATCACTACAGCAAACGAAGAGTTTTATTTATGTTCTTGTTGATGAAGATTTTTTTTATATGTTTAATGAAGATTAAGGTACCTTCTGGTTTTATAGAATATACAATCAAACTGTGGATAGTACATAGTAGATCATAGATATTTGCTAAGATCAATTTTTTGTGTGACCAAATGGAAGAACCAAGAAAGTAAATGTTGATTAATTATTTGATAAGGACAAAATACCCATTTCGAGGAAGCCAACATGATTTAGAAAAGGGTAAAATTCTTTTCTCGAAAATTATATTATTAACCTAATAGTATATTATTTTTTGAAACAAATAATGTAAAAAAATTCCTAATCTGGGTAGAATTGTCACTTTAATTTTTATCCGCGTGCAATATTATGTAGATTTGTGATGTTATTTTAAGTTAGGATGAATCTGTCACGTTTGACGAACACTGCTGAGTATTACTAACGATAAGCACCTCTGAACACTTTTAATTTAATTTATAAAAATTAAAAATTTAAAGAACTCAACGTATAAGTATAAATTAGTTAAAAATTTAAAGGTAAATTATTTAAAATAAAATATTAATTACATTATTTTCCATAATCTTTTTTTAAATAATTAGATCAAATATCAACCCTTAAATTAAAAAATCTTAAATATTTTTCCTTACCATCGAAGCCGCTGCCGCTGTTAGCTTTTTTTGTCGGAGAGATAGTCATCACCGTGCCTCCCTCCCTGCGTGGTCGCCGTTCATTTCGGACCGCCATTACCCCTTTCGCAGCCAATCCGGTAAGGTAAGCTTTCTTTATTGTTATTTTGTTTCAGACGTGGGCGGCCGTCCAAGCCTTCTCCGACGGGTGACGCCTCAACGGCAGTCGCTACTTTTATTAACAGTGGTCGTAGTTGCCCATGCGCAGTGGCTGCCATAGATTTTCGACTTTCTCTAATCCCCTAATTCTCAAACCCTAACCACCATCCTCTCCCTAGTTTTCAAATTAGGCCAAATCTAGAACCCTAATTTCCAAATTGAGTACCCTAATTCCCAAATTAGAAACCCAATTCCCAAAATAAAACCATAATTTCTATATCAGAACCCCATTCCCGAACCCAATTCTAAATTCCCAAATTAAAACCCTAGTTATGTACCGGTATGTTATTTCATGTGTACCGATACGCGGGTAATACTGTATCGATACGGTATGCGTACCGGTACAAAAATTGGTCAGTGGAAATTATTTCCTAACTGAGTACCGGTACTCTAGTATATCGTACCGGTATGTTCTGTTTGGATTTTGGAATTTTGTGTTTATTAGATTCTCCTGCCCTTAACCATTATAATAATGTTGTTTTTCTTTAATTTTTTTTGCTAAATAACTGCTTTTTTTGAGATGGTTGCTAATAGGGATACCAAAATTCAAACTCCAGAGTTTGAGTATTATAATCAGGATGAAAATGGCCATAATCAAGATAAAGATGGTTATGGCAGTGAATCAGAGTGTGCAACTTATACTGAAGAAGAACAAACTGATTATC
Organism: Hibiscus mutabilis; assembly: GCA_019671005.1. NCBI lineage: Eukaryota > Viridiplantae > Streptophyta > Magnoliopsida > Malvales > Malvaceae > Hibiscus > Hibiscus mutabilis. Next base: position 28,029,324 of record CM033739.1, on the reverse strand, counting down.
CTGTTGATTATGACTAACATATAGATGATGAGAAGACAATTGACTACTTCATTGAAGAAAGTATATGGGAGAAGGTTGGGAAACAATTACAAGATTAAGATGAGAATGATATGAATATGCTGAAGTGGAAGACTTTAGATGATTGCATTGAATTTTATCATACCTATGCAAATGTGAAAGGTTTTGGAGTTCGAGTCGACCAGACAGTGAAAAGTCAAAATGGTGGTCACATAATTTCAAAGAAAATGGTGTGTTTTAAAGAGGGGTATAGAGAGGAAAGGTGGATTAACTTTTCAAACAGAAAACGTGAACAAATATAGGACATCAGAGTTGGATGTGGAGCACTTATTAGATTCAAATTGGATGAACGGTATCAATATTGAAAAGTTGCTAAATTCGATGTAGAACATAACCATGAAATGGTTCAGCCAACACAAATTGCTTACATCAGGTATGTAATTCTTCCAAAAGTAAATTATTACATACAAACTTTAATGTTTTTTAATATTCTTCCAAGTAAGATGATGCGAAATTTCGTTAATGAAGTTGGTTCAATTGAGAATGTTGGATTTCTACCAAAGGATTTGTACAACTATCTATATAGAATCAAACGAGAAGAAGTGCAAGATGGTGATGCTGAAACGGTGATGGCGTATTTATATAAAAAGCAAGAATCTGATCATTTTTTGTGAGGCACACGAGGGGTGAACTCAAAAACTTAGACGAGTTGTTTTGGTGCAATGGCATATCACGCGCCGAATATAAAGAATTTGGCCATGTACCTGCATTTGATACGACTTACAAGTGCAATGCATACACCAAGTCATTCGTTGTTGTAGCCCCCTTGACCCGGTCTAGCCGTAAGACCGAATCGAGCGAGCTATATTAGGGTTTACCGAAATAAACCCCGAAAAATAACATTAGAAACGGTCCATTTTTTCCTTTTATCTTATCTAAATGCTATTTTAGGTTCTAGGGTGATTATACAAGTTAATATTAAAGTTACAACACAATCGGGCATCATTTCGACATCCAATTACCCGAATGCGCATTTTAGGGACTAAAATGTAATTCCTAATTTTATAAGGACTTCTTCAAAATTAAAGTTACCGATCCTCAATTAGGCATGTTACATACCTTCAAATTAAATCGCAACTCAAATTAACCATTCAAACTCATTTAATTGCGTAATTAAGAAACATGGACCAAAATGCAAAGATTCCAAACATCAGACAGCATATCAATTGAATTAACGGCCAGCTTACCGGTATAGTGACTTACCATATTGAAATGGTGCTAAATTGTAAAGGCGTACCGATTGTGTACTTTAAAAATCTGGATTCCAATAGCCATTTATCGTATCGAAATGGTAACCCTTGTACCGACACCCTCACTATTTCTCTACTATGCATACCGATACAATTACCAGGTGTATTAGTACAGCTAGGCAAATTTGAACAATCTGAGCCGAGACAAGTCCTTGCGTATCGACACCCTGAGGAGCCGTACCGGTACGGTGAGACCTGTGATGACCTCTAGCTCCAACATATGACACTTTGGCTCAATCTAACACCCTTAAATCAACCTTTAATCATCATATGACATCATAAACATCCTATCATCAAGCATGGAAACATGTCAAGAGATCATACTAAGCATGGCATAATCAAACATTCACCAAAGAGCATGATTTCTACCCAAGCATGTTTAATGTCTCCCCAACCCCTCAAAACCAAGTATAAAACCTCATACAATTCTAAAACATTAATCCAAACTTTTACAAACAGAGTAACTCAAAACACATCTTCCAAAACAACCTAGTCATATTGTCTTCTTATTACTACTTATAACATATAAAACCATACTTTGAAATGTATCAAATCCTTGGATCCTCTCTTGCTCATGTACTGCCCGAGAAAACTATTTCTCTGCATTGATGAGGAAAAGAGAGAGCAAGCTATAAGCTTAGCGAGGGACTCGGAAAAATAGTCATAAATACATTAAAAACCATTTAATCCAAATCACGTGTAATTATCTTAAGGCAAAACATCTCATGCTTCTCATGTCATCTCAAAAATGCACTTTTAAATCATTGTCAACACATGTATCATAGAGTCAATCTCAAACTCAATTTAAGCTTCACACCACAACACCTTTATAACAAGTTTAAAGAGTAACACATGTATAAATCACATTATATAACATAATCCATTTCTCATGATACATTATCTCATATATTGTCTTTCAAGTGACTCAAACCAGCAACCTTATGTTTCATAAAATACATCGGATACAAGGATTTCTCAAGTGGTTCACACAACCACTTTACATACATACCTCAACCGAAGCAACATCACACTTGCCTACCTCAACAGTTCAAACTGAAGTAACGAAACATTTACCCACCTCTACAGTTTGGATGTATAAATCCATCAGCAGGAGAAAACAGAACATTTACCCACCTCAACCGCTACGGTTTTCATGGTAGAGATTACGGGCACTTAACACCCCTCGACACACATGAGGAGACTTTTTATAGTGCACTTTCAATCCTATGGCCGGCCAACTATATCCGATAACATTTTTAACATAGCCACTTGCCAATATATTCAATAACCAACATTACCTCACTGTTTTACATATGCATCAAAATAATCCAACACAAATACATTAAATCATGTATTTTCATATTCTCAAAAATACTTGCATAAATCATATGCCATTCTCAAAAGTAATCATTAATGTTCATTTGCAACATCTTTCACTTTTAAAACATGCAAAATACAGTGAGTAATAAATTTCATAAGCATGTGCATGAGATTTCATTTTACAAAAAATGAAATCGAGAGAAAGCTTAACCGATACTTACTTTCAAGCTTAGATAAGTGTATCAAACTTTATGTAAACTCACACAACTCCTTTTCAAACCCTTTAACAGCATTAAATCACTTTCCACTCATCAATAATCCAACGCTTGCTTGTCGATGCGCGAATCAAGCTTTCGCAACTCCCGCACTTTCTTCAAAAGGTAAAAGATTCATCTCCCCTGTTTTACCCAATCAAAAATAGAGGATTAAAACACATCTCTATTTCACAAACCTCCAGCAACCAACAACCACTACTACACCTCCCAAGAATCCATCAAACACCTTTCTAAAACATCCAAGAACACCACTAAACCTTACTTAAACAAAGCCCATCCAACATCAAATGATTCTAACAAATTAACAACATTAATTAACATAAAAAAACATCCTATCCACGTCCTTATATCTCCAGCAACACCACAACAACCAGATCACAACAAAAACCAACTATTAACAACCTAAAAACTAGCAATCCATATAGTTTCGAGATTCCATTGATTAATCGATCCTTTCAACATTAAAACACATCCAAATTGAGATCTAAATCAATTAGATTCATCACCAAAACAGATCCAAATCAATTTCCATAAATTTTCTAAGAAAACTCAATTTAATCAACAAATCCATATTAAAATTATAATTCCTTAACATAAATCAATAACAAAGGATTAAGAACTTGGGAATTTTAATAAAGAACCTTTAATTAGAGGAGAGAAACAAAAATCACCTCTAATTGTTGATTTCTCCCTTAATTGGCCAAGCTTTGATGAAATCCAAAGAGATTTTGCAAAGGAATTTGAAGAATGCAATTAGAAATCAAAAAGGAAATCAATAAGTATTGTTTCCTGGAATTTTTAGAGTAGAAATCCTAGTTTGGTTCCTGAGAAAGTTGAGAGAAAAAAAGGTTGAGAGAAAAGTAGTTATGTAAGAAAATGTTTTTGGCAATTAAAGATCCTTTTAATTAATCCTCATTTATCCAATTATTAAACCATTTAAAAATACTTTAAAAAATAGCCTAAATTAAGAGAGAAATCTGTTGAAAAAGATTGGTCAAATAGATCCTTAAAGATTCTAAGTTTTGATCCTTTTACGATTTAGTCCCAAAATAGTTTTGAAAACTTTCAATTTAGTCACTAGACCAAAATGTCTTAAGATCGAATTTAATTTCCTCAAATTACTTAAAATATTGATTAAGTAATTTCTAATATTTTTCTATATTTAGTTTTACCCAAAATTAATTTTATAAAATTTATTTCCCGAAACTATTTAGATCGCCTAAACCAGTTCTCACGAACCACTAACCTGATCCGGTTCACATCTAGGCCCAATTTCAGGGTGTTACAGCTGTTTTGGTTGGTGTCAATCATCATCGAAACATAGTGCCATTTAGATGTGCATTGGTTGTGAATGAGAAAGAGGATACCTATGTGTGGGCGTTAGAATAATTGATTGAAGCGGAAGATGGCTATAGACCACTTATTGTTATTACTGATAGAGATAAGGTCATGGAAAATACCATTTCTCAAGTACTACCCGGGGCAAAACATAGATTGTGTTTATGGCATATCATGAGGAACGTGCAGTCTAATGCCGATTACAATTTTCTCAATGGGTTTTGTACCTCATGGAACGTGCACTTATTGTTATTACTATTATTACTGAGGAACGTGTAGTCCATGCTATACTGATTTCAAAATTAAGGAGCTTATTCGAAGAGTCCGATAATCATCTTTATTCAGGTGCTCAAGGTTTTGTACCTCATGGTCATTCAAAAATTTCGGTATTTCATGATTATGTGAGATTTCGAGTATAACAGATTTATTCAGGATTTTTAAATATATTCTGAGAGTACCAAACAATTTGTTCAAGGGCATTTTGACTCCCAGGGGCAATTTGGTAACTCAACCTAAGAAGGGTAAAATTGATCTCGCAATGCATGTGATTTTAAGCGGCTAATCCGACTTTCATAATCATTCACCATAACCATAACCCATTTTAATGTGGTTCCTAGAGTTTCGATAATTACAACTCACGAGCGTTCTTTCCTTAATACTAACAACATCATGAGCTGAACCAATCACCATCATATTCATTACTGATCTTTCACCGCGTATTTAAACGTCTTTATATTTGATAAACCAACTTTATAGTAGTAATAGAGGTGGCCAACATTTCTAGATTCGGTTCATCATCCTTTAAGAACGATACAGTTATCACACTTTATCTGAATTAGGACTTATCCTGGGTATACACTTATGCCACAATATGAGGGCAATTTAATTATTCTAGGGGTCATGGATGTCTTAGTCGTTGAAAGTTTTGGTGTACAAATCTATATATTTTTGGTCATTACAGACATTCTGGCTTATCTTCGATCCTTTCAAATATTTTGCTTATTTTTGAGACTCAAGGTCATACCATCATTTTAGAAAATTTAGCAAATTTCAGTGCTTGAAATTATTTCAGTCATTCGGTACTTTTGGTATTTCCAAACAATTCGTTCATTTCAATTCTCGAGGGTATATCCACCATTTTAGTTAATTTGGCAATTAGTGCCCGAGGATATTTCAGTCTCTTTGGGTCATTATGGTCATTCCGATCAATTCAACCTTATTAGTATTTTCAACTCTTTTTATCATTTCAATCAATTTAATCTTTTACGACACTTTGATTAATCTAGACATACGAATAGTTTTTCGTAAACTCATCTTTGGAGATTTATTTAGAATTCAAGAAAATCCAAGTACCTTACAATTTCAAAGGTTAAAGCTTTGTTACCATAATTTTCTAAGCAAAATGGGGTTTTTAGACGAATCAATTGTTTTACCATAACTAGTGTAGATTTCTAGATCGCTTTCACTGCCAAGGGTATTTTAGTCTTTATACCTCAAGGGAAATTTTGTCATTTCTCATCAAGAATTCTGAGCATTAGATCTTTTATCAAGAAATAATCCGAAATGGAAGTTTCGAGGTTAACTGTTTTATCGATTAATTCACTAAACTTGAATTTCTTACCGATCATTGATTCCTTATTCGAGTCATTCGTGTCTTAACCAAATTATTATCTTTCTATCATAATCAATATAACTTTAAAAATATTCAGGCATTAATCAAATTCATTCGTGCATTAAATACTACCAACCAGTTTCGTAAAACATGCAAGATGTAGTAAAGTATTACCTTGTTTACGAGTTACACTGGTCGACCCGTTAGATGCTCCATTCGATCGCTCTCGATCCCGAATTCGACGTCCTCTCAAAGCTCGGATACAAAGAGTTGCGATTTCCTTCAATTACACTAAGTCCTTAATCAGTCCATAACATGAATTCCATACAATTAAACTGAATTATTACACATATGCTCACTCAAGTTCAAGGTCAAATTCAGAGCCTTCGGGTTCAAATTTCACAAAACCGACTTCAAAAATGGACTCAGGACGTTGAAAAATATGAAATATGGGTTTTCGAAAAATTTGACTTTTTGGTCAAAGTCAACGCAAACATCAACAGTAAAAGTCAACGCCGACGTCATGCTGATGTCATTGCCAACTGGTCAACGGTCAATGCTGATATCAGCAGTCAATACTGACATCATCAGTCAATGGGCTGACTCGGCTGAGTTGACTTAGACGAGTTGACTCGGGCGAGTTGACTCAGTCAACGAGTTGACTCAGTCAGGTCGGTCAGGCACGGGTTCGGTCGGGTCAGGTCGGTCAGACATGGGTCAGGTCGGGTATAAATTTAATACCCAAAGTCACTAGGCCTTAAAACATGCCGGCCCACTTGGTTTAATATAACGAGTCCGGTCTGTTTAAACCGGTTCAACTGATTCAGTTCAATACAGAACCGATTCAAAATCGATTCATGCCCGGTTCAACCGAACCATCATTTTAGGTAGCAAAAAATCGTCTGGACGGCACGTGTAATCTACGCGCGGCCAAAATTGGCCAAAAATGGCCCAAATGGTCGATTTTGATGAATACATTCCAAAAACCTAAACCAAATATCAAAATACGTCTGGAAGCTTACCGAAGCTTACCCAAACTTTAAAACCGATAAAAAAATCGTGTATCTCCGATGAAGCTCCTCTCAGTGTTAGAATCACGATCGAGTTAAAGGGTTTTGCTCTCCACAATGCAAGCAACTCAAATCCGGTGACCATATCTCAAACGGACGACAAGGGCGATCGGAGAATGTAGAAAAAGAAGGGCGAGGTTTGGTTTTCGTTGAACCTTCAGATCAATTTCTGCGATGAACGGTAGTGTCTCACTGCGAGTGGCCAACGGCGTCAAGTTCAGGGTGGAGTGGCGTCTTGACCGACGGTGGCGGTGTACGCCACGATGCAACGGTGACACAAATTGGCCGGTGACCAGTCGGGTCAAATGAAAGGGCATGAAAGAAAGATGATTTTGGAATTTCTTTAAGTTGCCTTTTTTTTGGGTGGTTTGGTTCGTACTTAATTTAAGGGTAAGTGAATGCAAACCCCCACAACCATAATTCTGTTTTTTTTTAAACCCTTTAAGGTTGTTACAGTGAAAGAATCATTCGCAGATTTATTCTTGCTGGTGAGATTTTGAAACTAGTATTATTAGAATGTGTTACTCTCGATCTCAACGATGACTCCCCTAAAACGAAAGGTAATCTCTTGCTCTCTTTTTTATTTCTCTAATTTTCAATTTTTTCTCTAAAAATCTTATCAAATCCCTCGTATTTCTCTGCAAATTTCTCTGCAAATTACACTATTCATCAATAGATGTAGTTCTTCCCTTCAGATAAATCGTATTCATTTGAAAAGAGTATTTGCTTCTTCCTCTTGTAAATCCATTTTAATTCCTTTTATGGTTATTTACTTACAGGTATGGCAATGCTAATGTTTGGAAGATCGGACCTATTTGACTATTTCCTATTAACTGATTTGGTGAGTAGAACTAATACGAGGTGCAAACTATTTTGATTTGAAACGTAAATCTACGGAAGAAAGAACTAAGGAGATACATATTGGCCTTAACATCTTTGATATTTTATATTTATGTCTTAGTTCTATTTCATTTGGTTTTGTAGTTTAATCCTATTTTGTGCTCCATACTTTTATTATTGTACTAGACTACTAGTATTATATCAGTTTTTATTATATTAGTTTCTTATTGATTTTTTAAGTTTAGAGAACTCTCATTTATCTCCCTTCTTCTCATCGTATCTTTTAAAAATGACACCAAATTTTTCTGGAATGTCATGAAAGTACTTGGTTGTTTCTTGTATTTAATGGTTATTTTAAAATCAAGATAACCAATTTTATTACTATATTGGTTTACTTCGGGCTAAAGAGATACATTTCCTTGGTAATGTTCAGGTCTTTATACATACATACATACATATACACACATATATATACCATAAGCAGAAAATAAATTACTATTAACTTGCTCTATTTTCTTAACTCTTAACTGATGGTTCTTTCTTATTTCTTTTAGAAGCATTATCATTGCTTATTGTATAAGGTATATTGATTGTTTTAATTGTCTGAAACTGCTATTAACTTTTCGCATTTAACTTTTTTCTAGTATAGGGATACAAGATGGTGGTCGACGGTAGTAGTGACCGAAAGGTAGTGGATCGGGAAAGGGAGGCTTGGGAACGAAATATGTAGAGGGGATTAAATTGCAACTAAAATTTGTAATAAAATAAATATTTTGTTTAACAAATATTTTAAGTTAATTGTGACAATATATTTTTGGGATGAAATAAATATTTTATTTAATAATTTTTTTGTCTTTGTAATTTATATTTTTTGACGAAATAAAAATAGTAAAAAAATATTTTTTATTATAATTTTATTTCCCTTACAATCAAACTTAGCGTCGTTTGAAAAAAACGCCACTAGAAGTTAGGATCTTGCGGCGTTTGTCAATAAAAGCGCCACTAATAGTCAGGCTATTGCAGCGTTTGTGTATAAAATGACACTAAATATCACTAACATATAGCGGTGTTTTGTAGAAAAACGCCACCAAAAACAAGGTTATTTGCGGCGTATTTTTGTTCACAAACGTTGCTAGCTGTTGTGACGCTCGATTCAGCGGCACTTCTCGCGTCGCTTTATTTAGCGCCAGGAGTGTTTTTAGCTACGCTTAGAAAAGCCGCTATAGAGTTAAAAAAATGTCTCAAAAAACTATTTTGCTGTAGTGTTCCTTTCCTCCAAAAGGTGTGGGATCAAATCGTGGTAGTCACAAACCTGTGATTGCCTTGATTTATTCCTTTTAATAACCACCTCATTGGCTGAAAAATAATTATACAAATACTTTAAAGCCGGTTGATTAGGAGAGAGAAAAAAGAAAAAATAATAAAAAATGCCACATCAGCTCTACCGTTAAATTTTTAATGGTGGGGTACCAAAATAAAAATGAAATATAATGTTGGGTATCATTTTGCCAAAAAATAGTTGAGTACTATAATAGTAACGCAAGAATAGGTGAGTTACTATTTATATAATTATCACTAAACACAAAGCTGAATAGAATAACATTAACCAAAAGTCATGAGTACTTGCATACAACATAAAATAAAAAGAAACAAAAGCATTCACGAGAGTTAAAAAAATATATAAAAGAATATATGGAGACACTATTCCTAGATAATCTCGATTAGCTCTCGTAATCCCCTCTTGCATTGCACTCATAGCCCTTCGTCAAGAGCTGCTCTGTGTTAGCTTCACGTTGGTTCACCCAAAAATAAACTTTGGTTTTGTTTTTGGTTGTGGTGGGAAAATCTTGGTTTGGGGCAAACTAAAATTTTGTAAAAGCTAGAAAAATCAGTTTTTGGCAAAACAAGGTTTGAGAAGCTAGTTTGAGGATCAGCTTTTGACACTCAAAAGTTGTGTTTTCGGTTGCTTTTAGAATTTTTTGAGTGGAAAAGCTAGTTTGGGAAGCCAAACACAACAAAAAAACAAGGCCTTAAGCTGCCATAGTCACGAAGCTTCAAAATAGGCCGAAAAAAATGATGAATGACAGACCCCTTTCTTTCTCTTTCCTCTCATATATATATAACCAACTGGTACGAACAGAGCAATGTTATATATATATATATATATATATATCCTTCATAATTGTACATGTGTCCTTTCATAAGAATAACATTGCTCTGTCGTACCAGTTGGTTATAACAAATTGGACAACTCATAGATTTGTTCTTATATACTTTTGGAAGCTTCTTGACAGTTGTTGGATGCTGTGATAGTCCTGGACGTAATCTAGAAAACACTTGTGCAACAACATCAGTAGTAAAATATGAAAAATTAAAGATAAATAGGTTGAGGTTCATTGAATTCTAAAAATACAATTTACTGACTAAAGATGCTTAAAATATAAGCTAAGAGAAATTAAATGGGGACAAATTAACCATTAAATAGGGTGAAAACACATGATCTTTCTAGTACTATCAATCATCCAAGCGGATGTTGGGTCACAAAAGGTAGTTTTGTTCATGGTTTCATCAGTAATGATAATGGAGTTTTCGTTCAGTTTGGTACATTCATACAAATAAGGGTCAAATAAGTTAGCTGGAATGGCATAGTTTTTGAATTGATATCACTAGGGATCGATCTCTGTGTAGAAAATCACAAGCTTATTGTTTTGAAGAATAGTGGCGGATCCTGACCAACATTCGTTGATATGGAAGGGGGTTTGAAGGGTAAGGTGTAGGCTTGGCAGATTCCCAATTGACCAAGTCTTTGGATACTGAATGAGCCCAAAAACAATGTTGCAACAAACTACACCTTCATGGTTGTACTGATAGAATAAATGGCAAATCTCATTATAATTATAACCCTCTAAACCTGGCCTAAAAGATATTGCCGAATCTTGAAAGTCACATTAGTCACCGAAGTGACCGTTGAAAACATTTTCAAACAAATTACAACCAATTATGAATTTCAAAACATATGAGTTGTAAAAACATAAATAAATACACTAAAAATAGTGAAACCAAAACTCATGCCACAATTGAAAATAAATTTAATTATCATTTAATTACTTAAAGCAAAAACTCGAGACTGTGATCCTCCAAATGCCTAATTGATATTATCATCTAGAAATATCTGAAAGGGAAAAGAAAAAATAAGGTGAGATAAAAGTTCAGTGTGTCCGAAGACGCAAACATACAACATGTATAAACTTCGCATATAACAAATAAAATATCATATTTTCCTCAAGAACTCAAGGAACACACAAAAACAAATCACATATTATTTTCTAAAAAATCCTTTTTAAAAGCCACATCGGATCACAATGCAAATGATATAATATGATGTCATACGCACAAAACAATATCCAACTACAACCTCCATAAAAAAGAAGGTTCCCTAGAACCCCTTACTACAACTGCCAATCACATAGTGATAAAATATAAGCCGTTTGGAAGGGTGATAGCCATATCTTCAACCTTACAATCTCAACCCATGCATACATAATGATATGGTGATTAAAAATTCATATTTCACAACACAATTTCGTAACATTAAAATATGATGTCCACAATTCCCTAAATTTAAAGTTTATAGTTGTAACATCTTGAAATCTAAGTTAGGAGAATCGGCTAGATGAACCGATTTAGTTTAGTTCGGGTGGTGAATTTTGTTGATTAAATTGATTCCAGGAATTTTTAAAATATGGATTATTTTTGAATTAACCAGATTTTATTTATTTCTTATAGTAAATAAAAAGGTTTTTAATTAGGTGACTTTTAATAAGTCAAAATAATTTTATAGGTGCTTTAAGTAACTAAATTGATTGGAATGAATGCTATTATCTTTAAGGGCTAATTATGTCATGTGATCTTTTAAAGGTGTTTTAATTTTATTTTGCTAAAATAAAAAGATTTAATAAATAATTAATATTAAATTAGTTTAATTAAATTGTTTTAACAAAAAAAGAATGACGGTTAATTGGTTTCTATGGAAGATAGTTTTCTCACCCTATTTTCTCAAAAATCCTTTTCTCATTGATTTCCTAAAACCCTAATTTTTCCATGAAATCCTAAAGTTTTCTACTCAAATCTTTCATCAAATTACTTCTATTTTCTATTGATTTCTACAATTGATTCTTAAATTCTCTTTGAAATCCATTTTCTCAACTTTGAAAGATCACGACATTTTTGGTGGACATCTCTTCAATCCTAGGTCCATCAATATCAAGGTATAAGGTGATTCTTAATGAAATTCCATATGTTATGCATTCTTAATCTTTGATTCAAATGCTTTTTAATTGATTGAATTGCGAAAACATAATGGAAATGAGTTTTGGATGATTTCTTGGGATATCTTGATGTGATGATGAAATCAATGAGTTTATGATTGATTTACGATGATTCCTTATGGTTTATGTTATCTAAACTCAATTTTGTAAAATCAATCACGGAATTGAATTAATTGATTAAAATAGATTAGTTGTTTTTGAGGTTTATGAGTTGTTTGATGGTGATTTGGATTCCTAAGTGTTAGTAGCTCTAAGTAGGGTGTTTTTTTTATGATAATCGATGTGTTTTGAAGTTAAGAATTGATGAGTTGTGGTTGTGTTTAAGTTAGAACGAACTCGGGAGTGAATTGTGAAGATATTCGGTTGTTAGAATATGATTCGGGTTAGATTACAATAATGCTCTATTTGCTGGGAGTTATTGGATCTTCATTGATGTTAGTTTATATGTTACTGAGTTATAGAATCATTGAATCACATCCAGAGGTCTCGAGTTGATTTTTCATCGATATCGGCTGTCGATCAAGCTTCGGCAAGTGGGCGAAAGCTTGTTGGTGAGTGCAAATGTGTTTTGATACATTAAAGAGGTTTGAAATCATACCTTGGGAGTTTAGATTAAGCCTAAAAATCTTAACTAAGCTAAAAGGCTTGATGTATTCAACCGAAATTAGCGCCGACGAAGGGTGTAGAGGTTTCTTTTGAAATTAGAAAAAAATAGAAAAAGAAAATGGAGATTTTGACACATTCGATTTTAGAGTGGTTCTACCTTCTAACCAAGGTCTATATCCACTACCTTAGCATCCACACTAAGGATTTCCCAATTCACTAACAATGAATTCTTTCCTTTTTACAGGTTCTAAGGGTAACCTTACATCCATATCTTTTCACGGGATAAGATAGAACCCTTTCCCTAGTTTTTATAAGGATCAACAAGAACCTATCCCTCAACAATGAGGTCTTGACATTTGTAAAAAAATACCTCTCTAGGTGGGTGTTTACACATTTTTGGCTTACTAGGATTGGACTGAAGAATTTGCAAGAAATTAAAAAGAAATAAACACATTAAGACTCTTCTTTCTTAAACTTTAGGCTTGGATGTCCATCCTCTTTTTCTTCAAGTGTCTTTGGCTTGTATTTATAGTGTGGAATGAAAAACTAGCCGTTAGAAAACTAACTATTAAAAACTAGCCGTTGGAAAACTAGCCGTTTCACTTGAAAATATTTGTTTGAGTCAAAAACACCTTTAAAATCTTTCAAACATATTTTCCAAATTAAATGGGCTTTGAATTGTTTTTGCAATATTTGTTCAAGTTCAAAAAACATTTTCACTTTGTTATATCAAAATAAATATCTCAATAATCTCCCCCTTTTTGATATAACGAAACCACTTGAAAATTTATTTTTTTAAATGCTCCCCCTTAGAAAAATATTTTAGAAAGAGAGAATATTTTAAAAAATATTTAAAACTCACCCTTTTTCTTTTTGAAATTAAAATTTTCATACTAAACTCTCCCCCTTTTTGTTATATCAAAAATAATTTAGAATCATTTAAGGTTCAAAATAACAATGGAGAGTAAGTAAATTCTTTTGAAAACAAAAGCTCCCCTTAATAAATACATTCCATTTTAAATTTTAGCTCAAAAAATTGAAACTTAAGAAAATTAATGAATTTCAATAAAAATGATCAAGTTTTAAAAGCCATGAAATTCAATTTATCCAAGTCTTTTTGGAGTTTATGCAAAAATAAGAATAACTGTGTTAAACACACTTATGCATAAAAACTCTTTCGATGTCATGCATTTATAAAAATTTAACAATTAAATATGCATGGCCATTTTATCATTAAAAATAAGCAACCAAAGAAATAATCTAAAAGATTAAGCTTAGTGGGTACCTATTTTTAATGTGTGAGCATGTCACCATTGCAATTGAGAGGAGGATTGATGGTTCATCTTTGAATCCTTAAGCTTGATGTCGAACAAATTTGATCTTCAAGGTCAGTTAAACGTAGAAATTGATCGAGCGCTCCTAGGATCTTCTCAATGGTTGTTAGAATGTCAATTTGAGTCTCGCTCTGATACCAATTGAAAGGCTTGATGTATTCGACCAAAATTAGAGCTGATAAAGGATGTAGAGGTTTCTTTTGAAATTGGGAAAACAAAAGCTGAAAAAGAAAATGGTCTTTTTGAAACATTCAATTTTAGAGTGGTTCGACCTTCTAACCAAGTTCTACATCCACTACCTTATCATCCAAACTAAGAATGCAACGGTGGAAATTATGAAAATTATAATTATGTTTGTTTTGATTTAGGAGGTGAAATATGGATGCAATGGTGAAAATCAACTCAAAAGCATGTTTTAGCTTCCCAATAAAAATCAAGTCTTTTGGAAGAAAGTAGAACTTTGCGTAAGCTCATCTTCGATAAGGTATGACCACTCCTCTTGTATCCCGATCGATGGGGCTAATGTTTGATGAAGATTCAAGATTTTGAAGCCAAATCCGTGATGAAGACCTATTTTATGATTATTTCAATATTTTGGACGTGTTGGACCAAGAATCAATCTCTTTTATTAATTAGGATTTTATTTATTTAGATTTCCCTTTATTTTATCTTTCCTTATTTGATTAGAACTTAATTAAAAGAGATTTACTTTTAGGTTTAGGGTTTTTCTCTCTATAGAGAGAGCACAACAGGTCTCTTGGAGGGGATCTTATTTTTGATCTTTACAATACTTCTTCTTCATCTCTTGTTATTTTCTTCCTCCATGTGTGGCTAAGGCTTTTATTTTCGATTCAAGGGTGAAATGATTCCGCTATAATTTTGTAAGGCTTGTACTAAACTAGCATTTCTCCTTTAATCCAAGTAATCTTTATTTCTCGTTCTTATTTTTATGAATGTTTGATATTGATTAAATTGACACCTTAATTCGATATTGAATGTTCTATCGCTATTCATGACGCAAGTAGCAAAGGGTAAGGCTCATGTTTTGTGTTCGTTAAACTATACATCACGCATGATAGTCCTTAGGGAAATAAAGGTATAAAATTAATTTGATTGATTTTGTTTTAGTCATTCTCATTAATCTTAATGGTATCATTGGTTTTATTTAATGGTAAGTTTCGATTTGAATGCTTGTTGCGATGTCCCCAAAGTAGACTAATCGATTACAAAATGAGAATATTTGCTTGTTGTGGTGTTCCCCAAGTAGACTAATTTCTTGGATACGAGAAATTCATCTTTAAGCCTATGATCAAAGTTACGGTTGGATGAAAATTATACCTTTGAATTAGAAATTCGTTAAGATTGATTTTTGTTAATTTTAGTATTCAGCTTTTAGTTATTCTCTCATTTGTCCTTAATTCAACAATCCAAACACCCCCCACATTTTACTTTTATTGTTTTAACATTGAGATTCTAATTTCAGCTCTCTTGGGATTCGACCTGATCTCACTACTACTACAAGTTAGTTTAGTAAAATCAGTTTTTATTTTGCAGGACTTCGACAACCCTGCCAAAATCTATTTATTTACCAACATAAATTTATATATATATATATATATATCATGTTCTTGAATGTTGTCGCTAATGTAAACCCATTTTTTTGATCTGCTGATCACGTTGTATGCAACCTCATCTTCAAGCTACTTCAAGGTTAATAAGTACAAGAGAGATAAAAAAACATTAAGGTTAATTATTGACCAAGAGTATATCATTTTAGTTTACTTCTGAAAGTTGTATCCAAAAGTTGTACCACAAATTTCCTAGAATATGCAAGCAAAATTGATGCACCCCATGTTTAATTTCGAATATTAATTTACTTTGTCATTAGAGACGGAGTTAGGATCAAATATTAGGAAGGAGAAGAGTCTATTAAACCTTTAAATATAAAAACTGAGAGAGACAAAAATCTTATTTGATTAGTATTTAAACTAATAAGGACCTAAAATACTATTATACCTAAAACCGAAAGAGGCAACCCGTACATCCTTCATCCTTGTTCGCCATCATGTTCGGTGTTGTTTTGATAGATGTCTTTGTGTTGGGTGACTCCAATGAAAGTTTTAAAATTTTGGTGACCAAAATGAAAGTGTTTTAAAAGTTTGGTGACCATTTATATAGTTTGCCCTTGAAGAAAAGGAAAACTAACGGGCCACGTCTGATTTTTTAAAGGAAGGTAATGAGAGGGACCAAAATGAAAGCAAAATAAAAGTTGGGTGACCCCAATAAAAATTTTAAAAGTTCGATGACAAAAATGAAAGCACCTTAAAAGTTTAGTGACCATTGGTATACTTTACCCTTATGTTTAAGAAATAATAATAAAAAAGTAAATCTATGATTCAGATTCTAATATACGTATTACTCAAAAAATATAATATATTAATATATTTCCCTATACCAAATTGCATCGAATAGTAAATGTTAAAGTGTCAAATAAGTGCTCAAACTATACATTTTTTCATATAAGTGCCTAAAGTTTTTTTCGTTCCAAATAGACACCTAACATTTTTAAAGTTACCCGTTTAGGTGCCCCGCCGTTAGCTTACTTTATAAGATCTCTATATTTACTAAAATTCACAAAATAACCCAAAATTCTCTAAATCTCTAAATTCGGCCACTGTCGTCGCCGTTCATCACGCTGTCGGCAACGGAATGAAACTTTTTTCTCTTCTCGCAAGACTCGAACGTCGTTCATCGGCCGATCGGCCACCTTTTGTCGTCGATCATTTTCTTTTCCTTTTGCAAGTTCGACTTTATTTGGCGATAGGCACGCCGTCCGTCGACTATTGGCGACGAAATAATGGGAAAAATGATCTTGGGGTCCGGTGACGAAAGTGGTATGCAGGCCGTCGACAATTGACGACGGCAACGACTGGAAATCGAGATTTGAGACTTAAGAATTTAGGGATTTAGAGATTAATTTGTGGATTTTTGAGATTTCAGGATGTTTTTTAAAATAAAACATGACATGTGTCATGTTTTTATTGGTTAACTAATTTTTTTAACAGTCGTTAATGACAATGCATCTAAATAAAAACTTGAAAAATATTAAACACTTATTTGACCTGAAAAATACTTTTATATATAATTTGAAGACTTTACAATTAGGCGAATAACAAAAGAGGAGATATCTGGATTACGCATTTCAGTAGGTAGAAGTAGACCACCCATGCATCTTTGGGTCTTTCAAAATGAAACACGGCAGCATTTAGAAAAATGGTGCGAGTCGATGCATGAAAACGTTAGATTCCGAGAAATCTTAAAAAAATCAAACACATGTGAAAATTATAGTAGTATATACTCCTGTATTTTCTTCTAATAGATGTAACCCTGAGATTGATTGGAACATACCACCAAACGAATATGGGAGTCAAAGAGTGAACTGAACCAGCTGGATCCTTCAAAGCCTTGTTGTCTTCCATTAACATTGTTTTCCTTTCTGATCTTAAGTTTGGAAATGACTGACACCGCCCTTTGTCCCATCTCGACCCATTCATACCGTACCCGTAAGTACGGGCTCTCGGCTCCACCGCCACCACCTGCTACACTTGGAAGCGTCAACCGAAACGTGCCACCAAACCCTACAAATCAATGTGAACTAGAAAACGCACTGCTGATGCCTCATGAGTCTCAGGTTATTGGCAGGGATACTAACAGAATTGTGAATTTGAAATCTTCATCAGGAACATAATTATATTATGCGGAGGAGCTATAGCACCCAATCCCACGATAATTTTTTTATCTTTATTTTATATATTAATTTTAAAAAATGTTGAATAATTAAAAATTGCTCTCCTCAATTATATATATTGTCCCCTCAATTTCAAAGTTTGATTTCGTCCCTAATTTAAAAAAAAAAGTAAAAAAAAAGAAATAAAAGCGCTGAAAATTATGTTCTCGTACCCTTTATTAACTTAACGAAAGAACAGCCAGAGATACAATCTTGTTTGTATATATGCAGTTCCTTAATGATTTGTTTAAATCAGTCATTTGTAAGTATATAGAGATGGACTGAAAGGTGTTAGAGAAGCAGTCGCACCTCTTAAAAATTTTAAACTTTCATATAGTTTAAGTATTTTCTCTATATTCTCTATCATTAATATAAGTTCGCACTTTATAGAATTTTAAAATTTCGCATCCTCTAAATTTTTAGCATAGTTTTCTAACAGTTCACTTTCTAACATAAAATCTGTGTCCGTCCTATAAATATGAATATATTAAATCCATGCATAAAACTAACCATAAATGCTTCACTTTAAAATTTCACGATTATTTATACAAGAGATTATAAGAAGTAGACGATGAAATACTCTCTTGATCTTTAAGCTTGGATGTTCATCCTTCTCTTCTTCAAGTATCTTTGGCTTGTATTTATAGTGTGGAATGAAAAAACTAGCCGTTGGAGACTTTTAAATTACTTGAAAATATTTGTTTGAGTCAAAAACACTTTTAAAAGCTTTCAAACATTTTTTTTTTCAAATTTAATGGACTTTGAATTATTTTTGCAATATTTGTCCAAGTCCAAAAATATTTTTCACTTTGTTATATCAAAATAAATATCTCAACAATCTCTCCATTTTTGATATAACGAAACAACTTGAAAAATATTTTTTTAAATGCTCCCTCTTAGAAAAATAATTTTAAAAAAAATTAAAGTATCCCCTTTTTCTTTTTTAAATCAAAATCTTTAAACTTATCTATCCCTTTTTGTTATATTAAAAATAATTCAAAATTATTTAAGGTTCAAAATAACAATGGAGAGTAAGTAAATTCTTTTGAAAGCAAAAACTCTCCCTTAATAAATGCATTCCATTTAAAATTTTAGCTCAAAAATACTTTAACACTTAGGAAAATCATTGAATTTCAATAAAAATGATCAAGTTTTAAAAATTCATGAAATTCAATGTTCCAAGTTTTTTTAAAGCAAGTTTTTTTAAAGTTTATGCAAAAATAAGAATGAGTGTGTTGAACACACTTATGCATAAAAATTCTTTCGATGTCATGCATTTAAAAAATTTAACAATTAAATATGCATGGACATTTTATCATTAAAAAAAAACAACCAAAGAAATAATCTAAAAGATTAAGCTTAGAGGTTACCCATCTTTAATGTGTGAGCATGTCACCATTGCAATTGAGAAGAGGATTGATGGTTCATCTTTGAATCCTTGAGCTTGATGTCGAACAAATTAGCTCTTCAAGGTCGGTTGAATGTAGAAATGGATCGCGCACTCCTAGGATCTTTTCAATGGTTGTTAGACCGTTGATTTGAGTCCCACTCTGATACCAATTGAAAGGTTCGATGTCTTCAACCGAAATTAGCGTCAATGAAGGGTGTAGAGGTTTCTTTTGAAATTGGAAAAATAAAAATCGAAAAAAATGACAACTTGGCACAATCGATTTTAGAGTGGTTCAAACTTCTAGCCAAGGTCTACATCAACTGCCTTAACATCCACACTAAGGATTTCCCAATTCACTAACAATGAATTCTTTCCTTTTTACAGGTTCAAGGGGTAACCTTACATCCCTATCTTTTCACGGGTTAAGATAGAACCCTCTCCCTAATTTTTATAAGGATCAACTAGAACATATCCCTCAACAATGAGGTCTTGACATTTGTAAACAAAATACCTCTCTAGGTGAGTGTTTACACTTTTTGGCTCACTAGGATTTGACTAAAGAAACACAAGATATTAGAAGAAATAAACAATGAAAAACTTTACTCTCTTAATCTTTAAGCTTGATTGTCCATTCTCCTCTTCTTCAAGTGTATTTGGCTTATATTTATAGTGTGGAATGAAAAATTAGTCGTTAAAAACTAACTTAAAAACTAGCCGTTGGAAAACTAGCTAGTTTCACTTGAAAATATTTGTTTGAAAAACACCTTTAAAATCTTTCAAACATTTTTCCAAATTAAATGGGCTTTGAAAATATTTATTTGAGTCAAAAATATTTTCTTTAAAAAATAAATATCTCAAAATCATATTTTTATAATAAAAATGGATTTTTTAAATTGTTTTTGCAATATTTTAAAACTCTTTCGATGTCATGCATTTATAAAATTTAACAATTAAATATGCATGGCCATTTTATCATTAAAAATAAGCAACCAAAGAAATAATCTAAAAGATTAAGCTTAGTGGGTACCTATTTTTAATGTGTGAGCATGTCACCATTGCAATTGAGAGGAGGATTGATGGTTCATCTTTGAATCCTTAAGCTTGATGTCGAACAAATTTGATCTTCAAGGTCAGTTAAACGTAGAAATTGATCGAGCGCTCCTAGGATCTTCTCAATGGTTGTTAGAATGTCAATTTGAGTCTCGCTCTGATACCAATTGAAAGGCTTGATGTATTCGACCAAAATTAGAGCTGATAAAGGATGTAGAGGTTTCTTTTGAAATTGGGAAAACAAAAGCTGAAAAAGAAAATGGTCTTTTTGAAACATTCAATTTTAGAGTGGTTCGACCTTCTAACCAAGTTCTACATCCACTACCTTATCATCCAAACTAAGAATGCAACGGTGGAAATTATGAAAATTATATTTTGAGCTTAATTGTGGAAATTATGTTTGTTTTGATTTAGGAGGTGAAATATGGATGCAATGGTGAAAATCAGCTCAAAAGCATGTTCTTAGCCCCCCATATAAAAATCAAATCAGTTGGAAGAAAACAGAACTTTGCAGAAGCTCATCTTCGATAAGGTATGACCACGTCTTGCGACTGATGCGGGGCTAATGTTTGACATGAAGATTCAAGATTTTGGAGCCAAATCCGTGATGAAGACCTATTTTATGGTTATTTCCTTTATTCTGGAAGTGTTGGACCAAGAATCAATATCTTTTATTAATTAGGATTTTATTCATTTAGATTTTCCTTTATTTTGTCTTTCCTTATTTGATTCGAACTCAATTAAAAGAGATTTACTTTTAGGGTTATGGTTTATCTCTCTATATAAAGAGCTCATGAGGCCTCTTAGAGAGCATCTTAGAACCAATCTTTTATAGCACTTCTTCTTCTTCATCTCTTATTGTTTTCTTCCACCATGTGTGGCTAAGGCTTTTATTTCTGATTCAAAGGTGAAGTGAATCCGCTGTAATTTGTGAGGCTTGTACTAAAATAATATTTCTCCTTCAATCTGACTAATCTTTATTTCTTTTTCTTATTTTTATGAATGTTTGATATTGATTAAATTAATGCCTTAATTCAATATTAGATGTTCTATCGCTATCCACGATGCAAGTAGCAAAGGGTAAGGCTCATGTTTTGTGTTCATTAAACTACACATAACACATGATAGTCCCTAGGGAAATAAAGATACAAGATTAACTTGATTGATTTTGTTTTAGTCATTCTCATGAATCTTAATACTATCATTGATCTTATTTAATGGTAAGTTTCGATTTGAATGCTTGTTGCGGTGTCCCCCAAGTAGACTAATCGATTACAAAAGGAGAATATTTTCTTGTTGTGGTGTTCCCCAAGTAGACTAATTTCGTGGGTACGAGAAATTCATATTTAAGCCTATGATCAAAGTTACGATTGGATGAAAATCACACTTTTGAATGGGAAGTTCGGTAAGATTGATCTTCGTTATTTTTATTTCTAGTTTTTAATTATTATCTTTAATTTTATCTCGATAAATCAAAACCCCCCATTTACTTTTATTGTTTAAACTTTAAGATTCTACTATCAGCTCTCTTGGGATTCGGCCTGATCTCACTATTACAAGTTAGTTTAGTAAAACCAGTTTTTATTTTGTAAAATCAATTTTTATTTTGCAGGACTTCGACAACCCTGTCAAAATCAATCAAATTAATTTTGTAACCTTACATCCCTAACTTTTCACGTGATAAGATAGAACCCTCTCCCTAGTTTTTATAAGGATCATCTAGAACATATCCCTCAACAATGAGGTCTTGACATTTGTAAACAAAATACCTCTCTAGGTGGGTCTTTACACATGTTAGCTCACTAGGATTGAACTAAAGAATTTACAAGAGATTAAAAAGAAATAAACACATTAAGACTCTTCTCTCTTGAACTTTAGGCTTGGATGTCCATCATCTTCTTCTTCAAGTGTCTTTGGCTTGTATTTATAGTGTGGAATGAATAACTAGCTATTAGAAAACTATCTGTTAAAAACTAGCCGCTGGGGACTTTTAAATTACTTGAAAATATTTGTTTGAGTCAAAAATACTTTTAAAAGCTTTCAAACATATTTTTCAAATTAAATGGACTTTGAATTATTTTTGCAATATTTGTTCAAGTTCAAAAAATATTTTTCACTTTGTTATATCAAAATAAATATCTCAACAATCTCCCATTTTTGATTTAACGAAACCACTTGAAAAATTATTTTTTAAAAGCCCCCTTAGAAAAATAATTTTAGAAAAATATTTAAAGTTTCCCTTTTGAAATTAAATTTTACAAACTTATCTCTCCCCTTTTTGTTATATCGAAAATAATTTAAAATCATTTAAGGTTCAAAATAAAAATGGAGAGTAAGTAAATTCTTTTGAAAACAAAAGCTCCCCTTAATAAATACATTCCATTTTAAATTTTAGCTCAAAACACTGACACTTAAGAAAATTATTGAATTTTAATAAAAATGATCAAGTTTTAAAAATCATGAAATTAAATTTATCCAAGTCTTTTTAGAGTTTATGAAAAAAAAAGAATGACTGTGTTAAACACACTTATGCAAAAACTCTTTTGATGTGATGCATTTATAAAAATTTATCAATTAAATATGCATTGACATTTTATCATTAAAAATAAGCAACCAAAAAAATAATCTAAAAGATTAAGCTTAGAGGTTACCTATCTTTAATGTGTGAGCATGCCACCATTGCAATTGAGAGGAGGATTGGTGGTTCATCTTTGAATCCTTGAGCTTGATGTCGAACAAATTAGATCGTCAAGGTCGGTTGAATGTAGAAATGGATTGAGCACTCCTAGGATCTTTTCAATGGTTGTTGGACCGTTAATTTGAGTCCTCCTCTGATACCGATTGAAAGGCTTGATGTATTCAACCGAAATTAGCGCCGATGAAAGGTGTAGAGGTTTCTTTTGAAATTGAAAAAAAGCTGAAAACGAAAATGGACGTTTTGACATATTCAATTTTAGAGTAGTTTGACCTTCTAACCAAGGTCTACATCCACTACTTTAGCATCCACACTAAGGATTTCCCAATTCACTAACAATGAATTCTTCCTTTTTTACGGGTTCAAGGGGTAACCTTACACCCCTATCTTTTCACGGGATAAGATAAAACCCTCTCCTTAGTTTTTATAAGGATCAACTAGAACCTATCCCTCAACAATGAGGTCTTGACATTTGTAAACAAAATACCTTTCTAGGTGGGTGTTTACAAATTTTGGCTCACTAGGATTGGACTAAAGAATTTACAAGAGATTAAAAAGAAATAAACACATTAAGACTAATCTCTCTTGAACTTTAGGCTTAGATGTCCATCCTCTTCTTCTTCAAGTGTCTTTGGCTTATATTTATAGTGTGGAATGAAAAACTAGCTGTTAGAAAACTAGATGTTAAAAACTAACCGTTGGAAAACTAGTCGTTGGAGACTTTTAAATTACTTGAAAATATTTGTTTGAGTCAAAAACACTTTTAAAAGCTTTCAAACATATTTTTCAAATTAAATGGACTTTAAATTGTTTTTGCAATATTTGCTCAAATTCAAAAACACTTTTTCACTTTATTATATTAAAATAAATATCTTAACAATCTTCCCTTTTTGATATAACAAAACCACTTGAAAATTTATTTTTTAAATTCTCCCCTTAGAAAAATAATTTTAGAAAAAGAGAATATTTTAGAAAAATATTTAAATCTCCCCATTTTCTTTTTGAAATTAAAATTTTCAAACTTATCTCTCCCCTTTTTTTGTTATATCAAAAATATTCAAAATCATTTAAGGTTAAAAATAATAGTGGAGAGTATGTAAATTCTTTTGAAAACAAAAGTTCCCCTTAATAAATACATTCCATTTTAAATTTTAGCTCAAAACATTGACACTTAAAAAAATTATTAAATTTAAAAACAATGATCAAGTTTTAAAAAATATGAAATTCAATTTATCCAAGTCTTTTTAGAGTTTATGCAAAAATAAGAATGACTGTGTTAAACACAATTATGCATAAAAACTCTATCGATGTCATGCATTTATAAAAATTTAACAATTAAATATGCATGAACATTTTATCATTAAAAATAAGGAACCAAATAAATAATCTAAAAGATTAAGCTTAGAGATTACCTATATTTAATGTGTGAGCATGCCACCATTGCAATTGAGAGGATGATTGATGGTTCATCTTTGAATCCTTGAGCTTGATGTCAAACAAATTAGCTCTTCGAGGTTGGTTGAACGTAGAAATTGTCACTGGATGTGAACCAAGGTCTGAGTCATTGGCACCACAGGGTGCACACCAAGGTGTCATTGAGGTTCTAAGGCACACTTTGGGCTTGAAGAGACCACCAGACTGGCCCGATCCGTGGGAAGATCCAAGAAGGCTTATCCATCCACACCTATGTGAACATAGGAGATTCTTTTCGTAGATAGCTAAGGAATATTCTTGGCATTATGCCTTGTGGTTGGTAGAGTTGTATCTAGGCCGTTGATGTAAATCAGTAGGGACCGTCGGATTAGAGGGGACTCAACTATAAATAGAGGCCTCCCCACCTCAGTTGTAATCATCCATTCTTTCATCTATTCTTGAGTAATAGAGAGCGCATTCACTCTAAATTCTCTAAGTTGTTATTCTCTTATTCTTCGCGTTCTTTCAGAGTTCTTCGTAGCCGATCTCATAGTTTGCTTCCGCTAAGAACGATCTTGCGTTCTTCGGTGCCTTCGAAATTCAATCTTTCGGGTCGAGGATTCAGGCTTACTTAGTCGTTTGTCTTAAGACCTCGACTAAGGCCGCACGTTGGGCTGGTTCAAAAGTCTAGCCCTGTGACAGTTGGTATCAGAGCCCACGGTTCGTAGCCACGGTTGGTGAATCGAGTGTTCGTGGAAGGCATTGTTGGAGATGGCGACAAGGAAAGGAGGAAACGCTACAGCACAAAAGGGTGATGAGGCACAGGCTATCGAAGGAATGACCCAGAGGCATAGAGACTTTGTGGCGTCGCGTGAGAATATATGGGCCAAGTTCGAAACCACCAGGTTCCAGAGGAAAAGCCTCGTGATTGCCAAGGAGAGCCTCGAGGTGAAGGGCCAAGAGTGGGGAGTAGAAGGCATATCAAGCATGACGGACAAAGTGGAGGGACGGAGTGATGCGATTGGAGCCGAGGTGCAGGCTTCGACAAAGATGGATGGGACTTCGCATGGCGAGGAAAAGCCATCGAGGTGTAACAAGCCTAGGATGCTAGTCCGACCATGGGAAATGAAGCCACGGAGATGCTTCTATTGTGACGGCGAGCATTGGTAAAAGAATTGTTCCAAGAAAGCCGACCTTTCAGCCATCAAGGTAAATGATGGGTCTGTGAAAAGGGAAGATAGAGCTGACATGATTGTTTCGTCCACAACGGTCAAGCCAGAGGTGCAACAAAAGTGTCTTCGTTGCAAGGGGCCACACAGTTGGCTCGATTTCCCCAACAGAGTCAAGTCGAGGGGGGAGAAAGTGCAATGGAAGTGTTTTCATTGCATGGAGCCACATCATTGGCGTGATTGCCCAAATAGAATCAAGCAATCCAAGGTACAGGACGAGCCCGAAGAGAGCAAGGCTTTGAAGCTCGATTCGTTATGTGAAGAGCCACCATTGGGCAAGGTGGAGGGTGCATTGAACTTCGTGGAAAAAGAAGTGGCAATGCAAAATTGGGCGTCGAACTTCAAGGATGTAGAAGGGCCGATGCATTTTAGAGTGAACGCGAGGGAGTTCATCCTGAAGAAGGTACATCTCGAACACAATCTTTGTGTTTTTGGTTTTGATTTGTCTGGTTTTTTGGGTGTAGGCAGCAGAAAACCTAACCCATCAGATGGTAAAAGTTCAAAGGCGGCATCCAAACCTTTGTTCGAGGGTCATGGTGATCCAAGTGGAGACAAATCCCAGCTGCTAGGAAAAAGTTCCTACAGTCAAGATGTGCGAGGTGGTTCGACGAGCGATATTACATGGCGGCGGCAACCAAAGCGAGGAGTCCATATGGGTGGACGACCCAGCACGAGTCAGGTGCTCTTTATGGGAAGAGCGGTCCTTATGGGGGGACAACTAAGCCCAATTCGGAGTTGGAAGAAAGCTAAGGTGCCAAGGAGGTCCCAGGATCGTTGCAGACTTCATCTAGGAGCAGCGACAAGGGCGTCACCAAGTTTGGTGGGGAAGAATGTCACGGGCTGTGAACCAAGGTCCGAGTCATTGGCACCACAGGGTGCACACCAAGGTGTCATTGAGGTTCTGAGGCACACTTTAGGCTTGAAGAGACCACCAGACTGGCCCGATCCGTGGGAAGATCCAAGAAGGCTTATCCATCTACACCTATGTGAACATAGGAGATTCTTTCCATAGATAGATAAGGAATATTCTTGGCATTATGCCTTGTGGTTGGTAGAGTTGTATTTAGGCCGTTGATGTAAATCAGTAGGGACCGTCGGATTAGAGGGGACCCAACTATAAA
The DNA here is from genome assembly GCA_019671005.1 of Hibiscus mutabilis. Classification (NCBI taxonomy): domain Eukaryota; kingdom Viridiplantae; phylum Streptophyta; class Magnoliopsida; order Malvales; family Malvaceae; genus Hibiscus; species Hibiscus mutabilis. Next base: position 28,002,588 of record CM033739.1, on the reverse strand, counting down.
TAGAGGCCTCCCCACCTCAGTTGTAATCATCCATTCTTTCATCTATTCTTGAGTAATAGAGATCGCATCCACCTCAGAGTTCTTCGTAGCCAATCTCATAGTTTGCTTCCGCTAAGAACGATCTTGCGTTCTTTGGTACCTTCGGAATTCGATCTTTCAGATCGAGGATTCAGGCTTACTTAGTCGTTTATCTTAAGGACTCGACTAAGGCCGCACGTTGGGCTGTTCAGAAGTCTAGCCCCGTGACAAAATGGATCAAACACTCCTACGATCTTCTAGATGGTTGTTAGACAGTCAATTTGATTCTCGCTCTAATACCAATTGAAAGGCTTGATGTATTCAATAGAAATTAGCGCCGATGAAGGTGTAGAGCTTTCTTTTGAAATTGGGAAAGCAAAAGCTATAAAAGAAAATAGACATTTTGACACATTCAATTTTAGAGTGGTTTGACATTCTAACTAAGGTCTACATCCACTATCTTAGGATCCACACTAAGGATTTCCCAATTCACTAACAGTGAATTCTTCCCTTTTTACAGGTTCAAGGTGTAACCTTAAATCCCTATCTTTTTATGGGATAAGATAGAACCCTCTCGCTAGTTTTTATAAGGATCAACTAGAACCTATCCCTCTCAATGAAGTCTTGACATTTGCAAACAAAAAACCTCTCTAGGTGGGAGTTTACACATGTTGGCTCACTAGTATTGGACTAAAGAATTTACAAGAGATTAAAAAGAAATAAACACATTAAAACTCTTATGTCTTGAACTTTAGGCTTGGATGTCCATCATCTTCTTCTTCAAGTGTCTTTGGCTTGTATTTATAGTGTGGAATGAAAAACTAGCCGTTAAAAACTAGCCGGTAAAAACTAGCCCTTGAGGACTTTTAAATTAATTGAAAATATTTTTTTGAGTTGAAAACAGTTTTAAAAGCTTTCAAACGTATTTTTCAAATTAAATTGACTTTAAATTGTTTTTGCAATATTTGTTCAAGTCCAAAAAACACTTTTCACTTTGTTATATCAAAATAAATATCTCAACATAAGCTCGGAAGTAAGTCTTCCTAATTTTGCTATTGAAATATCGGATATAATTGAGAAAGCATGTTTTACATGACTTGATTTGAAAGCTTGATCTGCGATACTTACTATTGTTATGCATGATTTATTGAAGTGCTATGATTTATCAAGCATGAAAATGCCTATACATTCGTAAATAAGTTTCCAAAGTGAAATGCATTAGTTGCCATGAGTGGTATTATTGAAAATGTTATAGTTTATTAAATGCATAAGAAAAATAGTAAGTTGATGGATTTGAAATGATATATTGGCTTTAGACAAACAAAGTATTAAATCGGATATAGTTGGCCTGTCATAGGATAAAAGTACTCATTAAATTTGCAAAATACCATTGATAGACTCTTCGAGTCTAATCGATTGATCGTCATACCGAAACGTATCTTGAGGGTTGATGGCTATAACTATTCCTCCACTAATTTGTTAGGTGTTGGAGGGGAGGGTCAGTGGCTAATAGTTATGCGATATAGATATGTTTAAAAGTGACATAGACCTAAGCTCGTATTTTGAAATACTAATCTGTGTATTCGATGGTTTTGATTAATGAGTGGTCACCCTCAATAAATTGCCAATATAATTTAAAAAATTGATTTGATGAAATGATTATGATTCATGTTTATAGGGAGCATTCATATGCTAAAATTTGTGCATCATATTCGAGGTTTAAAAACACTACATTGTTGTTTTTTATAGCATTGATGTAATATTTGCGGAGTGCACTCACGAGGTATATTTATGCGTACGCTCTCTTTCCATCTTTGTAGAGAATTAAATGATTGAGGATTGTCATTAAGCAAGGGTACATCCAAGACATTTACGAGTGTTTTGAGTATGTTTGGTTTTATTTTGTTTATATGTAATAAGGCAATGTGTGTAGATTTTTCCATTTGAGATTTATGTTTGAGGGGTTGTAATCTCATCAATGTTGATGTTTTGATTGTTGATTTGCCAACATGGAGTAGACATTTACGAGTGCTTTGAGTATGTTTGGTTTTATTTCGTTTATATATAATAAGGCAATGTGGGTAGATTTTCCCATTTGAGATTTATGTTTGAGGGGTTGTAATCCCGTCAATGTTTATGTGGTATAATGTGTAGGCCATATATGCACAATTGAGTATTTTTGTCATTCATTTTTGGTGTTTATGCAAAACCAGGGAGCATGCCTATAGATTCGTCATTTAGAGGTTATAAGTGTTGTAATTTGGTATACAAGTGCTCGATTAAGTGTATTATTCATTGGTTTATTTGTAGAAGCATGTCTGTTGGTTTAAAAGTGTTTTTGGATGAGTCGGGTTGGTATTGCATATTTGAATCTGTAATACTAGGCAGAGCGTACTGGTACCCATGAGTGAAAGATGACATTTTGGGCCAAGGCGTACCAATACCCTTATATCAGGTATCAGTATGGCCCTCCCCGCGTATCGGTACAGTGGTTTGTACCGATACCAAATTGAGCTACTGAAATTTTGGTTGAGCTCATTTACCGGTATGGTGCCTTCGTGTATTGGTATGGTGCTAGTTAATTTGGTTAATTGGCTTTATAAATTTTAGTTTTCTTGTGTTTCAGTTATCATATGTTCATGCATCAATTGAATAAGTAAATGATGTCCGTTTGACCTGAAATTTGACAAGCATGCTTAAGGTACATTTAATTATAGTATGATGCTTTTGGAATTGATTTAGTCCTTGTAATTTATCAGTTTTACAATATAGTCCCTATTTGAGTGTAATGCTTAACTGAGTGATTAATCCAACTCCGTTTGGCATGTAAGTTGAACCATAACTTAACGAAAACATATATAATTGTATGATGCATCTAAAATGTGAAAATAAGTTCAAAATATATTTGTAATTTTGTATATTCGAACTGGATTCACTTTGGTGATTCAATGTGACATACATCACTCGGTTCCGTCTCTCTCGCATCGGGTGGTAGGTGTTACAATAATTCCATAAACTTGATGTTACATAAATCATAGTCTATAAGTCTGATGTTCCGTAAGTCATAGTTTATAAATATGATGTTTCGTAGTTAAAACACATTCTGAAATAGTATGTATGTGATGAAAAAGATACAAGTCATAACATAAATCATAACCGCACAAGGTATAAAACACCAACACTTTTTAAAGTACGTAGCACATTAAGAAACCCACACGTAGTAGCATTAAATAATAATTCAACGAATAATGAATTGACTTAGCAAGGAAAAGGGAAGGACACACACCTTTCTTTGGCGATACACAAACCTCAGACTCTAATAAGATATTATTCCTCAGCTCGAACTTCCTAATTCAATTCCTACATTGGAAGACATATGTAACTCCTTAGTTTTCTAGTCACAATATGAATCCCAAATTCACTGACAGAGTTCACATATTGGAAATACTTATCTGAGTCGTGATTTAGTACTCTTGAGTTTGGTGTCAAAGTCTGGTTTAACCTTCACAATATAAATTTCGAATACTATTCCTTAAATTACATGAATACACTTACACCAATCATTTCGGGGCAAAAACAGAGGCTTTGGGTTTGAATTTGACGAAAAAAACAATGGAATCAAAATCATGACGTCAAGAAATGTTGGGGTTATGGTTAATCGAAAAGGTCAATGATAGTCAAAGTCAACACCAATGGTCAATAACAACTTCATTTCAGATTCATTATTAGATACAACTTCTTCTAAGTATATATGAGCATACTGGTCCCTAAGTAAACTTCTATCCATCTGAATGACATCATTATCAATTTTTAGTTGTTTCACATTGAAAACACTAATTTTTGTCCGGATTTAGTATTATTGTTATATTTTATTATTATTAATAGTAGTAGTATTAATATTATATTTGTTATTAAAGTAAAAAGTAAAAAAATATCAATAATAGATACCCATTTTAATTAAATGTCCAAAGTCTATTTACATAACCCAAATAATAATACATATAAGGCCTGTTTTGGGCCCAACAATAAACCCTAAAAGAAAAAAACTAATCGGTCTCTTTTCTATGCGTAACTAAAATCTAGCCGTCGAATCAGATCTGATCTAACGATCTATATTACACTCAAGAGGCTGTCCAGCTTTCACACGCGCATGATCCTCAATCGAGGCGTTTGATATCCTTCACGCACCTACGTGCCCATGCCACTTCATCTTTTTCGCCCACGTGCCGCCGCCGCCGAATATCACGTTATCACCCTACGACCATCAGTTCTTTCCCAACCACCGTACATGGCAAAAAACAATAGAAAAAGAAGATTTTCAGATTCAATAGTAGATTAAGTATAACTAATATAATAAAAAACGAAGAGAGATCGGATTTAGATATAAACGAGATATCTATTGTATTATTATGATCAGTTATCATCAAATAAAAACAAAGAGAACTTTCAGAGCTATTTCCCTTTTTCCTAAGTTCTTTTCAATTTCATGAGCATAAACACATACATAAAAACAAAAAATAAATTAGTGTTAAGGGTTTACCTTCACCGTTTCGGTTCTCCTTCGGTAACAAACCCTCGGTCATTTAGGCCATAAAATGGTGAATCGGAATGAGAGATCGAGAGGGTATTGTTTTTAAAAAGAGGGTTTCGATTTTTAAAGATGAAAGGGCTTTCGATTTTGATTTTCTTAGAAAAGGCGTGGATTTGGATTTTTTAAAAAACGTGTTTCGAAAAAAAGAGTTTTTTAGGTTTTTCGGCATTGGAGACGGCAGCCGAAGGCGCCGGTTTCTGGAAAATGGTGGAGGCTCATGATGTTTTCTGGGTTCGGATTTGAATGTTCTTCATGTTCATGAAGAACATGAAAAATATTCATCATGTTCTTAAAATAGGGTGTTTGATCCGAAAAAGGGGGAATTTTTGGTGTTCATTTTCAGAGGATTTAAGGGATTTTTGAAATGGATTAAAAAAATGAAGAAAGGGCTAATTTCGATCTAAAGGGTGAGTTATATACCCTAAATTTTTTTAAAACGGTTTAATAGCATCATAAAACCTTTCGGCCTTTCAAAATCTCTTCCGTGGCCCCTGAATCTTTTCAAATTCTTTCAATTTCATCCCTTTTTGCTCTCAATTTTGATTTTAAGTTTCTAATCTCCTTCAATTTGGTCCGAATATCGGTGGTATAATCACCTTTAAATCACTTTCCTTTATTCGTTCTTTGTTATTTAATTCATCCATTCTTGATTTATTTCCTTGTATTTTATTCCTTCTTTATCTATGCAAACGGATGGTATATTCTTTTTTTGTACCGTATATTATGGGTTCTGATATGGTATGTAATATGAAAATACTATTCTTAGCAGTATGCTATATATATATATAGGTCTTTTTTAGGGTAGTTTGATATAATCTATGGTTTCCTTAATCGCATAATAGTATATATATATATGGTCCTTTGATATCATAAATACCAGCTTATATATTTGTATTGTTTTTTATTCATGCCGCATGCATAAATATAGAATATAATGTGTATGTATAGTTTGGGAATCTTGATATATAGATATATATTTGTTGATTAATGGTATATTGCTATTTAATATTCATACTTTTATGTTTTATGTTTTTGTTCATATATCATGCCATATTTTATTATGATGCATATATGGAATATAAACTGTCAACGCGGTGCTCCATTTTTCGAGGATAAACTTGGTTAGTACTTAAGATGTAGGTGGTGGTTTTCGTTTATTCCTCGAATACCGGAGTCCTTTAAAATGAACTCACATGTATAACCAAATTTTGATTTAATGTCACTTTAACTCGCAAAATCCGATATTAATAAAATGATATTTGATTTGGTACCAATTTTGGGAATTGTGGTGTCATAAGGTCAGCGGGGAAATGCACATTCTGAATTTTAATAGGACACTGACGGGAAATCCTCTTAACCTTAGCACTCTGGCCTAACGGATTGGTTGCTACCACCTCACTCTTAATTAGTTCTACTGGAATGTTTCTTTCTAGTATGATTCTAGAACTAATATATGAATGACTGGAACCAGGATCAATTAGTGCAAAAATAGGTCTATTAAAGAGTTCAAGCATACATGATATCACATTAGGATCATCTTTACTCTCTGTGGTCTTGATATTATACATACGAGCAGAAGCTTTGCCTTTCAGATTTGATGCAACTTCCGATGCAACTTGATGAGAATTCCACCCTCAGTTCCCTTTATTTCTCTGAGAAGTAGCCACCAATTGATTCTACTGTAATTCTAGACATGCTCGTTTGAAATGACCCGGCTTCCCACATTGATAGCACACTGTCTCCGGTGCATACCAACATCAACCAGGATGTCTTCTTCCACAAGTCTTGCATTCAGGTCTATTCCAAAGTCTATCACCTTTACTTCCACTAGTTTTATTATGGACTTGCTTGGATTTATCCGCAGAAGAATTCTTCTTTACGGACGACATCGACCCAACTGATCCTTGCTGCTGAAAACCTTTACCCCGTTTAGACCAGGGTAAAACACTGGGGCCTCCAGGTCGCTTAATTGATTGTGTTTTCTTCTTATTCCACCCATTCCATTCCTTTAGCTCGGTTAACCGCCACTTGAAATTCAGACAAATCAAGAGCAACCAAGACTTTCTTATACTCCAGATCTAGACCTCCCACAAATCTAGTAACTCTGTGCTTCTCAGACGGAAGGAGTTCTGTAGAAAACCGGCTAAGCTTATTAAACTCACATTCATACTCATATACTGATATGCCTGCTTGCTTCAGACTCAGAAATTGATTCCTCATATCCTCGATGAAAACATCTCCAATATACTTGTTCTGGAACTCTTGTAAAAAGAACTCCCAAGTAACTCGTTCCGGAGGAATTTGAGCAGTAATGGTGGTCCACCAAATTCGAGCAGGTCCCATCAAAAATGATGTTACACCTTCAAGTTTTCATTGATCATCACACCAGATAGTATCCAGCATGATTTTAATATCATTTAACCAGAAATTCACAGACGTCGGGTCAACATCAGAATCACCTTGAAATTCCGATGCCTTCAGCTTTCTCAACTCCCTTGGTACAAATACTGGTTTCGGTCTATTTAAGATATCATCTAATGCCTGCAGGAATAATCCACGATCCTGAACCGGCATGTCTTGTTGTCATTATGCAGTTGCCTGACCTTGGTATTGCTCCTGAGGTACATTCTGATTTACCTCGTTACTCCCACTCTGCACAGGGACCTCATGTTCAAACGCATGTCTAGAACCTTGATAGTCTGACATCTGAACATAACACATTTTCAACAAATTTCTTAATATAGAGTAGCATTACTAATTATAGAGCATCAGAATATCTGCACATAATCATCAGTAATTATGACATCCTAGTGGCATGTATACAATTCCCACTCATTTTTAGACTCTATTTCTATCCAGAATCGACTAAAACTGTAGCTCTGATACCAATTAATGTAACATCATTTCCCCGTATTTATCACCAAATATGAGCCAGTGATGTTATTAACAAATTTTAAACCCTATTATTTCTTTTCCTTTATAAACTGAAAACATGTGCTACCTTACTTAAAAATTTATAGAAATTTTTATAGACATCGAAAAATCATTCCGAAATTTTCTAATTAAACTAGATTCATTAGGATTTCTAACCATATAAATTATTAGCCTAAATTAATTATAAAAAAATTCAAATAAATTCCTAAATTCACGTCACAGCCCTAAAATACAGAAATTCTGCTGCCCTGTTTTCTGACCTTCCTTCGAATAAAAATTCATATCTTTTTACATACAACTCGAAATCAGTCACCGTTAATTTTGTGAGAAACTAGACAAAATTTTTAGTTCATGCATATAAGATTCACTGTCTATCCAATTGTGAATTTATGCTAATTTGTCGAACACACTGCTTTTGCATACATTTCTGGGCAGATTTTTAAACTTTCTATCTTAGAATCCATATTTACTAAAAACTTAGTCCATTATCATTTATAACCATAATAGAACTTACTAGGTTCACCATCCATATTCAACAACTATTAACCCACCATATTTAGTGATAAGTTATTACAACCCCACTAATTATACATGCCATCTAGTACGTTTCCAAAAGAAAGGGCGGATGTCATTACATTACTATGAGTATGGAGATATACCTCCCAAAATATGAAAGTGATGCTCGGCTACTCTTCACTCGAAGCTCCTTTAAAACCTACGCATGAAAGTCATCATACGCTAAGCATATACTTAGTGAGGCAACAATATTTAATTCAAATGCAATTTAACATAGACATCAATATATTATAGTAACAATGCATATGATCACCTCCCATTTTCTGCATTTTAACATATATGACATGATATATGTATAGTAACATATTACATGGTAATAACCTTGATTCTTACTAATACCGTTGCCATATTCATCATCGAGCTTTCAAGCCTTTTTAACCTGTTTTTCAATTCATTTAGCCCAAGTATTGAATTAAGGAAATTTTTGGTACACGAGTCATCCCCCCTATACTTACTTGAGTATAGTATATTATGTGCACTTTACTGGAAGTTCTTAACACCGAAGTGTTTTTGATACTTACCGGAGTATACAATTATTAATTATTTTTCACTTTACCTGAAGAGCTTATAATAAATTGCACTCTACCGGGAGTGCTAAAATGTTTATACAGTTATTTATGACTCTATGGATATCCAACTATACTTTTAATTTCCTATCTCATACTTTGGGCTTTATATTAATCATAATCTCCTACATGACAACATATATGCATATTAAGCAATTCGTACGTAAAATAACATTCCATGAATAAGTAGTGATCCATGCATGTATTCTCAATTCTGGACATATTTTTAACATGTCAATTATATAATGAATGACATAAAAATCATGCTATGTATGCATTGCACTCACCTTGACACTTTAAAAGTTATAATTTATACTAGCCTCACTAAGCTCGATTGCACTTTCTATCTTCTTTCGTCACTCGTTTGTACTTGAACTCAATTGTTATCTAATTGTACATTAAATACATGACACAAGCAACCTTAAGTACATGTCCAATCTTTACTAATACATGTACATACCAATATGGAAAAATTAATATTTTCATCCAAATACTTCTTTGTAACTACAATGCTTCCAATACTTTAACCTTGTCTCAAATTACACATTACAACCAATGGTTTGATAATCTCCCTTTAAACCCTAAATTCTCTCTCTTAGGGTTTATAATCTAAAACTTGGAAACTTTCACATTTCATCTAACAATCCAAAAATTTTAATACTAAAATAATCCTTGTATCATAGCAACCAATATAACCATGCTTCTTGAATAATTCCAAATTTCTCACTTATTTCACCCAATTTACAAAATTCACAAAATAGTACTAAAATGATGTTTTCTTCAATCCAACCACATAATTCAACTTAGAAAACATCATTCTAATCATTTCCATCATCAAATAAATTTTTGCAAAATTTCCCCTAATTTTTCCTCTTATAGCCGAAATGGTCCCTAAAGTTTACCAAGAAGTTTTCATCATTTCAAGCATCTAAACAACACTACAACACCATTTCCAACTTTATTAAGCTTTAAAATATGAAATATTAACATGTTCTTAAACCACCCTAATCATCAAACTCAACTTAGAACCATGGAAACTAAGCAAAACTTATGTCAAAAGATAAAGAATTCAAAGGAGATCAATTTCTTGTTTCATAACTCTAGCCAAAAATCAACCAAATCAAGCTAAAAATTGAATTGAAAGATTTCTAACCTAAACCCCTTTAGGTTCGGCACTTTGAGAGAAAAGATGAACAAAGTTTCCAAATTTTTCTTCTTTCTTTGATTAATGCCAAATGGCAATTAAATCTTTAATTTAAAATAAAAATCTTTCCTCATAGTAAAATGACCATTTCACCCTTGGGTTATGACCAATTATAAATCCACACCTATACTCAACCTTATCATCAAATCAATTATAATTAAAAAGTATGGGTAAAATGACCATTTTGCCATTATTGAATCTCTATATTTTCCAAAATGCCATCCATCACCTATACAAAATATTGAATAGAATCAAATCTAAACTGATTTAAAAACGATTCAAAACTTCAATGCTATGCTCTTCGGGTCTTTTTAAGACTTCCTTCAAATTTTCATAAAATTCGGAGCTCATACGATTACCCGAATTACACTTAAACTTTAACCGTAATTTCCCAATAATAGAAACATCAGATCAAACCGTAGTTTTTATATTCGATCCACACCCTTAGATGATCTATCTATTTATGGAATAAAAATAATTTTTGGGAAAATTACCATGTTGGTCCTTGAACTTTTCTCAACTTTTCACTTTTGTCACCAAACTTTACGTTTTAGTCACTGAACTAAAACCACTAACTTTTGATTCTTTACGTTTTGGTCACTATTCCAATAATGGGATATTACATATACTCTAGAGAGCATAGATAAGGCTTCACTATCCATGAGTTATCATCTAGCCTACACTAGCTAGATTTCTTATATTACCTATCTCAAGGCATCAATAAGTCAACAAGAAGTCTTACAAGTTTCACAATGCTTTACCATACTCAAGATAGCCTATCGAGTAGGTTTCATGTCGTACCCTGATCACTCAGCCATCGGGTACATAAGCTATCATCTATAGCTTCCACACAACATACATAAATACATCCATATACCATCTACATAAATGGCCAACGAAGCCTTACTTTACCCATGCCCACATAGCCGTCGTGTTGAAAGGACTATATCTGGATCACCATAGCCACAAATACGTCCTAGACATACTTGGATCACATTAGCCACAAGTAATCCTTACCTGAGGTCACTCAGCCTATCATGTTATTCGAGCTCACTCAGCCTATCGAGTTAATTACCTTTTTTGGATCACCATAACCACGAATAGGTTCCTAACTGCAGCCAGATCACTCAGCTCGTGGGTGCGTCGGATGTACTTATTCACTCAGCCCTAAGTATACATCCTCTTATATAAGTACTATAGTACTGACTCTAGGACAGCCAGATTTCTTTACCACAATCATAAGATAAGACATGCTCTCCGAGCATTCATACGCCTCACCAAGAGGTAAGTGGCACCAAGCAAACTATTATGCAAATGCCCCCAAGGCATGACACCAAACAACATGGTTAGCTCTCTATTTATAATCAACAATCCTTCAAGTTCCCACCCGGTACACAAGGACAACATTAACTCATTTACCGAGCTCTATGGTTGTTATCATAAAATAGTCACCCAAAGCTTACCAAGTTATTACACATTATGCTCATACAAGATGATTAAATCTCAGTTTCTCGGTTTCACAATTCATTTTACCACATTAGAAGCCCATTGGACCACCGTCCTTGAATTATCAGCCCTTTGAACTCAAAATCATATTTTGGGCAGATTGCCCAATGGGTACTGGTACTGGTCCTCGCGTACCGATACAGTACCCTGGGTATTAGTACTCAGCGTACCAATACAGAATTAGCTCACTGGAATTTAATAAAATAATGGGTACCAGTACAGGTCGACCTGTACTGATACGTCTTGCAATCGCATACCAATATAGCTTGAAGCTCGTACCAATACGCCCGTCATAGCGTATGTGTGTTCTTCAACCCAAAATATGGGGTACCAGTACGGTCTCTCCATGTACCGGTATCGAAGCCTAGAAATAGTTTGTTAGGCTTGGGAAATTGCTCCCAACGCCCCCAAATCGCAACTACTAACCCCCTTAACTAGATCCTACATCTTATAGGAGTTATTTGGGGTGGTGTGCTACCATTTTCACACATTATTACCAATTACTCCTTATTTTACCATGGACAAAGTTTAAGCTACCAAAACACCAAGCTAGAAATCATAAACCACAAAAATCAAGCAAAGCAATCACTCTATGATCTTCAAGAAGAGTATGAGTCAGAGATGTACTGCCCTTAAGCCAAAAAATCTCGAAATGCCCTCTTAACCTAAGCTCCTTCAACCTTCCTCCTTGACTCAAGCTTGGAAAAACCCTTTTAACCTCTTTCACATGACATACAAACATGAAAGTTGAATAAAAGCTTGAACTAACCATCACGTTGAGCTTAGCTATGAAAATAAAACTTCAAAATCATAAGAAAGCTCCATGATAACCACCAAAGATTACACCTTTTAAAAAACCTTAAATGAAGACTTACCCCCTTTCCACAAAATTATACTTTTCTTGAAGCCTATGGAGAGAAGATCAACATACTTGAGTCTTGAATCCCAAAATACAGAAATGATTGGAAAAGCTTGGATTTTTAATGTTTGAAACTAGTCTTGAAAGAAGAGAGAAATGGGTTGTATGGGAGAAGGAAAAAGATGAAGATGAATGATATCATCTTGTCTCCCCTCCCCAACTCACGTGATCTACCAATTCTTTAATTGGATTTTAGCCTTTATTTTGAATAAAGGTAAAATCACAACATAAAACCTCAAGGTTCTTCCCCTTTTACAGATTGGTCATATGCCAAGCCTAATTAGCTCAATTCTCAACCAAAAAGGCCCAAACTTGACCCAATGGGTGCCATCACACAAACCAATATGAAAGTCCATGACCCGGGTCAACGCCTAATTGTTGACTCAGAAATTCAGGTCCTTACAATGTTAATAAAAAATAAATTGAAATTTATTCCATTTTTTGAAAAAGAATCATACAATGTGTTTAAAAGTATATAAAATGATAAGTTAATTAAAGTTATTTTATCTAAAATCATGTTAACAACATAGAAAATCAAAGCTAAATGTGTTAACAATAGAGAAAAACAAAGTGAAAATCATCTTAACAACATTATATAAAATCATGTTAAAAAGTTAAGTTATCATGTTAACAACAATATACAAACTTAACTTAAAACCCTAAATCTAAAATCATGTTGACCTGGTCCACAAAGAACCAAATCATAAGAGACATAATAAAAAAATCAAAGTATTAACATGTGTTTTGAGAGGTCCCCTACAATAAACAAATAAAGACCCACACTGTAACACCCTCGACCCTGATGTCACATTTGAGACTCAAGCCCAAACCAAACCATAAAATTTCTCAAATTGGGTTTAGCCCAATAAGGTATTCTCAAAAAATTTAAAACCAATAGTTGAAAATATAGTTAAATAATCAAAATGGTACAACAGAGCTCCAATTTAAATTTAAAACATTTGAACATTCAATTTGATTTATACAATTTCAAAAAAATAAGGATTACAGACTCCATATCACGTAAGGTCCTATGAATACATAACCCATAAACACAAGTACCATACTCTGGAGATTACCACATTCTAGAATCCCATATCGATAGTGCTCCTCGATCCCACGATCCAACGATCAACCTGCATGGAAACAACAATTTTGAGCGCAGAGCTTACAAAGCTCAGTGGTACACATCTACTCTACCATACTTCATGCTTATCATAAACATAAGCATGCAAGCTAGTACAAGCAATAAGGAGAGATAAATAAACACATGGCTCTACCACTAGTCGCCTAAACATACACTTTCACCATAGAAATCATCGTACATGGCACACAAGGCTTAACCATACTCATAACATGGTAATATAAGATCACATATATATGACGCTACCTCTAGCCGCCAAATCATATAGCATAGCAAGAAAGCATATGCTTCACATAGCATATAAGCTTTATACCATAATATAGGAGTGAGGCTCGGTCCCACTAGGCATCAGGATCATACACTCCTTGGGGTAAGGCCTAATACCACTAAGCGTCGGGACCTTACACCCATGCTCAGAATCTCTTATTAAGCATCTTCAAACGAGGCCTGGTACCACAAGCGTCAGGATCATACATTGGGCAATCTTTAACCATGAGGCTTTAATACAATCTTTCTCACACTAGGTATCCAGATCCCACCAAACAATGGTAACTCAACCATCTAGGTATCCATACCAACACATAGCAATGACACATTTACCACACAACACACATCATCACATGTCCACCAAGGATCCCTACGGTTGCTATTATCATCAAGTCACCTAACGTATACCAAGTTATTAATTATCATGGAAGTGTACATTAATCATCCTCATTAATTATCTTTATTAATCCATATTATCTCATTTATCAAAGCATAATTCAACTAATAATATACAAATCAATTTCCACCCTTAATTTGCATTTATTGATTATTTAGCGTATTGAGTATCGGTACTCTAACACTAGTATCAATACGGTGCTCTCGAGTATTGGTACTCATACGTATATCGATACAAAAATTTCCTAATAGAAATCTTAGATTTTTACAAATATCGGTAAAGTTTATCCTGTACTAATACGGTCCTCAAACATATACTGGTACGGCCAAAGCTCGTACCGATACTTTATTTACGAATTCGTACAATTTCCTCGAATTACGGTATTACTATGCTTTATTTGACCCCTAAAGCTTATGAAATTCATTAGGGTTTGTTTACTAACGTATTCTATTAATTAATATTAATTACCAGCTTTATGATCAATTATTCGAATATTACCAATAATTAGTACATTTATTCGAACAAACATACAAGCCATCATAAATATTTAAATTAGTCAAACAATCCTCAAATAATCATATGGACATCTTGAATGCCCCTAAATGGTCTCTAAAGCCTCCATAAGTCTCAACATATTCACAGCATCATTATGCATCTCATAAATATCGAGTCTCATAATATCGATCTCTACTCATGCTTATTCATCGGCTACCTATTTTGCAGATACTAACACGCAAAACAATTACATTTATAATGCTTATGTAAGAATAAGAGTTCGAAGTGTACTAACCTTAAGCCAAAGTGATAAATCATCATTCGAGCTTTCTGATTTTCCACTTGGTCTAATATCCATCCCCGAATAATCCTCATATAAAAAATACGTAAATATATTAATTCCATGTCCTCTATTTAATTCATAGGTCAAACACGTAAAACCAGCTTATCAAGTTTGAATTTGGCAAAATAGACCACACCAACGGACTCAGAATGTCGAGAAACCCCTGGATAGGGTCTCTTGGAAAAAGTCAACGGTCGGTCAACACTGGTCAACGCTAGTCAACAACTCGGCGATCTAGTGTGGCACAGTGCGGGATAACCAGGGTACACCTGCGAGAAGTGATCCAGTGCGGCAAGGAGCAGGTTCACCCGGGTGTGGGATCCAGTGCGGCGCGGTGTACTGGATCATGGTCTACCCGTCTACTAGAGGCTTGCCCACTCGCAGGAAAGGTGTGTGGTGACGTGCGGGAGGCCTTCTAGTGGCCAGATGATGATAGAAAGCTCTAGCCCCGCAGTTTTCTGACTAATGAGAATTTCGATGGCCTTTATTTTTGGTTTTGGCTGTCGAAAATGCTCTATTTTGAGCTTTGCTAAACTTTTTTTCTCTCACATTTTTTGACAGTAGCTCTGACGACGACGAGACGACTACTGGTCGACTCGTCTTGACTAGCCTAACCCAATAGTGTCGATGATGAGACTTTACGATGACTGGATCACCTTTAAAACGAAGAAAAACCTCTCTCTCTAAAACCCATTTTTCTTTTTCTGCCCTTCCAACATTCTCTCTTCCCATTATTATTCTAAGTTTTCCCTCACTATCCATTTTCTCTCTCTTTATAAAACCTCCCCTTTTTTTTCAACCACTCTCGCCTTTTTAAATTTCAAACACCACCCATAAAAAATCATTCTTCCAACTTGGATAACCATTAAATAAAGGCCCAAAGCCCATATCCAAATTCTCTAATTGGGCTCTTAACATAAAGGCTCAATACCCGGGGTCTAAAACCTGATTCGCTAACCCAAAATTTAGGTTATTACAACTCTCCCTTCCTTAAAAGAAATTTTATCCTCGAAATTTGTATCCATAAACCAAAGAAGATGCTCAAACCATTACAACTCTTTGACGTTTTCAAAGATTTCCCGATGTACTACTCTGATCTCTCACATCACTTATCAAACATGACTTTTGTCTTCTATCGATACAAACATAATCTCAACTGATTTTTCTTTTAGAAGGAATCCATATTCGCTCGGTACACTACAGATGACAAGCAAAACCCAACGGTACCCTTGCAATTCTATCACACAAATATGTCATCAAAGAAACTTAACTTATGTTGTAGATCCCAAAAGATTAGTGCTCAACAAAACTTTTCCACAACTCCAGAAGATTGAAAAGAACAGGAGGTTACGCAACTGTTGTACCCAAAATAAAGCAATCTCTCTCATGGTGACTCCCTAAAGGAGGCTTTAACTCTAGTGACATCCCCTATCAATATCATTGCTTGTCGGGTACAAGACCTCTGAAAACAAAACGACGTCTCTACTAGTCTCAAGCACTTACCTTAAACTCGACATGATAACTCATATCGACAACTAAGCAGCTTCTAATAACTCGGTTCATGCAAGAGTCTTACACTTCAAACTATGTGTTCAAAAAACATGTCATCTATACCCCCACTCAGATCTTTCATCGTATAAAATCTCACTAAGGGATAAGGTTCCATCACAAACTTGGAATCTCGTGTCAAAAGGTAACATATAAACACCACAGTGTAGTATAACCCAACCCGCAAAGAAGCATAAACAAACACTTCGATAGTCCAAAAGCTCATGGGTGTCAAACTATGCACATTGATATCTTCCAACCTATCAAACATATCTCACAACCCTATTGTACCATTCTCTAAACAACCACTATGAAGATCACGGTAAAAGGACAACAATTCAATATTCTCATTACCAAAAGTTGGTTCCCTCAAGGTCTCGGAGTCTCGAGCCCACCCTCAACATTACTGGCTAGCATCATGCTTGATTAACTAAATAATTTCCAAGGTATAACAATTCCGAAGAAGGTAGCTCTCTCAAACTGGTAGGACATCTAACTTCGGCTACACTCTAACGAACTAGTGGATCTTGAATCCATTATCTCCAATAAAAGCTTTTAAAAAGGAATATGATGCTTCCCAAGTATCGTCATGACTCCCTCTAAGCACCCAAAGGGTCCTCCCACCAACGTGCATCCACTGATCAATTTCAGAATCCATACCCGCAACATAAACATTATTCACGCTTAGCAGTGAAGATTCTCTGCCACAACTCTCATGACATATCCGAAGGCTTCACAGAACACTCAACGAAGACACCTTTCAGGTGGCGGGAGGAAAACACGACCTCGACTCTAACATCATTCAACTAACTCGCATCTCAATAATCCAGGATAACCTTGCCTCTAGAATCACTCCGATGTGCAACTCAATACTTAACTCGGCCCTTTTGGCCATGATTATAACCATCTTAGCATTTCAACGTTGGACGCACCATCTGGATTTAAGTCTTAAAGAGTACGAACTTAATTTAAGGGCTTGTATTCTCTAAACACCTTACTAAAATACCTATACCACCCAGAGTTTCCTAGAACCGACTAAACCTAAACTCTAATACAACTAAGTGTAACACCCTCGACCAGAAGATCACATTTGGGTCTCAAGACCAAACTAAACCATATAATTTCTCAAACTGGGTTTAGCCCAACAATGTATTCTTAAAAACATTTAAAACCAACAGTTGAAAATATAGTTAAATAATCAAAACGGTATAATGGAGCTCCAATTTAAATTTAAAACATTTGAACATTCAATTTGATTTATACAATTTCAAAAAAATAAGAATTACATACTCTATATCCCGTAAGGTCTTATGAATACATAGCCCACTAAACACAAGTACAGTACTCTAGAGATTACCACATGCTAGAATCCCATACCGATAGTGCTCATCGATTCCACGATCCAATGATCAACCTACGCACGAAAACAAAAATTTTGAGCGCTGAGCTTACAAAGCTCAGTGGTATACATCTACTCTACCATACTTCATGCTTGTCATAAACATAAGCATGCAAGCTAGTACGAGCAATAAGGAGAGATAAATAAACACGTAGCGCTACCACTAGTCGCCTAAACACATGCTGTCATCATAGAAATCATCATACATGGAACACAAGGCCCAACAATACTCACAACATAGTAATATAACATCACATAGATATAACGCTACCTCTAGCTGCCAAATCATATAGCATAGCAAGAAAGCATATCTTCTTATAGCATATAAGCTTTATACCAAATATATGAGTGATGCCCAGTCCCACTAAGCATTAGGATCATACACTCTGACTGAGGCCCAGTCTCACTAAGCATCAGGATCATATACTCTTTAGGATAAGGCCCGATACCACTAAGCATCAGGATCATACACCCATGCTTGGAATCTCTCATCAAGCATCTTCGAATGAGGCTCGGTACCACTAAGCGTTAGGATTATACATTTGACAATCTTTAACCATGGTGTTGTAACACACTCTTTCTCACACATGTATCCGAATCCCACCAAACAATGGTAACTCAACCATCTAGGTGTCTATATCAGTACATAGCAAGGACATGTCTACCATATAGCACACAACATCACACGATCCACCAAGGATCCCTACGGTTGCTATTATCATCAAGTCACCCAATATTTACCAAGTTATTAATTATCATGGAAGTGTACATTAATCATCCACATTAATTAACTTTATTAATCCAGATTATCTCATTTATCAAGGCATAGTTTAACTATTAATATACACATCAATTTCCAACCTTAATTTACATTTATTGATTATTTAGCGTATCGAGTACCGGTACTCGAACACGAGTATCAATATAGTGCCCTCGAGTAAGGTACTCATACTGCTTACTAGAAATTCTAATTTTTCATAAATACTGATAAAGGTCATCATGTATCGATACGATCCCCAAACGTATACTGATACTACCAAAGCTCGTACCAATACCTTTACAGATTCATACCATTTCCTCGAATTACAATATTACTACGCTGTATTCGATCCCTAAAGCTTATAAATGTCATTAGGGTTTGTTTATTAACGTATTCCATTGATTAATATTAATTACCGGCTTTATGATCATTTATTAAAATATTACTAATAATCAGTACATTTAATATGATTTCCATCAAATCCCCTCAATCTATTCAAATAAACATAGAAGCGCCACAAATATTTAAATCAGTCAAACAATCGTCTAATAATCATACGGGAATCTCGAATGACCCTAAACGGTCTCTAAAGCCTCCACAAGTCTCAACATATTCACAATATCATCATGCATCTCATAAATATCGAGTCTCATAATACTGGTTTGTACTCATGCTTATTCATCGTCTACCTATTTTGCAGGTACTAACACGCAAAGCAATCACATTTATGATGCTCATGAAACAATAGCAGTTTGAGGTGTACTAACCTTAAGCCAAAGTGATAAATCTTCATTCCAGCTTCCTGATTTTCCACTTGGTCTGATATCAATCCCCGAATAATCCTCATATAAAAACGAATATGGAAATATATTAATTCCATGCATCCCCTATTCAAATCACAGGTCAAACGCGTAAAAACAACTTACCATGTTTGAATTTGGCGAAATAGACTGCCAACAGACTCAAAAAGTTGAGAAATCCCCGAGTAGGGTCCCTTAGAAAAAGTCAATAGCTAGTCAACTCTGGTCAACGGCCCAACGATCTAGTACAGTGCGGTGCAGGATAACCAGGGTGCACCCGCAGACAGTGATCCAGTGTGGCAAGGAGCAAGTGCATCCAAGAGCGGGATCCAGTATGGCGTGGTGCACTGAATCATGGTGCACCCGCCTACTAGACGCACGCCCACTCGTAGGGGCAGCGCGTGGGAGACCTTTCGATGGTCAGACGGGGGTGGCGAGCTCCAGCCCTGCAATTTTTCTATCGGTGAGCACGCTGGTGGCCTTTATTTTTAGTTTTGGCCACCATAAATGCTCTATTTTGAGCTTGGCTGAACTTCTTTTCTCTCACCTCCTTCAATGGCAGCTCCGGCGGTGATACGACGACCACCGGTCGACTCGTCTCTACGAGACCGAACCTATAGTGCCTGTAGTGAGACTTTACAACGTTCGGATCACTTTCAAAATAAAGCAAAACCTCTCTCTCTAACTTCTTTTTCTTTTTCTCCCCATCTAACATTCTCTCTCATCTATAATTATTCTGATTTTCCCCCCACTATCCATTTTCTCACTCTTCATAAAATCTCTCCTTCTCTTTTTCAACCACTCTCACCTTTTTAAATTTCAAACACCACCTATAAAAAAGGCCCAAGGCCCATATCCAAATTCTCTAATTAGGCTCCCAACATAAAGGCCCAATACCCGAGTTTGAGACCCGATTCGCTAACCCAAAATTCGGGTCGTTACACACACCAGTAATTTTAGTTTTATACATCAATAGATAAAGCAAGTGCAAACCAATGAAACAATTTATATTTTACTATTGGAAAGGAATCCTACTTTGCGAACAAAACTAAAAATTTGACTGAACACAAACATTCAGTGCAAACCAACAACCAAGGACCACAAACATTGGATAACAGAATTGAAAAACAAAATCTTATTTTTTGAATATTGAACCGTAAATTTAATCTGGAGTTTGAACACCAATCCTAAATATTAACCATAAACTCATATATTACGTCCAATCTCAAACATTAACCCTAATCCAATTAGTAACCCCAATCTCGAACAATAACCCTAATCTCAAAACTAACACATAACAGAACATAAACAAGAATAACTTAGCACATTTTGGACTAGGTTTTCCTCTTTCACAAAGAAATCCGCTCATTTCCAACTTTTGAAATCTCTCTCCAAGAATTTCTTAGCCTAATCGTGAATTGTTTTTTGAATCGTCTAGTTTTTGGTAATTACTTTTTGGATTATGTCTTTTAACTTTTCCAACCAAGAAATAAAATTATATTTAAATTAAACCTCAACCATGTCGTTAGTCACTGACAGCCATATCAGCCACGCCGTTTGTTTCGTAACGATAGGTGGCTACATTGTAACCACTTAAATAGTTATGTAGTCATATTGACACAATTGAAAGGATGGTGACCATATCGACAACACCCCATTGATGGTCATTTAAGTAGTATACCAAAAAAGAGCACAATAGTCAACTATCAAGCTACTAAGAAACAAAAAGCCTTAGAGGAGTGTTGAGATGGCAATATTTAATTGGCTCTTGAAAGGAAACAAAAAAGCCAGTTTAACTGTAGAGAATTAATGCCCTTTATTTGTTCACAGAGGCTTCCTTGCCCAGCAAGGGCATTTGAATTGGCTTATTGTTCCTATTGGTTGATCCCCTGGACAAAGAATGGCAAGGCATCTCTATATTATCATTTTCTAAAGGCTTAAATATAAAATAAGTGCCCAAACAATGTATCTTTTTTACAATAGGCGACTAAAGTATTTTTTGGCTAAAATAGGTGCCTAAAGTTTCATTTTTGGCTTGTTTTAAAGTTAACTGAGTCACTTACTTTGGCACCTATTTCAACCAAAAATGAAACTTTAGGCACCTATTTCAGCCAAAAAATACTTTAAGCACCTATTTCAACCAAAAATGAAACTTTAGGCACCTATTTCAGCCAAAAAATACTTTAGGCACCTATTGCAAAAAGAGGCATAGTTTGGGCACTAATTTTATAATTAAGTCTTTTCTAAAATGATTGAAGGAATCTCATCTGAGAAGACGACAAATTGTAAAAAAATAAGTTAAGAAGATGGTAGTTTTTTAAGGGAAGCGAAAGTGAGACCAAATTATAAAAATTTTAAAAAATAAGTTACATTTTAGAAAATGAAGATCACGCAATGTCACCATTTTCATTAAAACTTATTAGAAACTTAATTCTCATTAACCAAAATAGAAAAAAAAATGTAACGTTAGTTAGGGACGGAGCCATGAATCAAGGTGAGGGAAACGTATAAATAACTATAAAATGAGGGGGCAAAGTTCAAAAAAATGAAAATTGGAGATTGAAATGGGCAAATTTCCCATTGTACTTTTAATCGTAAAATTGGGAGGGGCAACAGCCCCTGAGCTTGCAACAACTCCATCCCTAACGCTAGTGACAGTTATTTCAAAAAATTAATTCGATGACTAAAATATAAAAAAAATAATTCGATGACTACTGCAGTAATTGATAAGTGTTCAAAAGTACTATTTTTCTTACCCTTTTTACTCATATTATTGTTAAACTTAGGCCCATATTAGTTGCATAATTAGCCATTCATGCATTAATTCATGTTTCCTTCCATCGTTGAGCTTGATTACATAACTTGGTAGTTTTTGTGGAAAAGATGCTGCTTTGGTGTGTTTTGTGTGTATGTGCAGGAATACTTGCCAAAGCAAGGCTAGAGCTAGTTGCCAGGGCAATACATGAAGGATATGCCGAACTAGTTGCCAGGGCAATACATGAAGGAGACGCCGAGCCAGTTGCCATGGCAATTGTCGACAAGAGCAAA
This sequence comes from Hibiscus mutabilis, assembly GCA_019671005.1. Classification (NCBI taxonomy): domain Eukaryota; kingdom Viridiplantae; phylum Streptophyta; class Magnoliopsida; order Malvales; family Malvaceae; genus Hibiscus; species Hibiscus mutabilis. The sequence goes on along the minus strand of CM033739.1, from coordinate 27,980,076 downwards.
GGTGATATGGTAGTCGAAATTGATGACTATACAAGCCCAAGATGACGTGGAGAAAAGCCCAAACCCAAAGGAATTTGATTTCCATGCAGAGATTAAAGAAGAATTAAATTCCAAGAAGATAGGAGAAGTTCTAGTAGGAATACAATTATAATAAAGAATTATATTCTTTAAAGATAATTTAATTCCAACTTAAACTCCTCATCAAAGAAGGACTTTGGCCTAGCCCTATAAATATGAAGGAGATTTCGACAATTCAAGGAGAGCAAGAAAGGGGAATTTCGACAAGTCCAAGGAGGGCAAGATGAGAGAAATTTCGACAAGCATCTAGGGCAAGGAGGATTTCGACAAGCCTCTTTCTTCATCTTTTTCTTTCTTGTTCGATTGGGTTCATGCTAGGGATTATTTAGCTTGTGTTTCTTTGGAACCTAGCCATGAACTAAATCTACTTGGCTATGGTTATTGTGTTTTGTGGTTGTGAGAAACTATTGGTTTTTGTTTAGGTAATAAGAGTTTGCACTTTTCTATTTCAAGGTTTATTCATTCTTGGTTCTTATTCTTGTTTGTGAGTGAATTGGGAGAGGATCTCGTAACTTCATCTATTTATCTAATATCGGGAGAGTTAGATTCAAGAAACGAATGAATATGATCTTTATTCAATCTATTGATGGTGAAGATTAATCCGGCTTAGGAATAAGTGAAGGATTTCAACGGCTAAGAGGAGCGCAAGATTGGTTGTTGTTTACCCTTGATTCACGCAGGGATGTATTATCAAGGCATGCACAAGTAGCTAGAGTTTCGACTTAGGGATAAGAAGAAACCATTGAAGAACGCTCTGTCGAACCTTGAAGATTGTTGCCCAGACGCCCAAGTAGTTGCCCAGGCAACCATCGATTAGTTGCCAAGGCAACCCCGTTGTGCAAGTTGCCACGGCAACTGAGTTGCCCGTACACTCTTTTACCAAGACGATCCAATCGGCTATCACACCTCAACTCACGATAACCTAGCCTATCTCTCTCTCATTCGATCTCATCTTTTCATTTACTTTATTGCTTTCTAGATTAGTTATTAGTTAAACTCCTATAATCCTTTATTTGTGTTTTTACTTTTTACAGTGCAAGAGACTAGATTCTTGAAGTGGCACCAATCCCTGTGGAGACGATATCTTTTATACTATAACTTGCAACGTGTATACTTGCACAATTGCGTAGCACTTATTACGCGCAACAAGTTTTTGGCACTATTGCCGGGGATTGGCAATAGCGACTTTGTTTTTATTTTCTTGCACTTTCTTTTTATTTTTCTTGTTTAAAAATTCAAAGGGCTAACAAACTTTGGTTTTGCATTGGTATATGACCAGGGCGAGACCGACTTCACAGAATATCCCTTTGATCCAAGAAATCGAACGAACCTTACAAAGACTTAGACGAAGGATAAGAGTAGCAATGGCTAATCAAGACGGCAATATGAATCAAGATGTTCTAGCAGGAGGAGGAGTGATTCTTGCACGAAACAGAACTATTCGAGACTATCTTGAAGAAGATCTTGATGGACTTAACCCAGGAGTTGTCGCACCTGAAATTGAAACCGACCACTTTGAGTTGAAACCGGTAATGTTTAATATGATCAACAAAATAGGTCAATTTGGCGGCTCAGCAACTGAAGATGCACGACAACATCTGAAATCTTTCCTCGAGATTTGCAACTCGTTCAGGATACACAGAGTCACCCCCGATGTATACGATTAAGATTATTCCCCTATTCACTGAGGGATAGGGTGAAACCATGGTTGAATAGCATTCATGCCGGATCCATAGCATCTTGGACTGATCTTTGTCGTGATTTCCTTGCTAGATTTAATCCTACAAATTTGACTGATAAGCTTCGTAACGACATTACTTCTTTTCGGCAGGCAGATGATGAATCCATGTACGAGGCTTGGGAGCGATATAGAGAACTTCTACACAAATGCCCCTACACGGATTCCCGGTGTGGACTCTAGTAACAATGTTTTACAACGCCGTGAATACACCAACAAGGATGATGCTAGATGCCTCGGCAAACGACATACTCCTAGATAAGTCGCCGGAAGAAGCAATGCAAATTTTAAACAGGCTGGCCAAGAATGATTATCAATTCCCATCCACTAGAAGAGGAGGAGTTAGACGCCAAGCCACAATACATGAACTAGGATCATCAGATTCAATTTCGGCACAATTGGCCACTTTAACCAAGATGGTCCAGAACATGCAAAAACCAAACAACACACATGAAGTCAAGGTAATGGATTCTTTTTGTGAGTTATGTGGTGATAACCATAATTCTTCTGAATGTATGCAGAATCCGGAATCCAGCTCCTATGTGGGGAATTACAATCGGAACAACAATGTGATGTCCAATACATACAATCCAGCTTGGAAGAAGCACCCGAATTTTTCATGGAGTAATCCCAACAATGCTCTAAACCAGAACAATCAGAATGCACAAGCATCAGGATTCCAGCAGAATATGCCACGGCAACAGATGCCGCAGCAACAACCGACGACATCCAGTTCTTTGGAAAATTCTCTAAATGCTTTTATGATGAAAACTGAATCTTATATGGCTGAGAATAGTAATTTCATAAAAAGAACTGATGCTTTTATTAACAGAACCGAGATGAGATTGCAAAACTAAGAGGCGGCAATCAAATCATTGGAAAATCAAGTCGGACAGTTTGCTCAAAATCTGAATACTAGACCGCAAGGAGGTTTACCTAGCGATACTGAAGTCGCAAGAGGAATTGGCCATGAGCAATGTAAGGCAATCACAACTAGGAGTGGCCAACAACTTAGAGAGGCTCAAACCCGCTCATCAAACAAAACTCTACAAAAAGATCAAGACGAACCTAGCGGCAAAGCCTTAGATGCTGAACCAGGAATTGCCGCGGCAACCGGCAATAAGCATACCTCGGCAACCGACGATAAAGACGCCTCGACAACTTGTGAAAAGCATGCCTCGGCAACCCTAGTTGATAACGCCTCGGCAACTCCAGTTGCCCCGACAATGCCGTCAATCAGGTTTCAAACCAATGAAAGGATCGAAGATATCCGACTTCCACCACCATTCCCACAAAGGTTGAAGCGACAAAAGCAAGAATACCAATTCAAGAAGTTTCTTGATATCCTAAAGCAAGTTCACATCAACTTGCCATTGGTGGAAGCAATTGAACAAATGCCAAACTATGCCAAGTTTCTTAAAGACATTGTGTCCAAGAGAACAAGGCTAGGAGAGTTTGAAACAGTTGCCGCAACAGAGGGATGCATGGCAATGTTGCACAATCGTATGCCACCCAAGTTGAAGGATCCCGGAAGTTTCACAATACCCTGTTCCATTGGAAATCACTATGTCAGGAAAGCATTATGCGACCTTGGGGCTAGCATAAACTTGATGCCTAAATCGGTTTTCCAGAAACTAGGAATCGGGAAGGCAAGACCTACAACAGTCATGCTGCAGCTAGCCGACAGATCCTATGTGCATCCAGAGGGAAAAATTGAGGACATACTGGTAAAAGTTGATAAATTTATTTTTCCCGCTGACTTTATTATTTTGGATTGTGAAGCAGATGAGCATGCACCTATCATTCTCGGGAGACCATTCCTAGCAACAGGGAGAACCTTGATCGATGTTGAAAAGGGAGAACTCACAATGAGGGTGAATGAGCATCAAGTTAAACTAAATGTGTTCCAAACACTAAGGCATGCCGATGATCCAGAAGAATGCCAACTTCTTCATGCCACGGCAGAGTTTAACTTCGACGAGGAATTTAGTTGCCTCGGCAACTACATTGCCGATCAAGAGGAACCTGAGAAGTATGAAAAACCGGTCGATGAGGAACAACAAGAAGAGGCAAATTGGCTAGTCAATCGACCAGGTACATACTTTGAACCACTGGATTACTCAGGTAAGGAAGGTAAGCTCGAAAAACCCTCTATTGAACATCCACCAATTCTTGAGTTGAAACAATTGCCATAGCAACTAAAATATGCATACATAGGAACCGATAATACATTGCCTATAATTATTTCTTCTAAGTTACAGACTGAGCAGGAAAATAAGCTGATCAAGATGTTGAAGCTACACAAAAAGGCAATAGGGTGGACAATTGCCGACTTGAAGGGAATTAGCCCGTCAGTGTGCATGCACAAGATTTTGTTGGAAGATGATCACAAACCTTCAATTGAGGCCCAGAGGAGACTGAATCATGCCATGAAAGGGGTTGTAATGAAAGAAATCATCAAGTGGCTTGACGCCAGCATTATATACCCTATCTCTGATAGTACATGGGTAAGTCCGGTACAATGTGTACCGAAAAAGGGAGGTATAACAGTGGTAAGTAATGAAAACAAGGAACTCATTCCAACCAGGACTGTGACCGGTTGGAGGGTTTGTATGGATTATCGAAAGCTAAACAAAGCCACCAGGAAAGATCACTTCCCATTACCCTTTATTGATCAAATGCTTGACCGTCTTGCAGGTAAACCCTTTTATTGTTTTCTTGATGGTTATTCAGGTTACAATCAAATTGCCATAGCACCAGAAGATCAAGAAAATACAACCTTCACATGCCCATACGGTACTTATGCCTTCCGAAGGATGCCGTTCAGATTGTGTAACGCCCCGACAACCTTCCAAAGATGCATGATGGCACTCTTTTCAGACATGGTCAAGACTTCCTTGAGATCTTCATGGATGATTTTTCTGTTTTTTGGTAATGACTTCGACAGCTGTCTCGGCAATTTAGAGAGGATGTTGGCAAGATGTGAAGAAACGAATTTAGTCCTCAATTGGGAGAAATGCCATTTTATGGTAGACGAAGGAATAGTGCTCGGCCACAAGATTTCATCCAAGGGAATTGAAGTAGACAAAGCCAAGGTGGACGTGATCGAGATATTACCCCCACCAAGTTTGGTTAAAGGAATTCGAAGTTTTCTCGGACATGCATGTTTTTACAGGAGGTTCATTCATAATTTTTCTAAAATCACTAAACCCTTGTGTAATCTGCTTGAACAGAATAAAGTCTTCAATTTTGATGATTCTTGTAACCAAGCATTCGAAACCCTAAAGAAAAAGCTTGCCTCGGCACCCATTGTCATTCCACCAGATTGGACGCTACCTTTTGAGCTCATGTGTGATGCAAGTGATTTCGCGGTAGGAGCAGTCCTAGGCCAACGCACAGGTAAGACCTTCCATGTGATATACTACGCTAGTAAAACTCTTAATAGTGCTCAAGTGAATTACACAACAACAGAGAAAGAGTTACTAGCTGTAGTTTTTGCATTTGACAAGTTTCGATCCTATTTGATTGGTATAAAGGTAATTGTTCATACGGACCATTCGGCAATTAAATACTTATTTGCTAAAAATGATGCTAAACCTCGTTTGATTCGTTGGATATTACTTTTACAAGAATTTGATATTGAAATTAAGGACAGGAAAGGAACAAAAAATCAAGTGGCCGATCATCTATCACGTTTGGAACGCAATAGGGAGGAGGACGCGGATCTAGAGATATGTGATGCATTCCCGGATGAACAAATTTTAGTTGCCTCGACAACCCTTGACGCCTCGGCAACCATGGATGCACACGCCTCAGCAACTCTCGACGCCGCAGCAGCCTTTGACGCGCACGCCTCGGCAATTTTGGGAGCAGTCGCCACGGCAGCACATGCCTCAGCAATACCCTGGTACGCGGATTTAGTTAATTTCCTTGTTTGTGGAATTTTACCTTATGCCATTACTCACCAAGGGAAAAAGCGGTTCCGCCATGATGCTAAGCATTACTTTTGGGACGAGCCTCTTTTATTTAAACAATGTGCAGATCAGGTTATACGCCGATGTGTCCCTGAAGAAGAGCAACCGAATGTACTCCGGCAATGCCATTCTTTACCCTATGAAGGACATTTTGGAGGAACTCGTACCGCGGCCAAAGTTTTGCAATCCGGTTTGTATTGGCCAACATTGTACAAAGATGCCCAAGACTTTTACAAGCAATGTGATCGTTGCTAGAGGACGGGCAATATCTCTAGACGACATGAGATGCCACTCCAGAACATAATCGAGGTGGAATTGTTCGATGTGTGGGGGATCGATTTTATGGGACCTTTCCCATCTTCATTCGGCAACCTATACATCTTACTTGCCGTCGACTATGTGTCTAAATGGGTGGAGGCAGTTGTAGTTCCTAACAACGATTCTTGCAGAAAAATATATTTACATGGTTTGGGATGCCGAGAGCAATTATCAGTGACAAAGGCAAGCATTTTGACAACAGACTAATTGCCAAGATGTTGCAACGCTTCGGCATATCACCCACAAACCAACGGGCAAGCAGAAATTTCCAACCGGAAATTGAAGGGTATACTCGAGAAGGTTGTAAATCCCTCAAGGAAGGATTGGTCATTAAGACTAGATGACGCACTTTGGGCATATCGTACTGCATTCAAAACACCCTTAGGTATGTCCCCCTTCCGACTTGTCTATGGCAAGACATGCCATCTACTGGTGGAAATCGAGCACAAGGCATACTGGGCAATCAAGACCGTGAACATGGATTGGGAAAGTGCCGGACAAAAGCATTTGTTGGACCTCAACGAGATAGAAGAATTTCGTGCACTCGCCTATAACAATGCACGAATCTACAAGGAGAAAACAAAGCGATGGCATGACAAGAAACTATTGCCACGACAATTCACGCCAGGGCAACTAGTTCTCCTATTCAATTCTCAGCTAAAACTTTTCCCGGGAAAGCTGACATCAAGATGGTCGGGACCATTCGAAGTCGTCAAACCATTCTCCCATGGTGCTGTGATAATCAAGTCCATCTCTGACAACCATGAATTCAAAGTTAATGGACAAAGACTGAAGCACTACAATGGTGCCCATGTGGAACGTAATAAAGAAGTGGTCAACTTAGGAGATGCATGAGCATGCTCTCCTTTCAATATTTTCTTTTTCTTTTTCCTTTTCTTTTTCTTTTTATTTTCATTTTTATTTTTAGGAGATATTTTATTTTTCTTCATTATCTTTAGTTTTCAGGTTTTCTTTGTTTTCTTTTTCACAACAAGACTCACAACTACTATGCTAAGGAAATTTACTGCCGAGAATCTTTGCCCCGGCAACCAATGAAGAAGATGTCGCGGCAACCTACATCGTGCCTGCACAAGCTGATGCCACGGCAACCAACCCTAAAGATGCCACGGCAACCAAAGCTAAAAACATCCCGGCAACAAGAAAACAACCATCGCGTTCAAGCAAGAGAATCAGAGTAAGTCCTCGTATGCATTTTTATTTTTATTTTTCGTTATTTTTATGCATGCATTGAGGACAATGCCTCACTCGAGTTTGGGGGGGATTGTTATTAGTAGTTACCATGTTTAGTTACATTCATCTTAAGTATTACATTTAGGATACATAAATTGCTTGCCATGCCTTTAATTGGAACAATAATTGCTTAGATTTGATGAATATCCGATGATGACTTTGCCAATGCACTTAATTGATAGAATTTTTATTCTAGGATAACCATGGAAAAACTTAGAATTTTACTATGATACTAAATTTTGATGAAACACTGTTGTGGTTTGATTGATTTAAGGAATTCTAGTAAACTTAGGTTGATAATTAACAAATTGGGGGATTAGAATAAAAATTGGATGAATGTTAGAGGTGCCCGAAATTGGCTCTAGCATGTGCTAAAAAAATTTATCGCTAGAGGTGCCCAAAACTGGCTCTAGTATGTGTTAAAAATAATTGATCACTAGAGGTGCCCGAAACCGGCTCTAGTCGAATAAATTAACTTAGAAAACTAAAAACAAAACACTAGAGGTGCCCAAAACTGGCTCTAGTTAAAACATGTTAAAAAGAACCCAATAAAGTAATTTGAAAACCTATTGTTTGCGTAGAATCCGAAAAATCAACTTGCACACAACTCTGCACACACTCACAAGCATTATAGTTTGATTCCGAGTAACTCCTAAGTTTTCCGAAAAATAAAAAGCCAATCATACTTTGTGCTCCGGTTCAGAGAATTGAAATCAAGTTCAAAGCTAAGTTTGTGAAAATTGAAGTCTTGGCAGGTAATTATGAGTTTGCACTGCTTGAGGACAAGCAATAGTTCGAATTTGGGGGTGTGATAAGTGTTCAAAAGTACTATTTTTCTTACCCTTTTTACTCATATTATTGTTAAACTTAGGCCCATATTAGTTGCATAATTAGCCATTCATGCATTAATCCATGTTTCCTTCCATCGTTGAGCTTGATTACATAACTTGGTAGTTTTTGTGGAAAAGATGCTGCTTTGGTGTGTTTTGTGTGTATGTGCAGGAATACTTGCCAAAGCAAGGCTAGAGCTAGTTGCCAGGGCAATACATGAAGGATATGCCGAACTAGTTGCCAGGGCAATACATGAAGGAGACGCCGAGCCAGTTGCCATGGCAATTGTCGACAAGAGCAAAGGTGATATGGTAGTCGAAATTGATGACTATACAAGCCCAAGATGACGTGGAGCAAAGCCCAAACCCAAAGGAATTTGATTTCCATGCAGAGATTAAAGAAGAATTAAATTCCAAGAAGATAGGAGAAGTTCTAGTAGGAATACAATTATAATAAAGAATTATATTCTTTAAAGATAATTTAATTCCAACTTAAACTCCTCCTCAAAGAAGGACTTTGGCCTAGCCCTATAAATATGAAGGAGATTTCGACAATTCAAGGAGAGCAAGAGAGGGGAATTTCGACAAGTCCAAGGAGGGCAAGAGGAGAGAATTTTCGACAAACATCTAGGGCAAGGAGGATTTCGACAAGCCTCCTTCTTCATCTTTTTCTTTCTTGTTCGATTGGGTTCATGCTAGGGATTATTTATCTTGTGTTTCTTTGGAACCTAGCCATGAACTAAATCTACTTGGCTATGGTTATTGTGTTTTGTGGTTGTGAGAAACTATTGGTTTTTGTTTAGGTAATAAGAGTTTGCAGTTTTCTATTTCAAGGTTTATTCATTCTTGGTTCTTATTCTTGTTTGCGAGTGAATTGGGAGAGGATCTCGTAACTTCATCTATTTATCTAATATCGGGAGAGTTAGATTCAAGAAACGAATGAATATGATCTTTATTCAATCTATTGATGGTGAAGATTAATCCGGCTTAGGAATAAGTGAAGGATTTCAACGGCTAAGAGGAGCGCAAGATTGGTTGTTGTTCACCCTTGATTCAAGCAGGGATGTATTATCAAGGCATGCACAAGTAGCTAGAGTTTCGACTTAGGGATAAGAAGAAACCATTGAAGAACGCTCTGCCGAACCTTGAAGATTGCTGCCCAGACGCCCAAGTAGTTGCCCAGGCAACCATCGATTAGTTGCCAAGGCAACCCCGTTGTGCAAGTTGCCACGGCAACTGAGTTGCCCGTACACTCTTTTACCAAGACGATCCAATTGGCTATCACACCTCAACTCACGATAACCTGGCCTATCTCTCTCTCATTCAATCTCATCTTTTCATTTACTTTATTGCTTTCTAGATTAGTTATTAGTTAAAGTCCTATAATCCTTTATTTGTGTTTTTACTTTTTACAGTGCAAGAGACTAGATTCTTGAAGTGGCACCAATTCCTGTGGAGACGATATCTTTTTATACTATAACTTGCAACGTGTATACTTGCACAATTGCGTAACACTTATTACGCGCAACAGTAATCTACCCTAAATTAAATTAAATGGTATTTAAATTTCACATTTGCTCTAGAGGTCGTTGACAAATTAATTTTACTTTAAAATTTGTTTAAAAAAATACAGAATTCATTTTGGAAACCGAGTGAACCGTTACCCAAAAAAGCACACTAGTCAATTGTCAAGCTACTAAAAAAGAAAGCCTTGAAGGAGTGCTGAGATGGCAATATTGCAATGGTTCTTGAAAGCAAACAAAAAGATAGTTTAACTGCATCTCATAAACGCCTTACATTTGTTTCATAGAACAGAATAGGCTAAACGAAGGTGGCATCGTTCTTCTCTCCCTATTTCTTCTCTGAACCTCTTAATTTCTTCCACCCGCAACCTCCTCCCTTAACATTGCCTATTGAATCCTCAGTCCAAAAGAAGAGGAAGAAAAAGGGTTAAAATGATGATAGTTGCCCGTTACCGTCCAAAATCCTTCCTTCAAAGAATCCCAATTTTATCGTAGAAAAAAAGGTTGTTTCTTGGGTGTAAATTCTTGTCCCCAATAAAGAAAACACAATGACTGAAGTGCTCCAATCATCCTCATCTCACTTCTCTTCACCTCCAAGCCCCACCCAAAAGCAACATCCCCTTATTAACAACCCCGTCAGCATGATTGCCAAGAAAGTCACAGCAGGCAAGAGGGGGGAGAGGAAACCCAGGGACCACCACCTGCCTTTAAATACCATTTTGGTCGCCGCTTTTAGGAAGTCTTTGCTCGGGTGTACCATTTCCGGGAGTAAAGAGCTTTGTTCAATGGAAATTGGGCTGCCTACCGATGTTAAGCATGTTTCCCATGTCACTTTTGATAGATTCCATGGATTCCTTGGTTTGCCGGTTGAGTTTGAGCCCGAGGTCCCCAGGAGACCCCCAAGTGCTAGGTATCCTCTTTCCTTTTCTTTCCTCATTTTGTTTTTGATTGTCAATGCAAAAAAATATATATATATATATGGGGTTTTGGTTATATTGGTTAATGTTTCCTATTTTTCTTTAAAAAAAATTCTGAATTCTTTGTTTCACATTCGTATAATGATGTTGCGGATGCTAAGGTTCTAGTATTCCCCCTTTTATTACTAAATATAAAGAAACTATTGTTATAAAGTAATGTGAAACCGTAAGAGACTGTAAATATGGCATTCCGGCCTACTTAAATCCATGGTTGACACCATAGATTGGGAGATTTATCGAGATAGAAAATGATGATACCTTGACTTGTGGTCATAGATAGATATCAAGAGTCTTTGCCAGCATTCCGTTTCAACAGTGTGTGCGCTAATTTCATTTCATTAACCAAGTCACCCTTGTTATGCAGCGCCAGTGTATTTGGAGTTTCGACGGAATCTATGCAGCTTTCGTTCGACTCTAGGGGAAATAGTGTGCCAACAATACTACTGCTGATGCAAAAGCATTTATATGCCAAAGGAGGCCTCCTGGTACGTGATCATCTATCTTTACTATTGCTATAAAATTGCTTTAAGCTGATTTCTTATATTTATTTCTTTAGGCTGAAAGGATTTTCAGAATCAATGCTGAGAACAGTCATGAGGAGTATGTTAGAGACCAACTGAATAGAGGAATAATACCAGATGGGATAGATGTGCATTGCTTGGCAGGTCTTATAAAGGTATTGTCTTTGCTCTTTAAAAGCTGCTATATATATATATATATATATATGCACGCGTGCTATTGTGTACATGCATTGAACTGATAAATTGCACATAGTTGATGGGTTTTATAAATGTGCAGGCTTGGTTTAGGGAACTACCTAGTGGTGTATTGGACTCTCTTCCTCCGGAGCTGCTAATAAAATCGCAGTCTGAGGAAGAGTGTGCTCGGCTCGTAAGGCTTCTTCCTCCAACGGAAGCTGCTCTACTCGATTGGGCAATAAATTTGATGGCAGATGTTGTGCAATTGGAACATCTGAACAAGATGAATGCAAGAAATGTCTCCATGGTGTTTGCTCCAAACATGACTCAAGTGAGCTAATACCTTTCAGTACTTTTAGTTACTGATGTCGAACTTTGGTAGCCAATTCGATGAAGTTGACAAGACTGTCATTGAAATCTGATGCATTCATAGTTTAATGATCCCCATGGCATTACTGCTGTTTGTTGCAGATGTCGGATCCTTTAACTGCATTGATGCATGCGGTCCAGGTGATGAATTTTCTCAAGACACTTGTTATTAGAGCTCTCAAACAAAGAGAAGATTCTGTGGTAAAATCTACTCCCGTTTCTCCATTTGTTGCTCAAGAAAGCCCCACTCATTCCGCTGAAGAGAATTTGATGGCTACTAGTTTTCAAGAATGTGGTATCCGGAGTATATCCGACCAGAGCAGAAATGGTCAATCGAGTTCGAGTGTGCCAAGCCTAAAGAAGGGATCAAAGAAGGCAAATGAACAGTCAACGCAACGCAAATCAGGACCTGAACAGAAGAGCAAGTGAACACAGATTATCAACCGCATAAATTCGAGAGCTGAGCTTTCTGAAGCCTGGAGGTGAATGGCCTGAAATGCTAGGTTGTAGTCGGAATGCCAACCAGTTAATGTTGGTAATATTGTGTGTTGGGTTTCGTTTACATTTTGAAATATAGTGTACGAGTTTTAAGTTTCTTAAATGTGATTTTGGGTGGTATTTCTTTAACCATATCGTCAACTCATTAGTACCTTATTTTTACAGCTTATATAATCAATCAAACATTCTTCTGTTGCTGACCTGAATATGATTTCTACTATTAATTGTCAAATGTAAAGTATATATATATATTACAGATAATGGTCATTGTCTGAAATGAAATTGTATAAGTTGGAACTCTGAGTATCAAATGTATTAAATGATCAAGGTTACATGAATTTTTTTGAACTTTGTTAATAGTTCGTTGAATAAAATACCTTGGAACTCGAGTATCAAATATATATATATATATATTTCTTTTCAGTGGAATATACTATAACGTAATTAATTATATTCTTAAAAAGTTCCATTCCACTAATTCAAGGTGTTTAATGTAATTAATACTCATTTAAAAGGGTTTAGGGTTTTAGGATTTTAGAGTTTATGGTTCTAATATAATTAAACACCATAAATAAGAATGTAATTCATTATATTTCTAATAGATTCTATTGAAAAGCAACATATGCATCAATGATAGAGATTTTGTTAGTTATTGTTGACAGCCTTTAGGGCTACATATATCAAAACCCTACAAACAGAACATTTTGGGAATAAGGGATTTTGGTTACGTCCGATTAATCTTATTTATTTTCTTATCAAAAAATAAAATAAATAATTGGTATAATGTCATATTTGATACATATAATTTAACAAAATATAAAATGTGGTGCAAATACTTTTAAAATGTTTAATGTTATACTTGTACTTTGAAAAATATTGAATATAGTATATGTATTTTGACAGAATGTGCAATAGGTAGATTTACTTTTAAAATGTCCAATGTGATCTATATACTTTGACAAAATATTCAATATAGAACCTATAATTTGATAAAATGTCCAATATGGTACTTAAACTACCCTTCCACATATCATTGTGGTACTCGAGGTTGCCACCGTTGGTGCTAAATCAACCAATGAAAAATTTACACATGAAGATTTTTCCTAGTAAATTTATGTGGATATTATGACATTATGTGAAAGTATAAGTGTCACATTACAAGTTGTATCGAAGTGAAGGTACCAATTTGAACATATGTCAAACTACAAATACTAAATGTGATATTAATCCTAAATATTTTGTTGTTTTTATTGAACAAATAGTAAGTTGAGACTTAGGAGCCCTACCCAATATAAGAAACTAATTCAACCTGGTTTTCGGTCCACTTGCATATTAACGTCAACGTTGTTCTTGAAAGTAATGAAAAGCTGAACCTTTGGCTTTCCCGAACTTTACAGGATATTGGTTTGGTTATAAATGTGCTATTTTTCTTATTGAAAGTTACAATTAATCATTAAATTAAAAAATTGTTATATAGAAGTTACAAATACTAAATGTGTTGTTTAGAACATCTAATGTCGTTTAGTATAATAACAATTTTAGTTTTAAAATTTATACACTCAATCAATATGATCCTAACTCGAAATAACTCATTTACTTATTTCACTAATATTGTCAAAATGGTTGGGTATATATTAAATTGGGTCACAACTAAGGCTATCTCAAAGACAACTTTTGAGTTATTCAAAATTTGGAAACCGGGTTTGTGACATATACTCGTATGAGGATGCTCGTTGTGACGACTCGGGTTTCAAAAATTCGATGGTCAGTTTAACCAGAGCAATGTACCTCATGTGTTGGGCCGTAAGGTTTGGGCCGCCGCATGAGGCTCCACAAAGGGGTTTTGTGGGCTTCCTCCATGTTGGGCTTGAGTTGGATCATGTGGATGAGTAAGGAAGAAGGCAGAAGGGCATTAGGGTAATTTACCTCTCATTTCAAGGGAGAAAAGGCTATTGGCATTTATATTTTCTGCTAAAAGAGAAGGGAGGTGATATAACTCATGTCCCTATTGTTTTTCCTAACTCTTTCTTCTTCCTTTCACCATTAATCAAGACAAAGGTTTAATCTTGGTTAGATTGAAGCCAGATTTCAGAATTAAGGTTTAGGATAAGTTGTTCTACATTCAAGGATCTATCTATCAAGGTAAGAATGGTGGGCTTTAGTGGAGGTTGGAAAATGGGTGTTTAGTGTGGGGTTGAAAGGGAAAAACGGGAATGGGGGATTTGACTCCATTTCTTGTTGTAGAATTATTCCTTTTTCATATCCTAAGTTTCTAGCAATGATGTAACTCGTTTTACAATAATTTCTTGTAGTGAAAGAGGTTGGAAACTCCTCTAAGGAGCAAGGAAGGGAGAAAGATTGAAGGGTTGGCTTGGAGCTTCATTTTTGGCTTTTAAATCAAGGTTAGTATACTACTAACTCCCTTGTGTTCCTAGAAATCATCAATGTGATTGTCTTGTTGCTAGATTGATAAATTGGTTGTTTTAATGCTTGAGTCTTCATTGATGGCTAATCTTAAATTTAGCATTAATAAGGCTTAAAAATGGTAGGAAACCACTTAAACTACATTCCATAAATTGTAGGTACATTTTGGGGTCTTGCCTTTAGGTTTTGGGGGATGGAGAGATGATTCTTGAACTCTGAAAAATAAGTTCTGGGTTCGAGTATCTATATGGGTTGAACACGTATTGGTACCATGTGTTAAACTGGCTGAAATCAAGCCAAATTGGAAGGTGTATAGGTACGCCTAAGGGGGTATTGATACCCCCTGTTCCATCAAATTCCAGTAGCCAAATTAGGTATCGGTACACTTGGGAGTGTATCGGTACATCTGGGGTATCGATACAAGGCCCCATGATCGGTACGGGGTTTTGAGTTAAACCCTTTTAAAAGCCAAGCTGGATATCGGTACACGTAAGTGAGTATTGGTACCCACTAGAGCGTATAGGTACTCTTAAATGGGCATTGGTACTCGTTGGGCATTCTGCCCGAAAATTTTATTTTGAGTTTAAAGGACCAATAATTCGAGGACTAAGACCCAATAGGCTTCTAAAGTGGTAAAATAAATAGTAAAAATTGAGAAACTGAGATTTAAACCTCACGTACGAGCTTAATGAACAATTAACTTATTAAAACCTTATATGACTTATTGTTTTGTATTAATAAGGATCCTTGGTGGATCGAATGATGGTTGTATGACACGTAAGGGCATTATTATGGTTTAGTCACCTTGTTTGGTGGGATTTCGAATACCCATGTAAGAAGAGTGTGTTTCAACACCATGGTTAAAGAATTTCGAATGTATGAACCTAATGTTTAATGGGATTGGGACTCATTCGAGGATGCTCGATGATAGATTTCGTTCATGAGTGTATGAACCTGATGCTTAGTAGAATCAGGCCTCACTCAGAGTGTGTGTACCCGATGATTAGTGGAATCGGGCTTCACTCCAGGTTTATTGGTATTATATGTATGATTGTTGTGTGAGACTCTTACATTTTTATTGATTGATACATATGTTTAGGCGGCTAGAGGTAGTGCCATATTGATAAAATGTTATTTCCATGTTGTCAGCTTTAGCTACATGCTCTTATTTATGATCTGCATGAAGCATGATTGAGTGGAAGTGTATCCACTAAGCTTCGTTAGCTCAGCATTCAGAATTGTTGTTTTCGTTCGCAGGTTAGTAGGTTTGGCGTGCATCGCCAGAGCACCATCGAAGTAGGACTTCAAAATTGACTGGTTTCGAGTATAATACTTAGATTATTTGGGCTATGTATTCGTAGGGCCCTATGTTGTATTGTAACTCTTATTTTGGATTTTAAATTATGAGTCGAATACTTTTAACTATGTATTTTTAAATGGAGCTTCCATGTAACATTTTAAACTATTCATCTATGTTGAATATGTGAACTTTATGGATTTTATAAGAATAAATGTGGCTTGGGCTAAATCTAGTTGCAAAATTTTATGGTAATGGTTTGGACTTGAGGCCAAAATGTAACATTCGGGTCAAGGGTGTTACATTTAGTGGTATCAGAGCCTAGGTTTAACCAGTTTTAGGAAGCCCCGAGGTTGTCTAGAGAGTATAGGTGTCTAGCGAATGTGTTGCCCATAAGTTAAAGTCATACTTGTTTAAGTTGAATATTCGATGGTGTAACCTTATTTGTTTGCTTGTACATAAAGTAGTCATGCCAATGAGGGCACGAGATCAAGAGGAGAGTTGGGGCTCATGAGAAGGGAGCTATGATAAGGATTGCATCCCCGGCTCGGAGGTGATGTCAAAAGATGATAGGGGTTAAGGGGCCAATTATATCTTTCATCTGCACTAGGCCCTTCACCAGATTGTGAGGGGGCATACCTAGGCCTTTAACTACTCCTTGCGAGGCACCAATTGAGAGGGTGCATCTCCATGGTGCAACAAACTTTCTTGGATTGGTACAAGACAATTCAGTTAAGGCGAATTAGTGGTTGAGAGACACTTGTTATATCATGTGACAGATAAAGTTAAAACCCGAAGAAAAGTTGACATGGGTTCTTTCCCTATGGAAGGAGAATGCTCGTGAGAGGTGGGAGACCGTAGAGTTGGGATAGTATCTTAACCAACTTCCATGGAACGACTTCTTGGACGATTTTAAGGGATCGATTCAACCATTTGGTCTATGGTAATCGATCAGTCTAAGTATGAACAAGAGTTTCTACAGTTGAGCAGATATTCCCTTGAGTTGGTTTCTACCGGGAAAATGAGGTGCAAGAGGTTTCTTTAGGGTTTGAGGAAGGAGATTCAGGCCTACTTGACTACTACCCCACCGAAAGTGTTTTTAGAATTGACTGCTAGTGCCAAGTCACTTGAGCAAGTGCAAGGTTTGACCTATGTCCCGATTGGCGGGCAAGTGAGCTTGAGTAGGAGGACACAAAACTTCTTCAACAACTCTAGTATTATTCTGAGAGGAATAGAAATTGTTGGAACCAAGGTAGAGGAGTTTTAAATAAGAATATAAGATCAGACCGTAGGTCAAAATTAGCTAGCCATAGAAGGCCTTCGTCTTCATCCATGATAAGCTCATAAGGCTCACAAAAGAGTGCTGGCACACCAATTTGTGATCTATATGGACGTAAGCATAGAAGCTAGTGTTGGGGGACATCTAGAGTTTGCTATGGTTGTGGGTCACCAGACCATTTTCTGAGGGACTGTCTGGTAGCTGCTAACACCACTCCGGTCTAGACTCAGAGGTCATCCTATCTAGCTCAGAGAGGTAAAGGCTTTGCTAGTGGAGGGGTGAGCCACATATCTAGACATCAGAGTAGGGGTATGATCTAGTCTACTGCTACAACACTCGTGATGTAGAATGTAGTTAAGGTCCAGGAGGACTGTGAGGCTACCGATGTTATCTCAAGTATGTTTATCTTGTTTTTAGTTCCTATAGTTGCTCTTGTGGATTTGGGGTCTACTCATTCTTACATCCGTAGTGGAATATCTTAACAGTGGGATATTTTTGCCAAGGATCTTGATATAGAAGTCTGTGTGACTAGTCATTTGGGGTATGATGTATTGGTGGATAAGGTGTATTGAAGGTGTCCGATCAAGGTTTAAGGTTTGATCTTTTTGGTCGATCTGATGGTGTTACCATTTAAAAAGGTTAATGTTATTTTAGAGATGGATTAGTTGTTTGAGCATGATGCACGATTGGTTGTTTAAGCTTCGTGGTTTGGATGAGACCAAGTTGGTGGTGA
Source organism: Hibiscus mutabilis (assembly GCA_019671005.1). Lineage (NCBI taxonomy): Eukaryota > Viridiplantae > Streptophyta > Magnoliopsida > Malvales > Malvaceae > Hibiscus > Hibiscus mutabilis. Next base: position 27,962,089 of record CM033739.1, on the reverse strand, counting down.
AGAGTGAGAGGAATCCTTGCCTTTCCAATGTAGTGTTGACTTTAACGGCACAAAGGATGATCCAACAAGGTTATGAGGCCTTTTTGGCTCGCATGGTTGACACAATTGTTGAGAGTCCAATGCTTGAGAGCCTTCAGACTATTAGAGAGTTTGTCGATATATTTTCGAAAGAGTTACCAGAACTATACCCAGATCATGAGCTAGAGTTTCGAATAGATGTGATGCTTGGCACAACACCAATATCTATTGCACCATATCACATAGCTCCGATAGAATTAAGAGATCTGAAGAATTAGATTCTAAAGTTGCTAGAAAGGGGTTTTATCTGACCGAGCATCTCACCTTAGGGTGCACCGGTCTTGTTCGTCAAGAAGAAAAATGGGTCGATGAGAATGTACATTGACTATCGTTAGCTCAATAAAGTAACGGTGAAGAACTACTATCCCCTACTAAGATTAGATGACCTATTTGACCAGTTGAGAGGTGTCTGTGTGTTCTCAAAGATTAACTTGAGGTTAGGTTACTACCAGTTGAAGGTAGTAGAATAATATGTTCAAAAAACTACTTTCAGGATGCGGTACGGACATTATGAGTTTTTGGTAATGCCTTTTGGGCTTACCAATGCACTTGTGGCTTTTATAAACCTGATGAACCGGATCTTTCAACCCTACCTAGATCAGTTTGTAATGGTCTTCATAGATGATATCTAGGTTTATTTGAGCTCAGAGAAGGAGCACGACTATCATCTCCGTGTTGTTCTTCAAACCTTGAAAGAAAGGTAGCTTTTTGCTAAGTTCAGTAAATGTGAGTTTTGGCTCTCCGATGTGGCGTTTTGGGGCCACATTGTTGTAGCAGATGGGATTCGAGTCGATTTGCAAAAGATTCAAGCTGTGGTGAAGTGGAAACCACCTAGAAATATCGTAACAGTTCGTAGTTTTCTTGGGCTTGCTGGATACTATCACCGTTTTGTCAAGGGATTTTCCATCATAGAGGCATCTATGACCAAGTTGTTATAGAAAGGAGTTCTATTTGAGTGGAACGAGAAAAGGAAACAAAGTTTCGAACAACTGAAGGCTTACCTTACAGAGGCTCCAGTTTTAACGTAACCTGAACCGGAAAAGTATTATGTTGTGTTTAATGATGCTTCTTTGAATAAACTCGGTTGTATTCTCATGCAAGAGGGTAAGGTGTTTTCTTATGCCTCGAGACAACTAAAGCCTCATAAATGGAACTACTCTACGCATGATTTAGAGCTTGCCGCAGTTATCTACGTGTTAAAGATTTAGAGGCATTATTGTATGGGGGAAGTGTTACATCTACACCGACCATAAGAGTTTAAAGTATCTACTCACCTATAAATAGTTGAATTTAAGGCAACGATGGTGGATTGAGTTGTTAAAAGACTATGATTGCATCATAGAGTATTACCCCGATAAAGCTAACATGGTAGCTGACATTTTGAGCTAAAAGTCTATGTTAGATCTGAGGGCAATGTTTGCCCGGTTGAAGATGATCGAAGATGGTGGGTTGTTAGACGATCTTCATTTAGAGCCCACCTTAGTGCAAGAGATCAAGAGAATGCAAGTGTTAGACGAAGAGTTGGTGGCAAGGATTGAGATGGTTTAGAGGGGCGAGGCATTCAATTTTGAAGTATGAGATAGTGGGATCTTATACTTCAAAGGTTAGTTGTGTATCCCAGCCTTAGAGAATTTGCGGGATAGTATCCTTTACGAGTTGCATCAAAGTCCATTTGCAGTGTATCCGGATAGCAACAAGATGTATCAGGACCTTCATCCTTTTAATTAGTGGCCTAATATAAAAAGAGATATATCCGAGTTTGTGACAAGATGTTTATCTTGTCAGCAAGTTAAGGTCAAGTACAAGGTTCTTTCGGGCTTGCTTTAGCCCATTCAGTGTGACCATGGATTTTGTGACAAGTTTGTCGTTGGCACAAAAGAATCATGATGCCAAATGGGTGATAATAGATCGTTTGACCAAGTGTGCTCATTTTTTACCTGTGAATATGGATTTTACGCTTGAAAAGTTGGCGGGGTTGTATATCTAAGAGATAGTATGGTTGCATAGAGTGCCATCATCAATTATATTAGATAGAGATCCACATTTCATGGCAAGGTTGTAGAAAAAGATACATGAGGCCTTGGATACCAAGTTATATTTCAGTACAGCTTTTTACCCTCAGACTGATGGTTAGTCTGAGCAAGTTATCCAGATTTTAGAGGATATGCTTCAGTGTTGTATCATTGACTTCAAGAAAAGTTAGGAGGAGGAGCTACCCCTTGTTGAATTTACGTACAACAATAGCTTCCAGTCAAGCATAAAGATGGCTCCTATTGAGGCCATATATAGATGTAAGTTTAGGATAACCTTGTGCTGGACCGAGCTTAATGAGAGAAGGATTGTGGGGTCAGAGTTGATCAGACAAACCGAGTAGAAGGTTCAAATCATTAAGAAAAAATTACAAGCATCCTTTGATCGTTAAAAAATTTATGCGGACTAGAAGCGTAAGCACATCGAGTATGAGGTTGGTGAAAAAGTGTTCCTTAAGGTGTCACCGTAGAAGAGAGTGATCCGCTTTGGGCGAAAAGGCAAGTTGAGCCTGAGGCTTATTGGGTCGTATAAAATCTTAGAGAGATTTGGACTCGTGTCTTATCAGTTAGCCTTACCTCTGGAGATGGCGCACATCTTTTATATGTTATCTCGCTTGAAGGGATTGAGATCAACACCAACTTGACCTACAAGGAAGAACCAATAAGAGTTTTGGACAAAAGAGTTAAGGAGTTATGCAATAAGTGTATACCTCTTGTAAAGATGCTATAGAGGAACCAAAAAGTCGAGGAGGCAACGTGGGAAGTCGAGAAGGATATGAAGTCGATCTATCCGCATTTGTTTCCAAAAGGTAAATTTTAAGGATAAAATTTTCTTTAAGGAGCGGAGAGTTGTGACAGCCCAGGTTTTAAAAATCCAAGGGTTAGTTTAACCTGAGCTGTGGGCCTCATGTGTTGGGCCATGAGGTTTGGGCCATAAGAGGGTTTTATGGGCTTCCTCGATGTTGGGCTTGTGGATGAGTAAGAAAAAAGGTAGATGGGCATTACGGTAATTTTCCTCTCATTTCAAGAGGGACAAGGCTATTGGCATTTATATTTTCTGCTAAAAGAGAATGGAGGTGGTATCAGACGTGTCCCCCATTGTTTTTTCTAACTCTTCCTTCTTCCTTTCACGATTCCACAAGATAAAGTTTTAATCTTGGTTAGATTGAAGCCAAATTTCGGAATTAAGATTTGGGATAAGTTTTTCTACATTCAAGGATCTATCTATCAAGGTAAGAATAATGGGTTTTGGTAGAGGTTGGAAAATGGGTGTTTAGTGTGGGGGTTGAAGGGGAAGAACGGGAATAGAGGATTTGACTCCATTTATTGTTCTATAATTCTTCATTTTTCATATCTTAAGTTTCCAACACGTTGTAACTCGTTTTACGGCAGTTTCTTGTAGTGAAAGAGGTTGGAAACTCCTCTAAGGAGCAAGAAATGGAGAAAGCTTGAAGGGTTAGTTTGGAGCTTTATTTTCAGCTTTTAAATCAAGGTTAGTACACTACTAATTCCCTTGTGTTCCTGGAAATCGTCAATGTGATTGCTTTGTTGCTAGATTGATAAATTGGTTGTTTGAATGCTTGAGTCTTCATTAATGGATAATCTTAAATTTGGCGTTAATAGGGCTTAAAAATGGTAGGAAACCACTTAAACTACCTTCCATAAATTGTAGGTACATTTTGGGGTCTTGCCTTTGGGTTTTGGGGGCTGGAGAGATGATTCTCAAACTCTAAAAAATAAGTTCTGGGTTCGAGTACCGATATGGGTTGAACACGTATCGGTACCTATTAACTCCTCAAAAGTACTAATTTTTTATGCTTATTTCACAACATTTTTGCTTGTCTTTAAGTAAATATGTTCACATTTAGTTGTTAGAATCCATGCATTTGCATAAGGAGTGGGGAGTTATTGTGTTGCCAGGGTGAAGGGTTGTTTTGCTGGTTTTGATGCAGGACACAAGCAGGCAGGCACCGTAAAGAGGCGATGGTGAAGAACGATATAAAGGAAGCAAGAGAATTGCCGAGTAGCAGTTGGCATGAATGGACCAGGCAATGCCATAGCTCGGCTGGCAAAAGATTGATATTGGCTGACCGATCAAGGTAGTGGTTGGACCCTGTACACGTCAGCCATGGATTTCAAATCAGGATAAGAGGATACCGCATCTTATCCATTCGCGCATTCAAATTTTAAACTCAAAGAGCTTATCCTAGGGTTTCCACGCAAGCCTATTTAAAGAAGCTCAAGTCATCACTTGAAGGGATCAGAATCAGAGGGGGCTGTGTCGTGGTGAACCGAGAGGCGACGTGGTTCGACCAGCTAAGGCTGAGAGCTCTAGAGCAACCGAAGGGTTGCATCAATATATCTCATTCGTTCTTATTCTCTTAGTTTTAATTTTATCTGAATAATGATGTTGAGAACCGATAATATTTTGTAGATGGACCCCCCAACCATGAACTAAGCTTTTACAGTTGGTTGGGGGATGTTTGCGATTAACGCTAAATTTATGTTTCATTTTTAATAATTTAAATTACCTTGGCATTATTTTCTATCTGCTAGTACTCAATTTTCTCAAATTCTTTGCCATACAACAGTTGGCATAGTGTGCTTATTGCACCTTAATATCTTAACAGACTTAATGGCAGCGATCAGCTGCTAGATACTAAGGCGAGAAGCTTCGACAGAAGATGTTCAAGTTGATGAACTTACTTCGAAAGTAAGAATGAACTTACTTCGGAAGTAAGCCTACCCCTTAGGAGTAAAGGTTGACACTTAATCAAGTTAATTAAATAAAAGCTTCAATTTAGACATATAGGGGTTTATTATTGGTTAACTTAGGGTATTGTCATCGACAGAGGATACACTACTTTAAATTTTCTCGGCAATAAAACCAAGGTAGGACATTATTAAAGGCTGACATAAGTTGCGTGAAATCCAGGCATTCCTTGGCAACTTTCATCATTCAATCGAACACTTCCATTGTCAGACTGTTTTCATTTTTCACTACTTTGTTCTTGCCATCTTTTTATCAAAAACCTAATTTACTCCAAAACTTCATTTTTCCTGCAAACAAGTAAACGTTAAGCCAATAAGTTCTTGGTCAATCCTTGTGGATTCGATACTCAGCTTAATGTTGTATTACTTGTAGACCGTGTATACTTGCATGTATAAGACTCACCTTGGCATGGTTTTCTTGCACTTTTACACTAAATATTCAATTGTTGCCAAGTGTTAGCAAAAGTCGATAGTACCCTATGTTAAACTGGCTAAAACCAAGACAAATTAGAAGGGTGTATCAGTATGCCTAAGAGGGGTATTGATACCCCCTGTTTCATCAAATTCCAGTAGCCAAATTAGGTATCGACACACTTGAGAGTGTATTGATATATCTGAGGTATCGGTACACAACCCCGTATATCGATACGGGGTTTTGAGTTAAACCCCTTCAGAAAGCAAGCTGAGTATCAATACACGTAAGTGGGTATCGATACCTACTAGAGCATATCGATACTCTTAAGTGGATATCGGTACTTGTTGGGCATTCTGCCAAAAAATTTTATTTTTTGTTTAAAGGACCTATAATTCAATGACTAAGGCCCAATGTGCTTCTAAAGTGGTAAAATAAATAGTAAAACTGATAAATTGAGATTTAAACCTCACGTACGAGCTTAATGAGCAATTAACTTATTAAAACATTGGGTGACATGTTGTGTTGTATTAATAAGGATCTTTGATGGATCGAATGATGGTTGTATGCCATGTAAGGGCATTATTATGGTTGAGTCACCTTGTTTGACGAGATTCTAGATGCCCATGTGAGAAGAGTGTGTTGCAACACCATGGTTAAAGATTTTTGAATATACAAATCTGAGGCTTAGTGGGATCGGAACTCATTCGAGGATGCTCGACGAGAGATTCTGAGCATGAGTTTATGAACCTAATGCTTAGTGGAATCGAGCCTTACTCAAAGTGTGTATACCTGATGCTTAGTGGAACCGAGACCCACTTCAGGTTTGTTGGCATTATATGTATGATTAATATGTGATACTCTTACATTCTTCTTGATTGATATATGTGTTTAGACGGATAAAGGTAGTGTCATATTGATAAAATGTTACTGCCATGTTGTCATCATTAGTTTCATTCTCTTATTTATGATTTGCATAAAGTATGGTTAAGTGGGAGTGTATCCACTGAGATTTGTTAGCTCAACGTTTAGAATTATTGTTTCCATTCGCATGTTAGTAGGTTTGGCGTGCATCATCGGAGCACCATCGAAGTAGGACTTTAGCATCGACTAGTTCCGAGTACAGTACTTAGATTATTTGGGCTATGTATTCGTAGGACCCTATGTTGTATTGTAACTCTTATTTTGGATTTTAAATTATGAGTCGAATGCTTTTAACTATGTATTTTTAAATAGAGCTCTCATGTAACATTTTAAACTATTCATTTATGTCGAATATGTGAACTTTATGGATTTTATAAGAACGAATGTGGCTTGGGCTAAATCTAGTTGCAAAATTTATGGCAATGTTGGGCTTGAGGTCCAAATGTAACATCTGAGGTCGAGGGTGTTACACTCGTACCCACAAGAAAAGAAACTAGACCCAAGGACCATTAGTGTATATTTCATTAGATACGTAAATTTAGTCCAAAGGTTACAGATTCTATTGTTCATGTCATAGTACTAGAATTGTGGTATCAAGAAATACAAAATTTCTTTGAGAATGACTTAATCAGCTGGAGTGTTATGTCTCAGGACTCGATCCTCGTAAATTAACCTTCCACTTCAAGTGAGAGATTGGTCATTGTCAGTGTTGTATCAGTCAATTTTTTATTCAAGTCAACCTTTGGATCTACGGGTCAGTATCAAATCGATCAGTTTTCGATTTAGGTCAACTTTTAAATCTTCGAATCTATTCAAGTTGAGTTGAGTTGAGTATCAGTCCAATCGATATATGGAAATCAATATATTCTTGGAAAAATGTGTTTCTTCATATAGGATGTATGTTTCATATCAAATATTTGTATTGATATATAAAGTTACTAATAATGTATGTTTTTATCAAATGATTTTTTGAACAAATCCTACTTAAGGGGAGGGGAAGGGGAAATTTGCTCCTAATGGGTCTAGAACCCACAACCTAGGGGGAGGGGAAGGTGTTAACTGAGAGCTTTTAACCACTTGCTCTAGAGGTTGTTGACTTTATCAAATGATTTTAACATTAGGAATTATCGTAACAAATATGAGGATAGACTTTTAAATCTGGAAAATTGATATTTAACCATCAGACTATTACCAAATGTAGTGGTTAACTAGTAGTATAATACAAAAGGAGAATAACACATATATTATTTTACTATTGGGTTATATTTTTATACACAAGCAGTGCAAAAAAATTACACAATCCCTCTATAAAATTTAAAACCTAAATCCCAAACCCTAGCACCCTAAAACCTAAACCTTAAACCCTAAACTCTAAATTCTAACTATAAACCTTAAATTCTACACCCTACACACTAAACCCTAACATAAAGCCCTAAACCCTAAAATTGAAAGGAATGTGTAAACTAAAGTTTATACAAGCTTGTGTATCAAAGTATTTTCCTTTAATATTTATCATACTACTTAAATTAGAAATAATAAAAACAAATTATTCATTCACTTCGAATCAATTATTGGGTAAAAATCATGTCGCTGTTCAATTCATATCAGATTAGGATAAATTCAATTCGGGTCGCTTTTCGTTTTGAGTTGCTTTCGGTTTAAATTGCTTTTGGTCTGGGTTGCTTTTGGTTCAGGTTACCCTCGGTCCTGGTTGCTTTCGATCCGAGTTACTTTTGGTTCGGGTTACCTTTTGCCCGAGTTGTTTTTGATTTGTCCAAATTGAGTACAAATCCATATTGGTCAAATTAAAATTTGGGTAGGTTTAGTTCAACTTGATTTGATTCGAGTTTCAAATCAAATTTAGACGATCATATTCAGAATCATATTAGATCGGATTAATCGTTCAGATAATCAAATTGGATCAAATTTATCAGATCTACATATAAATAGATGTCACATATATATGGTTTTAATATGTAAGGATTTAAAAAAAATAAAGAATAGATTTTAGATAGGTAGGGTGGATATAATTGAACGCATTAACAATTTGATTAATATTATAAGGAAATTATTTGGTTGTGATTCAAGTTATAAGTTCTAACATTATAGGTGGGCAAGCAATGATATGATGATCTCGGAATCACATATTTCTTTTTATTATTTTTGTCTTTTTTTTCAGGCAGGGACATGTAATCTATAATATATAATCCATAAACATATCAGGATCGTGTCATGTTTGATGATTATATGAATAATATATATTGGCAAAAATTTACTTATTTTAATGTAAAAGTAATTAGGCTGCATTTTGCTAGAGAATATAAGTTGTTTATTTTTTTATTTTTAGAAAATAGAAAACGTTAAAAACGTATTTTGTTATAAAATTAAAAATTAATTTTAAAAATGAAAACAAAATTGAGTGAAATTTAAAAACATAAAACCGATGTTTTCATACTTTCATTGAAATTGTTTTAGTAAAGTGGAAAAGATAACAAAAAGCAATAATTTTTAATTTTAATTATACATGATCCGTGTTCGAATCATTCTAATAAAAATTTTAAAATTTTAATTTATTTATTCATATTTTGTTTATATTATAATAATTTTTAATAATTATATTTTAATTTAACTATTTAATGAGTAGCTATTTATTTATTTCTATTTTGAAAAATTATATACCAAACATTTTTATTTTTGAAAACAAGTTTTCATTTATTTTAACCAAATGTGTTTTTTAGTTTTTTGAAAACAGAAAATAAAAATAAATTTTTAACAAAGAAAAGGGAAAACAAAAATATTTTTTTTTAAATCAAAGACCGTTTGATTTTAGAAAATATATTTTATTTTTGTTTTTTATTTTTAATTTTAAAAAATAATTTTTAGTTTCAGTTTTCTAAAGATTATACGACATGCTTGGTTTATAGAAATGAAAACTTGTTTTCAAAAATAAAAATAGTAAAATGTATTTGGTATGTACCTTTTCAAAATAGAAATAAAAACTAATTATTAAATAATTAAAATAAAATATAGTTAGAAAAATATTAGTATTAATAAATAAATAAATAAATAAAATATGAGTAAGTAAACCAAAGATTTAAAAAATAACATTAGAAGGATTCGAATCCGGGTTAAAATTAAAAAATCATTGTTTTTATATTTTTTATTTTTCTAAAACATTTTCAATAAAACATATTTTCTTATATTTTCAAATTTTCACTTATTTTTATTTTCATTTTCTAATTTTTTTTAATTTTTCAACCAGTTTTATTTTTTATTTTTTATTTTCCAATAAAATAAAACAAAAACGGGCTCTATTCTAATTTTGTGTTTTCATACTTTTGATTACGTTGGCTAGAAATCTCTTTACTTTTGCATATTTGAATTTTTTAGATTATTTTGGTTAATAAGTATTTATATTTTTCTGTAAGACACAAATTTTATCCGATACTCATATATACACTTAATTCACTATAAATAAAGCCCGTACTAAATAAATAATATCCATTGCGAGTGTCCATTTATAAATTTGGAACCAAAAAGCCCAATTATAAATATCAGATCCCTTTACAACCGTTATAAGTCATTTGCCAGCCCATTACATTTGTTTATAGACCATTTTGGTTAAATGACAACCCAACAAAATCAACTTCGGCTATTTCCGGCCCAAAAATTGTATTTCAATGGACACGTGTCCATCTTCCAATGATTGAAATCAAAACACATGAATTGGCTGGTTTGATACCATCACCTGACGTCATATCTGACGTCAAACTCTACTATCCTATAAATAGGAGGAGAGAGAGTGTGTCAGTTCATTAATCACCATAGTAATCACATACCATAAATAATATTAATAAAATAGAAAAATATAATAAAATAAGAGAGAAAAAGGGTAATCTGGGAATTTTACCTTTCATTGGAAGTGGAACTGCCGTCGGAAGCTGAACCGCCTGAAGCTAGAGCGTCGTTGGAAGTCCGTCCGTTGCCAGAGTTACAAAGCCGCCACCGTGAAGGTATGACTCCTTCACTGATTTGATCCCGGCAAAGAATAGAAAATAAAACATGTTAGTTTTGCATGCAAAATCAAAAGGAAAATAAATCAAAAGAGGAAACGATGGCGAGGGGGCTTATCTGCGGTGGGTGGAGTAGTTTGCTACGGTAGAGTTGAAAATGGGTTTGGTTATGGGTAAAATAGATTTAAGTGGGGAAGATGGGCGGTTCTATCGAACCGGGCCTAGATCTAGATTAAGGGTTAAAAATCGAAAAATTTTTGTTCGGGAAGTGGTGGCCAAAATTCGCTCTACGGTGGCCAAAAATTGCTTCACGGATGCTGAAACTACGACAGGGATGATCAGAAATGGGATGGTGGCTGGCGAATGGCTGAAGAGTGATCGGAGGGTTTCCAAAGAAATCGTTGCAGCGGTGGGCACGACGATTCTTGCCAGAGTTCATTGTGTTCTTCATTTTTACGAAGAACACATGATGAACTCATTCAAAAGTGATGGATTTAGAACCATTTTAGTAAGTTGATCTGGGAAATTTGTGTTTCTGTGGAGAGAGAGGGAGAGAGCATTTGGGTAGAGAGAATAAGAGAGAGAGAGTGACTGAATGAAAAATGAGAAAATAGGGAATTTTGAACCGGGTCAAGGTTTATATATCTGACCAGCGAACCGTATTTGACCCGAGTAAAGATCCGCCCCCAACTTCCCCTTCTTTGTAATCCGAGCACAAAGTCTAATAAAACTTCAATTTGGTCCATCTTGCTTTGATTCTCAGTTTAATTTTATTCGATTTAGTCACGATTCATGCTTTAATTAGATGTTTGAATTTATTTAATATGGTATGTTTCCATTAATTGTTTGATTGCACATTAATTTTGTACCACATATATATACCATAATTTCTTTCATTTAATATTTTTTTAATTTACCTAATCTACGTTTTTTACATATATATATAATAACACATTCCAAATGATAGGCGATTCATAATCCGATATAGGAGAGTGCAAATATGAAGCAGCATCTGAGACAAACTACAGAAGAAGTGAAGGGTAGTTCATCCAAGAGTCACACTTCAGATTTTGTGTTAGTGTTGATGCAGACAAGAATGAGATGCAAGAATTGAAAAGGCAAATGGCCGAGATGATGACGGTTATGGCAAAAAAAGGGCATGTTGATCTGAAAAAAGAACCAAGCAAAAACCAGTACATGAATAGACAGTCGGGTTTGCGTACTGTTACAATTTGCATCAATAAATCAGATGCAAGTGTACTTGAGTCAATGACAGGCCATGAAGAAATTCAAGAAGAAAAGAAAGGGGGATCATTTGATTCAATTCCAATGACATGTAGAATTGCTTCCAATACTAGTGGAGAAAAATCTTGTGGTCCGAGTTCCGTCCAAGTCCAAAATATTTTCTTCACTCAAGGGCTATGGTATTAATGTAGAATGCGACTACCATTAAGGAGGTTCAGACCATACTACTAAGAATTGCGAGGCTCTGAAAAATAAGGTTGAAAATCTTATCAAGATAGGCATGTTGAGTTTTTAAGATGGAAGGCCCAAATTTCCTAAAAGCCTGACAATTAATAGAACACATGGTGATGCAAAAGTGAAGAGAAACTCAAGTCCATCAAAGTCAATTAATTGTCTAGGGCAAAGTTCAAAGCCCAGTATTTTCTCAACCGATTGTCAAAAGACAAGAGGTGCCAAATATAAGTTTGATCCAATTCCTATTTCATATAAAGAACTATATCCTCAATTGCTGAAAGCCTGATTGATGACCCCACTTTCCTTACACCTTTACAACCTCCGTATCCAGAATGGTATGACGTCAATGCTTATTTTGAATTCCATGATGGAATTCAAGGTTATTCTATTCAGAATTGCATCACCCTTAAACGTCGAGTTCAAGCTCTTTTAGAGCATGGAAAATGGAAATTTGGAACAGAAAACCATCATGATTCAATGTCTAAGTGGGAGACTCAAGATGAAAATACCAGAAAGAGGGACACCAGTTCGAATATAAGGCTCAAATAAGCAAATTAAGGCGAGAGAGATGATTTGAATGAAGAGTTGAAAAGTTTGCAATTCAATTATCAAGAGATTTATTCGATTTTCAAGAACACTGGTTTGGGTGTGACTTTGGAACGGTCAAAGAAAAGAATCCAAGAATTGTAACATGAAGCTGAATATTGGAAAAAAAGTTTTAAAGCAAGTGATGATCAAGTCAATAAACTCTCGTGTGATCTACATGCAATGGAAATACAACGCAATGCCATCAGGGATGATCTAAGGGTTAGCCAAGCTAAACGCGAGATGATAAAAATGTACTGCAGATGTATGAGGATACCACTATCAAGTTGAATGCCAGTTAAGCAGAAAATGAAACACTAAAGAGGAAGGTAGATGAGTATCTCAATCTTACATTAATGTACAAAGATCTTGTTGATGATATTAAGAAAAATTGTCAAGAAAGTAAAGAGAAGCGGTATGTCCAATTTTAGAGATCAAGAATGAAGATACGAGAAAGAGACAATAACATGAAAGATGCTATTACTCAGGCACGAAATGTGGCTCAACAAGTGGCAGACTTGGCTGATGTAGGAATGGCACTGAGTCGGAATATTGATCCAATATTAGATCACGGAGGGAAGCTGACTTGGCTCTTAGAGAAAGTTAGAAAATTGGGAGTTAGAGCTTAGCAATATTTGTAGTATCTAATATCTGATGTAATGAATCCTTTTATCTCAATGAAAGTTGTTCTATGATGATCACTCTTGAATCAATACCTCCTGCATTCACACATTCATGCATTGCATATTTAACAACATAACATTATTATTTAATAACATTACATTAACATCTATGATCTAAAGCGGTCGGGGTTTCGATGGCAGCAATTTGGGAATCAGTAAAAAGTTTGAAAATCTTTTATCATGGACGAAGATATAGGAGGGAATTGAACAAACTCAAAAAGGGTTACAAGAATGGATGACCAAGTATCAACAAAATGCGAAGAACCACACTGTTACACCATGTTTAACAATTTACCTCGGGGCATCTAACTCGAATGAAGGGATAGGTTCTGTGAAACATATCATCCCAAGATTAAGACTTGAGCAGCTTAAAGATAGATATGCAAGACTTGAGGAAGAAATCAAGGTGAGAAAAGGCGTGGATAATCCAAAATTTGATGCAATAGAATTCTGCTTGGTCCTTGATTTGGTTATTCTGCTTAGATTCAAAGTCCCCAGTTTTGAGAAATATGATGGTTCTAGCTATCCTAAAATCCACTTGGCCATGGTTTGTAGAAAAATAGAAGGACATTTGGACGATGACAAATTGTTGATCCATTATTTCCATGATAGCCTAGTTGGACCTGTTGCAGTGTGGTACAACAGATTAAGTCGAGAACATATTCGATCATGGGTTGATTTGGCCAAAACATTCCTGGGGCAATGTAAGTACGTTATAGACCTAGCTCCAAATCACCAACTTTTGCAGAACAAGAGTGTGAAGGTCAATGAAAGCTTTAAAGATTATGCATTAAGGTGGTGAGGATTAGCAGCTCAATACAACCTCCCATGACAGAGGAAAAAATATCTCTCATGTTCCGTCAAACTCTTCCATCTCTTTTCTTCGAGAGAATGCTTGTAAATTCAAGGGCAGTTTCAGTGACCTAATGATGCTTAGAGAAGCAATAGAAGTGGGGACCCGACAAGGGAAAATTGGACCCAGATTTGAAAACCATTCTAATCAAGAAAAGAAAAAAGAGAAAGGGGTGAATGAGTGTAATGTTCAAAGCTCCCAAAGCCGCAAGAGAAAAAGACCAACTAGTTCATCAGAATTACTCCAAAAAATTCCTCGAGCAAGTGTAAATCTGGAGATTATTGGAGTACTTATTTTAGACTTATTTCCTCACCTTGTTGAAGGTCAATATATCATTCCTAGGCCAATGAAGAAAATGCCAAACTTATTTGCCCATAGCTATGATCCAAACAACGCTTGTGACTTTTACATTGGGGTACCAAGACATGCTACCAAGAAGTTTAGGCCTTTAATGGAAGAAATCAAGAAACTAGTCAGTAATAGAATCTTGACACGACAGCTAGTTCAGCAATGGGAGACAAAATGAATAAAGCAAGCTGTTATGCCAGCCGAAGAATCTGAGAACCAGAATGAATACTTCCAAGACTATCTTAACCATGTCTATAAATCATGTGGGTACAATCTACATGGACCATCTTTAAAGTAATACATAGAGATAATTCTGCTACTTATGGCCCGAAAGTAGTAGAGATCATTTTCTAAAGGCATATGTCATGTCTGCTAGTTTTATTTCAATAAAGGGATTTTTTTTGAAATCCATGAATATATGTATATCTCTCCTTACCCTTATAGGCCTCTAGATACCAATTTCAAGATGCAATATTGATTCTGACACAAAGAACGTTTGGATGTTGTGAAAATGATGAAGTGAAATTTATTTATTGGTCTACTCTGGTCAGCAAATCAGGAAAAGGGCAGATTACTACACCTTTGATGATGTTCGATGACAAATATTTGAAATTCATAAATTGTGAAGTGGACTAGACAATTTTAACTGAGTAGAGGCGCTTGAAATTGAAATTCTAAGCATAGTCTTTTATACCCTAAAAAACACAATAAAAGAGAAAGAAATGAGAGAAAAAAACAAAAAAGAAAGAAGAAATGAAAAAAGAAAAAAGAAAAAATAGAAAAAGAAAAGAGAAGAAGAAAAAGAAAAGAAAAGAAAAGAAAAGAGAGAAATAATGAATTATTGAAAAAACAAGTCTCGTAGTACTGTGATGGAGTTGTGGGGGAATCGATAAATCTAATAAGGAGTTATGCTCCAGCTGTCCAATACTATGGCGTCAGAGATGTATCTTTGAAGACATGTGTATAATAATATATAATAATATCTAGTAACAATTAGAGCACACACATGCACTTATAGAATTGTATTCTTAGAATTATATTTTTGCACTCTACTGGTTAAACAAGTTTGAAAAGCTTGAACACATTTATGAATAGAAAGGAATGAAGAGAAAAGGAAAGGGGTTGTTTCTGACTAGATCGAGCAACTCGGTAATCATAAGGTGTGAACCATGTGATTTGGAAGAAATTTCTTGACTCGCCACAATATTCCCAAGATATGCTAATCACAAGAGGGTTGAATCTGAGACGCTTTTACACTTGATATACAGGCATCCTATTCTGTTTTCTTTCTATATAATGAGACTCTAATTTTTCGGGTATTGTAAGGCATCCTTCATTGAAATGTCGATCAACAAACTGACATTTTTACAAATAAAATGATTTCCCTATATTGCTTCAGAGATAAACTCCAAAATGCAAGGTTATGAATGCAAATGATGGATCTGATATGGTAAAGATATGGCCGAATATGAGACGCTCATCCTTGATTGGCAGTCTTCTGTCACTCATCAAGGGTCGTGGTGAGGATAATGACAAGAATGCATATATCAGATGATTCAGGGACTTAAAGTAAGTTTTTACCATGGAATTTTGGTTAGTTTTCGAAATTAAAAAATAAACATGATGAAAGTTCAGGGACTTGAAAAAAGTTTAAGGACTTGAGGCATTTGCTCGCCCTAAATGATGAAAGAGGGCCAAACTCTACGTGATGAGGCAAGAAACAAAAAAGATCAGTGAGGCATCGTTGTGTATAAGAGATCAAATGAGAATAGACAAGAAATGATACAAAACTGAAAAGAATTTGATTACTGAAGAAGTCAAGATCTGCTCAAGAAGAATACGAGCTCAACAATAAAATTTGGGGAAAATTGTGTCGGGGCATGAAGACAATAAGAGCTTTAGAAAAATCTCAAGAGGATCAACCTAAACAAGATTTGAGAAGAAAAATCTAAAAGATGAGGTGTCGTTGCAACAGAAGCAGAAAACTCAATAAATAAGCAAAAAAGATCAGAGCCCATCCAAGTGGTCCTCAATTGTCACAATGTATGCATCATATATAGTTAGGCATCCATAAGATAGGAGCATACTAACTCATACATTCAAAACATTTTTGCATATTTTGGTAGGAATTTACAAGAACCAACAAAGAATAAGAAAAAAATTTCAATCTACAACTTTGAGATAGGAGAAGTAGATCAGCAAAGAACGGGAAAAAATTTCATTCTACAACTTCAAGATTGGAGAAGTAGATCCAGCAAAGATTTTGACCACATTTTTGTGAAGCAAAGATATCAAATCATTTGAAGAGACGAATCTCAGCAAAGATTTTTTTATTGTCTGCACAAGACAGAAAGCGTAGTACAATTCTAAAGCCTTCGGGTCATCAGTAAGTCATTCGGGAATGATGTTAAGTCCTTTGGGCCATCACCTTCGGGAGTGATATGAACATTTGATTGTTTGCACAAGACAAAAAATGTATTACAATCCTAAAGCTTCGGGTCATTAGTAAGTTTTTTGGGCATTGATGTTAAGTTTTTCGGAGATATGAGAATACTTGATTGTTTGTACAAGATAGAAAGTGTAGTACAATTTTAAAATATTTGGGTCATCAATAAATCCTTCGAGCATGATGTTAGGTCCTTCAGGCCGACATCTTCAGAAATGATGAGAACTTTTTTAGTGTCATCATAATAAGAAAGTGGAGACATGGTATCGACAAAGATATTAACCTTTTGTGACATCAAATTCAATGAAAAAAAGGAAGTTCAGAATACCAGATTGAAAAGCAAGATAGATCAACTTCAGACTCAAATGAGGAAGATTCGCAGTTTAATTGGTCACATATATTTGAAGCATAGAAGGAGATTGGTCAATAGAGGAAGAGAAATAAGAGATCTCATACGAGCTTCAGACTGAAAGATCAAGACACCTTAGGCAGAAAAAATAGTAACACTAAAGATTTTAGTGCTTCAAGCAAGAAATTGAAGATATTTCATATTGTTTCAGGTTGAATTTTCATTAACTGATGATATTTCTTTTTTGTAGGTTTAATTTTTCTCCAGAGGAGGAGGTGAACCAGCATTCCTAGCGAAGAATACAGAACTCCTAATGAGAAGAGTTCGAATAGCAAAAAACACAAAACTTTAATGAGAAGAGTTCGCATGGCAAAGAATATAGAGCTCCTAATGAGAAGATATGAGAAAAACTCGCCTAGTAAAGAATGAAGAGCTCCTAATAAGAAGAGTTATCCCTTAGAAGAGAACAAAGTTCCTAATGAGAAGAACTCACTTGTTCAACACCTTTACGGAGAGGTGGATTAACATTTCTGAAGAATGTAATTGTTCCAAGCTTCACCGCATTTCAGATGAATAGATGGTTTAGCTTTTTCAAACTTCACTAATATTTCTAAAAAATGAATAGTTAGATTGTTTTGGACTTCACCAACTTTGTAGAAGAATTTATTTGTTCGACGCCTTTATAGAGAGGTGGATCAACATTTCTAAGAGTGAATGAGGATCAATTTTTTTACAGAGAAAAGTAGATCGACATTTCTAAGAAGAATGGGGGAAAGTTCGCTTGTTTAACACATTTACAGAGAGGTGGATCAATATTTCCAAGAAAGATTGAGAAATTCCTAATGAGAAGAACTCGCTTGTTCTATACCCTTACAGAGAGGTGGATCAACATTTTAAACAGTAAATAAAGATTAACTTTTTTGTAGAGAAAAATAGATCAGTGTTTTCAAGAAGAATGAGGAATTCCTAATGAGAAGAGCTCGCTTGTTCGACACCTTTGCGGAGAGGTGGATTAGTATGGCCAAGCGGAATGAAGGAGAAGAACTAGTTCAAATTTTGCAGTCAACTTTGGTAGGGAGATTTGAAAGTTCATAATAAGAACTTGCAGCTTAGATGACAGCCGGATGGTTCGGACAAATTTGTGTCTTTTCAGTCTTTGCCTGATTCCTATTCCACAACAATGAGCAAAGAGGGGTAGCTGTAAGACCCGAAATTTACCCAGGTACCCATATATATATACACACATAATTCACTATAAATAAAGCCCATAATAAATAAATAATATCCATTGTGAGTGTCTATTTACAAATCTAGAACCAAAAAGCCCAATTTATAAATATCAGATCCCTATACAGCTGTTTATAAGTCATTTCCCAGCCCATTACATTTGAACAAAACCAGCTTTGGCTCTTTCCCGTCCAAAATTTCATTTCAATAGACATGTGTCAATCCTCCATTGGTTGAAATTAAAGCACATGGATTGTGCTTGTTTGATCCAGCTGGTACCATTACTTGACGTCAAATTTGACGTCAAACTCCACTATCCTATAAATAGGAGGAGAGAGAGTGTGCTAGTTCATTAATCACCATAATAACTACATACCATAAATAATAATAAAATAGTAAAAAATATAATAAAATAAGATAGAGAAAGGGTAATTTGGGAATTTCACCTGTCATCGAAAGTGAAACCGCCGTTCAAAAACTGAACCGCCTGGAGTTAGACCATCGCTTACAGAGCCTCCACTATAAAGATATAATTCCTTCACCGATTTGATCCTTGTAAAGTATATAAATAAAACAAGTTAGTTTTGCATGCAAAATCGAAAGGAAAATAAATCGAAAGAGGAAACGATGGTGATGGGGCTTATTTGCGGTGGCCGGAGTAGTTTGCCAAAGTAGAGTTGAAAATGGGTTTAGTTATGGGTAGAATAGATTTAAGTAGGGAAGATGGGTGGTTCTATCGAACCAGGCCTAGATCTAGGTTTACGGTTAAAAATAAAAAAATTTTGGTTCGGGAAGTGGTGGCCGAAAATTGCTCTATGGCAGCCAGAAATCACTTCATGACCGCCGAAGCTACGACAGGAATGATCGAAAAATGGGATGGTGGCCGGCGAACGGTTGAAGAGTGATTGAAAAGTTGCTGGAGAAATCGTTGCGACGGTGGGCACGGCGGTTCTTGCCAAAGTTCATTGTGTTATTCGTTTTTATGATGAACTCATTCAAAAGTGATGGATTTAGAACCATTTTGGTAAGTTGATCTGAGAAATTTGTGTTTCTATATAGAGAGGGACAGAGCATTTTGGGTAAAGGGAATTGGAGAGAGAGTGACTGGAGAAAAAATGAGAAAAGAGGGAATTTTGAATCGGGTCAGGGTTTATATACACATACCCGCGAACCGTATTTGACCCGAGTAAAGATCTGCGCCCAACTTCTCATTCTTTGTAATCCGAGCACAAAGTCTAATAAAACTTCAATTTGGTCCCTATTGCTTTGATTCTAAGTTTAATTTTATTTTATTTAGTCCTGATTCATGCTTTAATTAGATGTTTGAATTTATTTAATATGGTATGTTTCCATTAATTGTTTGATTGCACATTAATTTTGTACCACATATATATATATTTACCATAATTTCTTTCATTTAATATTTTTAATTTACCTAATCTACGTTTCTATACATATATATATATTTAACACATTCCAAATGATAGCATATTATATGTATAAAATCTATTATACCATATATGCAATGCATATAATGTACGTTAAATATATAATGTTCCATATAAATGATATACCATATATGTTTTACAGGGTAATATACCTTAGTATCTTGTACTTTAAATATTAAATATTCCATATATATAGTATACGTTTTTAATGAAACTATATAACATATTTATTTAATGCATATTTTATAAGGGTAAAATTTTGATACACAAGCTGTGTAAAATTAATTTTACACACTTGTGTATTTATACTATAAAAACCAAATCTTAAATTCCTAATCCTAACCCTAAAAAACTAAACCCTAAATCTTAATCCCTATACACTAAATTCTAAACATTAACCTTAAATTCTAAACCCTACAACCTAAACCCCTAAACCTTAAACCCTAAACTAAAACCCTAACCCCTAAAACTAAAAGACAGGTGTAAACTAAAATTTGCACGACATGTGTATCAAAGTTTTTTTTCCATTTTATAAATGCATATAAATTCATTTTAGGGAACTTAAACATTTAACTTAGATTTAAAATTTTAGAGCCTTAGACTTTAGGTTCTTTAATTAGGATTTAATAATTAAATTAAGAAGATCATTGTAGCAATTTAACGTGTGTTAAGTGGGAAACTTTGGGGTCCAAATTTGGATCATGTTAGCCCTATTTTGAAACAATTCAATAAATTTATTAACAGTTCTAGTCTCCAAAACTTATACATTCAATCAAGTTAGCCATATTTCGAAATAATTCAATAAAGTTAACATTTCATATTTAAAAATTCCATAAATTTAATCATTTTTATAATATTGTCAAACCAAGAAAGTTAGCCCTAATTGAATTCTACCATAAATCAACTAGTTACGCTTAAACTTTTATTATAGCAAGAAAGTAGTATAACATCTCTAGGAGAAGAACAAGCAATTTAGGTGAATAACAAAAGAGTAAATTGATAGAATTTTTAAATATAACGAGTTAAATTTATTGAATTGTTTCAAATTATGACCAAATTGATAGAATGTGTAAGTTTTAATACTAACTTGAGAGAATGTGCATAGTTTATGTACCAATTTGGGAGTAAAAATTCTTTTGGTACCAACTTGAAAAATATATATATATATATAGTTCAAATACCAATTGTATATCTAAGCCTAATAATAATTATAATATCATTAATGATGATAAATTTTGATAATTACCATAATCAAGTGTTTGTTTCAAAATTCTTTTTGGTGAAGTAATTGACTTTGGGATTAGATTAATTACTACCGTATTATCTTATCTTTGATTATGTTCGGTAGGGGTGAGCAAAACTCGGCTCGACTCGAAAAAACGGAATAACTCGACTCGAGGCAAAAATACTCGACTCATCTTAACTCGAAATTTCATAAATTCGACTCGACTCGAAAAAATTTCAAATAAAGTTTGAGTTGTAAAATAGAAACTCGAATAACCCGAATAACTCAAAATTTTTAGTAATTAATAGATTTATTTTTAAGTTCGAGACGAGTCTCTCAATTTTTTATTATATATACCGATATATAAAAAATATGAAGAAATATTACAACATATGAAAAAATATGAAGAAATGTATATATGCATATCTTATAAGATTAGAGAAAGTGATTTAAATTGGAATCAAACCGTACTATAACATGATAAATAATTAAAATTAAATTTTTATAGGAACTCGAAAACTCGACTCGACTTGACTCGAATTTCTTAAACTCGAATCGAAAAAATTTCAAATAAAATTTGAGTTGTAAAATATGACTCGTCAACTCGAATAACTTGAAATTTTTTGACTCGACTCGATCGAACGCTCGCCCCTAATGTTCGGTTTAAGTTTTTGAGAAAATATTCAAAATTACAATGAGTGAAGTTTAGCGAACCATTCGGCGGAAAATTTATTTATCTATTAAACGAGCGAACATAAATAGGATTTCATATTCGTTTAATTAAATGAATGAAAACGAACAAACGATTCTTTCGTTCATTTACGTTCGTGAACGTTCGGTAATCCGTTCGTTTATGTTCATTTGTTTATATTCATTTAAATTTAT
Source organism: Hibiscus mutabilis (assembly GCA_019671005.1). Lineage (NCBI taxonomy): Eukaryota > Viridiplantae > Streptophyta > Magnoliopsida > Malvales > Malvaceae > Hibiscus > Hibiscus mutabilis. The sequence goes on along the minus strand of CM033739.1, from coordinate 27,940,332 downwards.
TCACATACGTCCATTTATATTTATTATTTTTCATAACAAAAGTATTATATTAAAAATATGAGAGAGAGAAAAACAATTAAACAATATTTAATGTTCATTTGCATTCATTTGTGTTTGTTTGCATTCATTTATCATTTTAATGAACGAACATTATCAAACAACATTTCTTAGCAAACGAACACGAACAAGAAACTATGTTTGTTTAGTTATTCGTGTCTTTTCATTTTTCTGGTTAAAATTAAATGAACGAACATGAATATATCTTGGCTCGTATTCGTTTGATTCGTTTACTGGCCTAATGAGTGTTCACAACCATAAACACAAACTAAAGAAATAATCATCATCTTGATCAGTCGAAGCAATGCTAAATTCAATCATGAGAGCAAAATAAATGAAAAGAACAAACAAACGAACGATAAAAAAGACCGAAAACGTGCCAAAAGGCAGAAAAAACACATTATAAAGGTAGATAAAAATGTGCCACAAAGCTACAACTATTCTTATTAAAAATTAGAAAAAATAAAAGATAAATAAATGTGATTTAATAAAACAAAGAATAAAAAATGAGTATCGACGGTCGGTTACCACCGTTAAAATTGATGTCATGGCCGGCCAACTAAAAAATGAGTGTGCGGGGCTTATTAGAAGAAGACAGAAAAATGGGGTTTTACTTTGCCTAAAAGTTTTTATGGATGGAAAGGTAGAGTTGATTGTTTCCTTATTTTATGAATTTTAGTTATTATTTACATGTATATTTTATGTTTGAGTCTAGTAATATAAAAATAAATCTAATGTTAAAATACACTGAAAAATTTTATATTCTTTGTTATTTGGAATTTGATCGATCTACTTTTATTTGCAGAAATATTTAATTTTAATAAATTAAGTTCAACTATTAACATTGGGGTAATTTACATTTTAGATCATCGAACTTAACATCTATTTTCGTTTACATCACAAAATTTTAATTTAATCAAATTACATCATTCAACTTTTATTATTTATAAATTAAGTCACTTATATTGATATCACCAAATAATTCTAATGGAAAAAACTAAAATTGACACTTTTATTTAACATATTTTTCACATATCATCAATAAATAATTTTTAATTGCTAATTTAAATATTTTTGTTAGGATTTGTAAGAAATTTAGTTAGCTTTCTTTTGAATTTATGTAAATGGAAATTTTAGAAAATTCTTATAGAAAAAATATATTAAAATTATCAACTAAACATTATTTGATGATGATATGTAAAAAATATGTTCCATAAAAGTGTTAGTTTTACTCTTTTTTTCATTAGAATTATTCAACAATATTGGTATAAGTGAGTTAGTTTATTAATAATAAAAATTGAATGATGAGATTTAATTAAATTAAAGGTTTATCATGTAAATGAAAGTAAAAGTTAAGTTTAATGATCTAAAATGTAAATTACCCATTAATATTGTTATTTTTATTTTCAATTCAGGGCCATTACGATGCCCTTTTATTGGAAATATGGTTGCCAAATTACAACTGTTTTTAATTTCAAAATTTCACACCATTGAATTTAATAAAAGAATTTTAATGATATTAATTATTAAAATTAAAATTTTAAAATATAAAATAATAAAGTTTCTAAAACTAAAAATGTGAGACTAAATTTAAATATACGAAATGAAACTAGACTTAAACATATTTAACTTTTTTGGAACTGTTTTTTAATAAAATAATTGTGATTATAAGGTAGTATATGTTCATATATATTTTTAACCATTTGACAATGCACTTATAGACAAGTGATTGAACTCGAACCTCCTACGATAAACATCATCCGTTTTTGTACTAGATAACTTATTCGGTTCTGTAATCACTCATTTTTATCCGGTGTATAAGTATTGTGTTAATCTACTTTAGTTTAATAATTAATATATTATCATTGCATGTACACGTATTATATTCCTATACGTGTGATTAATGTGTACGTAAACCATGTGTGTATGAGTATATATGCATGTATGTTGGTATATTATATTAATGTGTTACATATATTAACGTTTGCATGTATATATTAATTAATATGCGTGTATGTATACATACGTGTGGGTGTTTGCATGTGTATATTAATTTGTATGTGCATATATTATATGTGTGTGTATGCGTATAGTATTATTATTACTATTATTATTACTACTATTATTATTAATGCTATTGGGCTGAAATTAAAATAAGATAAAAAGTATATTAAAACCCAAATTAGTCCAAGTCCAAATTATATGAAACCCAAAATTAATATTTATATTGGGCCCAATCCGGCCCAAACTCTAAACCACATCCTAAAAACCCTAACCCACATCAGATAATAGAACCCTAATGCCCTCCCTTTATCATGCGCAGCTGCACGAGGGTCGTTGGATCAGATCTAGATCCAACGGCCACGGTTGAAGCATAAAGACCCCTCATCTGCCGCGTGAAGCCCACGCGCGGGCTGTTGGATTATCCACTCGCGCGTGTGAGACGCGTACAAAGCCAGCCATCTTCTTCAGGCCACGTGGCGCGATCCCGAGCCGCTACACCATCCTCGAGGCCTCATCTCAGCCGTTTGATCATCGAGCGGACCTAACCGTTGGATCAGATCTGATCCAACGGGTAGGAACGGTTCTGGCAGTAATAATTGTTTCGTCTCCCGAGATGCCAGTCTGCGTAGCCGAACGGTCATCTCCACCACGCCGCTCCCCATGCCGGCCGTACCAACCACCAAGCATGGTCGGGCATACCAAAGACACAAAGAAATGAAAAGGCGTCAGAACAAAATCAAATATATCTTATGTACTAGTTTTTTACCAAACAAGAGAGAGCAGACAGGATATATGTAAACCAACAAAAGTGTAAGATCAGAGGTTTTTTTCTCAACAAAAAAAATAATACAAAAAAGAAGCACCAAGTTTCAGTGGTAATATCTCTTTCTTTTTCTTTCTTGCGTGCATGTACAGTAAAAAAAATACAAAATAATAACGAAAGGGAGATGAGTGGATAGGTTCTTTACCCTCGTCGTCAGCGGGTCTCCCCTCACCAGTGACAAGCCGCCTCAGTTTCCAAAACTGAACATGGTGAACTGAAAAGAGAGGGAGGTCCCTTTTGGTTTTGTTTTCGCTAAAAAACGTTTTTTACCTCGTATTTTCTCAGATCTAGGCAAAAAGGGGAGTCTTTGTGTAAATCTAAGTTTAGATTCAGGTTCGGGTTGAAGCGAGGTTTGTTTTGGGTGTTTTTTAGGTTCGCCGACGCCGACTAGCGGCGGAGGAGACGGCGGATGGCTGCCGGTTTCTGGGTTCGTCAAAGGGGTCATTTTGGTTTTGAGAGAAAAGTAAAGGTTGGTTATGTTTATAAAGAATGACTTTGAAGAAAAATGGGGAAAAGTTTGATTTCGGGCCGTATAAAGGTGTTTTATTTTTTTGAAATGGTGAAATCCAGTAATAAATCCCCCCCCGCGTTTTCATTATTTTCATTTCTGTCTTACCGCATGGGTTATTTACAACCCCGGTCCTCCTTATATTTTAAGATCTTGCAATTCAACCCTTGGATTAAACTAAAATCAGTTTTTTTAAATGGTAAAATTACCTCCCCAGTCCCACCGCGTTTTTGAAATTTTCACTCCAAGCTTGCCCCTTGGTTCAATTACATGTATGGTCCTTTTAAGCTTCATTAGGCTTGTAATTGCGTCCTTAAATCAAGTTTTATTCCCTTTTAATTTCCGCTTTTCTATTTTATTTCTTAGCGTTTCAGTCCCTGTTTTGTGTTCTAAATATTCATTGCTTATTTGTGTTTTTATTTATTTTAGCATGTTCTATTACTCGCTGTATTCGTACATGTCATGTTTTACCGTGTCTACTTATATTTTGGATGTGTTGTTTTCTTTTTAGCCTTTGTCCATATTCATTATTATATCATGCTTTAGTTTGGTTTTCATGGTGTTTGTACATGTTAGTACGAGTTTTATGTTTTTAGGTTACATGTTAGTGTGTTTTTAGTCATGTATAATGACATGTTTTTATCTATTTGTGTATGCAGATTATGTCATATGTTATGCACTAGGTATTAGTTTCTTTGTTAACATGTTGTTTGAGATTAACATCATAATACATCCATGCCATGCATATGTTACATCGTGTTTTTATTTTTTAATATGTATGTATTCTTGAAGTATGTGCTTCTTATTTCCCACATGTTTTTATTCATGCCCCATTATTATTATAATCTGCTATGTTCGTGTTTTTATCATATTTGTTAAATTTTGTGATATCCGTGTTTTTCATTATTTATTTTAACCTTTACCATGTCAATGCAAATGTATGTATCCGATTATTTCTCTAAGATTGCATATCGAGATATATAATGTCCATGCACTGCCCTTTTATCCGAGCGTAAACGGAGCCAGTATCAGGCGTAGTGATAGAGGTTGGGCGTTTATTCTCGGATAATGGGGCCTTTAAAATTTACTCGCACATATAACTAAATGTTAATTAAATCGTCACTTTAATCCGGAAAATCTAATATTAATAAAGCGGTAATTATTAAAGTACCAATTTTGGGCGGTGTGGGGGTGCTAATCCTTCCCCATCCGTAACCGACTTCCGAACCCAAAGTTTTCAAAATCTCTGGTTTTTATGGTGTCCAGCCTACCTAAGTGGCCGGTGGCGACTCCAATTTTTAAATGAAATGCGGTTTTTAAAACCAGGCGAAATAAATATTTTAATACCCGAAAGACAATAAACACCTCAAAAACTTTGATTTTTTTAGCGAAAGGGGACATCGCTACAGATAGCGACTCCGCTGGGGATTTTTTTGTTTTTCCAAACAAAATAAAGTGAGTCAAGCTTTTTTTTAAATAATTACCGCTTTATCACTATTAGAAATTCCGGATTAAAGTGACTATTAAATTAACATTCGGTTATAATTGTAACGCATTTAAAATATGGCATATAAACCCGTTTTTTTAAGTGGGGGGAAAACGCTAATGCTTTCGTGGAGATATCGTTCTCTCGTGTAGGCCTAGCAAGTATCTTCGAGGCTCGAGTACCTTATGCTTTCGTAAGGATATCGTTCCTTCGTGCAGGCATAAGCGAATGGGTCCTCCTAAATTGAACCCGGTTGAAAGGAGCCTATAATAGGTGATGATCGGGGGCCTTGCTACCCTTAGTAGGGGACAACAAGGACAATTCGGGTACCTCCTAGCACCAACACTGCATATAGAGAACATATAAACCCACCCTTAGAGCCATGCGGATAACCTTAGGTGCTTTAGACATGATAAATAGAGTTGTTTTGTCTGTTTACCTTATTTAATTCGTCTTTTATTTACGTATTCATTAATTCTATCCGGTACTGACTTATTTTCTTTTTGCTTTTGTTTTTTGTTTTCATACATTATTGCATTTGCATTACATAAAGGTACTGGATCAAGTGGTTTGCCCGATCAGAAAGTCTTTCACTATGGAAAAAATGTGTCTTAGGAAAGAAGAACTTAACTTGTCAGTCAGTCATTGGTCAGAAGTTAACCAGAAGGCCCAAGGGGACAGTTTACCGAGCGAGCACGTAGTAGCAGGGTACACCTACGTGAGTCTTTAGCATAACAACTTATGGGATCTTTAAAGTATATGGGAAGGATGGGACCAAGGACTACAAGACAGGTTCTGTGATAGTTATGGCGACATTGCACAATTGTTATACGTTCGGGTCAACCAGCCCCTACTCCGAGCTATTTTTCAGTTTTGGAATCCGGCCTTTTGCTGTTTCACCTTCAATGGACAGGACATGATGCCTACAGCAGAAGAGTACACCGCCTTACTTAATTAGAAGAACGTTCAAGAAGATTGGATCTAAGCAAAACCTCCAAGGAATCAAAATTACACTTTGAAGCTCAAAACCTTTACCGGGATGAGTGACGATTGGGTTAATGGCCTGATCCGACTTCGAGGAGACAATACAGTCTTTGCAAGGGAAAATATTCAAGACATCCTACCTGCACATCCAGATGAGGGGAAAAAGATAGACATGTTTTCCTTGGGAATATATGGGTTGGTGATCTTTCCAAAAACTCTTGGAAACATTTATGTAGCCATTCTAGATTTGTTCGAGCGTATGAAACGACGGGCAAATCCAGTACCAGAAATTTTGGCCGAGACCTTCATTTCTTTAAATGCCAGTCGAAAGCACGAAGAAGGACATTTCAGGGGGTGTGCACAACTGTTACATGTATGGGCTCAGAGCCACATGTGGAAGACATCGACAAGGGTCCTACCAGGGATATCCTTCCAAGGTTTTTCGCCCTTACGGGAGTACTTAGCAAAAGAGTAGCGAGAGAATTTGAAAACGAAAAAATGGTCTAGTTTCTTCAGGAACATTCAAGACGAAGACATAGTATGGAGGGTCCCGTGTCTCGGTAGAGTTAATTACTTTTTGTACAGTTGCGGTGATTTCGACTGGCTGATGATGTTGGGACTGCATGGAGGGATTGCTTGTGCTCCACTTTTGGTATCCCGACAATTCGGATCACGACAGTTCATCCCCAATACTGTCGGGTTAAGCCGAACTGAATTTCCTTTCAAAGGTGAGTTTAAAGAAAAAGTCCAGACTATCATGAGGGCTTGGGACCATTGTTACCGGATCAGGGTGGAATGAGACACCGATCATATGACCACCCCAGACTACGATTTTTGGAGACGTTTGAGGGTTAATGATATGATTCCCGAGTTCTATCAGGGACCGGTTGTGTCAATTGAGGAGCTTACAAAGGTGGTACCGTCTGAAACTGATATCTTACGGAATGAACTCGAAGAAATTAAGAGGAAAATGGACACCCAACAGACTCAGCTTGCGAGCGAGCTCTATAAAGTGAGCTTAGAGGTCGACGAACGGGATGAGATCATTAGGCAATTGAAGAAATTAAATGCGAATTTGAGCGAGAAGAACGCTCTTTACCAAAAGGATACCCTCCTACTCCAAGCGAAAATACAGAAAGCCAGTCGAAGTCAGTTCATAGCTGTGGAAAAGGAAAGAATGAATGGTATCCGTTTGGTGGAAGAAGAACGAGAAATCAGCAAGAGAGCAATCGAGAAGGAGATAAAAAGCTGCATGATGGCTATTGAGGAAGAAATGTAGTCCTTCAAGGAGGCTATTGACCAAGAAAAGGAAAGAACTAGGCAAGAGATTAGCAAAGGAAAACAAGCAGTCAACTACGAGAGAGAAAACGTCGCCGCTTGGAAAAGAAGGTCCATGAGTAGCCAGAATAGACTGTTAGAGATGCAAAGGTTGTACGACGACACTATCTAAAGTCTAGATCAGAGCTGAAGTCAGAATGTCAAGTTAGAAGAAAAGATGGCAGAAGTAGAACACTATTTTCGAACTTACTGTCAGAGGAATGGCTTCATTGAGCTACAAGAAAGAGAGCATGAAGTAGGCACGTTACGAACCCGAATTGAGTCCCTTGAAGCAACTGTTCAGGATTCTAAGGAAAGAATCTGTGTATTCGAAGAGGCTGCAGCCGGAGGGGACATTTCTTGGCAAAGGAGGCTGCGTGACGCTGCCCGGATGGTGCAAGATAAGGACCAATATTACGCGAACCTAATGATGGACATGCAGCGAGTCGCCAGGCATGTGAATGATTTGGCCATCGAAGCTGAAACACTCCGGCCTTTCGTAGCCCCAGAAATGGAAGAAGTTCCCAGGTTCATCAAGCTGCTCAGGGCTATTGGAAAATTAGGAGATAGAGCTAGGGCTTATCTGTAGGGCTCTATACCGTAATTAGGACTCTTTTGTATTAGGGACCTTCATTTTGTAATATGAACTCTATTGTAATTTAGATCCTTTAATTCCCGTGGAAGTAGTTCAAAAGGGTGATTACCAGAGGAATCAGTACCTTTATCTGCATACATTCTTGCATTGCATCATGACATTCACATCATTATACACGCATTTATTTTCCTTGCAACCATATTAATGTTATAAATATTGTGGTAGTGTGAAAATAGAAGTCAAGCCGCAATCATTCATCATCCATATCTTACCCGACTACAAAGCAAGCTCATGGAAGACAGGATAATCAGTCTAGAAAAGGGACAAAGAGAGCTCGGGGCAAGATTTGACGAGGCTCAAAGAAGCCTCAGTGGCCAGATTGCTCAGTCACAAGCGTTGATAGTGTCTGACATAACCGCATTGTTGGCTAAGAGTCTTGGAAAGAGAGTTGAAGGAGAAACCGCTCAAGAACTGAAAAGTACCCCAGTTCATAGTAAGGTTCAACCGGTTACGCCGAATCCGACTAGAAAGGTATATATCGACCCTGTTGGGATGTCGACTAACCTTCAGGTAGGGGCATCTGAGACTCAACCCCTTGACACTGAAGCACTCTATGAAGAGGAGGTGCCAAACCTGAACTTGGTCGAAAGGATCAGGACAGAGGTAGAAAAGAAGTGGGAAGAGAGGTTTCGCCTCATGGAGGAAAGATTTAAAGCCTTGCAAACTATGGAAGAATCAGGAAATGATGCAGTGACTTGATTCTGGTATCCGACCTTGTCCTGCCACCAAAATTTAAAACACCAGAGTTCGACAAGTACGATGGAACCACGTGTCCTTCCGCGCACGTAACAATATACTGCAGGAAGATGGCGGCCTACTTTAAGGATGAGAAACTATTAATTCAGTGTTTCCAAGACAGCCTAACTAGGACGGCGTTGCGGTGGTACACCCAGTTGAGCAGGGTAAATATTAAAACATGGAAAGATCTTTCAAGAGCATTCATCGAGTAATACAAGCACGTAACAAATATGACCCCCAGTAGAATTATGTTGGAAAATATGGGGCAGAAGTCCAACGAAAGTCTACGACAGTATGCTCAGAGGTGGCGGGAAGTGGCCGCCCAAATTTAGCCACCCCTCCCGGAACATGAAATTACGCCATTATTCGTTAATACTTTGAAGGGGACATTGTTCGATCACCTCATTAATAACACGACACGGAGTTTTGCTGATTTGATTAGGACTGGGGAGTCCCTTGAATTGGCAATTAAGAGCGGCAGAATTAATAGCGGGGAAGGATCTCGAAAATACAGCAAGAAGAAGGAAGTAAACGCCGCCAGTACTTATACTGCCCCGAAGAATTTTATAGTCTCACAGCCACAAGAACCTACGAGGAAATCGCAAAACTTGAATCAAAGAAAGGAGAGAACCCCGAGAAAAGAGAAAGAGAGGCAAACTTTTACTCTACTACCCGTTCCGTACTCGGAGCTTTACTCTCAGTTGTATGAAGCAGACCTGGTCCGTCCATATTACGTTACTCCATTCAAACCGCCGTTCCAGTCCTAGTATAACCTGAACGCGCATTGCGACTATCACGGTGGTGCCCCTGGTCATCCCACCGAGAATTGCCTTGCTTTCAAAAAGCTTGTGCATAACTTAAACGATTCTGGGATATTGAAGTTTGAAGAACCAAGTGTAGCTACTAACCCATTGCCTAATCATGGGAACAGAGGAGTAAATGTTATTGAGGAATGTTTTACTAGGAAGATTAAGGATGATGTGTCGGAAATCAAATCTCCTTTCGGTGGGTATTTCAGCAATTGTGCATGGCCCATGTGATCGATAGAGGCATGGTAGTAATACAGAAGGGATGTGAAGTGTATTGCGAATTCCATCAGGACGGAGGACACGACATCCAACAATGCGACGAGTTTAAGAGATTGATACAACAATTGATGAATGATAAGCAAATAAAATTCTTCGAAGAGCCCATGGGAAAGAAAGGGTCAGACGTACATATGACGGACATCCCCAACGTTAAATACGGGAGAGATAGACCTCTTGTCATCTCCTCCAGGCCGGGGAGTGCAGGTGCCTCCCAAGGAGAAACTACTAAGATAAATCCCAAGATCATCATCTCAGCACCATCCCCTTTCCCATTCAAGGATATGCGGCAAACTCCCTGGAACTATGCTGTAAATGTGACCATGCCAGAAAAGCCAGAATTTGGTGAGGTAAAAGAGCTTACACCAAAAGATGAGCAAGACAAGAGTGATGTGAATGTCGGTGAGGTGGGCCATTTCACGAGGAGCGACAGATGTTAATCCTCTAAGACCTTGAGGGCTGCTGAAGTGGCCAAAGATAAAGGAAATGATACATCGGTTACCCCCGCGTAGATATTCGGTGAAGAACCTCTTCCAAAGATAAATGAACCAGTAACCGAGGCTCAAGCCAAAGAATTTCTAAAGTTCCTAAGACATAGTGAGTACAACATAGTGGAACAACTACGAAAACAACCAGCTAGGATCACAGTGCTAGAGTTGCTCTTGAGTTCAGAAAGACACCGTGAGGCACTATTAAAAGTACTAAACCAGACATTTGTGTCCCAGGACATTTCTGCATCAAAACTGGACAGGATAGTGAGGCATATCACTGCCTATAACCATATAACATTCAGTGATGATGAGATTCCCGATGGCAGAATGGGGTCCACCAAAGCTCTTAACATCACATCCCACTATAAAGGGTATGTGTTACCGGGGGTATTGATTGACAACGGGTCAGCACTGAACGTACTGTCTATGGTGACCTTGCAAAAGCTACCACTAGACAATTCTCACCTAAAGCCCTGCCATAACTCCGTGAGAGCCTTTGACGACACACAAAGAGGAACACTGAGAAAAATTGAGGTGCCTCTATTGATCGGGCCGACTGAGTACGTGATTGATTTCATGGTGATGGACATAAAACCATCCTACAGCTGCTTATTGGGAAGGCCATAGATCCACTCCGCAGGAGTTGTCCCCTCATCACTACATCAGAAATTAAAATTCGTGATCGAAGGTAAGTTGGTCACAATAGAGGCCGAGCAGGAAATTATTGCTTCGGTGACATCAGATGCCCCATACATTCAAAATGACGAGGATGCTGCAGAATGCTCTTTTCGAGCATTAGAGCTAGTGAATGCTACATTCATCGTAGAAGGTAGTCGGATCTCCTATTCCAGGTTATCTAATTATACCAAGATGACCGTTGCTGAAACTTTGGGCCGAGGAGCCAAAGCAGGAAGAGGGTTAGGGAAAAGATTGCAAGGGAGCCTACGAGCCAAAAGTACAATAACCATGAAGGACCGTTTTGGGTTGGGTTACAAACCAAGTGTCCAACAAAGAAAAGAAGAATACAAGAGAAAAGAAGAACAGATAAAAGACAGATTTAAGGGAGAAGACATTCCATGGAGACCAATGTCCTTCCCTAGTTTGAAAACCACTTTTGTCTCCGGAGGATTTTGTCAACCAGGACAGGAGGTTGAAGAGACAATTAAGGAAAATGACGTACTCAACAAGGAAGAAATATTTAATGAATCACTTGAGGGGATGTCCATCAACATGATAGCTGGAAATGGCCAAGTCAACAATATGGTGACCAACATCCGCTCCTGCCATCCCGGGGAAACTCTTGATAACTGGAGCCACATTGATCTACCTGTGGTTTTTAGGACTAGATTAGAGTAATACTCCGAATCAACCTTTTTGTTTTTGCCCATAAACAATGGGGATCTCTTGTATAGGGCACCTATGTTAACTTTTTGTTGAAATGAAAATATCTTCCCCGTTTTCTTAAATGGCAAACGTTTTATTTATTTAATTCATTCATTCTTCAGGTTCATTCACTTCATATAAAACCATTCTCTTCCCAATACATTCATTCTCATTTAATGCAGGTCTCCCATGATTGACTGTATGAATAATGTCGAATCTAATCCCGAAGTGAATTTTGAATGCATCGAGATCTCAGAAGGAATTGGGGAAGAAGATGATGAGATAGAATGTAAGGTCCCTGCAGAGTTGAAGAGAATGGTGGCCAACGAAAAAAGGTAAATCATGCCCCACCAAGAAGAAACAGAAGTTGTAAGCTTAGGGACTGAAGAAGAGAGAAAAGAAGTAAAAATAGGGACGATGTTTTCCTCAAAAACTAGGCACGAACTGATAACCCTACTTCAGGAATTCAAGGATGTTTTCGCCTGGACTTATCAAGATATGCCAGGTTTGAATACTGACATAGTGGTGCACAAACTGCCAACGAAGCCGGAATACAAACCAATACAGCAAAAACTCCAGAGAATGAGACCAGACATGTTGTTAAAGATCAGAGAAGAGGTAAAAAAATAGTTTGATGTTGGCTTCTTAGAAGTGGCCAAATACCCCGAATGGGTTGCAAACATTGTACCAGTACCGAAGAAGGACAAGAAGGTCCGTATGTGTGTAGATTACAGGGATCTCAACCGAGCCAGCCCTAAAGACAACTTCCCTCTGCCACATATCGACATGGTGGTTGACAACACCACGGGACACTCATGGTTCTCATTCATGTACAGCTTTTCAAGGTACAACCAGATAAATATGAACTCGAACGACATGGAGAAAACTACATTCATAACTATGTGGGGCACTTTTTGTTACTGGGTGATGCCTTTCGGGCTCAAGAACGCAGGGGCAACTTACCAAAGAGCAATGGTGACTCTTTTCCATGACATGATGCACAATGAAATAGAAGTATACGTGGATGACATGATCGCTAAGTCCCGAACAGAAGAGAAGCACCTACAGAACTTAAGAAAACTATTCTAAAGACTACGGAAATACCAGCTAAGGCTTAACCCTGCCAAATGCACCTTTGCCATTACTTCTGGAAAACTCTTGGGGTTTGTGGTGAGCAGAAGAGGGATTGAGATTGATCCAGATAAAGTGAAAGCCATTCAGGATCTCTCACCACCCCACACTTAGAAGGAGCTTCGTGGTTTCCTGGGGAGGCTAAATTATATTTCTCATTTCATTTCCCAATTAACTGATCGGTGTGACCCAGCATTCAGACTTCTTAGAAAGAATAATCCCAGTGTGTGGGATGAGGAATGCCAAAGAGCCCTAGAGAAGATCAAAAGGTACCTGACAAATGCTCCGATTTTAGTCGCGCCAGTACCAGACAGACCTTTAATCCTCTACCTGACAGTCTTTGAGAATTCAATGGGTTGTGTATTGGGGCAACACGATGAGTCAGGGAAAAGAGAGCGAGCTATCTATTACCTGAGCAGAAAGTTTAATGATTGCGAAGGGCGGTACCCGCCAATTCAGAAGCTGTGTTGTACTTTAGTTTGGGTTACCAAGCGGCTTAGGCAATACATGCTATACCATACTACGTGGTTGATATCCAAGCTAGACCCCTTGAAGTTCCTAATGGAAGCGCCAGCACTGACGGGGAGGATGGCCCGCTGACGGATGCTCCTATCCGAGTTTGACATTGTATATGTAAGCCAGAAAGCCGTAAAGGGAAGCGTCGTAGCGGATTTCCTAGCTAGTCGCGCTTCGGACGATTATGAGGCATTGAAATTTAATTTCTTGGATGAAGACTTGATATGCATTACAATCGAGGAAGAGGTTTTAGATGATAATTCATGGAAGCTTTACTTTGATGGAGCCTCCAACGCCCTCGAACACGGGATAGGGGCCGTGCTGATTTCTCCCGAGAATATCTATTATCCCTTCACTAGCAGACTAGAATTCTTCTGCACTAACAATGTAGCCCGAATATGAAGCTTGTGTTACGGGACTGAACTCAGCTATTGAAAGAAATATTAAGGAACTTCGAGTATTCAGAGATTCATCATTAGTGATTTACTAGTTGCGTGGGGAGTGGGAAACCAGGGATTCGAAGCTGGTCAAATACTATGAATTGATCCAAGAGCTCACCAAGGAGTTTGAAAAGATCAGCTTCAATTACCTTCCCAGAGAAAAAAATCAGATGGCAGACGCCTTGGCAACCTTGGCTTCCATGTTCAAAATGAAAACGGGGGCAGAAATGAAGCCCATTGAGATGCAGACTTTTGAAAGGCCGGCTCATTGTTGTAATGTGCAGGAAGAGATTGATGGCAACCCATGGTACTATGACATTTTGCAATATGTCAAGCTTCAAAAGTATCATGAAGGGGCAAATGACAATGACAGAAAAAAACTCAGAAAATGGCAACATGATACATCCTGGATGGGGAAATCCTATATAAAAGAGGCCATGATCAGACACTGTTGAGATGTGTGGACGCCCGGGAGGTGAAGGAGATTTTAGCCGAGGTACACGACGGTCTATGTGGGACGCACGCCAACGGGCTGTCTATAGCCCGAAAAATTATGAGGTATGGCTATTTCTGGTCAACCATGGAGGGAGATTGTATCGATTACGCTAGGAAATGCCACAAATGCCAAATTTATGCTGACAAGATTCACGCTCCTCCGTTACCTTTACACACCATGAAATCTCCGTGGCCTTTTGCAGCGTAGGGTATGGACGTCATCGGGCAGATTCACCCGAAGGCTTTCAACGGACATCGTTTTATTTTGGTCGCCATAGACTATTTCACTAAATGGGTGGAGGTAGCGTCTTACGCCAACATCACAAGGACTACAGTATGTAAATTCCTAAAGAATGAGATCATTTGTCGATACGTTTGCCAGAAAGGGTCATCACCGACAACGCTTCCAATCTGAATAACAAAATAATGACGGACATGTGCAATCAATTCAAGATAACACACCATAATTCCACAGCCTATCGTCCTAAAATGAACGGGGCAGTGGAAGCAGCAAACAAGAACATAAAGAAGATCATCGCGAAGACGACGGATACCTACAAGGATTGGCACGAAAAGCTGCCATCTGCCATGGTCAAATGTATCAAAAACGAATGATGCGGGCATACAACAAGAATGTGCGCCCAAGAGAATTCAGGGATGGGGATCTGGTACTTAAGAAGATCCTTCCGATTCAGAAAGATTCTCGAAGAAAGTGGATACCCAACTGGGAAGGGCCATACGTGGTAAAAAAGGCATTCTCAAGAGGAGCCTTAATCTTAATTGAAATTGATGGAGACGAGCTGAAAAACCCTGTAAATTCCGATGTTGTTAAGAAATAATACGTTTGAAAAAGAAAAAAAAAGAAAAAAAACCAAAAAAAAGAGAAAACAAATAGAGAGCTCAGGGCAAAAACCTGAAATAAGGCATCTTGAAGCAAATGAAGGATCCGAGTCGAAAACCCGTAAAGGGTAGCTTGGATAAATTGAGAGGTTGGATATTCAGAGAGAATGGTCGTCCCCATGAACCCTGTGAAGAAGGAGCTTCAGGCAAAAAATTCTACGCCAGTCGACGGGATCATGTATCATTCATACTGAAGATACTGAGAGATCTTGCATTTTGTGTCCGGCTTTTCCTTTTCCTTTTCCTCATGTGTGTCATGACTCTCCCAAAGTTGTTCCAACCCCTTAATCGTAATAAAATCACATTTTTGAGCTTTCATTCCTTGCCTTCTTGTCATTTACCATTAATATCTTGCAAATAAGCTAACATAGGCTTATGATAAGCAAGAGATTTCTGAGCATTACTGTGATCTAACCTTAAGGATACAGGTGATTAGAAAACAATGTTAACCCTGCCCTCTAGTGGCCCATACGACGTTTGTTGAAACAGGGCGGGCAGAAGGCTTCAAGCACCAGGGTAGGATGACCAACGATGCACGCCCTGCTTGTTTAAAAGAAAGTATTCGAGAGATCTCCCAGGTGAAAACCTGGAAGGGCACCTCAAAAAAAACTCTAAAGTAAAAACCTGAAAGGGCACTTTAGAACCCTGAATCAGAAATTTAAAAAAGGAAAAGGTGGAATGGTTGAACCTGACAGTGAAAATGGGGTACCGCCGCTAAAAGAAGAAAAAAGGGAAAGCAAGCAACGTAGGGACAAGATTGACTGATGACTAAAAAGGCCCACCAAGATATTGACACTCATGCATCATGAATAGTTAGACATCCCTAGGATCAGGAGCATGCTAACTCAATTGTCATAGTATTTTGTCTTATTCTAGACAGGTATCTGCAGATTCAAAGAAGCATCGGTAGCCATTTTGGCATGAATCCCAAATGTGAAGATAAAGGTTCTATAGAGGAAGGGCCTATATTTTCAAATGCCCGCAGTGAGAGTTTCTATATGGGAAGAACCCGCCACTCCGAGGCTTCAGGAGCTGAAAGTTTTATATAGGAAGGGCTTGCAGCTCCAGGGTGAAGACTGGCAGTTCTATATAGGAAGAACTCCCAGCCGAAGGAATTCACCCCTGACACAGAAGGTTTTATATAGGGAAAACCTGCTGTGTTGAAGGCGAAGAGTCTTATATAGGAAGGCTCCGAGCTTTATTGTCTTAGAGTGAGAGGTTCTATGTAGGAAGAACCCGCAGCTCCGAGATTTCAGAAGCTAAAAGTTCTGTATAGGAAGGATTTGCGGTTTCAGGGTTTGAAGATTAGAATTTCTATACATGAGGGACTCCCAATCGAAAAATCCATCCGTGACGCAGAAGATTTATATAGGAAAAATCTGCATTGAAAGCAAAGAGTCCTATATAGGAAGGACTCCGAGCTCTACCGTCTCAGAGTGAAAAGTTCTATATAGGAGGGACTCATAACTCAAGACTCCAGAATGAAAGGTTCTATATAAGAAGGACCTGTAGTTCTAAGATCGAAGGGTGAAAAAGCTCTCTATAGGAAGGACTTACGAGCCCGAAGATTCAGTCAAGGAAAAGTGGAGAGTTCCAGAAGAGCACGTGATTCCGAAGCTACAAACAGGGAAGTCAGATAAAAATGAGTGCTTATAATCTTTGCTTTGTTCTCGTTTCACAAGAACAAGCAAAGAGGGGCAACTGTAATCACTCATTTTTATCCGGTGTATAAGTATTGTGTTAATCTACTTTAGTTTAATAATTAATATATTATCATTGCATGTACACGTATTATATTACTATACGTGTGATTAATGTGTACGTAAACCATGTGTGTATGAGTATATATGCATGTATGTTGGTATATTATATTAATGTGTTACATATATTAACGTTTGCATGTATATATTAATTAATATACGTGTATGTATGCATACGTGTGGGTGTTTGCATGTGTATATTAATTTGTATATGCATATATTATATGTGTGTGTATGCGTATAATATTATTATTACTACTACTATTATTATTATTATTATTAATGCTATTGGGCTGAAATTAAAATAAGATAAAAAGTATATTAAAACCCAAATTAGTCCAAGTCCAAATTATATGAAACCCAAAATTAATATTTACATTGGGCCCAATCCGGCCCAAACTCTAAACCACATCCTAAAAACCCTAACCCACATCAGATAATAGAACCCTAATGCCCTCCCTTTATCAAGCGCAACTGCACGAGGACCGTTGGATCAGATCTAGATCCAACGGCCACGGTTGAAGCATAAAGACCCTTCATCTGTCGCGCGAAGCCCACACACGGGCTGTTGGATTATCCATTCGCGCGTGTGAGGCGCGTACAAAGCCAACCATCTTCTTTAGGCCACGTGGAGCGATCCCGAGCCGCTACACCATCCTCGAGGCCTTATCTCAGCCGTCTGATCATCGAGCGGACCTAACCTTTGGATCAGATCTGATCTAACGGGTAGGAAAGGTTCTGGCAGTAATAATCGTTTCATCTCCCAAGACGCCAGTCTACGTAGCTGAACGATCATCTCCACCACGTCGCTCCCCATGCCGGCCGTACCAACCACCAAGCATGGTCGGGCATACCAAAGACACAAAGAAATAAAAAGGCATCAGAACAAAATCAAATATATCTTATGTACTAGTTTTTTACCAAACAAGAGAGAGCAGACAGGATATATGTAAACCAACAAAAGTGTAAGATCAGAGGTTTTTTTCTCAACAAAAAAAATAATACAAAAAAGAAGCACCAAGTTTCAGTGGTAATCTCTCTTTCTTTTTCATTCTTGCGTACATTTACAGTAAAAAAATACGAAATAATAATGAAAGGGAGAGGAGTGGATAGATTCTTTACCCTCGTCGTCAGCGGGTCTCCCCTCACCAGTGACAAGCCGCCTCAGTTTCCAAAACTGAACATGGTGAACTGAAAAGAGAGGGAGGTCCCTTTTGGTTTCGTTTTCGCTAAAAAAATGTTTTTTACCTCGTATTTTCTCAGATCTAGGCAAAAGGGGAGTCTTTGTGTAAATCTAAGTTTAGATTCAGGTTCGGGTTGAAGCGAGGTTTGTTTTGGGTGTTTTTTAGGTTCGCCGGCGCCGACTAGCGGCTGAGGAGACGGTGGATGGCTGTCGGTTTCTGGGTTCATCAAAGGGGTCATTTTGGTTTTGAGAGAAAAGTAAAGGCTGGTTATGTTTATAAAGAATGGCTTTGAAGAAAAATGGGGAAAAGTTTGATTTCGGGCCGGATAGAGGTGTTTTATAGGTGTTTTATTTTTTTGAAATGGTGAAATCCAGTAATAAATCCCCCCGCGTTTTCATTATTTTCATTTCTGTCTTGCCGTATAGGATATTTACAACCCCGGTCCTCCTTATATTTTAAGATCTTGCAATTCAACCCCTGGATTAAAATGAAATCAGTTTTTTTAAATGGTGAAATTACCTCCCAGTCCCACCGCGTTTTTGAAATTTTCACTCCGAGCTTTCCCCTTGGTTCAATTACATGTATGGCCCTTTTAAGCATCATTAGGCTTGTAATTGCGTCCTTAAATCAAGTTTTATTCCCTTTTAATTTCCGCCTTTCTATTTTATTTCTTAGCGTTTCAGTCCTTGTTTTGTGTTCTAAATATTCATTGCTTATTTGTGTTTTTATTTTTTTAGCATGTTCTATTACTCACTGTATTCGTACATGTCATGTTTTACCGTGTCTACTTATATTTTGGATGTGTTGTTTTCTTTTTAGCCTTTATCCATATTCATTATTATATCATGCTTTAGTTTGGTTTTCATGGTGTTTGTATATGTTAGTACGAGTTTTATGTTTTTAGGTTACATTTTAATGTGTTTTTAGTCATGTATAATGACATGTTTTTATCTATTTGAGTATGCAGATTATGTCATATGTTATGCACTAGGTATTAGTTTCTTTGTTAATATGTTGTTTGAGATTTACATCATAATGCATCCATGTCATGCATATGTTACATTGTGTTTTTATTTTTTAATATGTATGTATTCTTGAAGTATGTGTTTCTTATTTCCCACATGTTTTTATTCATGCCTCGTTATTATTATAATCTGTTATGTTCGTGTTTTTATCATATTTGTTAAATTTTGTGATATCCATGTTTTTCATTATTTATTTTGACCTTTACCATGTCAATGCAAATGTATGTATCCGATTATTTCTCTAAGATTGCATATCGAGATATATAATGTCCACGCGGTACCCTTTTATTTGAGCGTAAACGGGGCCAGTATCAGGCGTAGTGATAGTGGTTGGGCGTTTATTCTCGGATAATGGGGCCTTTAAAATTTACTCGCACATATAACTAAATGTTAATTAAATCATCACTTTAATCCAGAAAAATATAATATTAATAAAGCGGTAATTATTAAAGTACCAATTTTGGGCGGTGTGGGGGTGCTAATCCTTCCCCATCCGTAACCGACTCCCGAACCCAAAGTTTTCAAAATCTCTAGTTTTTATGGTGTACGGCCTACCTAAGTGGTAGGTGGCGACTCCAATTTTTAAATAAAATGCGGTTTTTTAAAACCAAACGGAATAAATATTTTAATACCCGAAAGACAATAAACACCTCAAAAACTTCGGGTTTTTTTAGCGAAAGGGGACATCATTACAGGTTCAAAACTTAGGGTTCTTTTGAACGGTTAAACTTAACATAAATCTAATTGTGAGTAATGATTGACATTTTTGGTAAAATATAAAACAAAAAAGTGCAGTGAGTGAAGAATGTTGAGAACTCCCTCCAAAAATCACCTTCTCAGTTCACTCTTTATTTTCCGCAAGAAAAAACACTTGCCTACCTGGGTATATAAATCTTCTCAAATCTACCATTTCACTCAAGCTTTCTCTCATTTCTTTTCTAGGTTCAAGCGTTGGTATAATAATGTCACAGCCACAGGGCAATTTGGAAACCCTTGTTTCCGTCTGCGCTTGCGACAACAAAATTGTCTGCGAGACATTAGCAACCACAGAAGGCGACTGCCTCCACACGGCGCAGAAACCACTCCAAGAAGATATCCCGCCGGAATCGTTTCTGCTGTCCAAAGCCGCCGAGCTCGACTGGGTCGATACCAACGCTTTTTACGAACGTGAAAACTCGCTTAAACGAGACTCTTTTTCCAACTACGCGAATCTTAATTCCAATTCTCAACGCTTTACTTCGAGGAAATCTAAACCTTCCATCCTCCGATTACCCAAACCGCAGAAATCTTGCTTCGTTGACACAAAGAACAGGAAGAATACCAAGCCTGAAAATGCTAGATTGTTTCCTCAACAGTCCGGCTCGGTTAAATCGGATCCGCCCGTCGCTGAACCTTCTTCGCCTAAGGTTTCTTGTATGGGGAGAGTGAGATCGAAACGAGACGCAATCGCCGATTAAAAAAGGACCTCCTAAAGTCGGCCGGGCTCGAAACTGTTAATAAGGAAACGACAAGAACCGGAAGCGGTTTCTTTTCGAGTTTTCGTTCCATTTTTCGGTCCAACGGTAAATCACACGAACCGCACGCTCTTCTAGCAACGGTGTCGCCGCCAAGGGATAGTGAGATTTGGTCCCGTTCGCCGGCAGTTGATGGTGACGCCATAACAAGTACAGAGACTGAAATTGCGGAGAGTGGACCGGTCAATATAGGTGGAATGAAGAGGTTTGCGTCTGGTAGGAGATCTGAACCGGCTTGCTCAGTGGTAGGCCATAGTTAAGGTCTGCCTAGTGCACAAATAATTAAGGTAAAACACAACTTAATTTTTCCAATTTCCACGTTTTTTTTTAAATTTGATTTGGTTTTATAGCAGTGGATAATGTTGGTAGATAGATATGAGTGATTTTGGATGTTCTGTAATTTCTTTTATGTAGTTTGATCAAACTTAAATTTGATGATAAATATAAAAAATAGCTATCATCAAATTTAGGTAAACTTAAAAACATATAAATCTAGGCATGTAAGTAAACTTGAATATTGTTATCATTTAGATTGTTTATCTTTTAGTTGGAGTGCGAGGCAATTAATTATTATCATTGAGGTTGGATATCTTAGTTCTACTTTTCTACTAGTACCGTTTGTTGAGTTCAATTCATTAGTTATCAATTACATATATTGATATGTACCAACGAGACTTGGGTGCAATAGTAAGGAACATTGCTTGTAATATCCCAAATTTTTTGTTAGTGATCAAAATGAAAATTTTAAAAGTTTAGGGGTCAAAGTGTAAACTTTGAAAAAGTTTAGGGACCAAAGTGTAATTTTCAAAAGTTATGTATTTTGACCTCGTAAATGAATAGTTTACCCCCAAGAATGACGTTTTCGTGTTACTCAGATTTTTCGTACGGAGCTTGTATTTTTAGCTATAAAGAGATAAAGTTTGAAAGAATATTCAGATAATCGGATTGAATCGAATATCCAGGATATTTTGAAGGATGATAAGCCAATGTTGATTATGTCATTTTATATGTCTAAGATATTTTATTTGTGTTGGAAGAATATGAACCCTTGGATTTAAGTTGATTTTTCATACTAAATATGAGCCGTTGGATGAAAAATGGCAAGATCGTAATTTTGAAAAAATTACAAGGGTAAAGTTGGTAACTACCAACTTATTGGTTTATTTTTGACCATTTGATGAATAAATTGACATGTGGCCGGTTGAGAAGGAACTAAGTTAGTTAGATTTTTATGGAATGGCAATTTTGAAACCAACTAGTAAATAAAGACTAGTTGGAGGACAAATTGGTCATTTGGCAAGGATGACAATTTTGAAATATTTTTAAAATGTTGAGGACGTTTTTAGAAGATGAAATATACATGGATTTAATCTTGGCCCTTGATTTTGGATGAGATTAAATTAGCTATTGGATTTAAAGGCTAAATTGGTAATTTCACTATTTAAATGAATTTAAAATTAATTTAATAGTTACAAGTGTAAATTAATAGTGAAAAGATGAAGAAAATGTTCATCTTTTCCAGCCATAAACCATGGAAAAAGAGGAGAAAGAAGAGAGAAATTTCTAAGCTCGATTTAAGCCCCGAATCTTGGTTTTAAGGTAATCTTTCGAACTACAAAGTTGTTCTTATCTTCGAGCTCTATCTGATTTATATATTGTCATGATATATATTGTCATGATACATGGATGTTTCATACATCACCGGTAGGACTTGCGACGAGTTTACCTGGTTTATATATTGTCATGATATTTATGTCATTGATAATAATTTGACATATTTTAAATATGTCAGAGGCTGAAAACAAATGCATTGATCACTAGTTATTGATGATTGTATGCTATGAATGTTATTTCGGGTATGAACTGCCAATGTTAAATTATATTGATATACATTGCCATGGAATGGAATAAATACGGAAAATATGCCCAAATAAGTCATTGAGGGATAATGGTTAGCACGACCTTATAAACGTGCGGGATAATGGTTAGCACGACCTTAAAAATGTGCGGGATAATGGTTAGCACGACCTTAAAAATGTGCGGAATAATGGTTAGCACGACCTTATAAACGTGCGGGTTAGCACTTCGGTGCATATTTGACTCGATTACCCAGGGTCCTCAAGGTTATATTTGGGCTATGAAATCGGGAAATCATTGATAATCAGGCTATAAATAAAGGGATAATATATCAGGAAACAGGTTAGAGAGGATATGAACTCTCGGGACATATGGCAAGTATATCGGTAAAAAAAATTTATATCTGGTTTATATTATGTTGATATATGATTTATATGATGGTAATACTTATCTAGTGATCATGATGCATATAAGGCATATTATGATAAACGGGCAAGCATGAAAATCTTATGACATTGGCATATAGTAAATATTTACTAATGCAATGTGAAAGTGAATGCATTGGCATATATCATGCTATATAAATGTAGCCATGAAGTTAAATAAAGTTTAAATAATTGTTATTACTTTCTATATTGCCTCACTGAGTTCGTACTTAGCGTGTGTTGATTGTGCACACGTAGGTAAATCAAGCTGATAGTGAGAGGGGCATTGCATCAATATTGGAAAGCTCAACAGGTAATCACAGTAATGACATCCTAATTAAGATTTGGTTTTTATAGTGGCATGTATACTTACTACACACAATGGAGTTCTGATTGGCCTTTAAAGTTGTTATGGTTTCATGATAATTGGCATTTCTGGAAAGATTCAAAATAAGAGCAAACTCAAGTGATGAGTTTTGCTAAGATAATTGATTTATGATTTGGAACCCGAATAAATAGTTTATGTCGATTTTAAATAAAGTTAAGCATGCTTGGGCTAGAGAAATTTTAAGATGGGTGACCATGGAGAAGTTTTATGAAAATTTTAAATTACCCTAATCTTTGAATAAAAAGTCATAACATTTTCGACTTGTATTCGGTATACGAATACGGAAAGGGGGTGTTACATTACTCTTCCAAGGAAAGAATTCGAGTTCAAACTTTGGAGACAACATTGTTGGAAGGAACAACCACGAATCCTGAATATGAACCATAAAATGGACATGCACTTTACAAAAAATTATATAGATTCAATGGAAGCACTTTAATAGTTTGGTGGTTTGATTGAAAAAGTATTTAGTTTGGTGGTTAAAATAGGATCAACCCCATAGTTTGGTGGTCATTAGTATAGTTTACCATTAAATTTTTTACAAGTATGACCTAATATAACAATAAATTTAATCTTCAAATACATTTATCCTCCTGACACATTCTCTGACCACTTATTGCACTCCTTCCCATTGTCCATCAGCTCGATAATTGACAAATGTGATTGCTCGACAAACACCACTAGTTTTTGTTTGATAAGTAACACTACTACTTTATTAGTGAACAACTAACAAATTCATTATGACTAATGCAGCCTACAAGTAGATACAATCTCTCCACTATTAGAATTTTCAAATCTAAAAATTAAATTTATTAAATTATTTTAAATTAAAACTGAATTAATAAAATATGTAAAATTTAAAAATTAATATTATCATTTAATGTACGTTAGACGGCCATTTTAATTTTAATAACGGAGCAACTTGATTATAATAAAATTTTAAATGAATAATTAAATTATAATTCATGAACTCAACCTAAACAGTTAAACAAGTCGGAACATGATATAATACATTTTTGTCTATTAATCACACCATACCAAAGTGGTATTGAAAATCTCCATATGTGGAATTGTTGACTAGTAAGGTGGATGGTATAAGGTAATCTTTGACTCGTTTAGTGTCGATAGGCTTGATGCACTCCAACTGAATATCGCTGATGAAAGGTGTAAAGATTCTTTTTGAACTTGGGGATCAAAAACCGAAAGAAAAATATGACAATTTGACACGTTCGATTTTAGAGCGGATCGACTTTCTCAATCAAGGTCTACATCCACTACCTTAGCATCCACACTAAGGATTTCCCAATCCATTACCATTAATTCTTCCTTTTTAGAGGCTCAAGAGTAACCTTTATAACCTATCTTTTCACGGGCTAAAATAGAACCCTCTCCCTTGATTTTATAAGGATCAACTAGAACCTATCCCTCAATCACGAGGTCTTGACAATGTAAGCTAATTACCTCTCTAGTGGGTGTTTACACATTTTGGCTCACTAAGATTGGACTAAAGAAATACAAGAGATTATAAAAAATAGACAATAAAAAACTACTCTATTGATCTTTAAGCTTGGATGTCCATCCTCTTTTTCTTCAAGTGTCATTGGCTTGTATTTATCGTGTGGAATGGAAAATTAGCCGAAAACTAGTCGTTTATAGTCGTTGGGGATGAAAACTAGCCATTGGGGAATTTAATTCTAGCCATAAATGCATTTCTGCAACCTTGGGTATCGGTACTCGAAAGTGGGTATCAGTACCTGCCAAAACAAGAAAGAGTCATTGTACATAAATGCAGAGCGTACCGGTATACGATACATATGTATCGATACGGTACTTCAGGTATCGGTACAGAGGCTTCTGTATCGGTAAACGAAGTGCTCTCTAGAATATAGAAAACAAAAGTATCGATACAGGGCATTGTTGTACAGGTACGAGCAACTTCGTATCGGTATTGGAGTATTATACCGGTATCGAAGGTCTGTTTTTGACTTTTAAATCACTTGAAAAATATTTATTTGAGTCAAAAACACTTTTAAAAGCTTTCAAATATACTTTTTAAATTAAATGGACTTTGATTTGTTTTTACAATATTTGTTCAAGTCCAAAAACATTTTTTCATTTTTTTATATCAAAATAAATATCTCAACAATCTCCTCTTTTGATATAACGAAACCTCTTGAAAAATTATTTTTGAAATCTCCCCCTTAGAAAAATAATTTTAGAAAAAAAGAATATTTAAAGCCCTCCTTTTCTTTTTTAAATTAATATTTTCAAACTTATCTCTCCTACTTTTGTTATATAAAAAATAATTTAAAATCATTTAAGGTTCAAAATAACAATGGAGAGTAAGTTAATTCTTTTGAAAAACAAAAGCTCCCCCTTAATAAGTGCATTCCATTTGTGAATTTAGCTCAAAATACTTAGACACTTAAGAAAATTATTTAATTACAACATATGACGAAAATGTTTAAAATCTCATGAAATTCAATTTATCCAATACTTTTTTAGAAAATTGTATGCATTTATATGAATAACACATATTGAAAACACATATGCACAAAGCTTCAAAGAATGTTATGCACTAAAATAGTTTTAACAATCAAGTTTGCATAAAGATTCAAAAATTCATTAAAAATAAGTAACCAAATTATATAATCAAATTTATTAAGCTTAAAGGTTACCCATCTTTAATGTGTGAGCATGCCACCTTTGCAATTGCGAGGATGATTGATGGTCCATCATGATTCCATGAGCTAGAAGTCAAACAAATCAGCTCTTCAAGATCGATTGAATGTAGAAATGGTTCAAGCACTCCTAGGATCTCCTCAAAGGTTGTTAGACTGTCCATTTGAGTCTCGCTCTAATACTAAATGATAGGCTCGATACACTCCAACCGAATATCGCCGATGAAATGTGTAAAGACTCCTTTTGAATCTGGGAATAAAAAATTAAAATAAAAATATGACAATTTGTAACGTCCGGTTTTGGGCCTATGAGTTTTCCTAGTGGTTTAGACGGTCTGGTGGACCGAGATTAGAGATTTGAGTCGGATTCAGGATTTAAAATTGGAATAAATAAGTTTGGTACGAGAAAAATATCTAAAAATCATTATTTAATATATGAATATTTTTGGTAAAGTCAATTTTGGAAAATGGACATTTTGGCTAATGACCAAAATGTAAAGATTGAAAACTATTTTAAGTTACTATTGTGAAAAATGGTCAAAACTTAGAACCTTTAAGGGGATATTTTACCAAACTTTAATATCAGATTTTCCTCTTATTTAGAATTATTTTAAAAGTGTTTTAATTGGGTAATTAAAAGGGGATTAATGAAAAGGTAGTTATTTTCTTAAAACCAAAAATCTATGTAACTTTTCTCCTAAACTTTTCTCTCAAAGTTCTTCAGCCAAACACCCACTCTTTCATCCAAAATATGAGGTAATACTCTTGATTTCTTAAGTTTTTTATTCTTAATTGATTCTTTAACTTTGTTTTGCAAAACATCATTAAATTTCTTTGCTTTCAAGATCTAAAACATCTAAGTGAGAGGGAAATCACTCATTAGAGGTAAGGTTCGTTCTTCTCCTCTAATGAATGGTTCTTTAATAAAATTCCTAAGTATTTGATCCTTGTTTAATGTTTTCTAATGAGTTTTGATGAGTTAATTGTGAAAATTTATTAAATCAAGGTTTAACTGATGAGATTAAGTGATTTTCTATTTTGGATCTATTTTGCTGGGTTCTCGATGGATTATAATCATAATTTTGATGTTTTAAAATGTTGATAGGTTGGTTTTAATATTGGAATCTCGAAACTATATGAATCTCTAATTTTCTAGGTTGATAGTGATGTGTTTTTGAGGAGTTATGGCGGTTAATTGAATGTTGGAGATATAAGGATGTTTGAGAAGTGTTTTTAGATGTTAATTGATGCTAATTGAAGTGTTGAAATGTTTGATTGTGGCTGGGTTAAGTTTGGAGGAGGTTTGTTGTTAGTTTTGGGAGTTGTGGCGTGATTTGGGTAAGAGATGTTGAGGTCTAGTGTTGTTGTGATGTTGATTGCATTTTGATGCAATGTACCTCTGTTTTGTGTGATAAAAAATAGGGGAGTCTGAACCTCAAGCTTGAACGTGAGTTCCGGAAGCTTTGGAGGTGTGGTTGTCGTATCGGCGAGCGAGGCGTTGCGAGTCGGTGAGTGGAAACATGTTTTCAACTTTGAAAAGGTTTGAAAGTTGTGTTTGGGAGTTTAGATTGAGCTTGAAACGCCGATTTATGCTCGAAAGTAATTAAATGATGAATTCTCTCTCGAACTCGGTTTTGGCAATAGTTTGATGCACTTGTTTTACATGTTTTAATTACTCGTTGTTTATGCATATATTGAGCATGGTTTAATGTTGGAAATTGGTTTTGAAATGATGATAACGTATTTGGGAGTAATGCACGATTTGTTAATGTTCATAAACATTGTTTAATGCAAAGGTTGATGCATTGGTTTAATGGTTTTGGTAGATGCATATGAAAACAATGAGTTGATGATGTTGAAATGAATTATTTTGGCAAGTGATGTTATAAAATGAATTGAAAATAAAATTGGATATAGTTGACAGGCCATAGGATTCATAGTGCATTATAAAAAGGCACCTTGGATGTTGAGGGGTTTATAAGGTATACCGAATACTCCATCCGGGTACCCTAACGGTCGAGGGGTTTATGTGTACCGAAGACTCTCGTTAGTGGATTAAACATCATACCGATGAGTGGTGTTGAGGGGTTTACGAGTACCGAATACTCCACCACGGGTGTCACAATGGCGGAGGGGTTTATATGTACCGAATACTCTCGTGGGTGAACCTTGTGTTACCGGTAGATTGTTTGTTAATTGTTGTGGGAACACTTGTTGAATCTGTGTATCCGATGTTACGTTTTGGCAAATGGAACTTGGTAAATTATCACTTGGAAGCCAATATAATTGTTTATGTATCATGAGATGGACTATGTTGTTTAATGTGATTTAAACATGTTTTACTGTTTAAGCCTTGTATTAGTAGTATGCATGGGAAAACTTAAATTGAGGGTAGCAAATGGGATATTGCTGTGGGATCCATGATACATGTTGTATATGGCTTAATATGTTGTTTTGAAATGTTAAGTGCATGGTTTTGATAAGGTATGATAATGTGATGAAGATTTAAGAGAGCTTTGAAAAGTATTTTACAAAAAGTATTGAGAAGTGGTTTTAAAATGCATTGATGATGGTTGTTGTTTGAGCATTCCTCACTAAGCCTAGTGTGCTACGCTCTCTTTTCCGTCAATGCAGAAAACTAAGGTTTGAGGCAGCAAAGAAGTGAGGAAGAAAATCCCAAGACTGGAACTCAAAGTATGGTTTGGATATCGAAAAATAGTAATAATGGCAATGTGTCGATTAAGGTTTTGGGAGGGTTTTGATGAACTCTCTGCTTTTGCAAGTTATATTCGTTGTTTTGGACTTGTAATATGTTTTAAGTGTTTGGATTATGGTTGGATTGAAGTTTTGGATGTGGATTAGGAAGCATGCCTCTAGATTTGATTGCTTGAGTATGCTAGATAAGCTAGGATAGCTTTTGGTGATGATATAATGTTGATTAAAAGTGTTGATGATGTATGGAGATGATTAGCTAAGTGTTAAGCTTGATTGAGGTGAGCCAAAGTGTCATATGTTGGACCTAGAGGTCATTACAGGCCTTTGTGTACCGGTACGAGTACCTTAGGATCGGTACGCGGGGTCTGTACGAGGCTCAAAGTATTGAATTTAAGCTACGAGTATCGGTACACCTAGCCACCGTATCAGTACGCCTTGAGGAATTTGCATGTTTGTTTCGGTATATGGGTTTGAGGATCGGTACACCCCCTTTGATTTTAGCTACTCGTACCGATATGTGGGGTACCGTATCGATACGCATTTTGGTTACTGAAATTTAGAGTTTTGAGAAAATAAGAAGTGGATCGGTACGGGTCAAAACTGTACCAGAACGAGGGTGTCAACACACCGTATCGGTACACTTCTTAGTGTATTAGTACATTGAACCGTTTTATCTGTTAACCCGTATTGGTGCGGCCTTACCAGTATTGGTACGACCTTACCAGTATTGGTATGTTATGTTGTTTTGTGTTAAATGAGGATGTTGAAGTTTGGAAATCTTACAATTTGGTCCCTGTTCGTGATGAATGAAATTAATTATGTTCGAGTGAATGTTTTAGAATAGGATTTAACCCACATATATGTAATTGGACTAATTGAAGGTTGGTAACCTTAAACATATAATATTGCTGAGAAGTTATGGAATTGCATTTGGGTCCCTAAAATGTTATATCGTGCAATTAGTTCCTGTGTTTTAGTTTGATAAATATGGAAAGCTATCGTTGTGTTGTACACACATAGGACTCTAATAATGAGCATATAGACAAGATAAAACTGAAAAAATAGGTTCAATTTAAGGTTTATCTCGGGTTTGCTTCGACAAATCGAATATGGCCATTTTAGTTTGGTTTCAGCTAAGCCAGGCTAAGAGGGTTACATTTGGTGGTATCAGAGACAGGTTTGAGAAAATTGGGATACTGTTGGTGTTTGTAACATGATATTTGTTGTGCACGGTGATTGTTTACTTGTACGATGTTTGAGTTATGCCATATTTGGGTACCTTGGGGACACATTGCCATATTACTATGTTTATGAAATGATTTTGGTTTTAAATGGAAGTCTTGGATCCTTTCTTGAAGCTGGCCTAATTATTTTTGTTTTTGTGTAGTTATCATGCCTTAGATACGTTCCCGACTATGCCACCGAGGAGAGAATTGCAATCTAGTAGAAACGCTACTGTTGGAGGGCATAGAGTCGAGGGCGAACTAGTACACCCTGAGGATTTGCCGCCTCTTTCGCCTAATCCTCCTGAGGGAGTGGAACAAGTACCCCTTGGACCACCTGGTCCTGCGTTTAGGGATATGACGCCCCTAGTTCAGGCAATGATAGGAGCATTCTAGACTGCGATGGCTGAAACTCACATACATGCTCTGGCACCTACTGCTACTAATTCGGGTTTGTCGTTGGAGCATTTGTGTAACTTTGTAGGAGTTAAGTATAGAGGGTTGGCACCCGAGGCATTCAAAAAGTAGATGGTTAGTATGGAGCGTATCTTGATTCAGCTGGGGTGTAAAGATGACTGCAAGTTATGATGTGTTATTTCCTTATTGCAAGGATATGCTTATAGCTGGTGGACCACTGTAATCACATGCATAGAACCCGATGATATGATGTGGGAGTTTTTCCAGGCTACCTTCAGGAAAAAATATCTAGGTGTTAGATATTTGGAAGACAAGAAATGGGAGTTTATGGCATTGGATCAAGGCAGTATGACCGTGTCTGAGTATGAGGTGCAGTTCGTACGGCTGAGTTAGTATGCACCTGAGTTGGTACCAAATGAGAGGCACCATTGTGATCGATTTCGGTATGGTTTGGTGCAGGATGTCAAGATGTACATGTTGGCCACTGAGTATACTGAGTTTGATGTTGTGGTATCTCGGGAAAAGGATATAGACCAGAGTCTGTGGTTGTCTCGTTGCTCTAGAGGTTCTAGCTCGGGGAAAAGAGCTACAGAGTATAGTTCTGGGGGTGGCCAAGCTAAAAGGCACCGTGACCGAAGGTTCCGACTAGATACGAGATGCAGTGAAGGTGGTACAGGACGAGGATATCAGAGACTGTGTGATCAAGTTCGATCAGAGCATAATGTTTGTTAGGTTTGTGGTTCGAGAGAGCATTTAAAGCGAGATTACCATGTTTGGCCAGAGAGGGGCAGGCTCCTACAGTTATGGCTGCGAAATCTTGTTGGAGTTGTGGGTTGACCGAATATATTAGACGAGACTGTCCTTTGCTTGCTAGAGGTAGGCAGGCACCTGCACCTGTTGCTGCACCATCTAGGGGTCGTGAGCCCTGCCGAGGTACCTTCCAGAGGAGGGAAGAGGGACAGAGAACTGTGACGCACATAGTGGCAGTTCGACCGGAGGATGGTAAACCAGCAAGGATCTATGCTCATCACGAGGGGAGAAATAACACGGACGTGATAGCATGTACCTTTACCTTACAATATATGTCATTGTTATCATTGATAGATTCTGGTTCTACACATTCATATGTATTGCATGAGCATGCACATTTGCTTAGTGTAACGGTAGAAATGCTTGATGTTAGTATGCATGTGACGAGTTCTTTTGGAGAAACGGTCTTTACAAGGAAGTTGTATTAGAGGTGTCCTCTAATGGTTCAGGGTCACATGTTTGCGGCTGATCTAATAGAGTTGCCATTCTATGGTTTTAACGTGATCTTGGGTATAGATCAGTTTTCCTAGCATCGAGCTGTAGTTGATTTTGAGACCAAGCGAGTTTCTTTAAGGCTTGCTGATGATTATGAGGTTGTAGTTGTGGGTGAAAATGTAAAGTTCTTGTCTAATGTGGTTTCGGCCATGAAAGCATGTAAATTGCTAGAATGTGGATGTCAGGCATATCTAGCCTATGTGATGAATCCGAATATAAAGAAAGTACGGACGAAGGATATTCGTACCTTTTGTGACTTTCTGGGTGTGTTTCTTGAAGAGTTACTTGGTTTGCCACCGGATAGGGAGGTGGAGTTTTGCATTGAAACATATGATGATTCGACTCTGGTGTTAATTGCACCATACCGCATGGAACCAAAAGAGTTGGAAGAGTTAAAGATGCCACTTCAGGAGTTATTGGATCGGGGTTTCATTCGGCCTAGTGTATCGCCATGGGGAGCACCGATGTTGTTTATGAAAAAGAAGGATGGCACGTTGAGGATGCATATAAATTATCGACAACTAAATAAGTTGATGATTAAGAACAAGTATCCATTACCGCGGGTTAATGATATGTTCGATCAAATTCAGGGAGCTACGATGTTTTCCAAGATCGATTTGAGATCTATATATTATTAGTTGAAGGTGAAGGATAAAGATTTGTTGAAGACTGTTTTTCGTACGAGGTATGGCCATTATGAGCTCTTGGTGATTCCGTTTGGGCTGACGAATGCGCCTGCAACATTCATAGATATGATGAACTGTTTGTTCCATGAATTTTTGGACCAATTTGTAGTAGTGTTCATCGATGATATCTTTGTGTACTCTTGTACCGAGAAGGATCATGATCAACACTTGAGAATTGTGTTGCAGACCTTGTTGGATAATCAGCTTTATGCTAAGTTAAGCAAATGAGAGTTTTGGATTAGGGAAGTGGTTTTTCTTGGGATGTGGTTTCAGTTGAAAGAATCCGAGTAAATCCTAAAAAGGTTGAGGCGATGGTGAATTGGAAGCAGCCAAAGTAAGTGATA
The DNA here is from genome assembly GCA_019671005.1 of Hibiscus mutabilis. Taxonomy (NCBI): domain Eukaryota; kingdom Viridiplantae; phylum Streptophyta; class Magnoliopsida; order Malvales; family Malvaceae; genus Hibiscus; species Hibiscus mutabilis. Next base: position 27,907,795 of record CM033739.1, on the reverse strand, counting down.
GAAGTCTACAGTTTTATAGGCTTGGAGGGTTATTACCGTCGTTTCATGGATGGGTTTTTGAGAGTTGATGCTCCGTTAACCAAGTTGTTGCAAAAGGATATGCGGTTCGAATGGACGAAAGCTAGACATCATGCTTTTGAGAAGTTGAAAAAAGCTCTGACGCAAGCTCCGATCTTGATTCAACTGAAGTCAGGGAAGGAGTTTGTGGTGTATAGTGACACATCTTATGTCGGGTTAGGGTGTGTGTTGATGCAGGATAGGAAGGTCGTGGCTTGTGCATGGAGGTAGTTGAAAGTGCATGAATGCAACTACCTTATGCATTGGTATCTCATGTCAAGGACATCATGGATGGAAATCCTACGGATTTCCACTTAATAGTGACGGGGTTTTGTGTTTTAAAGATCGGATTGTGGCGTCTAGTGACGAGGAGTTGAGACGGATGATTTTGACCGAGGTACATGCTAGTCCTTTCGCTATGCATTATGGTAGTACTAAAATGTATCAGGTGTTGAGGAAGGAGTATTATTGGGTGGGTTTGAAGAAGGACGTGGCTGATTTCGTTGCTAGATGTATGGTGTATCAGCGGGTGAAAGCTGAACATTAGTTTTCTTTGGGTTGTTGCAACCGTTGAAAATTTCGGAGTGGAAGTGGGAAAAGATCACCATAAATTTTGTGTTAGGACTGCCTTTGACACCGTCTAAAAAAGATTCTAAAATTGTAAGGTTGCATAGGGTGCCCAAGTCTATTGTTTTGGATAGAGATCCACAGTTTATAGCGAGGTTTTGGAAGTGTTTGCACTGAGCTTTGGGTACTCGGTTGAATTTCAGTACATTGTATCATCCTCAGACAGATGGCCAGTCTGAACGTGCGATTCAAATCTTGGAAGATATGTTGAGATGTTGTATCATCGAGTTCCAGGGAACTTGGGAAAGATAGTTGCCTTTGGAAGAGTTTGCGTACAATAACAGTTACCAAGCAAGTATAAAGATGGCACCGTGTGAGTCCTTGTATGGTAGGAGGTGTTGTACACCCTTGTGTTGGGCTGAGGCTGGGTACAAGTATGTTTTCATGCCTGATGTGTTGAAAGACACGAATGAGAAAATAAAATTGATTTGTGATCGTTTAAAAGAGGCCTCGGATAGGCAGAAATCCTACGCAAATTTGAAGCGTAAAGAGATCGAGTACGCTGTTGGTGAAAAAGTGTTCTTGAAAGTTTCGCCTTAGAAGAAGGTGATGCATTTTGGGCGTAAAAGGAAGTTGAGCCCAAGGTTTATTGGACTGTATGAGGTGCTGGAACGCATTGGACCTGTGGCTTATCGGTTGAGGTTACTTCTTGAGTTAGAGAAGATTCGTGATGTGTTTCATGTGTCCATGTTGCGGAGGTATCGCTCGGATCCGTCACATGTTATGTCAGTTAAGGATGTTGAGCTGGGACTGGACTTGTCTTATGATGAGTAACCGGTGGAGATCCTTGAATCCAGTAGTAAAGTTCTTCTTGGCAAGACGATTGAACTTGTTAAGGTGTTGTGGCGACATTGCGGTGTTGAGGAAGCCACATAGGAGAGTAAGTCGGACATGGTTGCTCAGTTTCCGTCAGGTAAATTTCAACGATGAAATTTCTTAAGGGGGAGAGTTGTAACGCCCCGGTTTGGGCCTAGGAGTTTTCCTAGTGGTTTAGACAGTCCGGTGGACCGGGATTAGAGATTCGAGTCAGATTCAAGATTTAAAATTGGAATAAATAATTTTGGTGCCAAAAAAATAAGGGAAAATATCTAAAAATCATTATTTAATATATGGATATTTCTGGTAAATTCAATTTTGGAAAATAGATTTTGGAAATTAGACATTTTGGCTAGTGACCAAAATGTAAAGACTGAAAACCATTTTAGTGACTATTGTGAAAAAGGGTCAAAACTTAGAATCTTTAAAGGGCTATTTTACCAAACTTTAATATTAGATTTTCCTCTCATTTAGGATTATTTTAAAAGTGTTTTAATTGGGTAATTAAAAGGGGATTAATGAAAAGGTAGTTATTTTCTTAAAACCAAAAATCTACGTAACTTTTCTCCTAAACTTTTCTCTCAAAGTTCTTCAACCAAACACCCACTCTTTCATCCAAAATCTGAGGTAATACTCTTGATTTCTTAAGTTTTTGATTCTTAATTGATTCTTTAACTTTGTTTTGTAAAACCTCATTGAATTTCTTTGTTTTCAAGATCTAAAACATCCAATTGAGAGGGAAATCACTCATTAGAGGTAAGGTTCATTCTTCTCCTCTAATGAATGGTTCTTTACTAAAATTCCCAAGTATTTGATCCTTGTTTAATGTTTTCTAATGAGTTTTGATGAGTTAATTGTGAAAATTTATTAAATCAAGGTTTAATTGCTGAGATTAAATGATTTTCTGTTTTGGATCTATTTTGCTGGGTTTGTGATGGATTATAATCATAATTTTGATGTTTTATAATGTTGATAGGTTGGTTTTAATATTAGAATCCCAAAACTATATGAATCTCTAATTTTCTAGGTTGATAGTGATGTGTTTTTTAGGAGTTGTGGTGGTTAATTGAATGTTGGAGATATAAGGATGTTTGAGAAGTGTTTTTAGATGTTAATTGATGCTAATTGAAGTGTTGAAATGTTTGATTGTGGCTGGGTTAAGTTTGGAGGAGGTTTGTTGTTAGTTTTGAGAGTTATAGAGTGATTTTGGGTAAGAGATGTTGAGGTTTACTGTTGTTGTGATGTTGATTGCATTTTGATGCAATGTAACTCTGTTTTGTTTGATCAAAAATAGGGGAGTCTGAACCTCACGCTTGAACATGAGTTCTGAAAGCTTTGGAGATGTGGTTGTCGCATCGACAAGCGAGACGTTGTGAGTCGGTGAGTGGAAACGTGTTTTCAACTTTGTAAAGGTTTAAAATTTGTGTATGAGGGTTTAGATTGAGCTTGAAACGCTGATCTAAGCTCGAAAGTAAGTAAAGAATGAATTCTCTCGAACTCGGTTTTGGCGATAGTTTGATGCACTTGTTTTACATGTTTTAATTACTCATTGTTTATGCATATATTGAGCATGGTTTAATGCTGGAAATTGGTTTCGAAATGATGATAACGCATTTGGTTGTAATGCACGATTTGTTAATGTTCATAAACATTGTTTAATGTAAAGGTTGATGCATTGGTTTAATGGTTTTGATAGATGCATATGAAAACAGTGAGTTGTTGATGTTGAAATGAATTATTTTGGCGAGTGAAGTTATAAAATAATTTGAAAATGAAATCAGATATAGTTGGCCGGCCATAGGATTGATAGTGCACTATAAAAAGGCGGCTTGGATGTTGAGGGGTTTATAAGGTGTATTGAATACTCCATCTGGGTACCCTAACGGTTGAGGGGTTTATGTGTACCGAAGACCCCGTTAGTGGATTAAACATCGTACCGATGAGTGGTGTTGAGGGGTTTATGAGTACCAAATACTCCACCACATGTGTCACAACGGTGGAGGGGTTGTTGTACTCATGTTGCCAGTAGATTGTTTGTTAAGTGTTGTGGGAACACTTGTTGAATTTGTGTATCCGATGTTACGTTTTGTCAAATGGAACTTGGTAAATGATCACTTGGAAGCCAATACAATTGTTTATGTATCATGAGATGGAGTATGTTGTTTAATGTGATTTAAACATGTTTTACTATTTAAGCCTTGTATTGGTACTATGTTTGGATTGATGTTTTCGATGTGGATTAGGAAGCACGCCTCTATATTTAATTACTTAAGTGTGCTACATAAGCTAGGATGGCTTTTGGTGATGATATAATGTTGATTAAACATGTTGATGTGTACGGAGATGATTAGCTAAGTGTTAAGCTTGATTGAGGTGAGCCAAAGTGTCAGAACAGGCCTCTGCGTACAGGTATGGGTACCTCAGGATCGGTATGCAGGGTTTGTACGAGGCTCAAAGTGTTGAATTTAAGCTACAGGTATCGATACGCCTAGCCACCGATCGGTACACCTTGAGGAATTTGCATGTTTGTTCCGGTACACAGGTTTGAGGATCGGTATGCCCCTTTCGATTTTAGCTACCCGCACCGATACGCGGGGTACCGTATCGATACAAATTTTGGTTAATGGAATTCACATTTTTGAGAAAATAAGAAGGAGATCGGCACGTGTTAAATCTGTACCAGTACGAGGGTGGTCAACACACCGTATCAGTACACTACTTAGTGTATCGATACGCTGAGCCATTTTATCTGTTAACCCGTATCGATATGGCCTTGCCAGTATCAGCATGCTATGCTATTTTGTGCTAAATGAGGATGCTAAAGTTTGGAAATCTTGCAATTTGGTCATTGTTCGTGATGAATGAAATTAATTGTGTTTGAGTGATTGTTTTGGAATAGGATTTAACCCACATGTATTTAATTGGACTAATTGAAGGTTGGTAACCTTAAAAACATATAATTTTGCTGAGAATTTATGGAATTGCGTTTGGGTCCCTAAAATGTTATGTCGTGTAATTAGTTCCCGTTTTGCAGTTTAATAAATATGGAAAGCTATCACTGTGTTGTACACATATATGACTCTAATAATGAGCATCTAGACAAGTTAAAAAGGGAAAAAATAGGTTCGGTTTAGGGTTTAGCTCAGGTTTGCTTCGGCAAACCTAATGTGGCCCTTTTAGTTTGGTTTCGGCTAGGCCGGGCTAAGAGGGTTACACAATTTGACACATTCGATTTTAGAGCGGTTCGACATTCTCAACCAAAGTCTACATCTACTACCTTAGCATCCACACTAAGGATTTCCCAATTCACTACCATGAATTCTTTCTTTTTACAAGCTCAAGAGTAACGTTTACAACCTATCTTTTCACGGGCTAAGATAGATCACTCTCCCTAGTTTTTATAAGGATCAACTAGAATCTATCCCTCAATTATGAGGTCTTGACAATGTAAACTAATTACCTCTCTAGGTGGGTGTTTTCACATTTTGGCTCAGTAGGATTGGACTAAAGAAACATAATGAGCTCCCTAGCTCATACCCCCAAATCTTTTCTCTTTCTGATTTTAGATAGGCTTCCCGGGTCTGGCACTTGGAGGATCGACATATTATGTACTCATCGTTTATTGTAATATTTTTATCTTCCAGACTGTCTTATTTACGGTGACATGAGCCTATGTTTTGTTACTGAATGTTTTATTATGTTGCCCTATGTGTTTTATGATGTATTATATTTTAATACAGTTTATTTTGGTTAATTATTTTTTACTCATTTTCGAATTAATTATTACTCGAATCTGATTTTAAATCTTTAAATATTTTCATGAAATGTTTTTGAAAAAAAATGTGATCTCCTAGATATGGACTTTATGCATAGGCTGGTCTAGGGGGTTACATTTAATTTGTATCTAACCATTCTTTTGGCATATTATCAAACTCATCCAATGCATCATCTAAACCCATTTGATCAAGAATATCTCGAACCTTCACCTGCCATAGCGAAAACCTAACGTTGCGATCTAGCAGCGGAATTTTACACTTCATCGTCTCATTATCCCGAGTAACCTAAAAAGCTCTGATACCAATTTGTTATATTATAGGGACAATAGTGACGAGATAAGTAAATAAATACAAACACAGAAAATAAAAATAACACCAAGAATTTACGTGGAAAATCCAAAAGGGAAAAACCATAGATAGAGGATGAGAACTTTCACTATGATGGATAAAGAGATTACAACTGATTTCTAACGTTATGTCTAAGCCTCTAATCTCTAGTATATATTTATAGGGATAGGTTTCTTGTTTACAAAGGAAACTTGCATAGAAACAAATTCTACTCAAATTGAGTTTCCTACCTTTAATTAATGTAGAGTAAACAAGATCTGCTAAAAGTATGATTCTAACTTTAAACCAAGTCCTGCAAGAATTTGGATCGCAACTCTAACAATATATATGGGTTAGGATTGGCTTACACTATGTAAAACTCAATTAGTTTTATACTAATTTATGATCATTAGATGGGTGAAATAGATGAATGGGATTAAACAATCATATTTTTTCCTCCTTAAAAATCTCTTTATTTTCAACTTTTTATCTCATATATATATATATATATTAGGATCCTATTACATTGTGTAAAACTTCATTACTTTTATACCTTTTTGGGACCGTTGGATAGGGGTAATAAATGGCTAAGATTATTTCCTTATCTCTTTTTCCTATGATAATCTTCAATTTTTTCTACTGTTAATCTCAATCATATATTTACCTTCACCCAATGGTCTAAATAAAGTGTAAGTAGACCCTATCTTATATATATATATATATATATATGTGTGTGGTTGGGGATCATTTCCCATATATATGTCCCCCAGATCTTATGACCGATATCCGCCTCTAACTTTTGGATAAAGAATAAAGAGAGATTGTGCGAGGGTCTTATTTCTTTATGGGCATTAGAAAAAATATTTTGAATGTACAAATTATAACACCTAATATAATTTTTAATTATAAGATAATTACCTTTAATCACAGTCAAAATTATAGTTCTTTGAATGTTACATCAACGTTGTCAACTAAGAATTGATGTAAAAAACGAGCCTTGAATTTAAATGTCAACGCTGTCAACTAAGCATTGATGTAAAAAACGGTCCTTCAATGCTTCATTATAGCATTCTCCATGCATGGCTGCTTTATTACACTAGTTTGTCTTACCTACAACAAAATGTTTACCATTCCTTTGAAAGGAAGAAGAATTAATAGCAGCGCAGTTTTACACACCATTTTTCTTTTGAAAATTGAGGTCAAATTATGAACCTGAATTAGGGATATTTAGTTTCTTATTATTTTTTTGTTAATACTGAAAGTAAAGATTAACTAGCTAGTAGGATAGCTCTCTGTGTGGATTAACATTGCCATATCAGGTGGTGGAGCTTCAAAGACAGTCTCTCCAATCGGAGCACCCCTACTCAAAGATGCAAGCTGTCGGCAACAGAATTTAGATCACGTCTCACATGTCAAACCTCTACGATCCAATCACGATCCAACAATTCAAGTATGGCTTCTACCAGAACATTCCCGGCCTGAGCAGTAGATGAGCAGTCAATGATCTTTGTCACTTCAAGACTGTCTGTTTCTAACTCTACCTGTCGAAATCCTAATCGCCACGTATAGGTGAGGGAATCATGAACAGCCAACAGTTCTGCAGCAAGCATCGAACACCGGCCAATGCTCCTTGTAAAGCCAAACAACCACCCACCATCGGTCATCTCGTAGAACTCCTCTCACAGCTGCCATACCGTCACTCGTTCGCCTCGCACCTTCACAGTTAGCCTTCATCCAACCGAAAGGAGGACAACACCAGGTTACGGTGGGAGAAGTTATTGAGCTACTAGCCCCCACAGGAGTCGCGAAGGCCCTTGCAAATGCAGACGTTATCCGACTACCCCAGGCATATAGATCCTATCGCTGAATATAATCTGCATTAAAAATGACATTGCAACGCTACTTCCAAAGTAACCAACAATATACCGCAAATCGGACTGGCCAATTTTCACTCTCAACAGCAAAATCCTCAGCTGCAATAAGGTTCTATTGCATCCAGTTCTCATACAGTAAAGAAAGAAATCTCTGTAACATATCACGCCGTATTAGTCTCGGCCAAACACGTTGAGCTGCAGTGCAACCCCGAAGGATATGGTCCACACTCTCCAGTCCTCTTCGACGAATGGAACATTCAGCTAAATTCGCCAAATGCCTCCTTACTCTTTCCACGTTTGTAAGGAGACGTTGTAGAGCTAACCAAAGGAACATTTTAACTCGTTGCAGAACCTGTAAATTCCAACGCCTCCTCCAATTGAAATTACGATCCAGCACCTCGCCTTGCTCAAGAGCACCATAAGCTGATTTAGTGGTGAATCGTCTCTCAGTCTCCCCTCTCTATCCTGGCACATCCGTCCCCCAAAACGGTTAGGAGGCTTAGCTGCTGCGATCTTCTGCAACACATGTTTTGGTAGGGATTGCGAGATTCGCTCCCAATCCCAAGTATCCGTATCAATAACCATATCGCAAACAGCCATAGGGGAAGGGACTCATCTGCAAGACAAGAAAAGACTAGTCGACCCTCTGAATCAAGTCAATTATCATACCAGAAGTCCATATTTTCGCCATCTCAAATTGTCCAACAAACGCTTTCCTTGATGTCATCCCAAATGCCACTCAATCCTCGCCATAGCCGAGAATAATTGCCTCGACTCAAGGTTAGAGGCAACATATCCTCCCACTTATATTTTGCCCTCATAACCTGAACTCATAACTTTTCATTGTCCGTTAACAATTGAAAACCGATCTTCATTAAGAATGCTTTGTTCTGTCGATGCAAACTCTTCAATCCCAAATCACCATCATCAATTGGTTTTTACATCAATTCCCATTTAACAAGCGAAAGACTAAAATTGTCGTTATTAGCACCCCATACAAATCATCGGATCAATTTTTCCATTTCATCACAAATCCCTTTTAGAATCCATGATGATTGCATAACATAAATTAGGATTGCTTGTAACATTGCATTAGCAAGTGTAATCCGCAATGCTAAGGATAATATTTCGGCCCCCCACCCTGACAATATGTTGCTCATTCTCTCAAGTAAATATGATTATGTAGCTTTTGTGACTATACAGTGCAATAACGATACACCAAAGTATTTCCCCAAATCATCAACTACCTCAAAACCAAAGCTAAGGGCAATTCTAGTGCGTATACTGATCAAGCAATTTTTCGAGAAATGAATGTGTTTTTGAGACGCTAACCCGATGATCTGAAGCTCCACAAAAATTCTCCATTACGCTTTCAATGACATCCAGTTTGACCATTGTGGCTTCAGCGAATAAAACCAAGTCATCTGCGAAGAAAAGGTGCAAAAGAGTAGTAACATTTTGGCTTAGACGTATCGATTTCCAGTCCCATGTACCAACTCTTTCTTAAATAGCCTGTGATAACTGTTCTATACATAAGACGAAGAGGCAAGGAAACAGTGAGTCACTTTGCCTGATACCTCTCGTAGGCTGAAATGTATCAGATAATTTTCCATTCTAAAAGACTTGGGTAGATATTGATTTGACACAGGTCAAAATAAGATTAATAATTTTCACCGGAAGGCCAACCGCAAACAATGCTTCTTCAATATAATCTCATTCAAGGCGATCACACGCCTTTTCCATATCTACTTTGATAGCCATATGTAATATCCCAATTTTTGGCTAGTGACTAAAATATAAATTTTGAAAGTTTTGTGACTAAAGTATAAACTCCGGAAAAGTTTAGGGATTAAAGTGTAATTTTCAAAAGTTATGTATTAACCCCGTAAATGAATAGTTTACCCACAAGAATGACGTTTTCGTGTTTCCTAGATTTTCGTATGGAGTTTGTATTAATTGCTATAAAACGATAAAGTTCGAAAAAATATTCGGATAATCGGATCAAGCTAAAATTTCAGAGATAGTTCTATGAACCTTAGAATAGTCATAAAATATCATTTTATGGATATTTGGATGTTAAAAAGATCGTGAAAAATTTAAATCGATCGAAATGACATGGAATGACAATTTTGTGAGTAAGTTGAATAGTAAAGGTTATTTTGGTCATTTTGCCCAAAAGGGACATGGAGGGAATTTTGAGATTTTTTTTATGGATGAAAAGTGGTTGATTAGAATCCAACTAAGTCTAGTTGGAATGTTACAAAATGGCAAATTAGAAATATAAATCTAGTTGGAGGGTATTTTTGGAAAATGGAATTTATTGAATTAAAAATTCATTTTTAATGATACAAGTGTCTTAAATATATGAAATATGAAGGAATTATCATAAAACTCTCCAAAATGTTGGTGAAGAGAAAAAGAAGAGAAAAATTTTACAAGCTCGATTTAAGCCCTGAATCTCAATTTTCAGGTGATCTTTCGAACTACAAAGTTGTTCTACTCTTTGAGCTCTATCTTTTGATGTAAATAATTCATAGAATACTTTCTTGGTTGATGAGATTTGATATGATGAAGAAATTATGGTTTATGAACAAATTGGGGGCTTTTGTATGATGTTAGAATCATGTTATTGAGTTGGGATTTAAAACCTACATATTTCGGATTGTATAGAGAAGATTAGAGTTTATGGACTCAAGTCTAACTTAGGTTTGTGATGTTGGATTAATGATCTAGTAAGCTTGATTTGTTATTTGGAAGCAAAACCTTAAGTTAAATATATAGGGAGCATTTCGGCAAGCTTTAAAAATTAAGGGATCAGATCTGATTTTTATGAATTTGATGTGTATTTATATTATTAATGATGTTAGAGACATGAAAATGAAGTTAGAATGCTAAACCAATGATTAATCACTTTAGTGACCAATTTGACAAATTATCAAACTTGAATAGTCTATTCGGCAAAGAGGATACGTAGAAGGAGTAAATCTGATTTTTAGTTAAAATGATGAAATTAAGGTGGTAATGTTGATTTGAGGACTAATTTGCAAAGTTAAGAAACTTGAATCCTTACATTTGAAATTTGGTGACCACCTCGACAAAACAAGAGAAGTTAGAGAAGTAAAGGTTTAAGATTATTTTGATGAAGGATGTAAAGAGAACATATAAATACAAGCTTTATTCTAGTCATTTGAAGTAAAGTGATGTGACTAAATTGACAAGTAGAGAAATAAGGATATGTTGGTGTAAATTAGAAGTTATTTATGGAAAGTTATGTTGGAATTTGAATTAAGACAGTAAGTTTAAAAATTCGCCATAAATTCTACAAAAGTGGTTAGATGATGAATTTTATACCGTTGTAAAGATTTGTTAGTCTAGTTTCGTTTCCAACAAACGGAAACTGATTTCAAGTTCTGAGTTAAAAGATATGATTTTTTAATCGAATGAATGTCAAAAAATTACATAGTAGTTTGTGCCCGGAAAACTCTGTACGTGAATGTAAGTAGTTTTCATAATTTTTGTAGATTTTATTAATTTATGTGGTTTATACCGTTAGAACCTTTACCGAATCTAGTTTCTCCAGTATAAAGGAATTTAAGATCCAATATGTATTCTGTCATGTATAAGTAAATCTTTGAAGGTAGAGCAAGCTATCAGAAAATGGAATTTGAAATATTTTGTATTTAAATGTTAGTTAGCAAGCTCGGAAGCATTATTGGAAGTTCAAATTGGTCACTAAGGACCATAATGAGTTTTCGAACAGTACAAGGAAGAAAGGAAAAATATTTGAAAATTTTATATTCGAATAATTATATTAGACATCATGTTTAAGGTATTGTTAGATTTGAATCTAAAAAATATTTTATTGTATTCATGTGATTAATGAAGTCAAGTCTGAATCAAAGAAGGTTCGAGGTACTATGAAAGAAAGGATCGAACTAGGACTTAGTGAGGCAATGTGTTAAGTGGCCAAGGTGAGTGCATTTTTACCTATTATATATATGATATGAGGAAGACTTGTGATAAGTCGACCTTGATATTAATGAAAATGTATGTTAATTAAAGTTATACAAATGGCATGAAATATTAAATGGCATATGTGATACATTGATATGGCATAATGATTTATGTAAGATAAATCAGATTTTAGATATTGGGTATGAACTGCCTAATATCGACTTATATGATTTATATTGATGCTTTGAACATGGAATGTTGATTATAATGTTGATTTTGCCCAAGTACTATTGTGAAGTCTTTGGTATAATTGGATATCCATAGAGTCCTAGCAGCTATGTCATAACACTACGGTGCGAGATAGACTCTTCAGGGTCGAGATAGACTCTTTGGGGTCGAGTTAGATTCTACGGAGTCGGTTCAAACACTACGGTGTTACATAGCACAAAATGTGCGAGTATGAGGAGAAAATGGCGTCCCTGAGTACGTACTCATCATTAGACGCTACGGCGTTGTAGATACTATGGTGTCGGTTATGATGACTCGTGTACCAAAGTATCACATTATATTGTACTTCGGGCTATAATACATGAAATGCATTTATGCAGGAGTTATGTTAAAAAGCTTAACGTATATTTGATTAATAAAATAAAGGTTTGATGATATGATATAAACTGCAATTGGGACTCGCTTGCCATTTTGCATGAACTGTATTGCACTGTTACATGACAGAGGAATAACTTTGATAAGTTAGTTTTACCGATTCTATATTTTTATATAATATACACAGTAATTTGTTTATTCATGTTATTTCTATGTATTGAAATGATTTACTTTAATTTATAGTTGTCTCGCTAAGTGAACACTTAACGTGTGCTATTTCACATGTAGGTTATTAGGAACTTACCAGAATAGGAGTCAAGCATGTTGATCAAGCTGCAATCTGACAAACATCAGTAAGACATTCTAATTTATGATATTCTCTAGTGGGCATGTATCAATTTATTCGTTAGTTGTTTTAAAGTTATAAGTTTGATTAATAGTCAGATAAATATAAATTATTCGTATGGTTAAAGAATTACTGGTAATGATATTTAATCGAGTAAAATTTTATTTATCGTTTATCGCGTAACGATTTTAAATTTAAGAAAGGGTCTAGGCAGTGTACCTAGTTTTCACCCTGAGTTACATACTTGTTTTAATAACTAACTAATATGTTTTATAAACCAATTCAGGGTCAAAACTAGCAATCTGCAAATAGGCTATGAATACTTCAAAAGTCGAGAAATTGTTATTTTATAAACTAGTTTTATGTCAGATGTTTTAAAAAAACTTACAAGTCTAGAACCCTGTTAAATAATATTGTGACATCATTAATGTGTATTCGTACTACGAGTATACGTTAAGAGTGTTACACGATCATGCTTTTTTTCCTAGATTTTGCGGTCATAGAGTGCATCACCTCTTGAGCAAAAATTATATTGTCAGTAATTTGTCGTGCTGACACAAAGCTTGCTTGAAATAATCTTACAGAGCACCGCACAAAGGCTAATAGGCCTAAATTGACTTATGAGTTCCGGGCCATCAACCTTTGAAATTAGAATAAGTCAAGTCTGATTCACCCACTCCTCCAAATTGCCATCATTAAAGAAGTGCTTTACAAATCGAAACACCGAGTCTCCTATTGTCTCCCAATTCTTTTGGTAGAATGCAACGTGGATATCATCGACACCCGGTGACTTTAATGGCCCCATGCTGAAAACCACACTACAGACCTCCTCCATCATTACGTCCATGACAAGGGGCTTTAAATCATCATCCTGGAATCGGAAAAAATTAATCGCCATATCAATTAAATGAGGTGGTCTCGGTTCACTTGTAAATAAAGACTTGAAGAACTGAACCGCATGCTCCTTTAGGGTGGCAGGATCATCGTTCCAAGAACCATTCGAGATTCTTAACATACGGACATTATTGCGTTTCCTTCTAGCCATCACAACAGTATGAAAATAAGCAGCTTTCTTCTCTCCTTTTTGGATCCAATTATTGCGAGACTTTTGGTGTCATAGGCTCTCTTCTTGGGCAAGGACCAAATTTAATTCATTTTTCAATTCAACTTCTAGTTCCGCCAGGTAAGGAACATTTGAAACCTCCAATGCCTTTCCCACACCTCTCAATCGGGCGAGAAGAAGCGTTTTACGGCGCCCAATATGCATTAATTATTTATTTAATACCCTGGCCTAAATCAGTAAATTCATTAATATTTTTTTTCGTATATCGATGCGGATAAAATTAGTGTAAATACCCATTTTTATAATCATAAAATCATTTTTTAAATGATATAAAAAATCTGGTTTTATTTTCTATTTAAATTTCTTGATCTCATGTCGGTCTTTATTTCAAAGAAAACAATTGAAATAATTGTTGGGTACAAGTAGTGAAAAAATCGATTAATTGTTCATTCATGTTTTATATTTGTTTAGCTCGCGTGAATGCAGCAATCATATTCATATATATATATATATATATAAACAAAATTCCATCTAGTTTTTGATACTCTCATCTATGATCTAAGATGATACCACTTTAACTTTGGTGCTCCAACTCACCAACTCACCAACTCCACTTCCTTTAGCAGGGAATATGATATGTTTGGAAAATCATGGAAGCCCTTTGCTTTCAAGAGAAATACCCCACCATTTGGGACAACAGTAACCCTCACTTCTTCAAACATCCAATATCAAGTGCTCCGTTTAGGGTTTAAGGTTTAGGATAATGTGCAATATAAATGAGAACATGCTTTAAATGCTAAGAAAGATTAAAAAGGAGAAAGCTTATCTTTTTAAGATGTAGTCCAACTATATTTTAATCAAGTCAACGTATTCTTTTGCTTTTTTTATCTCATATTGTTAAGATGAGTGAAAATGCCATATTAATATATATATTCAGAATTTTTTAGAGGTAGAGTGTCTTTGGAGTCCAAATATATGACAAAAACAAGTGTAAAGATAATAGTAAATAAAGAGATGAAGCAACATAAGTGGCAACAAGAAACAAAGTCACAATTTGATAGGGATGGCGTTGTGATCATGCTTGTAGAACAAAAATGGAAAATTGTTGAAGACACGCCAACCCTTGAACATTATGCAAAATGTGGATGCACATCAAACGGCAACCAACATCTTTTTCAATGAAGTACTTGCAACTTTAATTATTTCTATTTCCACCCGATGAAAAATGGACAAAATCATTGCACTTTGTTTTGTAGGACTACTGAAAAACAGGGAAGTTTTGCTGTGAGGCAGAGTAAAAAATAAAAGCTAAAAAAAGCAGATCTATTGTATAAGTATCTGGTTCTAACATAAATTCTTACGAGGCAGTAACATAAATACTTACAGTAATTGTAAGAAAACCGGTAGTTACACAAATGCTTATCTGGGTAAGAAATTGTAACACCCTTGGCCCGGATGTCACATTGGGGCCCTAAGCCCAAAATCCTTACCAATAAAATATATTTTCAAGCCCGAAAATATAATAAGTCCAATAAAACATAAGCCCATACATCTAAAACATAGTTAAAATCCAAGTGTTTAAAATAGTATCAATGGAGCTCCAATTACAATACTTAAAACATTCGACTTTAACCACTTAGTACAAAATAAGAGTTATAAATTACATATAGGGTCCTACAAAATACATAGCCCATTACATCTAGCAATTGTACTCAACTAAAGTCGATGTTGAAATCCAAGCCTTGATGGTGCTCCTTCAAGCCTTACGACAACCTACTTACCTACGAATGGAAACAACTATTCCGAACGTTGAGCTAACAAAGTTCAGTGGATACACCGCCACGCAACTATGCTTCATGCAACATGAATGATATTATGGCAAGATAGCGATGTCGCTACCATAATCGCCTAAACACATAGCATCATGAATGTATGATCTCGCACACAGTAGATACATATACCTCAAGGTTCACACAACATCACACAGATAAATCAAACAACATTAAGTGAGGTTCACATCTACACAGCATCAGAATCTTACACTTTGAGTGAGGCCCGCATCCACGAAGCATCGGGATCCTATACTACGAGTAAGGCCCGCGTCCACAAAGCATCGGGATCCTATACTCGTGGGAATGAGGCCCGCGTCCACAAAGCATCGGGATCCTCCATCCGGGAGTCTTCAAGGTGTTGCAATACACTTCTACGGTATCCAAATCCCAACAACAAGGGATGAATCAACTATATAGGTAACCCATCAGCACACAGCAAGGGGTTTGAAAGATTTGGTGCCTCAAGCCGTACTAATATGCTCACCATCGTATCTGTACCCAGCATCGGTATATGATCCACTCTGTACCGATCCCTACCTATACCGGTACTCCCACCATTGCGTACCGGTACAGAAAACCTTTCTCAGGCAATAAAACAATAGTACCGATATGCACCATAGCATACCGGTACGTGAAAGTGCTACTGGAACTCTCAATAAGCAAGGGGTACAAATACGCGAACAACAGTACTGGTATGCCCCTCACAACCCGTCTCCCTTTGTTACATAGGCATACCAATACTAGATACCTTATATTAGTACGCGAGCTTAAAATTTCAAAGTCTGGGTTCAGATTTCAACTAGAAATCCCACTTAACCTATATTGTTAACCCGAAATCGCTCCACAAGTTATGGTGAAGTTATTAAGTGAGTTACTACAATTTTTAAGCCTTAACAACATCATTTCCACATGTTACCATTGAGGGTCACCCAAAGT
Organism: Hibiscus mutabilis; assembly: GCA_019671005.1. Classification (NCBI taxonomy): domain Eukaryota; kingdom Viridiplantae; phylum Streptophyta; class Magnoliopsida; order Malvales; family Malvaceae; genus Hibiscus; species Hibiscus mutabilis. The sequence continues at coordinate 27,891,584 of CM033739.1, read as the reverse complement.
ATACCCAAACCACAAATACCAAAATCATGCACCAAAGCCTATTTTTATGAGTTGCAAGAATTCACAGGAGTTAGTGGTGTACTAACCTTAGATTAGCAACTAAAATAAAGCCTTCCTCCAAAGCTCAAGCCTTCTTCCCTTCTTGGACTTTTGATGAACTCCCAACCTCTTTCACTATATGGGAAGATTGTAAAACAAATTATAACATTGTTAGAGGATTATAGAGACCAAAAACATAATCTAAGCCCAAGATTGGAGCTCCCAAAACCCCAACCTCGCTCAGCTCTCTTAACCCCCCGACAAACTCTTCTTTCCACCATTCCACGTAAAGCTTACCTTGAAATGTAGATCCCTAAAAGCTGATAAAACTTCATTCGACAAGCCAAACGTGATTCACAACACAAACCCTTAAAATTCTACCTTTGATAGAGGTGTTTGAAGGGGAAGAATGAGTTTAAGAAAGAGGAAGAAGATGTAAAGGTGATGAGATCACCATTTTCTTCATATTGTCGACAATTAAAGCTTGTCCCCCTCTTTTCACCCTATTTTGGCATTTACTAAAATACCCTCATGCCATCTTCTCAAGCCCACACCCAAACTAAAGACCCAAGCTCAAAAAGGTTCATAAGGCCTAATAACATTGACTAAACACGAGGCCCTTGCCTTGGGTTAACCTGATACTCGAGTTCAAGGTTTGGGTCGTAATAATTCTCCCCCCTTAAAGAAAATTTTGTCCTCAAAATTTACCTGATGGAAACAAATACGGATATTGCTCCTTTATCTTAGTCTCAACCTCCCACATGGCCTCTTCAATCACGTGGTTCCTCCACAACATCTTTACCAGAGGTATACACTTGTTACGTAGCTCCTTGACTCCTCTATCCAGCACTCTCACCAATTTTTCTTCACATGTCAAATTTGTGTTAACCTCAATGTCCTTGAGCGGTAGGACATACGAAGGTCCGGAACAGTAGCGTCTCAACATAGACACATGAAAAACATCATAGATATGCACCAAATCCGAAGGCAAAGCTAGTCGATAAGCTACTAGCCCAACCCTCTCAAGCACCTCATATAGTCCGATGTACCTTGGGCTCAATTTTCCCTTGCGTCTAAACCGGATGATTCCCTTCTATGGAGATACCTTGAGAAATACTTTTTCACCAACATCACACTCAATGTGCTTGCGCTTTTGATCCGCATAGGCATTCTGACGATCAAAGGCCGCTTGCAACCTTTTTTTGATGATTTGAACTTTCTCTCTGGTTTGTCTAACCAGAACAATCCCATAATTCTTCTCACATTGAGCTTAGTCCAACACAAATTTGTCCTATATTTACGTCTATAAAGAGCTTCGAAAGGGGCCATCCTAATGCTCGATTGATAGCTTTTGTTGTAAGCAAACTCAACAAGCGGTAGCTACTCCTCATAACTTCTCTTAAAATACACAATGCAACATCAGAGCATATCCTCAATAATTTGGATAACACGCTCAGACTGGCCATCGGTCTGAGGGTGAAAAGCTGTACTATAATATAACTTGGTGTCCAAAACATTATGAATATTTTTCTATAATCTAGCTGTGAAACGTGGGTCTCTATCTGAATGATCGATGATGGCACTCCATGCAACCTCACTATCTCCTTTATATACAGCTGAGCCAACCTTTCCAAGGTGAAATCCATACGTACAGGCAAGAAATAAGCAGACTTGGTCAAACACACCACTATCACCCAAATAGCATCATGTTTCCTTTGGGTCATCGGTAAGCCGGTGACAAAATACATAGTGATCCGATCCCACTTCCATTGTAGAATCTAAATCAGCTGAAGCAACCCTGATGGAACCTGATATTTCGCATTCACTTGTTGGCAAGCTAAGCATCTTGTCACAAAATTAGAGACATCCATTTTCATACTCGACCACCAATAAAAAGGACGAAGGTCTTCGCACATCTTGTTTCTCCCCGGATGTACGGTGAAAGGACTATAGTGTGCATCTCTCAAGATGTGATCCATCAAATTCTCTAAATTCGAAACACACAGTCGACCTCTGAAGTACAAGTATCCACCATCTCATACCTCAAAGTCTAAGGCTTTGCCTCTCTGAACTGCCTTAATCTATGCTACCAAGTCTTCATCTAAAACCTGAGTCCTCTTTATTTCTTGCACCAACGTAGGCTCGACTCAAAGCTCGGCTAGGAGTCTACCGTCCCCGGTCATCCTTAAGCGAGCAAACATGACCCTCAAATCAGACGTAGACTTACGACTCAAGGCATCTGCCACCATATTTTCTTTGCCCGGATGATAATCAATGACACAGTCATAATCTTTTAACAATTTGATCTAACAACGTTGTCTCAGATTCAACTCTTTCTAGGTAAACAGGTACTTCAAACTCTTGTGGTCTGTATAGAATAACACTTCTCCCCATAGAGATAGTGCCTCCAAATCTTTAATGCAAAGATGACTGCAGCGAGCTCCAAATCATGGGTAGGGTAATTTCATTCATACGGTTTAAGTTTCATCGAAGCGTAAGCAACCACCTTACCCTCTTGTATAAGGACACAACCAAGCCTATTCAAAGACGCGTCACTAAACACAACATAATCTTTTCTTGGTTCAGGTTGTGTCAAAATCAGGGCTTCTGTGAGGTAGGCCTTTAGTTGTTCAAAGTACTGTTGTCTCTTCTCATTCCATTCAAATAGTAACTTTTTTGCAACAATTTGGTCAACGGTGCAGTTGTAATAGAGAATCCCTTGACAAACCTACTATAGTATCCAGTAAGCCCAAAAAAACTACAAACTTTCAAAACATTCCTTAGGGCTTCCACTCTACCACAGCCCGAATTTTCTAAGGGTCCACGCGAATCCCATTAGTGGCAACTATGTGGCCAAGAAATGCCACTTTCAAAAGCCAAAATTCATACTTACTAAACTTGGCGAAAAGACGTCTATCTCTAAGAGTCTATAGAACCACATGCAGATGGTAGTCGCGCTCCTCTTCCGAGTGCGAGTACACCAAGATGTCATCAACGAAGACCACTACGAACTGATCCAGATACGGTTGAAAGATTCGGTTCATTAAGTTTATGAAAGTCGTAGGTGTGTTCGTAAGCCCAAACGGCATCACTAAGAACTCATAGTGCCCATACCGCGTCCTAAAAGTGATTGTTTGGACATCTTCATCCACTACCTTCAACTGGTAGTATCCCAACCTCAAGTTGATCTTAGAAAATACTCAAGCACCTCTCAACTGGTCAAACAAATCATCAATCCTCAAAATGGGATAACAGTTATTTATCGTTACCTTGTTGAGCTACCGGTAATCAATACACATCCTCAAAGACCCATCTTTCTTTTTGACAAACAAGACTAGTGTTCCCCAATGCGAGATGCTCGGTCTGATAAAACCTCTCTCTAGCAAATCTTGGATTTGTTTCTTCAATTTTTTCATCGCTATCGGTGCCATTCGATTAGGTACGATGGATACTGATGTTGTACCAGGCATTACATCAATCCAAAACTCTAACTCACGATCAAGAGGTAGTTTAGGTAACTTTTCTGAAAATACATCAATAAACTTGTTATCAGTCTGAAGGATCTCAAGCATCGGACCCTCAATCCTCTCATCAATAACATGAGCCAAGAAGGCTTTATAGCCTTGTTGCATTAACCTTTGAGCTGACAAAGCCGATACCACACTAGAGAGGCACGAGTTTCTTTCGCCTCTCACAACAAGCTTAGACCCATTCGCAACACGAAGCTTCAAGCTCTTCGCTCTACATCCTAGACTAGCATCAAGCTCAAAGAGCCAATTCATCCTCAATATGGTGTCGAACTCTTGAAATGGTAGAACCATTAGATCCGATGGGAAAAATAACCCTTGAACCACAATTGGGCACCTTTGATACACCTTATCTATCAACACATCGAACCCTAAAGGACTAGCCACATGGACTCCCACCTTAAGGTCCTCTGCAGGAATACCCCATTACTGAGGTATCCCACTACGAATGCAGAAGTGGGTAGATATCAAATCCATAAGAGCAACTATAAGAACTGAAAACAAGGTAAATGTACCTAAAATAACATCTATAGTTGTACTGTCCTTTTGAGCCCTGATCGCATACTGCCTAGCTGGTGCTCTCTTTGTAGACTAAAGGTGCCTCCCAATACATGGCTCGCTCCTCCTCAAGCAAGGCCTCGACCCCTCTACGCCGAATATATACAGTCCCCTAAACCTAACCTAGGGAGTTCACAACAGCTACTGGACAATTTTTCACGAAATGGTCTGGTGATCCACACTGGTAACAAACTCTTATTGCTCCCCAACACTTGCCTCTGTGTTTGCGTTTACACTGATCGCAAACTGGTGCGCCCGCACACTTCTGTGAACCCTCCGGGCTCATCATGGATGAAGATGACCTCCTACGGCCAGCTGACTCAGATTTTCGGTTCGATCCCAAACCCTAATTCAAGGCTCTTTTATTATGGTTTCAACAGTTTCTACTCTTTCTAGAGTAGGTCTATGAGTTGTTGTTAGAGGGATTCTGGGTTTTTCCACCGTAACTTCCTTGCCCACCAAATGGGTCATACCTTAAACCTTGTACCTACTTAAAAGACTAGGCACTCGAAGTCAACTCTGAGAACACCTTTGGTGGTTCAGCAGTTAGATAAGTCTGAATTTCTTTCCTCAAGCCCTTCAAGAACCTATTACACCTTATCTTTTCATTAGAGACCAACTCGGGAGCACATATACTAAACTAGAGAAACTTTTGCTCATACTCAAAGACTGAACGGTTCCCTTACATAAGATGATTGAACCAATCCCTCAAGGTATCAGTGTGAGCCTCGCCCATATACTTCTTCTTGAACTCCTCAAGGAAGTCTTCCTAAGTTGGTTGATTGGGGTAGCACCCAAGCTCTACCATTTCCCACCACTCTCTAGCGTTGCCTTTCAGCAAGGACAAAACGCATGACAATTTGTCTTCTGACCTCAATCTTATCTGTCTCATAATCCAACGCGTATCTTGCAACCATTGTTTTTCTCTTGCACTAGGTTATCTTGCCCTGTCCTATGAAAGTCTATAGCACCCAGCTTTCTTACCATTTCGACAGATGCCTCTCGAGGGGTAACAGATGCCCTTGGTATAGCTATCATAATCTGGTGCAACGCCCGGTTCAAATGTGAGAAATAGTTGACCCCACGATCAACTATATCCTCTAACACTTCCTCCTCATCAGGCATATATTCTTCATCATATCTTCTTTCTCGGTAACCAAAACTTTCTTCACGGTCTCTTGCCCTCCTTGGCATGACTCTATTCTTCACAACAAACAAATGAGGTCACACCATCAAATTTTAGCATTAAAATAAGTACGACATCGACTCATGGGTATGTATTCGTTAGACACCTATATACTCCTTTAGACTTCCCCAAGGTCTTCCTAGAACTGACTAAACCTGGCTCTAATGCCACTAACTGTAACACCCTTTACCCGGATGTCACATTTGGGCCCTAAGCCCAAAACCCTTACCAATAAAATTTTTCTTTTTCAAGCTCAAAAACATAATAAGTCCAATAAAACATAAGTCCATACATATAAAACATAGTTAAAATCCAAGTGTTTAAAATAGTATCAATGAAGCTCCAATTACAATACTTAAAATATTCGACTTTGACCACTTAGTACAAAATAAGAGTTACAAATTACATATAGGGTCCTACAAAGTACATAGCCCATTACATCTATAAATTGTATTCAACTAAAGTAGGTGTTGAAATCCAAGCCTTAATGGTGCTCCTTCAGGCCTTACGACAACCTACTTACCTGTGAACGAAAACAATTATTCTGAACGTTGAGCTAACAAAGCTCAATGGATGCACCGCCACTCAACCATGCTTCATGAAAATCATAAATAAAGCCATGCAACATTAATGATATTATGGCAAGATAACGATGTCGCTACCACAATCGCCTAAACACATAGCATCATGAATGTATGATCTCGCACATAGTAGATACATATACCTCAAGGTTCACACAACATCACACAGATAAATCAAACAACATTAAGTGAGGTTCACATCTACAGAGCATAAGAATCTTACACTTTGAGTGAGGCCCGCATCCACAAAGCATCGGGATCCTACACTACGAGTAAGGCCCGCGTCCACAAAGCATCAAGATCCTATACTCATGAGAATGAGGCATGCATCACAAAGTATCGGGATCCTCTATCCGGGAGACTTTAAGGTGCTGCAACACACTTCTACGGTATCTAAATCCCAACAACAAGGGATGACTCAACTATATAAGTAACCCATTAGCACACAGCAAGGGCCCTAGCCCCCACACAACATCGATTGATCCATTTAGGATTCATATGGGATTCTACTTCACTTAAATTACCCAATAATTACCGAATCATTAGCTATTTTATTTCACATACAGGGTTTAATTCTAAGTTTCTCAATTTTAATATTCATTTCATACCTTAAGAGACCCTTTGGGTTCTTTGCCTCGAATTATAGAACCCTCGAGCGCAAACTCAAAATTCTTGGGCAAATTGCCCAGCAGTACCGATACTCCTATATGGGTATCGGTATACCTCTTTAGGTACTAGTACTCCTCCCCGAGTACCGATACTCAAATTAGGTTCAAAAGATTCTGTGCTTCAAGCCGTACCGATACGCTCACCATCGTATCGATACCTAGCATTAGTACGTGATCTACCCTATACCGATCCCTACCTGTACTGGTACTCCCACCATTACGTACTGATACGTGAAAGCCTTTCTCAAGCAATTAAACAATAGTACCGATATGTACCCTAGCGTACTGGTACGCAAAATTACTATTGGAATTCTCAATAAGCAAGGGGTACCGATACGCAAACAACAGTATCGGTACGCCCCTCACAACCCGTCTACCTTTGTTACATAGGCATACTGATACTGGACACCCTATATCAGTATACGAGCCCATAATTTCAAAGTATGGGTTCAGATTTCACCTAGAAATCCTACTTAACCTATATGGTTAAGCCCCAAATCGCTCTTACAAGTTATGGTGAAGTTATTAAGTTAGTTACTACAATTTTAAGCCTTAACAACATCATTTCCACATCTTACCATTGAAGGTCACCCAAAGTATACCCAAACCACAAATACCAAAATCGTGCACCAAAGCCTATTTTTATGAGTTGCAGGAATTCACAGGAGTTAGTGGTGTACTAACCTCATATTAGCAGCTAAAATGAAGTCATCCTCCAAAGCTTCAAGCCTCATTCCCTTCTTGGACCTTTGATGAAATCCCAACCTCTTTCACTACATTAAAAGATTGTAAAACGAATTATAACATTGCTGGAGGATTATAGAGACCAAAAACATAATCTAAGCCCAAGATTGGAGCTCCTAAAACCCCAACCTCGCTCAGCTCGCTTAACCTCTCAACAAACCCTTCCTTCCACCATTCCAAGTAAAGCTTACCTTGAAATGTATATCCCTAAAAGCTGATAAAACTTCTCTTGACAAGACAAACCTGATTCACAACACAAACCCTCAAAATTTGACCTTTAATAGAGGTGTTTGAAGGGGAAGAATGAGTTTAAGAAAGAGGAAGAAGATGTAAAGGTGATGAGATCACCATTTTTCTACATATTGCAAAGAATTAAAGCTTCTCTCCCTCTTTTAACCCTATTTTGGCATTTACCAAAATACCCTTATGCCATCTTCTCAAGCCCACACCCAAACTAAAGACCAAAGTCAAAAAGGTTCACAAGGCCCAATAATATGGCCTAAACACGAGGCCCTTGCCTTGGGTTAACTCGATACTCGAGTTCAAGGTCCAAGTCATGACAAAAATTATGCAATAACCTAGACGGTTACCCGATAACATTAATTCTTACAAAACACAAAAGATTTTGAGTTCCTACTTAAGTTCTTACGGGGCCTACTTAAACTCTTACAGAAATTATTAGAAAAAATGTTATAACACAAATTCTTACTGAAGACCACCAAATCCAAAACCTTTTCAACTTATGGTAAGAAATTGTGTTATAACCTAAACTCTTATAGGATAACATTATTTCTTACCAAATTCATTAGATTTTGGGTAAGTACACAAATTCTTCAGTAACCAACATAAACCCCTACATAAATGGTAGTAAAATATGTGATAACACAAATTCTTACCCGTAAGAAATTGAGCAAGAAATTGTGTTATGACATATAATCGTAGAAGATAACATTCTTTGTTACCAAACTCATAAGAAGTAGAGTAGCTACACAAATTGTTACAACACCTATATCAATTATTACAGAACTGGTAAGAAAAAAAAGTAATAACACAAATTCCTACCACATATCACCAAATCTAAAACCAGCAAAACTTATGGTAGGAAATTGTGTTATAACATAAATTCTTGAAGGATAACTTTATATCTTACCAAACTCATAAGAAATAGGGTACCTACACAAATTTTTACGAAACCTACATATATTTTTATAGAACCGGTAAGAAAAAAGGTAATAGCACAAATTCTTACCCCATATAACCAAATCTAAAACCAACGAAACTTATGGTAGAAAATTGTGTTATAACATAAACTCTTAAAGGATAACTTTATATTTTACCAACCTCATAAGAAATAGGGTATGTACAAATATTTACTAAACCTACATAAATTATTATAGAACTGGTAGAAAAAGGTTATAACACAACTTCTTACCCCACATCACCAAATCTAAAACCAGCCAAACTTATGGTAAGAAATTGTGTTATAACATTAACTCTTGAAGGATAACTATATATGTTACCAAACTCATCAGAAATATGGTACCTACACAAATTGTTACCAAACATACATAAACTATTAGAGAAACCGTAAGAAAAAAAAAGGTAATAACACAAATTATTACCCCATATCACCAAATCTAAAACCAGCCAAACTTATAGTAAGAAATTGTGTTATAATCTAAAATCTTAAATGATAGCTTTATATATTACCGAACTCATAAGAAATATGGTACCTACAAAAAGTTTTACGAAACATAGATAAATTTTTATAGAACCAGTAAGAAAAAAGGTAATAACACAAATTATTACCTCATATCACCAAATCTAAAATTAACCAAACTTATGGTAAGAAATTTTTTTATAACATAAAATCTTAAAGGATAACTTTATATCTTACCAAACTCATAAGAAATATAGTACATACAAAAAGTTTTACAAAACCTACATAATTTTTATAGAACCGGTAAGAAAAAAGGTAATAACACAAATTCTTATCCCAAATCACCAAATCTAAAACCAGCAAAACTTATAGTAGGACATTGTGTTATAACATAAACTCTTAAAGGATAACTTTATATCTTACCAAACTCATAAGAAATAGGGTGCCTAAGCAAATTGTAACGAAACCTACATAAATTATTACAACGATGATAATAAAAAAGTAATACTCCCTCCATCCCATTTATTTTGTCCATTGTTGACTTTTCACACAGTTTTAGGAAGAAAAAGTTTGTGTAATAATGTGTAAGAAAGATGATGCAAAATAATTGAAAACGACAATTTTATCCTTAAAAAGTTGAATTTTGTTTTGTTGGGAAACTAAAAAAAGGTATAAAGGGAAATGTGCCTTATAAAAGTTGTTGATTTTTTCAATGAGACATTTTAAGTGGGACAATTTCAAAACACAAAAGGGACATATTGAGTGGGACAAGAGGAGTAACACAAATTCTTACCCCATATGACCAAATCTAAAATCAGCCCAATTTTTGGTAGGAAATTGTTTTATAACATAAAATCTTAAAGGATAATTGTATATCTTACCAAACTCATAGGAAATAAAGTACCTACACAAATTGTTACATAACCTACATAAGTTATCATAAAAAAGATACGAAAAAGGTAAAAACACAAAATCTTACCCCATATCACCAAATCATAAACCTGCAAAACTTATTGTACGAAATTGTGTTATAGTATAAACTCTTAAAGGATAACTCTATAGCTTATCAAACTCATAAGAAATAGAGTGCCTACACAAATTGTTACCAAACCTACATAAACTATTACATGAATAATAAGGAAAAGGTAATAACACAAATTATTACCTCATATCACCAAATCTAAAACCAGCAAAACTTATGGTAAGAAATTGTGTTATAACATAAAATCTTAAAGGATAACTCTATTTGTTACCAAACTCATAAGAAACAGGGTACCTACACAAATTGTTACGAAACCTACATATTTTTTTATAAAACCAGTAAGAATAAAAGGTAATAACACAAATGCTTACCCCATATCACCAAATCGAAAATCCTTCAAACGAATGGTAAGAATTTATGTTATAACCTGTTTTCTTACATTTTTGGTAAGAATTTATGTTGGTCTCGTTATGAATTTATGTAGGAGCATAAAATCTTATGTGTTTGATAAGAAATAATATTTTTTGGGTAAGATTTTATGTTATAACTTAAATTATTACCATGTGTTTGGAGGGTTTTAGGTTTGATTAATTAGGTAAGAATTTATATTGCAACATTTTTTCTTACCTTTTCTGTTATATTTTGTGTTATAACTAGGTAATACTTTTTGTTGTAACTAGTTGACCTGTTTAACCTTTTACCACTTTTTTTAAATCCAACGACCCAGATTTTTTTACCCGATCTAACGGTTATATCGGTATTGTTTTCTTTTAGCCGTTTTTAACATACCTTCTTTTAGACTTTCCCAACATGCCTCTTCTCCTAGAAATAAGCAAAATTAATGAAACAATTCTCTTAAAGACATAATAGAATTGATTTTTTGTGCTCTAGCAATATTTTATGCCATATGTATTATTAATAAAACAAAAATAATAAGTAAAATATAAAAATTAAATTATTAATACACGTGATATACAATTATTCGCGGGGAGCTGAAGAATTTTGTTCCTTAAATACATTTATATCAGTTTGACCATAACTCTCACCCATGACTCTATCTCCTTAAAGTCTCCTTCACCTGCCCCCTCTTTCACCCCCATTCACTTGTCTTTTACACCTCTCTCTCTCCGGTATACACACATAGTGAGGTTTATAGTTGAGGCGAAGAACTAAGGAGAGAAGGAAAATGAGTGTTCCAAAGTTTTTGGCTACCTTGGTTCTTGTTCTGGTTTCATCAGTGGCTAATGGAGACCCTCTTGTTCCTGCACTCATCATCTTCGGAGACTCGGTTGTTGATGTTGGGAATAACAACAATCTTAATACACTCATCAAGGCCAACTTTCCACCGTATGGAAGAGATTTTGTTACTCACAGGCCAACCGGAAGATTCTGCAATGGAAAACTAGCAATAGACTTCACTGGTAATGTTTTCTAGATAACCCATATTTCTTTTTCCTCATTCATTTAGCCGCTTTCACTCACTTCTCCGATGGACAGCCGAGTACCTTGGGTTCAATTCATACCCGCTGGCTTACCTTAGTCAAGATGCCAGAGGAAATGCTCTCTTGACTGGAGCCAACTTTGCTTCAGCTGCTTCTGGTTTATATGGCGGAACTGCAAACCTATATGTAAACAATTAAGCTCCCAACCCTCAACATCCACGCCTCTATCTTTCCGTTCTGACCATGAAGCCTGATCATCTAACAAGATGAACTGTTTTGTTGACTTTTGTAGCGTGCCATAACATTGTCCCAGCAGTTAAAGTACTACAAGGAGTACCAAACAAAAGTGGTGAGCATGGTAGGAAAAGATAAAGCGAATGACATATTCTCTGGTGCCATACATCTTTTGAGTGCCGGAAGCAGTGATTATATTCAGAACTACTACATCAATCCTCTGCTCCGTACAATATATACACCGGATCAATTCTCGGACATTCTCATGAGATCCTACTCTACTTTCATTCAGGTATGTTTGTATCCTAATCTAATTCTGGACAGTACACACTATGTAACTAGAAATATTAAACCGCTAATAGTAAAAAAGAAATGCATTTGTATGGAAGCTCATAACAAAGCTTTATGTTTGAAACAGAATCTGTATGGACTGGGAGCAAGGAGGATTGGAGTGACAACCTTACCGCCAACAGGTTGTTTACCTGCAGCGATCACCCTTTTTGGTGGAGGAAGTAACCAGTGTGTTGCAAGGTTAAACCAAGATGCCATAGCCTTCAACAATAAACTGAATAGCACATCTCTAAGCGTACAGGACAAGTTGGCTGGTCTCAAACTTGTAGTCTTCGACATATACCAGCCTCTCTTGGACTTGGTTACAAATCCCAGTGATAATGGTAAACCACCTATTGTGCAAAACAGTAGTTAATCAACACTCTGTATGAGTATGAACACTTTAATTTTGTTTACATATTACTCTGCTAACTTTAAGTGCACAGAATCAAACACCAGTAACATGAAACTGTAAACTTTTGGGGGTTATTCTCTGATCATGTACATCAATTTGGTATTATTTTTGTTGCAGGTTTCTTTGAGTCAAGAAGAGCTTGCTGTGGAACGGGTACACTAGAGACCTCTTTCCTTTGCAATGCCATAGCCCTGGGGACATGCTCCAATGCTACATCGTATGTATTTTGGGATGGATTCCATCCCTCCGAAGCAGCTAACGAGTTCATAGCAGGCAATTTGCTAGCGCAAGGAGTGGGACTCATCTCCGGAAGCTATTTCCTTCATGGTTGTAGAAAGGGAATAAATTAAAAGAAGAAAACACTATCACCCTTTCCTGTTATATTAGATATTACTTGACTAAAATACATACTTCGTTGGTATGGCTGTTTTAGCAGGAGAATTTTAGTATTTTCACAAGTAAAACACCTCATTATGCTTTTAGCTGGGGTAGATTGCTTCATTTCTGTCAGGGAAGTTGATGTACTGATTCTTGCCTCAATAAAATGATATTGATTGCTTTGTGAATACTTTAGTTAGCTTTCTTCGAGTATGCCAGCAAGTGCAGGTTGTTAAATGATATAAATATTGCAGAGTAAGCATTGTGAGATATATAACTACTCTTCTTCCCTGACTAGCATACAACTTTGGGATTAACAACTATCTGCCCTAATTATCTTATAACTTTGGGATTCACATCTACATAATCAAAATGTGATTGATGAAATCCTTTAATTCTGCTCAAGTCATCTAAGTTCTTCCATAACAATCTTCATGTTCTATTTAATAAATTCTTCCCTTCCTACAACAATTCTCAATTTATCCATGCAAGCCTATTCCTGAGATTTTGGTGGTCGAAGGACAAACATAAAATAAGACCTTAATTACAAGTATTGAAAAAAATAAATTTTAAAAGTAGACTCCTAACAACAAATTTTAGAAAAAAATTTAATTGTCCCTGATAAAAAAATATTGGAAAAAAATTGGGCCCCTAATAAGAAGTATTGGGAAAAATCGGACACCTAATAATAAATATTGGAAAAATTGAATTTTAAGATGCCCCTAATATTAAATATTGAAAAAATTGACCCCTAACATTAAAAAAATTGGGCCCCTAATAACAAGTATTAAAAAAATTGGACACCTAATAATAAGAATTGAGAAAAAATTAGACCTCTAATAATAACTATTGGAAAAAATGAATTTTAAGAGTAAGCCTTTAATAATAAATATTGAAAAAAATGAGCTCCTAATAAGTGTTCAAAAAAATTGTGAAACATTTATTTCAAGTTACAACTTAAGAGCTTTTTTTAACATATAATCTTTCCTTGATTCCAGAGCACAACAAAATTCATTTATATCTATGTAAAATATATAGAATTTATCAGATAGAACCTAATTCAAATCATGATAACAAATATTAAAAAAACTAAATCTCTAATAATAAGTATTGAAAAAAATTAAATTTTATAAGTAAATATCTAATAAAAAATATTAACAAAATTAGACCTTAATAACAAATATTAGAAAAAAATTGTACCTTGAATAAATGTCCAAGGACGGCCATGTATCCAGGCAGTCTTCAATGTTAACAAACGATAAAACTTGAAAGACGCTTGATCTTTACTAAGGATATTTCTATAAAAATTTTGGAAAATAAAAATCCTTATAGCAGAAATGAATTTAGATCATAAAAATTTATCCATTGAAAAACAATGGCCGCATGTAATTGTTGAAGGCGATATTGCAAATGTTGTGAATACTTTATATAATCCAAGGCAGATTTATCTTCAGTTGGTCTTCATCTTCAGAACATAAAGAATAAATTATCACGAATACAAGTCAAATTTGTCAGGCGAACTGCTAATGTGATTGATAGCTATATGGGTTCTCACACATTATTCATTGTATTATTTTGATTCAGAATATTTTACGTTTTTTTAAAAATAATTTATATTTGATGATGCCATTTTGAGCTCTACTATATGCCTTTGATCTTTTTAAAAAAGATAATAAGAAAGTCAAACTCAAATATGAGTGTTATAGCATGTAGAAGCTGATGGAAGTAGCTCCACATCTGAACCTCCAATTGCTGCCCAAAGAGGAGCATCACCCTTTTTTGCATTTATAAATCTCTTCTATCCCTGCTCTTTAAAATTTACTTTTCCTTTAAAACATGGGGAATTTCCTCTTTTTTTTCTTCTTCATTTTGATTGTTGTTTGTTGCAATCCAGTTCACTAAATTGATTTAGAACTGGGAAAACTTTTAAAAGATATAATAGAATAGTAGTACCTTATGAATTGTGAAAGATGGCTGCAAGTATTTCAACCCGAGTAAAGGAGCCCGGTAACTGCTGGATACAAATTTTAACAGCATATATAACCCCTAAACACGTTATAGACGTTACGACCGAATATGAATATTAACTTATATATGTAATTAATGACATTGAATAATAAAAAATATACCTTGTATTATTCAAAATAAATTATTTGGATAATAAATGCATGCTAAAATAAAATTTTAAAATTCCCAAAACAATTAATGTTCAAAATTTCTTACAAATGTCCGAACATAATAATAAAATTCAGTAAAGTTTAATGTAACAGTCCGTAAAATTATACGGTAGTAAATAAAATGCTAGTCAATTCTCCAAGTACCAAACCGAGTCCTACCGAATGAGAGAATCTGGAGGAGAGAAACTAAAGAGTGAGCCTATGGAGCTCAGTGCGTCCTCTAAATACAATCAAACACAAACATCATATCAAACATCCATAGCACTAACTAAGACAAGATTATAAGTCATGGTGAACAACAACATGCAATGCGTGGCAATGAGTCCTAACTGCCCAACACCGATCACAAATATTGAGATTTCTTAGAAGCTCGTAACAACATGCGCTGTAAATTGGAATTACCAGCCGAAACGGATAAATCAACCGTAAGTGGAATTATCATCCATAAAGGATGAACCAAACATAAGTGCAATTATCATCCATACAGGATTAACCAAACGTAAATGGAAATACCATCCATATAGGATGAACCGAACATGTACTTCCTTTTTCCATTACCAACTGTAGCAACTTTTTGAAAAAAATACTAAGTGTTTCTTCACTTTTGAAAATATTTAATGGAGAATTTTGAAAAAGTTCGTATTTTTAATGAAATAAAGGAGTCGTCACCAGTCACTTGAATAAGGTAGACCGGATACCGAGAAAACAAAACTAGAGATTTAATGAGGTCGGGAGTTGGTTACGTGTAAGAAAGTGTTCGCACCCCCACCATGCCTGGAAATCGGTACCTAAGGGTTCGTATCACATTTACTAAGGAAAATAGAAATTTGACCTAATTTAACTTTTAGTCCCTAAAAATTCATGAATGCATAGTCATACGGTTCGAATATAAAACTAACTCGCAACCTACGATAGCCAAAGGAGATGACGCCCAAAGACTCGGGACGACACTCTTAATAGGGTACCGAGGCCTTGAGAACTAAACTAAACTAGTGCAACAAAAAATATGACAATTTAATATACATGAACAAATTAAGAATTAACATAAATAAAAGGCAAGCATAAATAAAGCATAAAGAACAACTAGACATATATATATATATATATATATATATAAGATATAGTAACATATTACAAACGATATGTACATATAATAATATATACACGCACATAGATATATATACATATAAAATATATTAGAATATAGTAATATAATATATATATATCACAAACAGTATATATATACATGCATACACATATATATTACTAATAAAGAAATAAATATATAATATAAACACACATATATATTTGTAACCAAAATAAGCATATAAACAAACATATATTAATCATGTGCATATAAACAAATGAGCAAGAAGGGCTGAAAATTAAAGAAATTAAATACATGGTAGAAATTAAATATACATGTCAAAGGGGGATTAAAAGAGGAAACAAACTACTGGAACCGAGATTAAATTAAAAACAAATCATATTAAAAGGGGCATAATGAGGATTAAACCATTTGAAATCTAATTAAGCTTGGATCAAGGACGAAATTGCATGACTTTGCAAACTCACAGGGAACAAGGGCATGATTTAGAAGCACGAAAGGATCAAAGAGGGGATTAGCTTGGGATGGAGGTCCTTATGAAGCTATTCTCCCGTTTTTATTTTTAGAAAACGTATAACACACATTCTTTTAGCCAAAAATAGACTTTTTAGGTGTTTTTGAGAAAACTCTAGCTCTTCTCTCCCGAATTCCTCTGATAACAATATCAAAATCACCTTATCACTCCTAAATTTTAGATCAAAAAGCCGCTTTTTGGATGAATGCCATGAACGTTCCTGGTGTTCATCAAGAACCTGGGTTCGAACCCAAAAATCACCTCAAGGCACCACCCAAACCCAAAACACGGCAGGGGCTCTGCTATGCTCCGTCACACCGGCCGCCGCTACTCGGCGTCAGAGACCTAAAAAACTATCCTTTTTGAACCCCTTTTCTGTTTCAAAACAAGAATCAAAACTCAATCTTAAAAAACCAAACAAAACCACCCATTTTTTCTTTAGAAAAAGATTCGAAGAGAACCCTTTTTTTACCCTTTTTGTGTATTAGAAAACAAAATCTAACTCTCCTTAAACCGATTCACTCCTCATATTCCCAGAGGGGAACAGAGAGCTTGTCAACGGACGAAGGAAGATCGAAACAACGAAGGTAAACCCCTATAAACCCTAACCCTAATGTTTCGTATGATTAATGCACTAAAAATAAGAGAGAATATACCTCGAAATTCTTGTTTTTGCTTTCCTATTGTTTTCTAAAATCCCCAATTATGGTTTACAATGCTTAGGGCTTTCTCTATATACTCTTGAAAAATTACAATATCTAAATAAAGAAAATACTCTCTAAATTATGTCATTGATTGCTGATTTATATTTGTCTATTTTTTTTGTTATTCATGCCCATTTCTGAATTGCTAGTATAATCACTGACATTCATTTCCTTTGTTATCTTATGTGAGGTGGCTGATCGAAGAGGGAGGGGAACAAAGAGAGAAACATCTCCGTGCGCCGACATGAAAGCTTGTAGGTCCGGCGCGTGCAAACCACGCGAAAGATGAAGAGTCTTGGCGCGGTGTCTTGCATGTGCAAGTGGTAATATAAGTGGCATATGTGTGACTTGATCCGAGCCGTACGATTATCTTCCAGATATGACGGTCCATAATAGGCTGCATTAAAAAAGATAAGATTATGGTTTTTAAATATTAGGGTTTTAGTTTAATTATTTGGGCCTATCGGGTCATATATGTAATACGAGTTGTATATTGTAAATAATGGGCTGTAACTAGACAAATAATGGACTAGTTTTTTATTTAATTAGATTATGTTGCTAATTAATTATATGTATATCTTTTTTGTTTTGATTTTTATTTCATTGGATTAGGCTGCTAATAAAATAAAACTGGGTCTAAGAGTCGGATAAAATTAGTGATTACAGCTGCCCCTCTTTGCTCATTATGTAAAACAATAATAGAGCAAAGATCATAAGCACTAATTTTATTTCACTTTCCTGTTTGGAGATTAAGAGCTGCGAGTTCTTCCTATATGGAACTATCCACTCTTCCTCTTTCTAAAGCCTTGGATCTTCAAGTTCTTCCTATATAGAACTTCCATCTTCTCCTCATTCGGAACCTTGGATCTACAAGTTCTTCCTATATAGAACCTTTTGCTTTTGAGATCCTGGAGCTACGAGTTCTTCTTATATAGAACCTTTCACTTTGAAGTCCTGAAGCTACGAGTTCTTCTTATATAGAACCTTTCGCTTTGAAGTCCTGCAGCTATGAGTTCTTCTTATATAAAACCCTTCGCTTTGAGACAATATCTTATTTTCTTATAGTGTGAGTACGAGAAGATTTTCACTACTTCCAAAAAGCTAAAGACCGAAAAACCTAAAACTGATGCCCTAATTTCTTGTCATGTCAGCATGAAGAGATGTTTATCACTCTCGAAGGTGATGGCCAGAAGGTCTTAACATCATGCCTGAAGGTCTTACTGATGGCCTGAATGACTTAACAAGTGGTATCTCGCTTAGAGACTACTAGAATACCTTACGACGGTGCCCTAATTTCTGATCATTTTGGCATCGAGACAAAGTTTAACATCATTCTCGAAGGTCTTACTAATGGCCTAAAGGACTTAAAAAGTTTGGTATCTCGCTTAGAGAATACAAAATACCTCAAAATAATACTCTAATTTCTTGTCGTGTTGGCATGAAAAAATGACTTAACATCATACCCGAAAGTTTTACTAATAGTCGAATGACTTAAAGAGTGGTATCTTGCTTAAAGATTGCCAGAATACCTCAAAATAATGCCCTGATTTCTTGTTGTGTCGGTATGAAGAAAAAACTTAACATCATGCCCGAAGGTCTTACTGATGGCCCAAAGGACTTAAGGAGTGGTATCTTGCTTAGAGACTACCAAAATACCTCAAAATAATGCCTCAATTTCTGATCGTTTTGGCATAAAGAAAAAGCTTAACATCATGCCCAAAGGTCTTACTAATGACCCAAAAGACTTTAAAGAGTGGTATCTCGCTTAGAGACTATCGAATAAAAATCTTTAATGAATCTAACTCTTCAACATGAAGCTGCAGATCCAAGTCTTTGCTAGTCTTTGAATACCTGTTTAAAATAAACAAAATGATTTTATGGTATGAGTTAGCATGCTCCTAACATAGGGATGTCTAACTAAGTATGATGCATAAATAGTAATGTCTTCGGAGTTGCTCAATCGCTTTTACTTTTTGGTCGGTCGATCTTGACATTCTCTTTGCTTTCTTCTTCTTCTTGATCTTTGTAGTGGCGATCCCCATCTTACATTCGGGTTCAACCATTTTAGCCGTTTCCCTTCAAACTTTTGAATCTTTGCTCTAAAATACCTTTTTCGATTTTCACTTTAGATTTGCTTTTCTCAAAGCACCTTTTCTGATTTTTACTTTGGTTTTTTCTTTTCTTTTTTTTTCTCTTTTTCCTTTCTTTTGTTTTTCTCTTCTTCATTCTTTTTTTTTCTTTTTAGGTGCCCTATCAGGTTTTCACCATGAAATCCTTGTGTCTTCGCCATCCTCTTACTTTTCTCTAACAAGCTTGAGTTCAGATGACACTCGTCGTCTTACTTCGGTGCACTCTCAAAATTTTGCGCCTAATGTCTTTTCTTTGATTAAACCTCGATATACCGTTTTCAACAAGACGCTTGAATGTCGAGGTCAATTTCTATCTTTGACTTATCATGTCAAATTTTTCTCTTTCCTAACATTAGGGCGAGCAAATGCACCAATGATCAGTGTGAAAACTTCACACTATTAGTGCAAGATACACTATTGATGCATGAATAGAAATAGAGAATCCTATTTGAATATAGATCCCACGAGGATGTCGTATTCAGCTTAGATTTATGTAACTGCAATACAATACTGTAAAAGTAGAAATTGTAGGTGCAATGGTGGTTGTAATAATATAGTAAAGAGATGAATAAATGATTGATTATGGTAGCAATAACAGAGTAAATAAAAAGATAGAGAAATATGAAGAATAAGCCTAGCCTTAGTTCAGTTTGGTAGAAAGATCAAGTACACTTTGAGGGAAAATGATGGCTCAATAAGCAATTAAAAGGCCAGCTTAGGTACTAGCTTCCATTTAATTATTCAATTGTTGACTCAGGGATATAGATTGACTTCAACTCTCATTGTAAGTCAGAACTATAACCGCTTAAACAAGCGGATCAAATTTTGTTATATCCAATTAACTTTTGTTGTAAAACTCATTAATCAGACTTGTCACTGCATCCGCCAATGTTAGTGGCTAGTTTAACAGTTGCATGTAGAACGATAATCACATCCAACAATTAAAAACTTAAGAAAAAGCTAACACAAATATATATTAAACTAAAGAAAGAGTTTCCACAAGTTTATAAAGCTCAAAAAGTTAGACCATCATCAATTAAGCATGAAATAAAAAAGTAATCTCCACAAACATGGAAATAAAGAAGAGTTTAAGAAGATAATAACGTATTTTCCTCGATTCAACATTTGCTTCCTCTTCTCCTCAGATAATTCTGCCTTACTTCACCTCGGATCTCTGTAAATAAGCTTAAACTGCCATGGAAGGATGGGGAAAGCTCAGAGGTTGAAGATGATATGAGAAAATAGAAATAGCCTGACTCTTTCTCCCCCATCCAAATTAGTCCTTTTATAGGCCACCCAAGAAAGGACACATGTTTTGCAGGCGATTTACATGCCCTAGAGCCCTACAAAGTTTGTTACAACAAATAATATAGCTGGCATGGTCGTCCTTATCCTTAAGCAGACGAGATAGCTGGCAGATGCAGTGTTAAATTGACTACAATGGTGAGAACTTCCTCTATAGGGACATTATAAATGCAACAGTAGCGAGGCAAAAATAGGCAGAAATACATTAAACAAGAGCCACTGAGACTAAGTTAGATAAAATGAAAAAATAGTCATAAAAATGTAGAAATGGATGCAATGAACACAGATTTGGGGACAATTAGATCTATAAATCTAGGGAAAATACATGCTTTTAAAAGAGCTATCACACACCCCCAACTTGAGTTTTTACTTTTCCTCAAGTAAAGATTATTGCAGCAAGGTCCATCAACAGTTTATAGGTATTCTAGATACTTGAATTATTCCAATCAATCAATAAATAAAATGCATCAATAAGAGAGTTTAAACTGCCATGGAAGGATGGGGAAAGCTCAGAGGTTGAAGATGATATGAGAAAATAGAAATAGCGTGATTCTTTCTCCCCCATCCAAATTAGTCCTTTTATAGGCCACCCAAGATAGGACACATGTTTTGCAGGCGATTTACATGCCCTAGAGCCCTACAAAGTTTGTTACAACAAATAATATAGCTGGCATGGTCGTCCTTATCCTTAAGTAGACGGGACAACTGGCAGATGCAGTGTTAAACTGGTTACAATGGTGAGAACTTCCTCTATAGGGACATTATAAATGCAACAGTAGCGAGGAAAAAATAGGCAGAAATACATTAAACAAGAGCCACTGAGACTAAGTTAGATAAAATGAAAAAATAGTCATAAAAATGTAGAAATGGATGCAATGAACATAGATTTGGGGACAATTAGATCTATAAATCTAGGGAAAATACATGCTCTTAAAAGAGCTATCAAACACCCCCAAACTTGAGTTTTTACTTGTCCTCAAGTAAAGATTAATGCAGCAAGGTCCATTAACAGTTTATAGGCATTCTAGATACTTGAATCATTCCAATCAATCAATAAATAAAATGCATCAATAAGAGAGAAAATTGCATAAACAACTCCACATCAATAGATAAGTAAGCAATTCAAAAATACCTAACACCATTCCTAACATCTCAGATTTATTCCTCATATCATCATTTATTTAGAACCACACATAATAAAATATAAATATCACATATATATAGATTTTTTTCATGTTTTTCTTCTTTTTCTTTGCTCTTTCTTTTTTATGTAACGAGGGATATCGAACAATGAATGCACCTTAGACCCTGAGAAGTAAGATATTGTACAACAAACCCCCAAGAAGTACTTCATTGTAACGACAACCATTGGCCAGATTCATTTTTCTAACACGTGTAGAGGAGTGTTCCCCCTTAATGCTACTTTTATTTTATTGCATTCACATTGAAATGTGTTTTATTTATACTTAATAAAATGTACTAACATATATAACATATGCTGAAATAGGTGTATGCCATCAAAAATAAAAAAATTAGGCTAGATATTCTCTAATCAAACAAACAGATATATCAATGCAGAGTTACGAAATGCAATCATCTATCATGTGTATCCAACAAACTTATCAATAATTAGAACAATTCAAGATTTATGCATTGAATGCAAGTAAAAGATTTTTCAACACCAAGGGAATCTTGCATTTGCTTAGAATATTTTTTTGGAATGGGGGTGCATTTCAACTCCTAGGCGTATGCCCCAAAACTTAAAGATTGCAATGTCCCCAATGCAAAAGAAGAGAAAATGAAATGACAGAATGTACTAACAAAATGCAATGACAACATGTAGCTACAAAGATGAATGGAATGATATTACAACTAAATGCTATTACAATGACAATGCAAATGTCATGAAAATACAGAAATATAAAATGAAATTACACTAAATGGAATCCATGCCTACTAAAACTAAAAACAAACTAACTCAATTTTACGGCTCTTGGGAGGAGGAGGAGGAGAGTCTTTTTTTTCTTGCTCATCTTCTCTTCTTTTCGCTTCTTCTTGTTCTTGTCCTTGGACTTGGAGCACTCTCTTCTTTTCCTTTTTGGGAAGAGTGGCTTCTTCTTCATCAAGCTCAACTTTCTCTTCTTTCTCTAGCTCCTCATCTTCATCGGCATCATCGGCCGCATCCGCACTGGCAATGAACAGTGGTGTTGCTTTGTATAACACCATTGCAAGAGGATTGGCCTCCTGTTCATCTTCCACAGCTACAACTTCCACCAGTCTTGCAACAGCTAGATTTATCTCTAATCCTTTTTAGGTTGCATCCACAACCTTAGATGTAACCGAAATATTCTCAATAAAATCTTTCTCAACAGCAGACTTTTTATGGAAACTATCATCCTTATCTTTATCAATGTCCTCATCTAGGACTTCATCATCTTCAACAGTAGTGGGTGTTGTATCAACATCCGTAGGAATGCTCAAATCAAAAAGACAATCTTTAATGATTTTACTTGATTCCTCTTCTCTTGGTGTATCGACAGCCTCACTTACGTTGTTAGGAGAATTCACAGACTTGGCTGGTACTTTTTTATGGCAACATCGGAGGAGAAGTCATAGCTACAGATGATGGGTGGAAATTCTGGGAATTGTGGCAAAGCAACTGGAGTGATCCTTCCTACTGCATTAAAAATAGACATATGTCACGTTTTTAGGCATAGAATAAATTCTGTGCTAGATCCATTGTTTGCACTGTGGCTGCAACTCTTCCCAATGTGTTCATCACATCATCGAGTTTGTCCTCTATAGTCAAAACTTTCTGCCAGACCTCATCACTTGTCGAGATATTCTTTGTTGTAGCGTCTATCTTTGCCTTGCCTTTCTCTTCCCTCGCTGCAGTGCCCACTTTTGGTGTTGGAACCTCTGATGTTCTTGTCATTCTTTCAATGGCAACCTTGTTGATTGGCCCTTTGTTGGATATCTTTTCCTCATTTTGCGTTTTACTCCCTTCAATTCACACAGCTTCATGATCAATGAGGGAAAACCCAAAATGTCATTCTTCTACTAAGCAAAACCTTTAATCTCCTTGTGGATAATTGCACCCACATCAATCTTTCTTCCCTTAATGATATAATGTATAAGACACATTCTATCAAGGAAGACTGTTGTGCTATGGGTTGAAGGCAGTAACTTGAAATTTATGAACTGAAACCATATATTTGTAGGTAATGTTAGGAACTTCCTATACATGGTGAAATTCCCAACATTGGTCCCCGACTAAAATGCACCCGCAACACATAAATCTTCAACTAATAGTTCTAGTTTATCGCCAGTAATATCAGCTACAAACAATGCATGTTCTTCCATACTCACAGCAGTACTGAATAATTTATTAATGGTAGCAACACTCTAAGAAATAGAGTTTTCCCTCACAAAAACAAGTCTTAATGAAGGCTCATATAGATTAGCGTAAAACTCCTTTACCAAGGAAACACTGTAGTTATCAGGATGAGTGCAGAATGTACTATATTTGTGAAGAGCGATAGTGTTGGGGGTGGATTTTCCAGGTTCTTCCTCGAAAGAAAGCTTAATCCCCTATTCTGGGTGAATGCTTCTCTTTTTGATGTACTCCTTAAAACGATCACCCGCAATCTTCATTTGAAATATCTCATACTTAGGATTTTCCTCATGAGTAATAGGGTCCTCGGACGGAGGATTAAATTCTGAGCTTGGAACATCTTGAACATGAGGTTCCCTTGAGATTTTTTGGGCTGCTCTGGTCTTGGCCATGATGTTTTATAAGAAAAAAAGATGAAAAGGAAAGATTTTTGTAGAGAAAAATGTGAACTTTGAATCTTAGAAAAATCAGAGAAATCAGAAAATCAAGTGAGTGGCCAGTGAAGTTCAGAGTAGCTTAATAAAGAAGAAAAAGAGAGGGAAAATGAAGAGGCATGATTGGTACCATCTGATGCGATAAGATTTAATGGCCTGATCTTGGTGCAATAATCATGCTCGTTCATTGCATTTCCCGTATGCATGATGAAAGATTGTGATCTTTAGGGATTAATCGGTGTAATTGAATTACCCGAATTGCCCTCCAAAATTCATGCATATCTTGTGAGACCTCTTGCCGTACAAGTTATTTGAGAAGAAGATTCCGTGACAAACCAAGGAGATATTATTCTACAAAAAAGGGAAATAAAGGAAATTAAAAGAAAATAAAACAAGGAAAATAAAATCTAAATCTAATAAAGCAATCAAAGAGAATTTCAATAAAATTTGACCAATTTAATGGTCTCAATATTCCCAGGATCAAAATCACCACAATAGAGTTTAAATCGTTAGCCATTGACTTTGAATGGAATTCCCCCTTTTGTATATTTGATTTTGACTGCACCGTGTGAAAACACTTCTAAAACTTCAGAGGGTCTAGACCAGCGTGATCGTAGCTTTCCTAGGTGCAATTTTAGCCTAGAATTGAATAGCAACACAAACTGCCCAACTTTAAATTGTCGCTGCAAAACAATCTTATCATTGCCAACGCTTGCTCTTATCCTTGTAAATAGAGGCATTTTCATAAGTGTTGCATCGAATTTCCTCTAATTTAGTAATGTCCAACAATCGCTTCTTCCCCATTGCCTCATAATCAAGGTTGACTTATTTAAGAGCCCACCAATCCTTGTGTTCAAGCTCTACTGGTAGATGACAAGATTTTCCAAAAACAAGTTGATATGACAACATTCTCAATAGAGTTTTGTATGCAGTACGTATAGCCCACAATGCATCATCTAAACGAGAGGACCAATCTTTTTGAGTGGTGTTTACCACTTTTTTGAAGACATTTTTAATTGTTCGATTAGAAACCTCTGCCTATCCATTGGACTGAGAATGATACATTGTGGTTAGTCTATGATTTACTCCGTAGCGTTTCAATGCAGCAGCCACCTGGCTACAGTGGAAATGCTTGCCCTAATCGCTAATAAATACTTTTGGTGTTCCAAAGCATGTGAATATATGCTTGTGAAAATACTTCAAGGCTATTTTTGCATCATCTTTAGGCACTAAAACAGCTTCTATCCACTTTGAAACATAGTCCACTACAAAGAAAATGTATAGATTTCCAAAAGAATTAGGAAAAAAGGACCCATGAAATCCAATCCCCAAACATCAAATAACTCAATTTCCATTATTGGCTACTGTGGCATCTCATTTCTCCTAGAGATGGATCCGGTGCGTTGACATCTGTCACAACATTAAGCGAACATGTGAGCATCTTTAAACAATGACGACCAATAAAATCTAGATTGGAGGACTTTTGCAGCCATTCTCATTCCACCAAAATATCCTCCAAAAGGAGCATTATAATAATGCTATAGAGTAGATTTCATCTCTTTCTTAGGGACGCAACATCGAATTATATTGTCATTACTAACCTTAAGAAAAAAGGTTCATTCCAGTGCTATTTTGTTGCATCTCTAAGAAATCTAGCCTTTTTATACCCAATTACTCCTACAAGAGTCTTTCCACAAACTAAGAAATTCACAATATTAGCGTACCATGGTGTTGCATCCACAATGAAAAGTTTTCATCAGGAAATGCATCGACAATTTACAACTTATTTCCATCTTCGCTGCCTGCTTCCAGCCTCGAAAGGTGACCAACAACATGATTTTTTGAACTTTTACGGTCTTTAATCTCAATATCAAACTCTTGCAGTAACAAAATCCAACAGATCAATCTTGGTTTCACATCTTTCTTAACAAAAGGTATTTCAACACAAAATGATCAGTAAAAACTTTAATTTTTGCATCCACAAGATAAGAACGAAACTTATCAAAAGCAAAAATTACTGCTAATAACTCTTTCTCAATAGTAGTATAATTGATTTGAGCTTCAGTTAGAGTCTTACTAGCGAAGTAGATCGCATGAAATACCTTGTCTCTGCGTTGTCCCAAAACTGCGCCTACAGAAAAATCACCAGCGTCGCATATTCGTTTAAACAGTTACTCCTAGTTGGGCACAACAATGATCGATACGTTCACAAGCTGTTTTTAGATTTTATTGAATGCATCCAGACATGCATCATCAAAAACAATTTTTCTACCTTGGTCTAACAATAGGCATAGAGATTTAGTGATTTTCAAAAAATCACGAATAAATCTTCTATAGAACCCAACATGGCCTAAAAACTATTGTTACCCTTCACATTCGTTGGTGGTGGCGGTTTTTCAATTACATCCATTTTGGCTCTATCAACCTCAATTCTAGCCTTTGAAATTCCGTGGCCCAACACAATCCCTTTAGTGACCATGAAGTGAGATTTCTCCCAATTTAGGACCATATTGGTTTCCTTACATTGGTGCAATATTTTCTCCAGATTGTCGACGCAATGGTCGAACTTATTCCTATACATCGAAAAATCATCCATAATGATTTTAAGGGAATTGTCAATCATATATGAAAATATTGCCATCATGCACCTTTGAAATGTGGCTGGTACATTGAAAATACCGAAAGGCATGTGACGAAAGGCAAATACCCTAAATGGGAATGTAAATGTAGTTTTCTCCTAGTCCTCGGGTGCAATAGCAATTTGATTGTAGCCAGAATATCCATCTAGAAAATAGTAATACTCCTTTCTCGCAATTTGATCTAACATTTGATCAATGAAAGGAAGAGGGAAATGATCCTTCCTTGTGGCTGCATTGAGTTACCTATAGTCTATACAAATACGACAACCCGTAGGAATGCGAGTAGGGATCAATTTATCAGCATTATTACGAACTAAAATGATGCCACTTTTCTTAGGAACACAGTGGATTAGACTAACCCATGCACTATCAGAAATTGCAAGATAATTCCTGCGTCCAACCACTTAAGGACTTCTTTCTTGACTGCTTCCTCCATCTTTTCATTCAATCTGCGTTGCGGCTCAATTGACTATTTGTTCTCATCATCCAGCTTAATCTTATGCATGCACAAAGAAGGACTAATGCCTTTAATATCAGCACTCATCCAGGCAATAGTACGCTTATATTGCTTAAGAATATTTATCAACTTAGCTTCATGTATTGCATCCAGAGTTCTAGAGACAATAACTGGGAGTGTTTTTGTATTTCCAAGGAATACATATTTGAGATTAGCTAGAAATAGCTTGATTTCCAAAGTAGAAGCTTCTTAAATATATGGTTTAAAAGTAGGAATGGACTGGTGAGCGAGATCCAACGATTCAACTTGCCATTTATGGTGAACTGCGATAGTGAGAACTTCAACAATGTACACAATTGGGAAAATATTCTTCTACCGTTGTCAGTGCAGTATCTGCAGCAACAAGTATACCATAATGATGCAGGTCTTCTTAAATGATATGTTCAAGAATGTCATTATAATGACATTCTTCAGACCTTCTTCTAATATCGTCGTTGAACATCCCAAAAGTAACTTGTTCATTGTCAACCCATAATGTAAGTTCTTTTGATACATCGATAACTACTTTCCCAGTAGCTAAGAATGGGCAACCAAGAATGATAGGGACATCCTTGTCAACCTCGCAATCAAGAATAATAAAGTCAGCTAGAAAAATGAACTTGTCCACACAAACAAGCACATCTTTGATTTCACCATTTGGATGTGTCAAAGATCTATCTACTAGTTGTAATGTGACTGCATTGGGCTTCATTTCCCTAATGCCTAACTTTTGAAAAGTAGAAAGTGGCATTAAATTGATACTAGCCCCCAAATCACAAAGAGCTTTACTAAAGTAGTTATTACCAATAGAGCAAAGAATGATGAAGCTGCCTAGATCCTTCATCTTTGTCGGTAGAGATTTAGATATTAATGTACTGCACTCCTTAGTAAGCGTAATGGTTTCCAATGCATTGAGCTTCTTCTTCTTGGATAGGATTTCTTTTATGAACTTTGCATAATTCATAATCTGTGTAAGAGCATCAATCAAAGGAATTTGCAAAGTAAATTGTTGCAAAGTATCATGAAATAATTGAAATTGATTATCTGAATCATTATTCTTAAATCTCTAACGAAAAGGTGGAAAAGGAATATTTGATGGTTGCATTGACATTGGGCATTGTGGCGACAACTTCGATTGTAAGACAAATGGAATTAGAGTAATCACTAGAGGAACATTACTCATCTTGCCATCATTAACTCCATCTTCTACTATATGATAAGGTATAGAGGACTCTCTCTGTTCTCAAGTAGATATGGGAACTGGTTGCGTCGAGTCTATAGTCTATCTACCACTGCGAAAAGTAATAGCCTTGCAATGCTCCTTACCCTTATCAGCGGACTCTTAGTGTTGCTAGGAAGTGTGCCCGGCTGTCGAGAATTAATTTCAGTAGTTAACTGCCCCAATTGAGCTTCCAAAGTGCGTATTAATGAAGAGTGACCATGCACTATAGCTTTCGTGCGAGACAAATGATCACTCATCATTTTTCAAGAAGAGTGTTAACTCCTCAAATGTACTAATTTTAATGTATATATTGCCACGCTTTTGCTTAACTTTGAGTACACATTTGTGCATTTAGCTAGTAGATTCATGTATTTGCATCTAGGAGTTAAGGTATGTTTACTTTGCCAGAGTGAATGGGTATTTTCCTTGCTGTGATAGTTAGGACATGAGCAGGCAAAGAAGGACAAAAGCGGGGGAGTAAAAGGGAAATGTTGAATGCCGTTGGCAAAAAAAGGATGAGGTTTGCCAAGCTTAGTTGGCGAAGGAAGGAAGTCCGATGCCTGGTCAGTTAGTCGTTAGTCAAAGAACATGTCAGCCCTAATTCAAAAAAGAAGATAACAATCCTATCTTGGTGCATAACAAACTTTCAAATCAAAGCCTTATCTAGGTTTTTCACGAGCGCCTATATAAAAGAAGCCTATCGATGAGCCAAAGGAGGCTGCGCCTTGCTGAAGAAAGAGGTAGATGGCAAACCGTGGTTTGATCATGCTAGGACCGAGAACTCTTGATCCATTGAAAGGTTGCAGCGATAGATCTCTTTCTTTATCCATTTCTCTTAGTTTTTAATTCTATTATGATGCTGATGTTTACAAACGATGATTTGTTGATGGTTTCCCCAGCCATGAACTAATTCTTTTAAGTTGGCGAGGGGAGTTTTGCGATGAATGCTTAGCTTTTTGGGTTTTAATAATTGAATGCCTAGGCTATTTTTTTTGTCTATTTAGCTAGTGCTTAATTGTTTGAATTTATTTTCCATACGATAGTTGGCATTGTATGCTCATTATCCCTTAATATATTAACAGACTTAGGAGATAAGGATTAATTGCCAAGTACTAAAGAGAGAAACTTTGACAGAAGATGTTCAAGTAGTTGAGCTTACTTCAGAAGTGAATCTACCCTTTAGGAGTAAAGATTAAAACTTTGCCAATTTAATTATTGAAAAACATCACTATAGACGTATATGGGTTAATCATAATTAGCTTAGAATATTTCCATCGACTGAGGCAATACTAATTTAAAATCTGCTCGACAATAACACCAAGGCTGAAAGTTATTAATTGCTGTCTTTGCTAGCGTAAAATCCAAGCATCCCTTGCCATTGCCAACCATCCATCTGAATATAATTATTTGCCAATCCGTCTAAATTTTTATTTCATTTTCCTTAGTCATTTTCTTAATTAAAAAAATCCAATCTCAATCACCAATCTATTTCATTTCAATTCAAAAGTAAATATCATGGCATTTAATTTCTAGACAATCCCTATGGATACGATACTCAGCTTACTACTGTATTGCTTGCTGATCGTGTATACTTGTACGCAAAAAGACCTAAACTTGGCATTATTTACTGGCATATTTACATCAATTCTTCAATTTTTTGCCAAGCATTAGTCAGTCGACAAGTTTTTGGCGCCATTACTGGGGATTGCAACGAAATTTATTATTTTGATTTTTTTGCTTGTTTTGTTTATTTTACTTTTTTATTTTATTTGTTGTATGACCAGGAGCTGCACTGTGAAGGAAGATTTGTTAGATGTCGCAGAGATTGAAAGAACCCTACGCGGGTTAAAAAGAAAACTTCGAGAAATGACTCAAAATGGAAATCGTAGAGTAGATGATGTCCTAAACAATAAGGAAAATCCACCAATTCATGATGGGATACCACCCGCTCCTGTTGTCCCTGTAGAGAATCTTGAAGAAAGGCCTATTAGAGAACACTTGGCACCAAACATGGACAAGTTGATGCCAGGACTGATTGGTCCAGAGGTAAATGCAGTTAATTTTGAATTTAAACCGGTAATTATTTAGATGCTATTGAATGTAGGTCAATTTGATGACTCATCTACTAGAGACCCAAGGCAACACTTAAAGCAATTCATGGAAGTTTGCCAACTATTTCAGTAACCTGGTGTAGCTGAAGAAACAGTGAAGTTGAGACTTTTCTCATTTTCTCTGAGAGATAGAGCAAAATTGTGGTTAAGTTTTTTTGCCACCTGGTTCAGTTAATTCATGGGCAGAATTATGCTAGAAGTTCCTTATGAGATTCCAGCCACCTAAACTTAATGCCAAGCTGTAAAGTGATATCATTACTTTTAGGCAAGCTGATGATGAGACTTTGTATGATGCCTGGGAGAGTTTCAAAGACCTGTTGAGAAGATGTCCCATGCATGGATTTCCTACTTGGACCCAGATGGAGACCGTATATAACGGACTCAATGCCATTCCATGACTATTGTCGATGCTTCGGCAAATGGTTTGTTGTTGGACAAAAATTATACTGAGTCATTTGACATCCTTGAAAGGATTGCCACCGATGACTTTTAATAATCTACTGCTAGATTAGGGACTGGGATGAAAGTAGCTAGAAAATTAGAGCTTGATGCATTATTATCTATCAATACTCAAATTTCCAGCCTCACTAATATAGTGAAAACAATGCAAAACCCACTAAAGTTCAAGAAGTAGAGGCATTGGAACCATTTTGCACAATTTGTGCAGAAGATTATAATGTGGAGAATGCCCAACAAACCCTAAATCAGTAAATTTTGTTGGTAATTTCAATCGTAATTTTAACCCACATTCCAATACCTATAATGCAAGTTGGAAGTAGCATCCAAAATTTTCTTGGGCGAATCAAGGTGGTAACCAATGTAATGCCCAACGTCAGAACAACAACGTGCTGCCAAGCTTCAATCCGAATATGATGCCACTGAAATCACAAAATAATTTCTATCCAGGGAAGAGACCTACCCAGGGGAATACTTTAACAGAATACATGGAGCGAAATGATGCAACTGTCCAAAGTTTAGCAGCATCTATGCGAAACTTGGAGGTCTAGCTAGGATAGATTGCCAATGTACTTAGTAATAGAACCTAGGGAAATTTGACAAGTGATACATGGAAAGCCCGAAAAAAGGGAGAGAACAATGTAAAGCAGTCACTCTTCGGAGTGGAAAACAATACGAGAATAATCACCTATGAAACAGTCAACTAATTGCCAGGACGAAAAGTTGGTGCCAGCAAATGAACCCAAGGAAACAGAGAAAAAAGAGGCAAGCACTGATGATGCCAAACCTCAACCGGATGCCAGCACCACTTTGTCAAAACTAGTAGAACAAACATTCGCTTATCAACCACCACCTTTTCCGCAGAGGCTCTAAAAACACAAGCAAGACCATCAGTTTAAACTCTTCTTAGAAGTTCTTAAACAATTTTAGATCAACATACCATTAGTGGAAGCTCTTGAGCAAATGCCCAACTGTGTCAAATTCATGAAGGACATCTTATCCAAAAAAAAGAGCTGGGTGATTTTGAGATCGTCGCTATAGCCGAAGGATGCAGTGCAATGATAACCAATAGATTGCCACTAAAACTGAAAGATCTGGGAAGTTTCACTATTCCCTGCACAATCGGTAATAAATTCATGGGTAAGGCATTGTATGGCTTGGGAGCCAGCATCAATCTGATGCTACTATAAATTTTTTGAAAACTTGGTTTTGAGGCAATGCCTACCACAGTAACACTCCAGTTGGTATATCGATCTTATGCACATCCCAAGGGTAAGATTGAGGATGTATTGGTAAAGGTAGACAAATTTATACTCCCAGCTGATTTTATTATTTTAGAATATAAGGCTGATGTTAATATCCCAATAATTTTGGGAAGACCATTTCTTGCCACAGGTAGGACATTAATTGATGTTCAAAAAGGTGAATTTACTATGCGTATGAAGACCATTTCTTGCCACAGGTAGGACATTAATTGATGTTCAAAAAGGTGAATTTACTATGCGTATGAATGACCAACATGTTAAGTTTAACGTATTTCAAGCTCTTAAGTGTGCAGATGAACTTGTGGAATGCCAAGCTATTAAGCTGATGGAATCTGTTTTCAATATAGAGATAGCAAAAATTTTTCCAAGACAGACTATAATGCCATGGAGCTAGATGATGACGATATTATGAGCGAAGAATTTGAAGAACCGACCATGTTGAACGAGGTAATGAGTTATTTCAGAAAGCCTGAGCCACTTAAGTTGGCTATAGAGAAATCAAGTAACACAAACCATCTATTGAGGAGCCACCGAAATTGGAGCTAAAACCATTGCCAAACCACCTTAAATATGCTTAACTAGGAGATAACTCAACTTTGTTTGTAATCATTACTACTAATTTGAATGATGACCATGAGGAAAGATTTCTAGAGACACTAGGAAATCACAAGCAAGCCTTAGAATGAACCTTGAGGGATAACTCAACAATTTGTATGCACAAAAATATTTTGGAGGATTACCATGGTAAAATAATCGAGGCCTGGAGGAGACTGAATCCTAGCATGAAGGAGGTGGTCAAGAAAGAAGTCATAAAGTGGTTGGAGACAAGGATAATTTATCATATTTTTGATAGCTCGTGGGTCAGCCCAGTGTAGTGTGTGCGAAAGAAGGGTGGAATGGCCGTGGTTCAGAACAACAAAAATAAACTGATCCCCTCAAGGACCGTGACTGGCTGGAGAGTATGCATGAGCTATAGGAAGTTAAATAATGCCACTTAGAAGGATCACTTTCCACTACCCTTCATTGATCAGATGTTGGACAGATTGGAAGGGAAGGCATTTTATTGCTTCCTGGATGGCTACTCGGGCTATAATAAGATTGCCATTGCTCCAAAATATTAGGAGAAAACTACGTTCACCTGTCCATATGGGATATTTGCTTTTAGAAGAATGCCCTTTGGATTGTGTAATGCCCCAACAATGTTTTAGCGTTGCATGATGTCGATTTTATCAGATATGATTGAGAACAACTTAAAAGTCTTCATGGACGACTTCTCTATTTTTGGCAAAAGTTTCGAGGAATACCTTCAGAGTTTGGAACTTGTTTTATGGAGATGCGTTAAAACTAACTTGTTCCTGAACTGGGAGAAATGCCACTTCATGGTGAAGGAGAGCATAGTTCTCTGTCATAAAGTGACCAAGAAAGGACTCGAGGTATACAAAACAAATGTAAATGTAATCAAATAATTGCCACCACCCAAAAGTGTCAGAGGTATTAGAAGTTTCTAAACCTTTATGCTTACTTTTAGAATAGAATAACACTTTTGCGTTTGATGCTTTTTGGTCGAAAGCTTTTTAGGAACTTAAAGATAGGTTAATTAATGCCCCAATAGTTATGGCACCAGATTGGAATGAGCCATTTGAGCTCATGTGCGATGCTAGTGACTATGGCATTGGAGCTGTGTTAGGATAAAGGTGTGGCAAAATTTTCCATACCATCTATTATGTAATCCGTACATTGAATGAAGCCCAACATAATTACACAACTACTGAGAAGGAGTTCCTTGTAGTTGTCTTTGCATTTGACAAATTCAGATTGTACCAGTGGGTATTAAAGTTGTGGTATACACAGACCACTTAGCACTCAAATATCTCTTGGCAAAGAAAGATGCCAAGCCCAGACTGGTCCTATGGACACTTTTGTTATAAGAATTCGATATTGAGATACGAGATAAGAAAGGGAAGTGAGAACCTGGTGGTAGATCATTTGTCTCGTTTAGAGTAACATCATAAGGATGATAATACCGCTACCATTAAAGATGATTTCCCTTATCAATATATGCTTATGACCACTACCATTCCATGGTATGCTGACATAATCAACTACCCTGTCATCAAAATTTTGCCACTGGAGTTGTCAAACAATGCAGGAAGCAATTTTTGAGAGATATCTGACAATATTATTGGGATAATTCATTTTTGTTCAAATAATGTGCCGAAAAAGTTATTTTTCGTTGTGTGCCAGAGGCTGAGTAACAAAACATTCTTCAACTCTGCCATGCATCACCATATGTAGGACACTTTGCTAGAATGAAGATAGCAGCCATGGTGCTACAGTCAGGATTTTTCTGGCCTACACTATTCAAGGACGCCCATTATTTTGCCAAGGTAAGCGATAGATGCCAGCGTACTGGAAACATTTCCAACACACATCAATTGCCACTTCAGAATATCATGCCTATGGAGCTGTTTGATGTGTAGGGGATAGACTTTATGGGTCATTTCCCCCATCGTTTGGAATTGTATAGATACTTGTGGCAGCAGACTACGTTTCAAAGTGGGTTGAAGCTGTAGCTCATAAAATAAATGATGTCAAGGCAGTTGCCAAGTTCTTACACAAGTATATTTTTATCGGATTTAGTGCCTCTAGACCCATCATTCATGATGAAGGTACCCATTTTAAATGTCGGTTAATTAGTAGAGCTTTGTACAGGTACAAAATACAACAAAGAACTGCCACTGCCTACCATCCTCAAACGAATGGCCAAGTAGAGATTTTAAAAAATGAGATCATGAATATTTTGGAGAAGACTGTGAACCCAATTAGGAAGGACTAGTCTTTGAGGCTAGATGATTCCTTGTGGGCATACAAAACAACTTTCAAAACTCCATTAGGAACTTCCCCATACAAGCTTGTATTTGGGAAGTCATGCCATTTGCCAGTAGAGTTAGAGCACCAAGCTTATTGTGCAACCAAGCAGTTCAACATGGAATGGAGGGTTGCTGGTGAGAAACGCTTGTTAGATCTGAATGAGTTAGAGGAGTTTCGAGCACAAGCCTATGAAAATGATAGGCTTTACAAAGAAAGTACAAAGAGGTTGCATGCCAATAGAATTTAGCCAAGGTAGTTTGAAGTGGGGCAAAAAGTTCTATTGTTCAATTCGAGGCTTAAATTATTTCTAGGGAAACTCAAATCCATATGGTCAGGACCATTTGAAGTTATCAAGCCCTAAGCTCATGGAGCAGTAGATGTCATGGACTTGAAAACTGGGATAATGTTCAAAGTGAATGGCCAGAGGTTGAAGCATTATTGGGAAGGAAACCAAAAGAATGCCAAGGAGATCATTCTCTTGGCAGAGATTCGGTAAATTTGACATCACAATATGATCATTGTAAATAGTTAGGATAGTTATTTTTTTTGGTATTTTAGTTTGTTTATTTTATTTTTTCTTTTTCTGTTTTGAAAGGTTGTTGTGAGTGTTAGCGCAGGTTATTTTGCCAAGGTAGTATGCCAGGACAGGATGGCATTCGAACACCCATCATCACGAGGCATGGTAACATGTGAACTATTTTCAGATAAGGCCCGAGGGGAAGGTAATTTTTGCTGAGCAAGAAACCCTAGCCGCATATGTTAAAATTTTCAAACTTTTAGAACTTACCCTACTTTACTTAAGCTTTTTTCCCTCATCGTCAACTCCCATTACTCCATAATCCATCATTATCCCAATCCCTCATACACGCATAACTGACACATTATCTCCATTAACCTCACCATTAAACCACCCTAATTGTTTCCCTTACCATTTATTTAATTACCATTTTTCCCTAAGCAAGAACCTTCTCTCTTTTTATTCTCTCAACAGGCAAGAAAATCAAGAACCAAATTTTCCCTCATCTTTTCCAATCAACACTTTCTCCTAACTTATTCCCATGGCATCTTCATCAGCACCACCTCAATCTTATTCAATGATGAGCTCAAGAAGAAGTATGAAGAAAATTATGTTGCTCAAACCTTTTGTTAAGAGAAAAGGTTCGAGTTCAAGAATGAACCCAACTTGGGTTACTCGCCGAAAGTCGTTGCCATTTTTAAGAAGCATGACTAGAAGGTATTATGCCAACAGCCAGGGGAGGTACACTCCACCATTGTTTGCGAATTTTATGCCAACCTCACCACCAAAGGCTCGCCTTTTATGTTTATACGAGATAAATGTGTTCAAGTTGATGAAGGATATGTTAGCCACATGTTTAGTTTGGATGGTGAAGGGGAAAAGCATTCAACATTTGCCAAATCCATGGATACTGCCAAAAGACAACTGATATTGAAGGATTTGTGCGAGCCTGGCACAAAATGGATCATATCTTCTAAGGGAAAGAGAATCATAAAATGACTGGCGTTGAAACCGTAGCGAAGAGGATGGAACCATTTCTTGAAGGTCAATTTTATGCCGACCACAGACAATGATATAGTTTCAGAGGAGAGAATGGCCTTCATGCACTCGATCATGATGGAGAGGAAAATCAATGTGTGCCGTTTAATTATTGATGAGACCTACAAATATGTCGATAAAGGAAATGATAGTTTGATTTTTCCTTAACTAATCTCTATAATTGGCATATAGCACTATATGCCAACGTTCGAATCTAACAACATCTAGAAAAGCAAGGGAACCATCATTCCTGCTCTGTGGCAGCAATTAATTGCCAATGAGGAAAAAGAGAAGGGCAAAGAAAAGGCTGTTGTGCCGGTCCAAATCTATCAACGTTGGGAACTCATTCTACTAAAATTAACTCCCAAGGCAGAACCTGTCCAACCAATGTTAGTTAATGCTTTGGTATTGCTTTCCCAAATCTATCAACGCTGGGAACTTATTCTGCTAAAATTGGGCAAAGTTGAGGAGAAAAATTTGGTGCTCTGGCATTATGATGGAGCCAGGGACCAAGCCCTAAAGATGACTCTTGAGGGCATTGCCATCAATCCTTTGCCACCATTTCCAATGTTCTCAGCCGAAAGAATGTCATCCAGTCCCTAATTTATCCATACTCTGACCCAACAATCTGATGCCACTGTCCCTATATCACCTTTCCATGTGGAACATGCTAGAATCGAGACTCTACAAGAGTCTGATGATAAAGTGCCTACCAAGACCGTTATGCCACTTGTTGCACCAGCTTCACTCCCGCTTCATATGAGTTGGCAAGGGTGATTCAGAAGGTCCCGCATGATGTGAAGGCCTCCACTTCTGTCTCAAAGCCACAACTGAAAAGAAAACAACACATGACACCAAATTGTGGGAGCTTCGTCAAGAGGAAGACCCGCGTCACTCAAATCGAACATTTCAAACGGGAGTATTCTTCCCCTTAACTCACTAGCTTTTTTTTCCCATTTTAATTATGCACTTCATTTTGTATATATGTGTTTTCATGCATTTAGGACAATGCACACCTTTTGTTTGGGTGTGTATGCTGCCTCACATTTATTGTCATGGCATTCATTCATCTTTATGTTTCCGTTTGCATTTTGTTATTGTCATATAGATTAGGTAGACTCATGCATACCAAACCATTAAAAAATAACTATTTTTTTGCCATGACTTGTTTTAACCTGATAATTTTGCCGACACTTTTGCTAGCATAGTTAGAATTTGCACTAGTATGCCCTGTTCAATGATGAAATTAGAATATCTAGCTAGCATTAGCCGGTAGTTTAGTAATGCCATGTTGCTTGGCAATTGATGTATAGCTTAGGAAACTTTTAGTCTCTCTTAAATATGTATTATGCATCTAGTTCCCAAGACAAACTTAGGATTCTTAAAGTTGAACTCAGAAAAAAATGCCAGAGTAAAAGTAAAGAATAAGGCAACAATGTTTTGCCAAAGGCAAGAAAAATTTTAGAACACTCTTCTACCTTAGATATAATAAGTAACTTGGGGCTTCGTGGTTTGCTCCCTTTTAGTTCTTAGGCCAACAAAACTTTAGGGTATGAGTGTAATGGGTTAGCCTAGTGGTGTAGTCTGGATTAATGTGAGGATTCGTGGTATGCTCCCTCTTATTTCTCACGCCAAACAGCGTCATGACGCGAACCCTAATTTAATGCCAGAAAAAAAAGAAACCCTTGGTAAATAATAATAATAAATAAAAATGTATTTCTGAGTTTGGATAGTAAAGATTTGCAAAGAGAGTTAAATGATACTTGATGCATATTGCCTGCACTCCATGTACATTTCATGACCCTAGGCTAGAGTTACATTGTTGCGCTTGAATTTGCTGATCTATTGGCATTACTGCTCTGGGATATCTGAGGAAAGAGCTAGGAACAAATTTTGCTTGCTAGCTTGTGTTGTTAATCAGGGGAATTTTACTGAGGTATTTCCTTAATTTTCTGTTTTATAAATTTTAGTTGCATTACTTAAGGACAATTAATGAGCTAGGTTTGGGGGACTGTTAAGTACTACTTTTCATGTATATATTGTCATGCTTTTACTTGAATTTGAGTAAATATTTGTGCATTTAGCTAGTAGATTCATGCATTTACATCTAGGAGTTAAGGAATGTTTACTTTGCACGAGGGAAAAGGTATTTTCCTTATTGTGATAGGTAGGACAGGTGCAGGATAGGTTTGGCAGAGCGAGACAGGAGCAGAGGAGAAGAAGAGAAATACCGAGTGCCATTGGCAAAAGTTGGACGAGGATTGGCAAGCTCGGTTGGCAAAGAAAGAAAGTCTGATGCCCGGTCAGTTAGCCGTTAGTCAAAGACTAGGTCAACCCTAATTCAAAAAAGAGGATAAGAAGATAACACACCTATCGTGCATAACAAACTTTCAAATGAAAACCTTATCTAGGGTTTTCACGAGCATCTATATAAAGGAAACCTATCAACGAGCCAAATGAGGCTGTACCTTGTTGAAGAAAGAGGTGGAGGGAAAACCGTGGTTCGATTAGGCTATGACCGAGAGCTTTGGATCCATTGAAGGTTGTATCGATAGATCTCCTTTTTTGTCCATTTCTCTTAGTTTTTAATTCTGTTATGATGGTGATGTTTATAAACGATGATTTGTTGATGGTTTCCCCAGCCATGAACAAATTCTTTTAAGTTTGCAAGGAGTGTTTTGCGA
Source organism: Hibiscus mutabilis (assembly GCA_019671005.1). Classification (NCBI taxonomy): domain Eukaryota; kingdom Viridiplantae; phylum Streptophyta; class Magnoliopsida; order Malvales; family Malvaceae; genus Hibiscus; species Hibiscus mutabilis. The sequence goes on along the minus strand of CM033739.1, from coordinate 27,851,776 downwards.
TGAACACTTAGCATTTTGGGTTTTTAATAATTGGATGCCTTGGTAATTTTTTGTATACTTCTCTAGTGCTTAATTTTCTAAATTTCTTTGCCATACGACAGTTGGCATTACATGCTCATTATCCCTTAATATGTTAACAGACTTAGGAGATAAGGTTAATTGCCAAGTACTAAGGAGAGAAACTTCGATGGAAGATGTTCAAGTAGATTAGCTTACTTCCTAAAATTATTCCAATCTAACATTCAAAAGAGTTCTAAGTCATAATTCAACATTGACATCACAACAATTGAGTATTGGCATCATTTTAAGCATGCTTGAACCATTAGAGCATAAGTATTAACAACCTATATGCAAAACTATATAGGCCTTCAAGCATCAAACATATATGCCAACTACCAACAATCATGCTTTAATCTATCAACATAATAGTCCATCAAACCACAACATATAAACCTGCCAAAAACAATAAAATCTAGATTGCAAAACCCCTAATAACATGGTAACACATTGCCTTATTAACCGAATTAAAACTAAGTTCCCATGCTCAAGTGGTTATCGTATACTTGGACCTTCCTTGTCGAAAGAATGCTTCTCTTCAACTCTATTTCTCTACATCAATGGGAAAAGAGAGCGTAAGCACACAATGCTTGGTGAGGTTGCTCATAGACAAAACATTGATGCATTTCAAAACCCTTTTGAAGCCAAATAACATTTGAAGTGAAAAGCATGCTTAGTCAACCAAAGCATTTTCCCGTTTGTTTCCAAAACGTATCATGCATAACAACCATATGCATCAAAAATCTTTTCATATATCTCATATGTCTCATATATCTCATATCTTATCAAGTATTGTGAACCCGGATAGACTTACCTCTATCTTTTCGTTCAAAACAAAATGTTTAATAAACCCATCGGATACACGAATTTCCCCAGTAGACTTACCTCCACTAAATCTCACTTTGGCCCGAGTTAGGCTCACCCATACCCATCATGATAGACTTACCTCTACCACCAGCAATAGGCTCACCCCTATTGCAAGAAAACGAAGAATACCATTAGACTGAGTAGCTATACCGCTATACCTCAAGAGCCGCGGAGCGTCCGACTTTATATTATAGTGCACTTTAAACCCTATGGCATGCCAACTATATCTGATACTTTCTCATCTATGTCACATAGCCAATATATCATTTTCAAATACATTTACTTACTGTTTTCCAATGCATCTCACAAAACTATTTCATATGCAAAACCACATTGCCAAAGGCAACAACATATTCCTTCAAGGAATTATTCTTAATGCTCATAGGCATATAAAACTTTGATATACATTGCATATTAAACCAAAATGATGCATTTACAGTAAGTAAATCAAACCATGCTTTTAAAACCAAAACATGAAATCTGCAAGATCCTACCAAGCCAATACTCAAAGGCGAAATAGGGAAAACTTACACTTAAGCTTAGTTAAGCTTTTTAGGCTTTAACTAAACCCCCATGATCCATCGATCAAACCTTTAAAGGGTTGCAACTCATTTACACACTCACCAATACATTTTTCTTTGCTCGCAATACGAATCGAGCCGCCAAAAAGTGATTTACGCCACTAGGCCACCTTGCCTTGATCATTCCCTATTTTAACAACATAAAACCAAAAGGAAAATGCATCATTATGCATTCTACTCACTGTCAAACAATAATCCCCTTCATCCTTAACAATATCGTTCCTAACTTAGCCAAAACAACTGAAAACAACATCGTTCTTCAATCTCCCAACACTTATGCAAGACCGAACCTAGCGAGCTACATTAGGTTTACCAGGTATACCGTGAGAAGAAACTCGAAACGCAACCATTTTTTTCTTATCTTGTCTAAAGGCATAATTATCATCCTACATGTTCATACAGACAACAGGTGAAAACTCAGCTCAATCGGGCATCATTTTGACATCTAATTTGACATAAACGCAATTTAGGGACTAAATTGCAATTTTAGTAAAATAAGATAACTTTACCCAATTTTATGTGACCATCCTTTAATTAAATATATTTCGTGATTACATGTCGAAAATCAACTTAATACGATCATCCATGCTCACTCAACTGGTAAAACAAGACCCAGGGACTAAAACGAAAGAAAACAAAATTGCCTTTCCATGACATCAATAGAATAAACTGCCTCCGTATCAATACGCTAGGGCCCGTATCGATACGGTAATGCAACTTCGTTTTAGTACGCCAAGCACCGTACCGGTACGCCACTTCGAATACAAAATTCCATTTAATTTTTAAAACACTGTACCGATACGGTCATCCAGTGTTTTGGTACGCGACCTCGTTCCAAAAGTGAAATTCCAATAGCATTAAATCGTATCAAAACGCCTACACCCATACCGAAACACCCTGCCCAAAATTGCCTAGTTGTATTGATACGGTCCCCTCGTATCTGTACTCTTGGGTTTGTAATGTCAAATTTAGCTGGTTTTTCACTCGAATCTAGATGCATTTGGGTCCTAGCAACTTGCATACAACAACCATAAATACATAAACTCACATCTATACTAAGATTAAACAACCTAAAACAAACTCATGTATCCAAAGGATCACTCTAGAGGCATGCTTCCTAAACCACTTTGCCAAACATACCAAAATGCACAAATAGGCCAATCTCAGCATAAGCATCATATCAACACAACCAACACAGCATGATAAAATTGCTCAAACCATCACAACATGGCAAACTACAAGGAAACTCTAGATGCATACCTAAGCAACCATTCATCCACAAGTTTAAGCAAGGATTAACATCAAGCTTAGCAACATCAAACCATCCTCAAGAACCAACATAGAAACATACTTAAAACCCATAAGGAAACAAAATTACAACTCCAAAAAACCATGGCGAACACATTGCCTTATTAACCGAAATATAAAGCGAGTTCATACTCAAACTTGTAAATGTCCTTGGATCACTTAGCCTTGCCTCTTGCTGCCCCCAAACCTTAATGTTCTACATCATTAGGAAAAAGAGAGCTTAAGCACACTTGCTTAGTGAGGATGCTTATAAATAATGATGCATTATAACCATTTGAAAACCATATGCTTGTTTTCCAAAAACATGCTTACAATCAAAGCATTTTCTATGATTCCAACCGAATCAATACATAACAACCTCTATGCAGCAACATATACATTTTCCATGCCAAAATCCCAAGGCATTATATCACAAAACATGCTTAAATCCCAAAGCATTAAAAATAGGTTCAACACATGAACTTTCTCATATATTGGCATTTGTAGTGACCCGGATAGACTACCTTTATCCTATACATATCGGATACATAGATCTCTCATACCATGCCTAGTTAATCCGCATGATATCCCAAACTTTGCCTTGTTAAACCGCAAGATTTGTCACCCTAACCTAGTTAAACCGCGAGATTCCAACCTTGCCTAGTTAAACCGCAAGTGTACTGACCTTGCCTAGTTAATCCGCAAGATCACCATCAATTTGGGTTGCCTAGTTAAATCGCATACCCCGAATGAGGTTCCCAATAGTCTGAGTGGCCTTGTTAAACTGCCATACCTCAAGGACCCATGGCCACGATCGATTTTGTTCAGATTTTATAGTGCACTTTTAATCCTATGGCGTGCCAACTATATCCGATTGTTTTCTCACCATGTCACATAGCCAATATACCATTTACAAACCATTTACTTACTGCTTTACAATGCATTATATAAAACATCACATATGCAAATCTTATTGCCAATGCAATAACACCATTCCCAACCGGAATGAAAACAAATGCTCAATAGCATTTAATATACTTTCAAACCCCTACATATGTACTCAAAATCATGCATTTCCAGTAAGTAAACCATACCATGTTTATCACCAAACCATGCAATCAACATGCTCATATCCAAGCCGATATTCAAGAGCAAAATAAGGGAAACTTACTTCCGAGCTTAGGTAAGTGTCTCACGCTTACCCTAAAATCCAAACAACCTTTACAAACCTTAGTAAAGCATTTAAAACCAGTTTCCACTCACCGATACGCTTCACCTTCCTTGCCAACCCGATACAAGCTCTTGGCAAGCAATAATCAATGTCAAACTTTGTCGCCTTGATTATCCCCTATTTTAAACGCATAAAACTAGAGGATAAATGCATCATTATGCATTCAAACCACTGCCTCAAAGCAAAACCCCGCAACTCTCAGGTTGCCCACTTAGAAACCATCCGAAACAAACCGAAATCATCCCCAAAGACTTCCAAAACTTAACCTAGCCATAATATAACGATTCAAACCATTAAAATTCATCAATTAACATCCAAAAACCCTTTCCCAACATCCTTTTACTTCCAACAAAGATTAAACTCGAATATCATCACAAAAACTCAAATATAACAACCTAAACAATTAGAGATCCAAGAGTTTCGGGATTCTATTGATAAAAACAACTTATCAACATCATAATGCATCCAAAATATGTATTAAATCAATCTTAAACACTAGAAATCAGATCCACTTCTAATATTACCTTGTTACATCAATTTTACCCAATTTACTCAATCAAATATTGATAAATCATTAAAATCAGTTTACAATTCATAAATCAAGGATCAAACACTTGGGAATTTCAGTAAAGAACCATAAAATAGAGGAGATCATGAACCTTACCCCTATTTTGAGATTTCTCCCTCAATTGGTTTGATAAAAGCTAAGAAAACAAAAGATTTAAATGAGATTTTGTAAAAACAATGTTAATTAATCAAGTACAAATAAAAAATACAAGTTAAAATACTTCTCACCTCTGGATTTTGATGAAAACTTGAGTGTTTGTATGAGGATAGAATAAAGAGAAAAGTTGAGAGAAAAGTTACGTGAATTTTCTTTAAAAAACTTAACTAACTTTTTAACTAAAATCCATTTTTAATTAACTTTAAAACACATGTTAAAATATCTTTAATTGAGGGAGAAATCATCAGAAAAACTTGGTAAAATAGCTCTCTAAATATTCTAAGAATTTGACCCTTTTCATTTTAGTCACCTTTAAAAGCAGTTTTCAAAAATTGCATTTTGGTCACCAGCTAAAATGTCCAATTTTCAAATATTATTTTCCAAAATTGATTCCACCATTATACTTAATATAATTAATAATGATTTTAGAATATTTTTCCACAATTTTATCACCTTCAAAAATATTTAAACCAATTTAATCCCGAAACTGACCCGAAACTCTAATACCGGTCCACCGGACCTACGAACTAACCTTTAAAACATCTAAGCCCAAAACTGAGGTGTTACATACCATCAAACCTATGATTCCAACATTCAATCCTCATCAAAATAGAACCAAGAACACCTCCTAAACATCCTTATACCTCCAACAATTCAAGAACACACATAATAGCCCCCAAAACCACCAAAAACCCACCAGATTTATTTCAACAATCTCATTTCACATTATGTTTACCTTATCAAAATGTGAATCTACCCAATCAAAATCTTCAGGTTTTATCAACTTAATTAAATCTTTAAGCAAATCATCAAAAATCTCAATTAATCAATCAATTTCTTGAAATCCATTGCAAAACTAAGTTAAAATCAATCCAATATCAGTCAACTACTAGGGAATATCAATAAAGAACCTTAGTTTTAAGAGAGAAGAAGAAATTCACCTTTGAAGAAACTCCCACCAAAATTGAATTAAGTATTTCCTTGAAATCAAACTTAAGAAATGGATGAAATTTTTGAGAAATCTTTGTAAGGTTTTATTAGGAATCAAAAGTAGAATTAAATGATAATTTCTCCATTAAAAATCAGCAAGGAATTCTAATTTTTTTTTTTTGGAAATTGAAATGGAAAGTGAGGGAATATAAGGAGAGAAAATTAGAAAGAATAGGAAAACAATTTAGAAACCAATTAACTACCAAATCCTTACTCAATTAAGGTAGTAATTTTTTTGATTAAAAAAATTAGAAAATAATAGCTCTCTAAGGATTCTTAGTATTGTCCCATTTGCAAAATAGTCACTAAATCATTTTTACAAAGTTTACATTTCAGTCACTAAATCAAAAATCTATTTAATTAGATTAAATTAACCTATAATTAAAAACCCAAAATAGTTAATATAATGAGTAAACACCTTTTAAAAATCCAACCCTTTGCCAATTAGTAAAAATTTCCACTTTTATATTTTAATTTTACCAAAAACATATTCAATTCATTAATCCAGTTTAACTGGTCCGAACTGATCCCAGTAAAACCCCTAAACCTTCTAAACCTATTTTTGGGGTGCTCCAAATATGTACCCATATTGTTTCTTCGCATGTTGCTGACATAACTAGCATTCTCTGCATGCTGTGGGAAATCCTCATAATTATGGTTCTCGCCACAAATCTCACAGGAAAACACAAGAATATCAGTTTGTTGAGCTAGATAAATGGGAGCAACTTCACTTGTTCCCTCCATATTTTTTATTTTGTTATCCAAAAAAGAAATTTGTGCCTTTAGAGAAGATAGATCATCAAGCTTGAACACTCCCGGTGCAGCTTTACATGATACAACCCTTAAGATAGGATAATGAGAATCATTCTAAGCAAATTGCTCCAACACACCAACAATAGTATTGTAGGTGCAATCAAGTAATGGACCATTTGATGACCCATCGACAAGATGTCTTATGGCTGTATTCAACCCATCGTAAAAAATTTCAATATGAGTTTCTTGTTGAATGTCGTGGTTGGGGCATCGTTGCAACAAAGACTTAAATCGTTCCCAAGTAGTGTGAAGAGTCTCATCATCTAACTAATAGTAGGCTGTAATATCATTCCTCAAGCATGAGTTCATTATCGGTGGATTAAAGCGCAAAACAAACTACGTTGCAAGATCATTCCATGATGTAATAGATCCAGCAAGTAAACCTCAGAACCATGTGCAAGCTATACCCTATAAAAATAGGGAAATAATTGCATCCGTAAGGCATCATCAGGAACACCTTGTTGACTAAATGAAGCACAAATTAAAAGGAAATATTGAATATGCTCTCGAGTGTCTTTATGTGGTAACCCCACATATTGCATATTGGAGTTGAGCATTTGGAACATAACCGGGTTCAACTAAAAATTCCCAGCCTGAATAGGAGGTCTAACAATTCCTGGATATAAATAGTCCAATTGGAGAATAACAACCTAGCAGATTATTCTGTTTTGAGCTGGTGGGTGCAGTGGTGGGTTTTTAGGATCATGAGAGAATCCCACATTGTTGTTTGGTTGTCTTTCCATCCTACTATTTTTGTGAATCCTTCTTCTTAAGGTCCTCTCAACATCTGGATCTAGTACAAAGAGTGGTGTGGTAACACTTCTGGTCATACAACACCTACAAAATGTAATAGAAAAGGAAATGAAGAGCAAAAAGAAATATATTAGAAACAACTACAAACTTAAATAAAGAAAACATTTTTGCAAGCATGTCAGTAGTATCACTACTTCACTTTCAAATGTAATATCACTATACGATTCATCGTCTAGCTGATTATTTAAACTATCATTATAATTCAATTTAATGCATCATATACTATTAGTAAGTAAATAGTTTACATGCCCACTAGAGATTGTCATAATTTAGAATGTCTTACTGATGTTCTGCAGATTGTAGCTTGAACAACATGCTTGACTCCTCTTTCAAGCTCCAACTTTTCAAGCTTGTGATTCCTCCTCAGAGCTTCAAATATAATCTCTTAGCAGATCAATTCTTTCTTAGCTTCTATCCTAACCATTTCAGTAGTATCACTACTTCACTTTCAAATTCTCCCCTTATATGTACTGACAGTACAAACATCTTATAATGAGATAGTATTGAGTTATTTTCGTCATAACTTCAATCCTTAGTAGGAGCTAAGTTCCATGATTATTTCACTGTATCATATCCGCTATGGGTCATTTCTTGACCTCCAAGATTCGTCAATTGACGAAATCCATTATCGTTTTACTTTCCTTATTCTAGTACCATTTCACCTTATACTAATGAGGAGCAACATCAAGTCTTACAATCAGTACATCAGTAATATGACATCCTAGGGGCATGTATTTAATGAAAACTCCATATCAAACTTGGTTTAGCATCCAGAACTAGCTAAACCTTTTCTCTGATACCAATAAATGTAACACCCCCTTCCCGTATCCATACACCGAACACAAGTAAAAAATGTCACGAAAATTCAAAATTCATCTTACATTAAAAATCAGGAGCTAAATTAATTTTTTAACTTATAAATAATGATATCATCATATCACAAAAATTCTATCATAATGCGTAAAAATTATACTTATAACATATCATTTAATATACACGACAAAACCATTACAAGGCAGGTCGGTTAGGTATTTTAACAAAATAGACAGATTATTTCGTACATGCCACTAATCTTAAACCAAACCAGGGTGTCATAAGTACCGAAAATAACCCGTCGACGTAGAATCTCCTTCCAAAAGAGATGTTGATGCAAAGCTCCACTAATACTTTCGATTACCTATGCGTATAACCAAAACACTCGCTAAGTATAACTTAGTGAGGCATAAGGAAAGTAACATATATAAAAATACTTAATAAAACATGATACTTTCACAAACATAATATTCTTTGAAATCATACATTCTGTAATGCAAGAAAGCATAACACAATCATTCTTTGACTCAAAATCATACTTCATTTCATGAAGTCATATAGCCCAAGGTGAATATCAAGTGATTAAGGTACAAGTTGTGTACTATAAAGTACTGTCCTTTACGGGAGACATGAAGTGTCGAATACAGGCGCCACAATAAAGTGACAAATACGGGCGACACAAAGTGTCGAATATAGGCGCCACAATAAAGTGACGAATACGGGCGACAAAATATGTCGAATACATATTAAACTCATAATAGTATACCACAATATAATCCAACTCAATATTCTACTACCAAGGGAAAACTTTAAAACAATTCTTGCAATAATGACAGGTAACCCAAATTTCATACATACATACATTTATCATATAAAACATCTTCATAATAGAGCAGTTCATACTCCAATATGTTCAATAACTTTTCATGGTATACTGCCATTTAAAACTATATCGAATAATTTGTCATGAAGATATCATACTATAAAATATGTATAAGCATAAAGAATATGCCACAATCTTTAAATCATCAAAATAAAGTATCATGCTAAAAACATGTTTTGCTTTTATAAAATCTTTACCTTTTAGGTCGACTTATCTCAAGTCTTCCTATAATATGTATGTTAACTAACATACAATTTATAAACATGTATGCACTCGCCTTAGCCTTGCAATATGATTTCCTATTCGATATTAGTCTCGGATTATATCCTTTCCCGGTATACTGGTACAACCTTGATTTTTATCAGAATCTACATTAAAAAAATAACATGTACCATTTCAAAGTATATGTTAGAACATACTTAATTCATATATAATAATGGAAAGTAAATAAAATAACTATCCATTATTTACAAAAAATGATCTGATAAAACTTTACATATTCGAACCAATATTTCTCATACTTTTCTTTAAATTTCCAACTTTTCCCAAAATTCACCTTTTAGTCCCTAAAGACACCTTTAAGCTTCCAATATCCATTTTCAAGCCAAATCCTTACATTTCTCATCAGTTACACTTTAGGACCTAAACTTTAAAAATTTACAACTTAGTCCTTAAATTTTCGAAATACACAAATTGGTCCCAAAGTTAGTATAAACTTCAAAATCAACCTTCAAACCATTTAACTTGATTTTCTAACATTAACATACTTCAAATATAAGCTTGACAATTAAGTCCATAAACTTTCCAATATTTACAATTTGGTCCCTAATACAAAATAATTAGGAATTTTTATTCCAAACACCTTGTATCTTTATTTTAAACCATTCTTTCTTCAATCACATCTTAAAATTCCAAACTTAGCATAAACCTTAATTTTCCATCTTTCAAGAACATGAGTATTTCTTCAATCTAACAACATAAACAAGCTTCTATAAAATCTTTCTCATCATTTCCATCATCAAAATAATTTTTGCAAGAATTTCCCTTATTTCTTCATCATAGCCGAATAATCACCTAGGCTTTTTCCATGGGATTTTCAACATTCGAGCCATAGAAACAACATCACAACATCATAACCAACAAGAACAACCTTTAAAACTCAATTTTCCATCATGCTCTTCATCCACCAAATCACCAAACTACATCTTAGAGACATGGAAACTTAACAAAAACTATACCAAAAGATAGAGAATTTCAAGGAGATTAAATTTCTATTTCATGTCTCAAGCCTAAAACCAACCATGGAAGCTTAAAAATCAAATTGAAATCTCACTTACCCTAGATATGGTGTTTTGGGCAGCCTTGGAGAAGAAGAGAAAAAAATTTGTTCAACTTTCTTTCTTTAATTATGCCAAATGGCATAATATACACCAAATTTTATAATATAAATCTTTAATAGTCAAAAGACCATTATACCCTTGAGTTATAACCAATCCCATGCCAACACACATCTTTTCTTATCCAAAATAATCAATAATAATCAAAAAGTAAGGGTGAAATGACCTTTTTGCCCTTAATGAACCAACTTATCTTCAAAAATGCCATTTTCACCTATTTCACCAAAAATTGCATAGAATCGAATTTAAACCAAATAAAAATGATTCAAACACTATACTATCATATCCTTCAAGTCTTTCTAAGGCTTCCATAAAATTTTCATAATTTTCTGAGTTCGAATAATCATTCGAATAAATTTCTTAAACTTATTCCCTGTATAGCCTTTCGCACAAATCCCGTACCAAAAATCTGATTCCCACCAAAATTCTTATACCGGGATAAACTATTCATTTTTTCCATAAAAAATAATAATTGGGAAAATTACCATATTGGTCCCTAAACTTTTCCCAACTTTTCACTTTAGCCACCAAACTTTAAAATTTTATGTTTTAGTCATTGAACTAAAACCACGAACTTTTGATTCTTTGCATTTTAGTCACTAAGCAAATATTGGGGTATTACAAATAAATGATTGATTGTGCTAGCAATAACAGAGTAAATAAAGAGATAGAGAAATACGAAGAAGAAGCCTGGATCTCCTTGGTTCAGTTTGGCAGAAAAATCAAGTACACTTTGAGGGGAAATGATGTCTCAATAAGCAATTAAAAGGCCAGCTTGGGTACTAGCTTCCATTTAATTTTTCAATCATTGAATCAGGGATGTAGATCAGCTTCAACTCTCGTTGTAAGTTGGAACTATAACCCCTTGGTGGATCAAATTTTATTGTATCCAATCAACTTTCGTTGTAAAACTTGTTAATCTGACTTGTCATTGTATTCGTCGATGTTAGTGGCTAGTTTAACACTTTCATGCAAAATGATAACTAGATCCAACCATTAAAAACTTAAGAGAAAGTTAACACAAATATATATTAAACTAAAGAAAGAGTTTCAACAAGTTTATAAAGCTCAAGAAATTAAACCATCATCAATTAAGCATGAAATACAAAAGTATTCTCCACAAACATCTAAATAAGGAAGAATTTAAGAATATAACAACGTATTTACCTTGATTCAACACTTGATTCCTCTTTTCCTCAAATAATTCTACCTTACTTTACCTCAGTTACCAAAAATAAGCTTAAACCACCATGGAAGGATGGAGAAAGCTTAGAGGTTAAAGATGATATGAGAAAATGGGAATAGCATGACTCTCTCTCTCCTCCCAATTAGTCCTTTTATAGGCCACCCAAGAAATGACACTTGTACTGCAGGTGATTTACGTGTCTTAGAGCCATACAAAGTTTGTTACAACAAATAATGCTGCTGGCAAGGTCATCCTTATCCTTAGCAGACTGGACAACTGGTAGATGCAGTGTCGAACTGGCTGTAGTGGTGAGAACTTCCTCTGAAGGGACATTATAAACGCAACTACAATAAGGCAAAAATAGGCAAAAATGTATAAAACAAGAGCCATTGAGACTAAGTCAGATAAAATGCAGAAATGGATGCAATGAACATAGAAGTGGGGACAATTAAATCTATAAATATAGGGAAAATAAATGCTCTTAAAAGAGCTCTCAATCAACTCCCTGAACACATCTCTAAGTTCAATCTTTATTTTTGAACCTATCAAATCATCTTGGCGAAGATTGACTCTAGAACTTTGCACTTTTCTAACCTGCAGTCTTGCCATCCCATATTTGGTATTCATTATCTAATCTAGATATTATGACTTGAGTCTCCAAAGTTGTCCTTTGTGGGTATTACTTGTCAACACTCAAGCTTTCGTGTACTATCATGATTGGCATTATCTTTGACCTATTATAAATTTTAGCTCATGATGAACCAAACTTTCTTCATTCATGGGTCTATACATCAAGAACGATATCTGCTTCAGGGTCCCTACATTTTAGATCTCCATATAAAGCAATAAAAAATGCTAGTCTACTTGTTCATTTCAATGCAAGAGACTTATGAGGATGAATGAGATAAAATAATTAAATTATTTTGAAAAGCATGGCAAACAATTGTTAATAAAATCAAAATTAGGTATGGAAAAAAGATCAACCCAAGTGAAGCTTATGTTTAAAGGATCGCGAATGTTGTGGTGATATGTACACATGTGAAGTCTTTTTGGGTTATTAGGCTTCCAAGAGGAACATTTCCCATATGACTAATTTCTAACCCATTTGAGTGGCTCTCTTTAACTCACAAACTCACTATGTTCCATCTTTCCCTCTTTTTCGATCTCTATCAAGCATTAGAAATGTGGCAATCCTTGAAGAAAGGTTAACCCTGATAGGAGGGATGTTATATGAAGACAAACTCATATAACTCAAATATCCATGTATGATCAAAATGGTCTTTAGAGGGTTGTAATGTAAGCCATGGCTATGGTTATGAAAGAAAGGATATGTAAGCCCAAATAAGTGTTTAAAAGAGATAAAACCAAGGATCTTTTCTTCCAACTGAAATCTCAATTATGTACTGTCTGATCTGGTATGCTTAGATGAAATACTATTTTCTCTTTTTTTGGATAGTTCTAGACTGCCCATTTTTGGGTTTTCACCCTAGAGTTCAATTCCTTTCATCTAGTTTAGGAACACGTAGCTTCGAACCCACTTGTGTCTTGGCACTGCATTGATGCACGTTTCCATTCAAAGGTGATCAATCCTTCAAGGCTCTTTTAAATAGAGATTCATTTGGATGAAGAATTCTTATAGCCCTTTCTCTCTCTCATTTTTTTTTTACAAAATTGCACTTTTCAATTTAGTGTTTTCACTTTTGATTTCTTCAACCTTTACGTTGTTAACTTTTAGCTTGATTTGGTTGGCTCTCTAAGCACAAACTTTTCTTCTGCCATTTCCTTTTATATGTTTTTCTTGCTCAAATTAAAACTTGTATTCAATGCATCCATTCTCTTTTATTGCCCCTAATCCATAAGGCATCATCTTCATAGCATGATCAGAACCAAACGTCATTCATTTGGCCACAAACTTTTATCTTCTTTGCCCCTAGTGTGGCGATGATCCTTGGTTTAGGTTTAATGGAAAAAAATTATCAGGCCCAAAGGGGGACAACAATGGATATTTTCTTATTTTCTTACCTTGTGAAGGGAAATGAAGGAATTCCAAATGTCCTCCCATATATGAATACATCGAACAAAAGCATTCTTCAGGTGGTAGATGTTTTAGGGTTATTACTTCATTCAAAGACCTTGAACAACAATCCATGAGAGGAAAATTCACTCATAGTTTGTGTATGGGATTTTCCCATTATTCCTAAACACTTTGTGTTGTCCTTTCCTTGGCCTAAATAGAACATAAGGTGTTCACATTTCTAGTACCCTCACAACATTCGATTTCTTCTAGACATAAGCTGTATAGAATTGATTTTTTGGATTTGAATTAAAGTCACCCTTGCAATTGATATTCATGGACCTGATAAAAAGGTATATACATATATGTTTGCAAAAACAAACATTATCCCATAATAAAGAATAAATGAAATATTTAAAAAATCAAATAATATAAAATGCTTGCCAAATGAAATGCATATGAATGTCTCTTTCATTGAAATCAAAACAAGTAAAAATGGTCTGATAAAAACTCCTCATTTTGTTTCTTTTTTTTTTCTCTCTTTTTTTGTATAAACAATTTTAGGATCATCTTGTCCATGAGTTTTCTTGTTTCTTCAATCAACTGCTTACTTCTTTCCACAGAATGTTTGATCATCTTCACATGGAAGTTAAAGGCAATCTTCGACTTTGTTGGAATCGACTTGTTCTCTAACAGTCTCACGATCTTCAAGTAATTTAGCATTGGGGTAATCATCCAAGTTCTGGCTTTAACTTGGTCTTTTTGTGTTTGTTTTCTTGGTGGTCTCCATTTTGTTTCTTTTAGATTATGTCGATGCCTTAAAGGCAGGAGCACCATGGTTATCTCTAAAGTTTACCCCTAAATCCTTGGGGGTGGTTTACAGATGCCCTCATTATATTGAACTGGATTTTCTTATTGCGTAACAACATTTCATGCTGAACCTTTATGTAAGATGTGGTACTCCCATCCAGAATCTTGTCTTTACCGGTATCTCTGGCCCTAAACGATGCAGTGATATGAGATTGAGAAATCTGATCCTTTATACTTTGTTCAATCCTATCTAAGAGATCTTCAATGTCCTTTTGCCTTTGCTCTATTTTGGCCATTCTATCATCCATCATTCTAGTTTGCAAACGGGTTTCATAAGAGAGCGAAATGATTGTAGATTAAACTTTCACTTTCTGCCATGATATTTCTCACAATTAACTTTAATGATTTATTAATGTGTGCAATGCATTATATATGACAGAACAATAATAAAAGCAATCAAAATATAAAATGCAAATGTGAATGCAAAAGGCGTTGATTCAAAAAGTCCTTCAGAAAGACTTTCATTAAGAGAAGATGTCTGATTACAAGAGATTGGCAAATGATTCTACATGAAATGATTAGTTGTTCTTCCTAATATCTTAACTTCATGAAGCAAAGCAAGCAACCGACGCCCCAACTCTATTTCTGGCCTAATACTTGCTGACAATTGCCTTGCTTCCATCGCCATAGCTTGAACATGCCTTGACACTTTTTGTACTTGAGCCAAAGCACTCATCATTGCTCGTTGTTGGTCCCGAATTAGCTGACCCGCTTGCTGAAGCCTAAAGACAATCTGACTATTGTCTTTTTGGATTACTCCCTCAATGGCGGTGAGTCTCTCCTTACAAGATTGAAGTGTGGCTTCCCATTCATCAATTTTGGCCTTCAACAACACATTCTCATCTTGAGCAAGTTTCAAAGCCGACATGTTGTCTTGATTGTGGTACTCTTGGAGGAGTCCTTCTAGTTGCATCATCTGAGCTTCCAACTCCTCATTTTGAGCCCTTAGTCCTTGATTTTGAGCTTGGCTTCTAGCTATTTCTTAAGTAATCACCTTCATTCCTTCAATCTTTTGGTTGACTTGACTTTGACTATCTTGATGAGACAAACTCAACTGTGCCAATTGAGCCATCAATTTTTGATTCTGAGCTTGACTAAGAGCTAGTTCTTAAGCAACAAACTTTAACTCCTTAGTCTTCATCTCAACTTGCGTCTTGCTAGCTTAATACTTTCAACCATAGTTTTCGGCCTTCTTGTTTGCCTTTTTGAGCTTCTCGATCAATTGTTTGGCTATAGTACACAAATCGTTCCTTTGAAGATTTCATTGCACTTCAGCCCACAACTTCTTTAAGTCTTCGTGGTCATCTTTAAGTATCTTCTTCTTCTTCAAGATGTCTTTTTCTCGGAGCTTCTAAGCATCTAACTCATACTTCATCATGGGCTTGGCTCTCTCGAGATCGACGATCCTCTTCTCTATCCCCTGACTATTTTTTCATGGTCCATCGAGGCTTTCTCTAGATTCGAGGGGCATCCCTTATATGCACCTCCATAGGCAAAACACTTCCCTGATTTGCGGGAGGGACAAAGTCATTAACCCAAATTTTCCTCCAATGGTCATACCCTAGTGCTAGTGGTTTAGTCTTGTCAAAAACTGCCATCTTGAAGACGTTGTTCCAAGAACGCTTCAACTTTGTAACCTTCGCCTTGTAGTTACCTCTTTTGTGTTCAAACTCGGACTTGTCTAAACCATGAGTAGCTAGGATAAATTGTCGCGACCCGAACTACCTTGACACAAGTAGTGCACAATATCCAATTTGCTAGAATGAACATCAATGCAAGATGGCCAAGAGGGGGTGAATTGGCAATTAAAATTTTGGTGGAAGCAAATGGAAAGGCAATAAAAAGTGGGACACATGATTTATAGTGGTTCAACCTTCTCAACAAGGTTTACATCCACACTAAGGATTTCTCAAATCCACTAGATTTGCTTTCCTTTTGAGTCTCTAGGAGATAAACTTACAACTCCCTTAAAGTTTATACACCAAAACCTTAAAAACACTCACAAAGAGAAATACAAATTTTAGAAAACTAAAAATCCTCACAAAGGCAGCATGTTTGCACAATTCTAGGCTCACTAAACCCCCAACACTTGAATAAAAAGAATACAATGAAGATCACTCATTGAAAATAAATGGCTCAAAGATGTTGAATGTGTTCTTGAATACTTTAGACTTGTTAAATAGTTTTTGAAGAAGCTTTGGAGACTTGATTTTATACCCCCTCATTGATTTCTAGCCGTTTGGGTAGTTGGGATATTGATTGTAGCCGTTGGGTTGCATTTTCCCGCAATAAATGATGTCTTCCAACACTGAGTATCGGTACTCGAACACTCTATCGGTACCTACAATAAGAAGAAATGGCCATTGCAGCAAAGGGGGTATCGATACGCGTGAATCTATATCGATATGGAGTGTGAGTTTTACAAAGGGTATCGATACGATTCGTACCGTATCGTTACTGATTTTGCTCACTGGAATCCTTGGAAGTCTGGCTCAAAAAGTCATATTGATACGCCTCAGAGGGTATCGGTACGAGTAACCATTTTTCAAAACTTATGGTTCCAATAAACTGGCAAGGCAACGGTCAAATAATAAATACAAAGATTTGGAAAATCTTTAACCACCGTACCGGTATGCTATAAGTCATACCAATAATCATAAGCAAATTTGGTTTTCAGGTTTAAAAGGGCGTACCAATACGCGACTAGTCGTATCGATACCCTATAGCCATTAAGTGTAAAACATATTTCCTGCAACGAAAATACGTACTGATATGGCCTAAGGCATATCGGTACTCCTATACCAAATTGGCTATTTTGAGTACCAAAATACGTAGAAATTATTTGGGGTTTAAGGTTTTAACTTAGAAATTATTTTAAGTTCGAATTCTTGTAATTTTGTGAGTAAACAAGTGCTTAAAAATTTATTCCTTTTTACAAAATACTCCTTGTTATATCAAAATCAAATATTGGTTTAATAATCTCCCTCTTTTTGATATAAGAAAACCAAACTAAATTTTTAGTTCACCTCCCCTTTCTTTAAGGCTAAAAGATAGTTTATTTTTTTACAAAACTTTGAAAATTTTATATCTCATACTTCTCCCCCTTTTTGTTAAATCAAAATCAATTAGGGCAACATAAACACAAGTAAAGAAATATAACTCCAAATATTATAAATCCAAATCATAATATTCAAAGCAACATAAAATCCAGCTTAAACTTAAAAACATAAACCAAAGCATGATAAAGTCATAGGAAATCAAAAGAAACAAAGATGCAAAAACTCAAATCCTAATAGGTAATATAATGTTATATGAATGAGATGCATAGCCTAAGAGTCGTCCCTCTTCATCTTCATCTTCATCTTTATCCTCGTCTTCGTCTTCCTCATCTTCATAACGAAGATCATGACCACATCATTCAATATGAAAAACGGTGAGTCATATTCATCAAGGCAACAAGATGCAAAACTGAGGTCACTCTATCATCCATGAAAGTTAAACGAGCATCAATAGCATCAAATCGGGTATCCATGGTAGCAAACTTCCCATCAAGGTAAGACATGAGAGCATCAAGAGAAGGTGAAGCAACCAGAGTAATGGGGGATATTCTCCACTAGATCGGCTTGAGCACCACCGAGAAGATCTGCATTACGAATCTATTCTCTATTGTAGAAGGTGAACTTGGATCGCCGGAGAGACTTGTCATCCATAGGGTCGGTAAGAGGCACTCCAAGATCAAGGGAACAATCTATCCCAAGCATGTGAAACATAAAGTTAAGAGCGGTGTCATAGGTGAAGGAAGACACAAGGGTGGTATGACGGTTTTGGACAAGGTGGACTAACTCGACAAACATTATTTGGGCAAGGTTTGCACTTTTTCCTCATGAAAACAATGGAGCAAAAAGTCATCCACCATACAAATAGTAGACCACTTACCACTGGATGATCTAAACCATCAAGTGATGAGAAAGTGAAGAGAACGCGCATGGGCATCGAGAACGGTTACTAAGCCAACATAGATTTGACCAAACAAATTTTCATTATCAATACCCACATCTTCCATCCCCAAAAGATCGTCAATTTTAGTAGAATCAAGAAGAAATTTCTTTCCCATGAGATAAGACTTAATAGCTATGCCTTCGTTTTTCACTTGATTTAAAATACACCGGGCATTAGAGTAGAAAATACGAACAAAATTTTTGTAAATAATGCCAGGTATGTTTAAAAAAAGTCATGAATGTCCATCGCCTCATTAAATCAAGATAAAAGAAGTTAAATGCATCGGAGCACATAAAAGTATAGTCAACAACTTACTCATGACGGATTTTAAAAGTTTAAAGTGTTTAAAATACTCCATAGCATTGGGATATTTCGACTCATTAAAAAAATGGATAAAAAGTTGGTTGAGATTGGGTTTTGTACCATTATTTTTGGGATTGAGATTTGGTTTGGGACTGGAAGAGCTAGCACTCAAATCATTTCTAGATCTTTTCTTAGGAGGCATGGTTAAAAACCTGCAAAAATTCAAACCACAAAAACACATGTATGCATATACATCAAATTCAATCCAATAATTCAATCCAATGATCAAGGTAGTATAAAAAAATCTATATTGTATAGTTTAAAATCATATACAAATATAAAGAAAAAATTGGTATAATTAAAACTTAAAAACTATAAAATAAAATATACGAGTATAATAATATATTCGAATAAAAAATTCAGTTTTAAAAAGTTTTTATAAAATCTTTGAAAACATGGATATAGACATCCTAAATATAAAAATTTTAAACTTAAAACCTATACAAGTATGAAAGAATTCGAAATATAAATAAAATAGGTTTTTACCTTCAGTATGGATGAATGGATGAATGAGGAGATGATTTGCACGAAGCTTGATGATAATAGCTTGGGTTTAATGTTGAAAACTAAAGCCCCAAAGAGATTTGATATTTTTTATGAAAACTTGAGATATTTAAAGGGTTTAAATAGATTTTTCGGCTAAGGTTTTTAAGAGAAAAATTGGTCTTTGATTTGAATAAGGAAACCCTTAATTAATGGCTCCAGCTCACTTGTACCAATACGCATAAAGTGTGTACCAAAACCGCGTATCGGTACAAATTTACACATACTGATCCTCAACCTGTACTGGTATAGACCAAGCTGTACCAAAACGCTATCCCTGATACCTCGTATCGATACAACTTACCCCGAATTGATACCCTTTGACCAAAAATGACATTTTTGGCTTCAAAAGACCCAAAAATTTGATTTTAATTGAATCAATATGCATTCTTATGATCATCATGAATGGGAAAAATAGATACATATTCCCCCTAACAACATGAATAGATGCATACTTGAACAAAATCACACAAACATGAATATCAAGCAAATTCAAGCAAGATTTAAGATAAAAAAACGAGGCTTTAAGGTTCAAGAAGTTTAGTAAGCCATAACTCTCTCCTAAGAGACCAAAAGCGCTCCTTATCTAAAGGTTTGGTAAAGATATCTGTTAACTAGTTCAAGGTGTCTACATACTCTAGAACAACATCATTTTTCAAGACATGATCACTAATGAAATGATGTCTTATTTCTATATGCTTGGTTCAAGAATTTTGGATGGGATTCTTAGTGAGACAAATAACACTAGTATTGTAGCACTTTAAGGGGGTGATACCTACATCAATTCCATAATCTAAGAGTTGTTACATCATCCAAAGGACTTGACCACAACAACTACACCGAATATATTATGCCTCAGTGGTAGATAGCGCTACGCTATTTTGCTTCTTAGAAAACCATGATATCAACATGTTACCTAGGAATTGACAAGTACCAGAGGTACTTTTTCTATCTATCTTGCAACCTCCATAATCCACATTCGAATAAGCATGCAAACTAAAGGACGAGTCTCTAGGATACCAAAGACCTAAACAAAGGGTATCTCTATGGCATCTAAAGATTCTCTTAACGGCTTGTAGATGTGATTCTCTTAGACTAGCTTAAAATCTAGTACACAAGCAAACACTAAACATGATATTCGGTCTACTTGCGATAACATAAAGCAAAGATCCTATCATAGATGTATAAAGCTCAACACATTTACCTCCTTCATCTTTGTCAAGCTTTGTAGATAAGCTCATTGGAGTAGCTTGGGCCTTCACATTCTCCAAGCCAAACTTCTTGAGTATATCTTTGATGTACTTTGCTTGATTGATGAAGATACCATCCTTCCTTTGTTTGATTTGGAGTCCCAAAAAGAATGAGAGCTCCCCCATCATGCTCTTTGTTAAGTGTCTAAAAGTACTATTTTGTTCACCCTTTTTATTCATATTATTGCTAGACTTAGGCTCATATTAGTTGCATTATTAGCCATTCATGCATGTTTACGTTGTTTCCTTGGTGGTTAAGCTCGATATCATATTTTGATTAATTTTGTGGAAAAAGGGTACTACCGATAGTTATTTTTGTGTGTGCAGAATCACTTTCCAAAGCAAGGTTGGAACCAGTTGCCAAGGAATACAAGAAGGAGATGCCGACGTAATTGCCAGGGCAGTGCATGAAGGAGATGTCGAGATAGTTTCCAGGGCAATTTTCGATAAGGGATAAGATGATATGGTAACCGAAATTGAGGACTAGATAAACCCAAGATGACATGGAGCAAAGTTAAATCCCAAAGGAGTTTGATTTCCATGAAGAGGTCAAAGAGAAATTAAATCCCAAGAAGATAGGAGAAGATCTAGAAGGAATTTAAATATAATAAAGAATTATATTCTTTAAAAGTATTTAATTCCAACTTAACTTCCTCCTCACGAAAGACCTTGACCTAGCCCTATAAATTGAGGACCAAGCTGTCACCCAAGGAGATGCAAAAAGGGGAGAGAAATCGGCAAGAAGCTTTCAACCATTCTTCATCTTTTTCTTTCTTATTCGATTAGTTTTATGTTAGGGACTCTTTTTTTTTTGTTTCTTTTGAACCTAGCCATGAACTAAATCTATTTGGCTAAGGTTATTGTGTTTTGTGGTTGTGAGAAACAATTGGATTTTGTTTAGGTAATCAGAGTTTGCACTTTCAATTCAAGGTTTACTCATTCTTGGTTTTTATTCTTGTTTGCGAGTGAATTGGGAGAGGATCTCATGATTCTATCTATTTATCTAATATCAGGAGAGTTAGATTCAAGAAATGAATTAGCATGGTCTTTATTTAATCTATTGACGGTGAAGATTAATCCGGCTTAGGAATAAGTTAAGGATTTCAACGGCTAAGAGGAGCGCAAGATTGGTTGTTGTTCACCCTTGATTCACGCAGGGATGTATTGTCAAGGCATGCACAATTAGCTAGAGGTTCGACTTATGGATAAGAAGAAACCATTGAAGAACGCTCTGCCGAACCTTGAAGTTGCTGCCCAGCTGCCCAAACAGTTGCCGAGGTAACCGTTTGATTAGTTGCCAATGCAACCCAGCTGTGCAAGTTGCCACATCAACTGAGTTGCCCTTGCACCCTTTTACCAAGACGATCCAATTCACGATAACCTGGCCTATTCCCTCTCTTTTGATTACATCTTCTTTTACTTTATTGCTTTCTAGTTTAGTTGTTAGTTAAAACTCCTGCAATCACCTACTTGTGTTTTTACTTTTTACAGTGCAAGAGATTGAATTCTTGAAGTGGAACTAATCCCTGTGGAGACGATATCTTTTATACTATAACTTGTGACGTGTACACTTGCACAATTGCGGAGCACTTATTACGCGCAACAAGTTTTTGGCGCCGTTGCCGGGGATTGGCAATAACGACTTTGTTTTTATTTTCTTGCACTTTTTATTTTTATTGTTTAAGATTCTAAGGGTTAACAAACTTTGGTTTTGCATTGGTATATGACCAGGGCGAGACCGATTACACCAGAATATCCCTTTGATCCAAAAATCGAACGAACCTTGCAAAGACTCAGACAAAGGTTAAGAGTAGCAATGGCTAATCAAGACGGCAATATGAATCAGGATGTTCTAGCAGGAGGAGGAGTGATTTTTGCACGAAACAGAATATTCGAGACTATCTAGAGGAAGATCTTGAAGGTCTTAATCCAGGAGTTGTCACACCTGAAATTGAAGCCAACCACTTTGAGTTGAAACCGGTGATGTTCAATATGGTCAACACATTTGGTCAATTTGGCGGCTCAGCAACTGAAGATGCACGACAACATCTTAAATCTTTCCTCGTGATTTGCAACTCATTCAAAATACAAGGAGTCACCCCAGATGTTTTACGGCTAAGATTATTCCCCTATTCACTGAGGGATAGGGCGAAAGCATGGTTGAATAGTATTTCTGCCAGATCAATAGGATCTTGGACCGATCTTTGTCATGATTTCCTTGCTCGATTTAATCCTACAAATTTGACTGATAAGCTTCATAATGAAATTACTTCTTTTCGGTAGGAAGATGATGAATCCATGTACGAGTCTTGGGAGCGATATAGAGAACTCTACATTGGGAATCTTATATGGCTGAAAATAGTAACTTCATAAAAAGAACTGGTGCTTTTATTAACAGGACGAAGATGAGATTGCAAAACCAAGAGACGACAATCAAATCATTGGAAACTCAAGTCGGACAATTTGCTCAAAACCTGAATAGTAGACCGTAAGGAGGTTTACCCAGCGATATTGAAGTCACAAGTGGAACTGGCCACAAGCAATGTAAGGCAATCACCACTAGAAGTGGCCGACAACTTTAGGAGGCTCAAGCTCGCTCATCAAACAAAAGAACAAGATGAACTCAGCAGTAAAGCCTCAGATGCAGAACCAGGAAATGCCACGATAACCCCAGTTGACGATGTCGTGGCAACCAACGATAAGCATACTCGAAATGAGCATGCTGCGACAACCAACGATAAGGATACCACGACAACCCAGTTGATGATGCCTCGACAACTCTAGTTGCCTCGACAATGCCGTCAATTAGGTTCCAGACCAATGAAAGGATTGAAGATATCCGAATTCCACCACCATTCCCACAAAGGTTGAAGCGACAAAAGCAAGAATATCAATTCAAGAAGTTTCTTGATATCCTAAATCAAGTCCATATTAACTTTCCATTGGTTGAGGTAATTGAACAAATGTCGAACTATGCCAAGTTTCTGAAAGACATTGTGTCCAAGAGAACAAGGTTAGGAGAGTTTGAAACAATTTCCGCAATAGAGGGATGCATGGCCATGTTGCACAATCGCATTCCACCCAAGTTGAAAGATCCTGGAAGTTTCACAATACCATGCTCTATCGGAAACCACTATGTCGGGAAAACATTATGTGACCTTGGGGCAAGCATAAACTTGATGCCTAAATCGGTTTTCCAGAAACTAGGAATCGGGAAGGCAAGACCTACAACAGTTATGCTACAGCTAGCTGATAGATCCTATGTGCATCCAGAGGGAAAAATCGAAGACATACTAGTAAAAGTTGATAAATTTATTTTTCTCGCTGACTTTATTGTTTTGGATTGTGAAGCAGATGAGCATGCACCTATCATTCTCGGGAGACCCTTCCTAGCAACAGGGAGAACCTTGATCGATGTTGAAAAGGGAGAACTCACAATGAGGGTGAATAACCAGCAAGTTAAACCAAATGTGTTCTCAAACACTAAGGCATGCCGATGATCTGGAAAAATGCCAACTTCTTCATGCCACAATAGAGTTTGACTTCGATGAGAAATTTAGTTACCTCGGTAACTACATTGCCGATTAAAAAGAACTTGAGGAGTATGAAGAACCGATCGATGAGGAACAACAAGAAGAGGCTAATTGGTTAGTCAATCGACCAGGTTCATACTTTGAACCACTGGATTACTCAGGTAAGGAAGGTAAACTCGAAAAGCCCTCCATTGAACAACCACCGATTCTTGAGTTGAAATAGTTGCCAGGGCAACTAAAATATGCTTACTTGGGAACCGATAATACATTGCCTGTAATTATTTCCTCTAAGTTATAGCCTGAGCAGGAAAAGAAGCTGATCAACATGTTGATGTTACACAAGAAGGCAATAGGGTGGACAATTGCCTACTTGAAAGGAATTAGCCCGGCAGTGTTCATGCATAAGATTTTGTTGGAAGATGATCACAAACCTTCGATTGAGGCCCAGAGGAGACTGGATCATGCCATGAAAGGGGTTGTAATGAAAGAAATCATCAAGTGGCTTGACGCCGACATCATATACCCTATCTTTGATAGTACATGGGTAAGTCCAGTACAATGAGTACCAAAAAATGAAGGTATAACGGTGGTAAGTAATGAAAACAATGAACTCATTCCAACCAGGACTGTGACCGGTTGGAGGGTTTGTATGGATTACCGAAAGCTAAATAAAGCCATTAGGAAATATCATTTCCCATTACCCTTTATTGATCAAATGCTTGACCGTCTTGCAGGTAAACCCTTTTATTGTTTTCTTGATGGTTATTCATGTTATAATCAAATTGCTATAGCACCAAAAGATCAAGAAAAGATAATCTTCACATGCCCATATGGTACTTATGCTTTCCGAAGAATGCCGTTCGGACTGTGTAATGCCCCGGCAACCTTCCAAAGATGCATGATGGCACTCTTTTCAGACATGGTCGAAGACTTTCGTAAAATCTTCATGGAAGATTTTTCAGTATTTGGTAATGACTTCGACAGTTGCCTTGGCAATTTAGAGAAGGTGTTGGCAAGATGTGAAGAATCCGATTTAGTCCTTAATTGGGAGAAGTGGCATTTTATGGTAGATTAAGGAATTGTGCTCGGCCATAAGATTTCATCCATGGGAATCGAAGTAGACAAAGCCAAGGTGGACGTGATTGAGAGATTACCCCCACCAAGTTCGGTTAAAGGAATCTGAAGCTTTCTTGGACATGCAGGTTTTTACAAGAGGTTCATTCATAATTTTTCTAAGATTACTAAACCCTTGTATAATTTTCTTGAACATGATAAAACCTTCAACTTTGATGATTCTTGCGCTCAAGCATTCAAAACCCTAAAGGAAAAGCTTACCTCGACACCCATTGTCGTTCAACCCGATTGGACATTACCTTTTGAGCTCATGTGTGATGTGAGTGATTTTGCAGTAGGAGCAGTCCTAGGCCAACATACAGGTAAGATCTTTCATGTGATATACTACGCTAGTAAAACTCTTAATAGCGCTCAAGTAAATTACACAACAACGGAGAAAGAGTTACTAGCCGTAGTTTTTACATTTGAAAAGTTCTGATCCTATTTGATTGGTACAAAGGTAATTGTCCACACAAACCATTAGGAAATTAAGCATCTGTTTGCTAAAAAGGATGCCAAACCTCGTTTGATTTGTTGGATATTGCTTTTACAAGAGTTTGACATTGAAATTAAGGACAAGAAAGGAACAGAGAATCAAGTTGTCGATCACTTATCACGCTTAGAAAGCAATAGGGTGGAGGATGCGAATTTAGAGATATGCGGTTCTGGTACGCTGATTTAGTTAATTTCCTTATTTGTGGTATTTTACCTTATGGCCTTACTCACCAAGGAAATAAGCGGTTCCGCCATGATGCTAAGCATTATTTCTGGGACGAGCCTCTTTTGTTTAAACAATATACAGATCAGATTATACACTGATGTGTCCCTAAATAGGAGCAGCAGAATGTACTCCGACAATGCCATTCTTTACCCTATAGAGGACATTTTGGAGGAACACGTGTCGCGGCCAAAGTTTTGCAATCCGGTTTGTATTGGCCAACACTGTTCAAAGATGCCCTAGAGTTTTACAAGCAATGTGGTCGTTGCCAGAGGACGGGCAATATCTCTAGACGACTTAAGATGCCGCTCCAAAACATCTTTGAGGTGGAATTGTTCGATGTACGGGGGATTGATTTTATGGGAACTTTCCCATCTTCATTCGGAAACCTCTACATTCTACTTGCCGTTGACTATGTGTCTAAATGGATTGAGGCAGTTGCAGTTCCCGCCAATGATTCCAAGACCGTTCAACGATTCTTGCAGAAAAATATATTTACATGGTTTGGGATGCCGAGAGCAATTATCAGTGATGAAGGCAAGCACTTTGACAACATACTTATTGCCAAGATGTTGCAACGCTTCGGCATGTCACACAAAATTGCCACGGCATATCATCCACAAACTAATGGGCAAGAAGAAATTTCTAACCGGGAATTAAAGAATATCCTCGAGAAGGCTGTAAATCCTTCCTGAAAAAATTGGTCTACAAGACTAGACGAAGCACTTTGGGCTTACCGAACCGCATTCAAAACACCCCTGGGAATGTCCCCGTTTTGCCTCGTCTATGGCAAGACTTGTCACTTACCGGTGGAAATCAAACACAAAGCATATTGGGCAATCAAGACCGTGAATATGGATTGGGAGAGTGCCAGACAAAAGCGTTTACTAGATCTCAACGAGATAGAAGAATTCCGTGCACTCGCCTATGACAATGCACGAATCTACAAGGAGAAAACAAAGCAATGGCATGATAAGAAACTATTGCCGCGGTAATTCATGCCAGGGCAACTAGTTCTCCTATTCAATTCTCGGCTGAAAATTTTCCCAGGAAAACTGAAATCAAGATGGTCGGGACCATTAGAAGTTTTCAAACCATTCTCCCATAGTGCCGTGATAATCAAGTCCACCATTGACGAACATGAATTCAAAGTTAATGGACAAAGATTGAAGCACTAAAATGGTGCCCATGTGGAACGTAACAAAGAAGTGGTCACCTTAGGAGATGCATGAGCATGCTCTCCTTTAGATATTTTCCTTTTTTTAGTTTTTTTTTATTCGAACTTATTATATTAATATTTTTATTAATTTTGGTTATTTATTTATTTAGGATAGATTTATTTATTTTCTTTAGGTTAAGACTACATATTTCTGTCATATTTATTTAACTATTTTTGAATTTTAGGTTTAAGAATTTCTTTGCACATATTTATTTATTTCCTTTTATTTTATTTACTAGTTTATCTTTAATTTTAATCCTTATTTTATTTGTTTTTGAATTGTAGGAAAAGAGTTCAAGATGAAGAGGAATTTGATTCAAGAAGGAAATTTCTTCAACAAGGAAACTAATGGGCTAAATCTAAGGCTTATATTAAGCCTCCAATGTACCCTAATTCTCCTACCTTGCCGACCAAACCCTTCCCCTTCCCCAAATCCCTTTGCCGCTCCCTTCCCCCAATTAACACCCTTGTTTTCTTTCTTTCCAATCAATCCCACCCACCATATTTACTACCTATCTTTTCTATTTAACCCATCACCTTTAATTTCCAAGAAACCTATTCCTACTTTTAACCTTGCAACTTTTTAGTTTCTTTTGCTTTCTTTTCTTTGTTTCTACCCAACTCACAACCAAGATCATCCATTGCATCCAAAATCAAGTTTTTTGCGCACCCAAGCTCTTCCAAAGAACCAAGCTACAAGAAGTTTGCTACACCGGTAGTTCAAGAAAGATTTCACTCCAAGTTTGAAAGCTGAAAGATTTGCGAAGAACAAGGCTTCGAATACTTCAACTCTTACCAAGATTTCTGCCTTGAACCATTCATCTTCCAAAGGATTGCACATCAAAAGTGGCAAATCTTTTGCCATCAATTGGAACCGAGTAACATCTCATGGGTAAGAGAATTCTATGCTCACTCACCTAACCTGGATAATCCTTATGTTTTTGTTCGCGACAAGGCTATCCTCATAAGCCCCGAAAGTATCAATGCCTTTTACGGGCTCTACGTTGATAAGGACGAGCATCAAGCCTTTGTTGATCAACTCATGCCAAAGCAACTCGACAAGGTGCTTCAAGGACTCACTCTGCCGGGGACTCATTAGAACGACGGTAAATATATGGGCACGGTAAATCGCCTTCGGCTTAAACCCAAAGCAAAATTATGGAATAAGTTTGTTAAAACTTCTTTAATGCCCACCACACACAATACCACCGTTGATACACCTCGCCTTTTGCTCATACATTCTATTTTGCATGATCGCATCATTAACATTGGAAAAATTATTTGTGATGAGATTTTTGTATGTAGCACAAAAGACAAGGGTTCTCTTTTCTTACCTTGCTTAATTTCCAATCTTTGCAACGAGATGCATGTCCCAAGTGAGTCAACCAATGAAAAGGCCCTACCAAAGTCCGGTTGGAATCAAGCACAAATCTGAAAGCTAATGGAAGAGGCACCGGTAAAATCCCCAACGGCTTCAGTTGTCGCAGCAACTCCTGCCGTCTTGGAAACTCTTAATGCCCAAGCAACTGATGCCCAGGCAGCTCGGCCAGTAACCCCAGGACAACTTGAAGCACTCTTACATCCGTTGGAGAACCGCCTTAGGCAAATTGAAGACTGGCAACTAATGTTCGTGCGGTACATGAAGGATCACAACAATGCCATCACCCAAGTCATCCTGGAAAAGTACACGGATAGCCGCGTACCGTTCCCCATCTTTCCTACCGAAATCCTTGCCACGACAACCAATGAAGCAGTTGCCACGGCAACCGCAATAGATGATGCCGCAAAAACCTACACTGCGCCTGCCCAAGCAGTTGCCACGACAACCAACATTGAAGATGCCACAAGAACCAAAGCTAAAGATACCCCGGCAACCACTGCAAAAGCCAAAGGTAAAGCACATATGACCAAATAAACTCGTACTGAATCATTGTTCGATTTTTCAGATTCAGACGAGTCCTCCATTGCACCAATGAAGACCACACCAGTCGACTCCTCCAAGCCAAAGCGAAAAGCCAATGAGATTGAGGAAGAGGGTGATAAGGACGATGAGGACACCCCCGTACGAGGATCGATTCCACCATCGACAACAAGAAAGCAACCACTGCGTTCAAGAAAAAGAATCAAGACACCGACAAAAAGGAAACTAATCATCAACGACGATTAACTCTCGGAGTAAGTCCTCGTTTGCATTTTACTTTTCTTTATTTTTATTTCTATTTTTCTTTGTTACATGCATTGATGACAATGCCTCACTCGAATTTGGGGGGATTGTTACTAGTTAGTTGTCATGTTTAGTTGCATTAATCTTAAGTATTGCATATATGATGCATAAATTGCTTGCCATGCCTTTGGTTGGAACACAAATTGCCTAGATTTGATGAATATCCGATGATGACATTGCCAATGTACTTAATTGATCAAACTTTTTATTTTGGGATAAATGTGGAAACATTTAGAATCTTACTATGATGCTAAACTTGATGAAACACTATTTTGGCTTGATTGATTTAAGGAATTCTAGCGAACTTAGGTTGATAGTTAAAAAATTGGGGGATTAGAATAAAAATTGGATGAATGCTAGAGATGCCCAAAATTGGCTCTAGTATATGCTAAAAATTGATTGCTAGAGGTGCCCGAAACAGGCTATAGTCGAATAAATTAATTAACTTAAGAAAACAAAAAACAAAACACTAGAGGTGCCCGAAACTGGCTCTAGTTAAAACATGTTAAAAGAACCCAATGAAGTAATTTGAAAACCTCTTGTTTGTATAGAATCCAAAAAATCAACTTACACACAACTCCGCACACACTCACAAGCATTGTAGTTTGATTCCGAGTAATTCCTAAGTTGTCCGAAAAATGAAAAGCCAATCATACTTCGTGCCACGGTTCTGAGGATTGAAATCAAGTTCAAAGCTAAGTTTGTGAAAATTGAAGTCTTGGTGGGCAATTAGTAGTTTGCATTGCTTGAGGACAAGAAATAGTTCGAGTTTGGGGGTGCGTTAAGTGTCTAAAAGTACTATTTTATTCACCCTTTTTATTCATATTATTTCTAGACTTAGGCTCATATTAGTTGCATTATTAGCCATTCATGCATATTTGCATTGTTTCCTTGGTGGTTAAGCTTGATATCATATTTTGCTTAATTTAGTGGAAAATGGGTGTTGCCGATAGTTATTTTTGTGTGTGCAGAATCACTTTCCAAAGTAAGGCTGGAACCAGTTGCCAGGGCAATACAAGAAGGAGATGCTGACGCAATTGCCAGGGCAGTGCATGAAGGAGATGCCGAGCTAGTTGCCAGGGCAATTGTCGATAAGGGATAAGATAATATGGCAACCAAAATTGATGACTAGATAAACCCAAGATGACGTGGAGCAAAGTTAAATCCCAAAGGAGTTTGATTTCCATGAAGAGGTCAAAGAGAAATTAAATCCCAAGAAGATAGGAGAAGATCTAGAAGGAATTTAAATATAATAAAGAATTATATTCTTTAAAAGTATTTAATTCCAACTTAACTTCCACCTCAAGGAAGACCTTGACCTAGCCCTATAAATTAAAGACCAAGCCGTCACCTCAAGGAGGTGCAAAAATGGGAGAGAAATTGGCAAGAAGCTTTCAACCATTCTTCATCTTTTTCTTTCTTGTTCGATTAGGTTTATGTTAGGGACTCTTTGTTTTGTGTTTCTTTTGAACCTAAACATGAACTAAATCTATTTGGCTAAGGTTATTGTGTTTTATGGTTGTGAGAAACAATTGGATTTTGTTTAGGTAATAAGATTTTTCACTTTCAATTCAAGGTTTACTTTTTCTTGGTTTTTATTATTGATTGCGAGTGAATTGGGAGAGGATCTCATGATTTTATCTATTTATCTAATATCGGGATAGTTAGATTCAAGAAATGAATGAGTATGGTCTTTATTTAATCTATTGATGGTGAAGATTAATCCGGCTTAGGAATAAGTTAAGGATTTCAACGGCTATGAAGAGCACAAGATTGATTGTTTTTCACCCTTGATTCACGCAGGGATGTATTGTCAAGGCATGCACAATTAGCTAGAGTTTCAACTTAGGGATAAGAAGAAACCATTGAAGAACTCTCTGCTGAACCTTGAAGTTGCTGCCCAGCCGCCCAAACAGTTTCCCAGCTTGTTGCCCAGACAACCGTTCGTTTAGTTGCCAAGGCAACCTAGGTGCGCAAGTTGCCACGACAACTGAGTTGTCCTTGCACCTTTTTACCAAGACGATCCAATTGGCTATCACACCTTAACTCACGATAACCTGGCCTATTCCCTCTCTTTTGATTACATCTTCCTTTACTTTATTGTTTTCTAGTTTAGTTGTTAGTTAAAACTCCTACAATCACCTACTTGTGTTTTTACTTTTTACAGTGCAAGAGATTAAATTCTTGAAGTGGCACCAATCCCTGTGAAGATGATATCTTTTATACTATTACTTGTGATGTGTACACTTGCACAATTACAGAGCACTTATTACGCGCAACACTCATTTCAAATTCACCTTGCATTAGCTTAGCAAAATCTTGGCAAAGAGATTCATTAATTGAACCAAAAATAATATCATCAACATAAATTTGAACTACTAAAATATCCTTGCCTCTTCTTTTTATAAAAAGTGTAGTGTCAACCTTCCCTTTGTTAAAACCTTTTTTCTATTAGAAAATTTGACAATCTTTCATACCAAGCTTTAGGAGCTTGTTTCAAACCATATAAAGCTTTTGAAAGCTTAAAAACAAGGTTTGAATATTTTGGATCTTCAAAATCGGGTGGTTGTTCTACATACACTTCTTCATTTATAAAACCATTTAGAAAAGTACTTTTAACATCTAATTGAAAAAACTTGAATTCATGATAACATGCAAATGCAAGAAACATCCTAATAGCTTCCATTCTAGCTACGGGTGCATAGGTTTCATCAAAATTGATTCCTTCTTTAGTTTGTTTCTAGTTTGTTTCTCACTATCTTACCACTCTCATCTAGTTTGTTTCTAAAAAACCATTTAGTATCTTTAGTAGATTTATTACTAGGCCTATCAACTAATGTCCAAACTTTGCTCCTCTCAAATTGATTTAACTCTTCTTGCATAGCCAATATCCAATAATCATCATTTAATGCTTCTTTAATATTTTTAGTCTCTATGCATGATATAAATGCAACAAAATTACATGTATTTCTAAGAGAGGATCTAGTGGTTACCCATTTGGATGGATCACCCAAAATCTCACCACCTTTGACATAGTTGAACTCCCATGGGTAGGTGACCTCTCTTTCCTTTAGAGACATGTCCTTCAAGGCTTCTAGAGGTGGATCTTGTGGTTCTTCCTTAGGTGGAACTTCTTCTACCTTTGATGATTGACTTTCATCATCATTGGCATCCAAAATTCCTACATCATCATCATCACAAGTATCCTTACTCAGAAGGAGGTTATTATAAAAAACAACATGAATTGACTCTTCAACCGCTAAAGTTCTTTTTTTAAATACACAATAGGCTTTAGAGTTTAAAGAATAACCTAGAAAAACATATTCATCACTTTTTGCATCAACTTTGCCTAAATTGTCTTTTGCATTGTTTAAAACAAAACATTTACATCCAAAAAGATGAAAATAGCTAATGTTAGGCTTTTTATTTTTGAAAAGTTCATAAGAAGTTTTCTTCAAAATTGGCCTAATCATTACTCAGTTGACAATATAGCAAACCGTATTAGTGGCTTCCACCCAAAAATACTTAGGCAAATTGTTTTCACAAAGTATGGTTCCAGCCATTTCTTCTAAAGTTTTATTTTCCTCTCAACAACCCCATTTTGTTGAGGCGTGCGAGGAGCCAAAAAATTATGGCCAATCCCATTAGAGTTACAAAACTCTTCAAAACCTAGATTTTGAAATTCAGTTCCATGATCACTCCTAACACGAGAAATAGAGTAACCAACATCATTTTGATTTGCTTTTGAAAATGTGATGAATTTTCTAAAGCCTCATCTTTGGCACTTAAAAATAGAACCCAAGTAAATCTATAGTAATCATCAACTAAAACAAATGCATATTGTTTTCCACCCAAACTCATAGTTCTAATAGGTCCAAAAAGATCTATATGGATCAATTGTAAAACTCTACTAGTAGAAACATCATTAATGGATTTAAAAGAAACTCTTTTGTGTTTGCCTTTTGCACATGCATCACAAATTTTGTCAAGAGAAAACTTAATTTTTAGCAAACCTCTTACTAGATCATTTGAAATCAATTTTTCTAAAACACTCATGCTTGCATGTCGTAATTTTCTATGCCATAACCATGAATCATGCTCATCTTTTGCAACAAAACATGCATTTGAAATATGAATGTCATCTAAATGAACCATGTAAATGTTTCCCATGCGATGACCAGTAAGCACAATTTGTTAGATTCAATATCAATAATTTTGCAACCATTTAATTCAAAAAGAAAATTGAAACCCTTATCACATAATTGGCTTATGCTTAAAAGATTATGCTTAAGACCGTTGACATATAAAACATTGTCAATGAGTATAGAAGAGTAATTACCGATAGAACCAATTCCTTTAATATGGCCTTAGGAGTTTTCACTGAAAGTCACTACTCCTATACTCTTTGGTTTTAGCTCTAAGAAATGACTCTTGCCTCTGGTCATGTGTCTTAAGCATCCACTATCAAGGTACCATGAGTTTGCACTTAAAGTCTTGGCCATGTAGCAATGCTCCCCTAAAACAAAGAATCAAGTCTTGATTTTTGGTACCCAAATCCTTTTGGGTCCATGAGTATTAGCTCCCAAAATCTTGGTTCCCTTGGGAGTCCAAGAAGCAATAGCATCAAAGTTGTTAGAAGAAACTAGTTCCTTAGGAACCCAAACATTTCTAACTTTCTTACCATGTGAGGGACTTTGGAAGCCTCTACGTTTGTGGCCATTAAAGTTTCTTCTCACATGGTTGGGTTTTCAATAATTTCCTTTTTCAAAATGAGGTGTCCCAACCTTGTTCAAAGAAGCTTTAAGATCACTCACTTCCTTTTGGTGACCATCAGGGAATTTTGAAAGAAGGCTATGCAAGTCTTTATTTTCTTATCAAAATCATTTTGTTTTTCTTGCATATCCACAACCTTTATTTCAAGTTCTACATTTTTTTGGATAAAGAATCATTTTGGTTTTTCAAATCGAAAATCATTTTCTTGTTTTTCAAAATTGATTCTTTATACTTCAAAACAAATTCATCATAAACATCTTGCAACTCATCATAAGCTTCTTGAAGCTCATCAAATGTAAAATCAAAAGTATATGAGTTTGAGGTTACCTTAGGATCCTCCTACAATGAAATGAGACAAAGGTTAGCTATTTCTTGCTCCCCCTCAACCTATGAGTCCTCACAACTCCAAGTAGCTACATGTGCCTTGAGTTTCTTCTTCTTTCTGAAGCACTTATTCTTTATTTGGGGACAATCAAACTTGATGTGTCCTGACCTTTTGCACTCATAACAAACGATTTGGCCCTTCTCTTCCTCCTTAGGCTTGTTCTTGAAACCTTCCCTTTGTTGGAACTTTCTTCCACGGTTGGTTTCATGAACCTTGTGAATCTCTTGGCTAATATAGCCATATCTTCATCTTCTTTTTCACTTGAATCACTCTCCTCTTGTGAAGCTTTGAAAGCAATTCCTATATTCTTCTTCTCCACCTTCTTCTTCTTTATCTTTTTTCCCTTCCTTCTTTTTCTCCTCTTCTGTTCCTTTCTTCATAATCTCATAAGTGAGAAGAGACCACATAAGAGCATCAAGCTTTAAGGTCTAGATATCTTTAGCTTCGATGATGGCGGTCTTCTTTGAATCCCATGACTCGGGAAGAGACTAGATAAGCTTCTGAACAGGCTTGTTTTTTGAAATAACTTCTCCAAGGCCTTTAAGCCCTTTAACGATGATGAAGAATCGATCAAACATCTTGGTGATGTCTTCATTCGGTTTTATTTTGAAGTTCTCATAGCTTAGACTAAGGAGTTCGATCTTAGTCTCCTTCACTTCATTTGAGCCTTCATATGTAACTTCTAGCTTGTCCCATATCTTCTTCGTACTTGTGCAAGAATACATCTTGGCATACTCGTCCAGTCCAAGAGCACAAAAGAAAACATGCAAATCTTTTTCGTTGATTTGCAATTTCCTCTAATATTTATCGATGTATTCTTGCCTTGTCTTAGGGATGAGCCGATCGTCTTCTTCCTTCATCGAAATGGATGGTCCATCTTCCACTACATCCCAAAGGAGGTAGTCATTAGATTTGATGAAGAGACTCATCCTATTCTTCCAATAAATATAGTTATCCCCGTTGAAATAAGGCGGTTTGGTGATAGATTGAGACTCCGCAAAGTGGTTGCCGACAGTAGAGGCCATGGCTTGAATTGTTGATTGATTAAACACTGGAAGGATCTACTAAAGAGGATGTGAAGCCTTCCAATGAGTGTAGCTCTGATACCAATTGTTGGGATGAACAATCAATGCAAGATGACCAAAAGGAGGTGATTTGGCCATTAAAAAATTTGGTGGAAGTAAATGGAAACAATAAAAAATAGGAAACACAATTTATAGTGGTTCAACCTTCTCAAAAAGGTTTACATCCACTACCTTAGCTATCCACACGAAGGATTTCTCAAATCCACTAGATTTGTTTTCCTTTTGAGGCTCAAGGAGATAACCTTACAACTCCCTTAAGGTTTATACCCAAAACCTTAAGAACACTCACAAAGAGAAATACAAATTTTAGCAAACTAAAAATCCTCACAAAGGCAGTATGTTTGCCACAATTCTAGGCTCAGTAAAACCCCAACACTTGAATAAAAAGAATACAATTACGATCACTCAAGTGGGTTTACTGGATTTGACAATAAATGGCTCAAAGATGTTGGATGTGTGCTTGAATGCTTTAGACTTGTTGAATAGTTGTTGAAAAAGCTTTGGAGACTTGATTTTATACCTCATCATCGATTTCTAGCTGTTTGGGTAGTTGAGATATTGATTATAGCCATTGGGTTGCATTTTCCCGTAATAAATGATGTCTGCCAACACTGGGTATCGATACTCGAACACTCGTATCGGTGCCTGCCATAAAAAGAAATAACTGTTGCAAAAAAAGGTATCAATACGCGTGAAGCCGTATTGATACGGTCTGTGAATTTTACAAAGGGTATCGGTATGACCCGTAACGTATCGATACCAATTTTGCTTTCTGGAATCTTGGGAAGTTTGGCTCAAAATGTTGTATCAATACGCCTTAAAGGGTATTGGTACGAGTAACCATTTTTCAAAACTTATAGTTCCAATAAACTAACAAGGAAATGGTCGAATAATAAATACAAAGATCTGGAAAATCTTTAAACGCCGTATCGATATGCTATAAGTCATACCGATACGTATAAGCAAATTTAGTTTTTAGGTTTAAAAGGGCGTACCAATATGCGACGAGCCATATCGGCACCCTATAGCCATTAAGTGTAAAATAGATTTCCAGTAACAAAAATCCGTACCGATACAGCCTAAGGCATATCAGTACTCCTGTACCAAATTGGCTATTTTGAGTACTAAAAACTTAGAAAATATTTGGGGTTTAAGGTTTTGACTTAGAAATTATTTTAAGTTTGAATGCCTCTTAATTTTGTAAGTAAAATAACTGCTTAGAATTTTATTCCTTTTTGCAAAATAGTCATTGTTATATCAAAATCAAATATAGGTTTAACACAATTCCTCCCCAAATCCCGGGTAAATTTACTCAATCATACTCACCACATCAGTAAAGGAATTCCCTCTTTAACAACCACAACACCTTCCATTTAATAGCATCATCTCAGATATCTTGGAATCCCGTCATCCTTTGTTCTTCTCTCATTTCTTCAGTTGGAAAATGTTCAAGGAAAACTTTATCAGAGAAAAAGTGGAGAGACACATCTGACTAAAGTATCTCACATCTCAAAAATGACTACAGATCCATCTTTCTAACAAAGGAGCACAACCCAAGAATCTACCTCCTCCGAGCTTCCTACATGCCTTGAGAGATCAAAAGGTCTCTGCTAAAATGGTTGATACTGGATTAATCTTTCTTTCAAGCCGGTTGAAAATATCTGTCGGAGCATAGTCAATATGTCCCAAGACTTTGGGAAAATAATCAAACCATAGATGCAAAAATTGAACAAATGCCTCTTACTAGGTGGGTTTAGATACAAATAGATTAAATCCCAGATGTGTGACCAACCAATTTAATGACTATCACCCTTTTCCACAATCTTGCCTCGAAACCAAACTCTATCCATACCGGTAATGTTAACCAAGCTTTGAAAAAAAGGAGGTTGGTCCTTGGGTTTAGTGTAAACCTTGTCATCTTGAAACCTCAAACAGTGGAGCAATGCGGTATACTACTTGATAGTAAGAGGCATATCTATATCACCTAAGGTGAAACAATTATACCCAGGGTTCCAAAACTGCATAATGACCCGAATCAATTACTTATCCACTTTGACATCCAAAAGGAGAGCTATATCGTTGTACTCTTGTTGAAAACTATACCTCATTTCCAAATCCCAATGCTTCCAAATTTCTTTGAATCCGTGTAACAGCTTAAAATCAGGCCTGGTCAGAATTCAATTTCGACAACCAAAAATTTGGCACCGAAAAGTCAAACTATAGCATTAAACTTTGACCAAGTGGTTAATTATTGGATTATTAAACCCTAATTAAGTATTTTTAGTAGTCAAGGACCTTTTTGTAAACCTTGAAAATTATTCTAGTGAATAAATTGAGGAAACTGAAAGTTAGGGACAAAAGTATAAAGAATAAGGAGTTGAGGGACTAACCTTGTGATTATCCCCTCCCCAAGCTTACTCACCACCTACGTGGGATGCTTGTGTTAGTTTCCTTCAATTGAAGGAAAGCTCAATTAAAAAAAGGGATAGAAAGAAAAAGAAAGAAAAAAACTTACCCGGTTGAATTTTGGTAAGCTGGTAGCTCCTTCATCTTCTTCCTCTAACTAAGCCAATCACACACCTCCATTGGAGGACAACTTAAGTTTTGATTTTTCTCAAGTTCCTTAATCCTAGATTATAGCTATTGATTGGGTAAGTAATACTCCTTAATTGATTTATCAATTCCATGGTTAAAACCATGTTTAAATCCAAGTTTAAGAATCAATAACCCTAAGAATTTCCTACGAATGTCATGACTTAATCCTTATTGTTTCTCATAGCTAATAGTTGCTATGAATCTATTATTAATATTGAAATCCTTGCATTTTCTATCCTATGTAGCTCAAGGGAATCAAGGTGAAGAATCACCAAATCCCTCAAATTCTAGCAAGCTAAATAACAAGGGAATTGTCATCTGGGAGCCCTAAAAGCTTCAGGAGTATCAGTGAGTGTAGTCAGAGTTTAGAGATTGGCTAAGTGCCTTTCCTGATTTTATTGATATTGTTTATTGCATTTCCATCAATGATTTCAAGGTATGGTTACATCAAAACCTCGTAGGAGGTACCACTGGTAAGCTTTGGTAAGCTTATTGCATTGATATGTGAATTATTAAATCATTACATTGCCATTGATATCGTTGAAACATTGAGAAAGATCATATTGATCATTGTATATTGTTATTGCTATATTGTTATTGTCATCGTTATCGTTATCGTTATTGTTATTGTTATTGCTATTGATATTGATATTGCATAATCATTGAATCCTTGGATACGAATGGATACGTGATACAATTAGCATGCCATAGAATTTATAAGCTTACTGGTACGGAGTGGACTACGGTCCTTGATCTAAGGCTCTATTTGGCGATGTTTGCGGGATGTATTTGTTTTGGTCTTATTGTCGATGTTGGAGGATATTGACAATTTGTTGTTGGAAATGTTGGTTGGGAATTCGCGTATCCACATTCACAGTTTGATCCCAAGGATTATGTAATGGAAATTATGGTTAAAACATAAGTTGAGATACATTGATATATATGATGACGATATTATTGGCATTCATGTTATTATTGTTGACTATCTCACTTGGCTGTATAAGCCTAATGCATCTCATTTCCATGCATTTTCGGGTAAAAGGTTGGTCGGATCAAAGATCAGAGCAAAAAGTGTTTTGAAGCAAGTCACAGAAGCTATATGTAATGTAAACTTAGTCCTTGAACTCCTAGCATGGTGGCATAGGGTCTAGACATTTTAGTTAAATCCCATTTTGAGTGTATATATTGCTCACTATGTTGAAATGACTAAAATATGAAATATGGCTTGTAGGTGTGTTGATAAAAGTGGCAAAATGGCCTAAAATGCTCTAACAAGGGAAAACATAGTAAATGGATTCGTATAGGTATGAAATTTGGCCTGCATTTAGATTTGATGATTATAAACTTGCTAGTCATTGGACAAGGTTAAGGTCCCTAATTTGATGAAAAACCAGACTAAATCTGTTATTACAGGTCTGTCCGTACCGATACGAGTGATGATATATCAGTACGGGTGTGCAATTTGGGACATAAGTAAAAGGGCATACCGATACGGCTATTGAAGTATTGGTACAAATATTTGAATCTGGAAAATTACTGTAGCACCGTATCAATACAGTACTGATCCCTATAGTTGACCAATTTGGCGATAACTATGCGTACCCATACCCACTATCGGTACGAGTTTAAAGAGCTTAACCGTTTTAAAGGACAGGATAAGTGTATTGATGCAGCCTAAGGCGTATTGGTACGGTATTTTCTCATTGGAAATTTTGGTGTAATTGAGTATCAATACGAGTACAGGGTGTACCAATCCCACCTCTTATGTAGCCAGCCTCGTACCGGTATGGCTATAGGTGTACCGGTACACCCTTATGTTATTGTGAATTAAGTTTAAGTAATATCAACTTGGCGTATCGATACGGCCTCTTCGAGTATCGGTATCGAGGTAGGTAAGTTAGGTAAAAGATGGTTAAGGAAGTTTCAAAATGTTGTAATTTGGTCACTAAATGTTATAAGGCTTAATTGAAGGTATAAACGAACTCTAATTGTTCCAAAAATTTGTAAGCAAGATATACATGCATTGAATTCCACATTGGTAACTCTAATCTTAGAAAAGACCCTGTAATTTATTGATTTTATAGTTTAGTCTCTAAACTTGAATAAGTCATCAATTGGTCCCAAATCATAATTGAGTGAACTTTATTGATTAGAAATGACCATTTATTGCAATATATAATTTATTGATGCATATTTTATTGCAATCAACGATCTGATCACTGCATTGTTTCCCTATAACACTTTCTGACCTAGATTCCTACTAGACCGGGAGGGGTGTTACATTTGTGGTATCAGCGCTAGAGTTCAGTCAATTCTAGGACT
The DNA here is from genome assembly GCA_019671005.1 of Hibiscus mutabilis. NCBI lineage: Eukaryota > Viridiplantae > Streptophyta > Magnoliopsida > Malvales > Malvaceae > Hibiscus > Hibiscus mutabilis. The sequence goes on along the minus strand of CM033739.1, from coordinate 27,811,128 downwards.
AAACAAAGAAGTTAATCATACTATCAACTCCTCGACGCATGGCGATGAGAGAAGGAGGGAAAACCCTCAAAATCCATAAGTCTCTCAACAATAACCACTGAATCCCAAACCTATGTTACAGACTGCTCAATTTGAATGTTATCAGAACATGACTGAGATGTTCAAACAATTAATGGCTACCCTTAAGTCTTAGCAGTCTGAACAATCTTCTGTAGCTGCTACTTCTATGACCCGAGCCCTTATTGATAAACTAGCTTAACACCAAGCTACTAACTTTACAAGTAAGACTAATGAGGATCTTAAAATGGTGAAATATTGGTTGGACAGTACCTTGAGAATATTGAATAAATAGTTACAATGCTCAGATGAGCATAAGCTCGAATGTGTCCTAGCCTTGTTGGCAGACAAGGCTCTGCATTGGTGGGAAGCCACTATACTTACTGTTCCTGAGAAAGCCATAACTTGGGAGTTCTTTCTGCATGAGTTCAGAAAGAAATAAATCAGTGAATATTACTTGGCCGAAATGTGGGATATCTTCATGTATCTCAAGCAAGGCGGGAGACCGATGGAGCAGTATATCCATGACTTCTGTAATATTGCAAGTATCGAGCTGAGTATATAAAGAAGAAAAAAAGAAGTGCAAAATGTTTGTTGCAGGCCTAAGTGATGAGATTCTAGCTTTGTTCACCGCATTAGGGATTACATATTTCCAAGAGCTCATGAATCGAGCTATCTCTATCGAAGCTGCTCAAAGGTTGCAAAGGACTAGTGGGCTAACTCGATCTGGGAAAAAGCCTGAGACGATTCTTATCCTCCTTTTTCTTATAAGAAGGGTAAGCAACAAGGGTTTAAGCAACCATATTACCAGCAGCCCTCCCGATCAGGCAATTTTGCCAAGCCAAAAACCATGTCCTAATCTGCTATAAGAATGACCTCCATCAAGAGTATCAGAGGTTCAAGCTGAGAATTTCAGTATCCTATTTGTGATTTCTATTAGAGGACATCCTACGGGGCAATGCCGTAGATGGTCTGGGGCTTGCTTCTTCTATGGCGAGCAAGGTCATCATATGAAAGATTATCCAATGAACGCATCCAAGTCTGTTGCATCGGAAAACACAGCTTTCCCTGCTCAGTCCCTCAAGGGTAAAGGATAGAAACAAGCTATAGCAGGAGCTTTCGAGAAACCTGGTGGCTCTACAAGAACTCCAAGTCAACAAGAATCTAAGGCTTCAACTCAAGTTTACCATGTGAGGAGCAGGGAGGATAAGGAAGATCCAGATATTATAGCAGGTACTATTAAATTGTATACTCACCTTGTCTATGCATTGATTGATCTGTAGATCCATTCATTCTTTTATTAGTACTATATTGATTAATAGATTTAAGTTAACATTCGAGCCTATAGTCTCCAAAATCACTGTAACCAATCCCTTAGGTGATAGTGTTATAGTTGGACTAGTATGCAAGAACTGTCCTCTCATGATACAAGGGATACCTTTTTCAGCCAATCTTATGGCCCTCCCTATTCATAAGTTTGACATTTTTTGGGGCTTGACTGGCTCAAAAAGCATCAAGCTTGGGTGGATTGTTTGAAGAGGAAGTTGTATCGTAGAGGTCTTGGCAAAGAGAGTGTAACTCTTATGAACTCTAGGGGTAAGAGACCATTGCTATATGCTACTTCAAGTAAAGAAGAACCTTGACTGCAAGATATAGATACCGTACAAGAATTTTTTGATATGTTTCCCGATGAACTTCTAGGTTTACCACCCACCCGTGAAGTTGAATTTGGGATTGAAGTGCAACCTAGAACCACTCCGGTTTCCATTGCACCTTATCGAATGGCACTGGTTAAACTCACCAATCTTAAGGTACAGATTCAAGACCTATTGAATAAAGGTTTCATTCGACCAAGTTCCTTACGCTGGGGGGCTCTGGTCAATGCATCTTTACATTAACTACTGTCAATTAAACAAGCTCACCATCAAGAATAAATATCCTTTCCGAGGATTGATGATTTGTTTGATCAACTTAAGGATGCAACCATCTTCTCTAAGATTGACTTAAGGTCTGGGTACTATCAAATGAGAGTCAAAGAATATGATATTCCAAAGATAAATTTCCGTACAAGGTATGACCACTACGAATTTTTGGTTATGCCCTTTGGATTAACCAATGCACCGACTGTCTTTATGTATCTCATGAACTGAGTTTTTAGAACCTATCTTGATAAGTTTGTAGTGGTGTTTATAGATGACATATTGATTTATTCTAAGAATCAAGCTGAACATCGAGACCACCTTCATGTGGTGCTTCAAACTCTTCGAGAAAAGCAGTTGTATACCAATTTTAGTAAATGTGAGTTCTTACCGAAGTTTTATTTTTTGGACATGTTTCTGCAGCGGGTATTCAAGTATGCCCGAAAAAGATTCAGGCTATAGTTGAATGGAGGCCGTCAAAGAATGTTGGTGAATTTAGTAGTTTTCTCGGTCTTGCTGCCTATTACAGAAGATTTTTTAAAGGGTTTTCTATAATAGCAACATCGTTAACCAAGCTTCTACAAAAAGATGCCTTTTTCGAATAGACTGAGAAACAGCAACGCGACTTTGATCAGCTTAGGCAAGTATTGACTCATGCACTAGTCTTGACCCAACCTGAGTATAGTAAAGACTATATTGTATAGAGTGATGCATCGCATCAAAGGTTGGGATGTGTATTGATGCAAGAGGGCAAGTTCGTTTCTTATGCATCGAGACAACTTAAGCCACAAGAAATGAACTACCCTACCTATGATCTCAAATCGGCTGCGGTTCTTGTTGCGCGTAATAAGTGCTACGCAATTTTGCAAGTATACACGTTGCAAGTTATAGTATAAAAGATATCGTCTCCACAGGGATTGGTGCCACTTCAAGAATCTAGTCTCTTGCACTGTAAAAACTAAAAGAAAACACAAGTAAATGATTATAGGAGTTTTAACTAATAACTAATCTAGAAAGCAAATAAGTAAAAGGCGATGTAATTAGATGAGAGAGATAGGCCAGGTTATCGTGAGTTGAGGTGTGATAGCCGATTAGATCGTCTTGGTAAAAGAGTGCACGGGCAATTCAGTTGTCGTGGCAACTTGCACAACGGGGTTGCCTTGGCAACTAATCGATAGTTGCCTGGGCGACTAGTTGGGCAACTACTTGGGCATCTGGGCCGCAACCTTCAAGGTTCGGCAGAGCATTCTTCAATGGTTTCTTCTTATCTATAAATCGAAACTCTAGCTACTTGTGCATGCCTTGATAATACATCTCTGCGTGAATCAAGGGTGAACAACAACCAATCTTGCGCTCCTCTTAGCCGTTGAAATCCTTAACTTATTCCTAAGCCGGATTAATCTTCACCATCAATAGATTGAATAAAGATCATATTCATTCGTTATTGAATCTAAGTCTCCCGATATTAGATAAATAGATGAAGTCACGAGATCCTCTCCCAATTCACTCGCAAACAAGAATAAGAACCAAGAATGAATAAACCTTGAATAAAAAAGTGCAAACTCTTATTACCTAAACAAAATCCAATAGTTTCTCACAACCACAAAACATAATAACCATAGCCAAATAGATTTAGTTCATGGCTAGGTTCCAAAGAAACACAAGATAAATAATCCCTAGCATGAACCTAATTGAACAAGAAAGAAAAAGATGAAGGATGAAGCTTGTCGAAATCCTCCCTGCCCTAGATGCTTGTCGAAAATTCTTTCTTCCCTCTCCCTTGGAGTTGTCAAAATTCCTCTCTAATTTATGGGGCTAGGTCAAAGTCCTTCTTTGAAGAGGAAGTTAAGTTGGGATTAAATTATCTTTAAAGAATATAATTCTTTATTATAATTATATTCCTTCTAGAACTTTTCCTAACTTCTTGGAATTTAATTATTCTTTAATCTCTTCATGGAAATCAGATTCCTTTGGGATTTAGCTTTGCTCCACGTCATCTTGGGCTTGTCTAGTCATTAATTTCGACTACCATATCACCTTATTCTTTGTAGACAATTTCCCTGGCAATTGGCTCGGCGTCTCCTTCATGCATTGCCCTGGCAACTAGCTCGGCATCTCCTTCATGCATTGCCCTGGCAACTAGCTCTAGGCTTGCTTTGGCAAGTGATCCTGCACATACACACAAAACACACCAAAGCTGCATCTTTTCCCACAAAAACTACCAAGTTATGTAATCAAGCTCAACGATGGAAGGAAACATGGATTAATGCATGAATGGATAATTATGCAACTAATATGAGCCTAAGTCTAACAATAATATGAGTAAAAAGGGTAAGAAAAATAGTACTTTTGAACACTTATCACACCTCCAAACTCGAACTATTGCTTGTCCTCAAGCAATGCAAACTAATAATTACCTGCCAAGACTTCAATTTTCACAAACTTAGCTTTGAACTTGATTTCAATTCTCAGAACTGAGGCACAAAGTATGATTGGCTTTTCATTTTCGAAAAACTTAGGAGTTACTCGGAATCAAACTATAATGCTTGTGAGTGTGTGCGGAGTTGTGTGCAAGTTGATTTTTCAGATTCTATGCAAACAAGAGGTTTTCAAATTACTTCATTGGGTTCTTTTTAACATGTTTTAACTAGAGCCAGTTTTGGGCACCTCTAGTGTTTTGTTTTTAGTTTTCTTAAGTTAATTAATTTATTCGACTAGAGCCGGTTTCGGGCACCTCTAGCGATCAACTTTTAGCATATATTAGAGCCAGTTTCGGGCATCTATAGCAATCAATTTTTTTAGCACATGCTAGAGCCAATTTCGGGCACCTCTAGTGATCAATTTTTTAGCACATGCTAGAGCCAATTTCGGGCACCTCTAGCATTCATCCAATTTTTATTATAATCCCCCAATTTGGTTAATTATCAACCTAAGTTCACTAAATTCCTTAAATCAATCAAACCACGACTGTGTTTCATCAAATTTAGCATTATAGTAAAATTCTAAGTTTTTTTTCCATGGTTATCCTAGAATAAAAATTCTATCAATTAAGTGCATTGGCAGAGTCATCATCGGATATTCATCAAATTTAGGAAATTCTTGTTCCAACTAAAGGCATGACAAGCAATTTATGTATCCTAAATGTAATACTTAAGATGAATGTAACTAAACATGGTAACTACTAATAACAATACCCCCCAAACTTGAGTGAGGCATTGTCCTCAATGCATGTATTAAATAAAAATAACAAAAAATAAAATGCAAACGAGGACTTACTCTGAGAGTTCGTTGTCATGGATGATTAGTTTCCTTTTGGTCGATGTCTTGATTCTCTTGCTTGAACGCGATGGTTGTTTCCTTGTTGCCGGTGGTGGAATCGATCCTCCTACGGGGTTGTCCTCATCATCCTCTTCATCAATGTCATTGGCTTTTCGCTTGGAGGATTCAATTGGTGCGGTCTTTGTTGGTGCAATGGAGGACTCGTCCAAATCTGAAAAATCAGACAATGATTCCGTAGGAGTTGATTCGGGCATAGGTGCTTTACCTTTGGCTTTTGCAGTGGTTACCGGGATGTTTTTAGCTTTGGTTGTCATGGCATCTTCAGGGTTGGTTCTTGTGGCATCTGCTTGTGCAGGCACGATGTAGGTTGTCGTGGCATCATCTGTTGCGGTTGCAGTGGCGACTGCTTCATTGGTTGTCGGGGCAAAGATCTCGGTAGGAAAGATTGGGAATGGCACGCGATTGTCCGGGTACTTTTCTAGGATGACTTGGGTGATGGCATTGTTGTGTTCCTTCATGTACCGCATGAACATTAGTTGCCGGTCTTCAATTTGCCTTAGGTGGCTCGCCAATGGTTGTAAGAGTGCTTCAAAGTGTTCTGGGGCTGATGGCCGAGTGGCCCGGGCGTTAGGTGCTTGGGCATTAGGGATTGTCGGGGAGGCAGGAGTTGCTGCGGCAATTGGAGGCCTTGAGGATTTTTCCGGTGCTTCTCCCATTAGCTTTTGGATTTGTGCTTGATTCCAACCGAACTTTGGTAGGGCCTTTTCATCGGAGGACTCACTTGGGACATGCATCTCCTTGCAAAGATTAGAAATTAAGCAAGGGAAGAAAAGAGAACCCTTATCTTTTGAGCTACATACAAAAATCTCATCACAAATAATTTTTCCAATGTTAATGATGCGATTATGCAAAATAGAATGTATGAGAAAAAGACGTGGTATACCAACGGTAGTATTGTGTGTGGTGGGCATTAAAAAAATTTTAACAAACTTATTCCATAGTTTTGCCTCGGGTTTAAGCCAAAGGCGATTTACCGTGCCCTTGTATTTACCGTCATTCCAATGAGTTCCCGGTTGAGTGAGTTCTTGAAGCACCTTGTCGAGTTGCTTGGGCGTGATTTGATCAACGAAGGCTTGATGCTCGTCATTCTTAATGTAAAGCTCGTAAAAGGTGTTGCTGTTTTCGGGGCTTATGAGTATGGCCTTGTCACGAACAAAAACATAAGGATTATCTGTGTTAGGTGAGTGAGCACAAAATTCTCTTACCCATGAGATGTTGCCCAGTTCCGATTGATGGCAAAAGATTTGCCACTTTTGATGTGCAATCATCTCGAAGATGAATGGTTCAAGGCCGAAATCTTGATGAGAGTTGGAGTATTCAAAGCCTTGTTCTTCATAAATCTTCTGGCTTTCAAACTTGGAGTGAAATCTTTCTTGAACCACCGCTGTAGCAAACTTCTTGTATCTTGGTTCTTTGGAGGAACTTGGATGAACCAAAAATTTTATTTTGGATGCCATGGATGATCTTGGTTGTGAGTTTTGTAAAAAACAAATAAAATAAAATAAAAGAAACTAAAGAGTTGCAAGATGAAAAGTAGGAATAGGTTTCTTGGAAGTTAAGGGTGATGGGTTTTATAGAAAAGATATGTAGTAAATATGGTGGGTGGGATTAATTTTTGGAAAGACGAAAAATAGGGTTTCCTTTAGGGGAATGGTGACGACAAGAGGGGGTTTAATTAGGGTAAGTTGGAGGCTTTATATAAGCCTTATATTCAGTCCATTAATTTCCTTGTTGAAGATATTTTCCTTCTTGGATCAAAATTCCTCTTTATCTTGAACTCTTTTCCTACAATTCAAAGACAAATCAAATAAGGATTAAAATTAAAACTAATAAAAGAAAATAAATAAATATGTGTAAAGGGATTCTTAAACTTAAAGAAAGATAAAACAAAAGAAAATAAATCTATCCTAAAAAGCAAATAGTCGAAAGTAATAAAAAAATAAAAAATAAATAGTTCGACAAAATTAAAAATAAAAATAAAAATAAAATATCGAAAGGAGAGCATGCTCATTCATCTCCTAAGGTGACCATTTCTTTGTTACGTTCCACATGGGCACCATTGTAGTGCTTCAATCTTTGTCCATTAACTTTGAATTCATGTTTGTCAGTGATGGACTTGATTATCACGACACCATGGGAGAATGGTTTGACAACTTTGAATGGTTCCGACCATCTTGATTTCAGTTTTCCAAGGAAAAGTTTTAGCCGAGAATTGAACAGGAGAACTAGTTTCCCTGGCGTGAATTGTCGTGGCAATAGTTTCTTGTCATTCGATTGCTTTGTTTTCTCCTTATAGATTCGTGCATTGTTATAAGCGAGTGCACGAAATTCTTCTATCTCGTTGAGGTCCAACAAACGCTTTTGTCCAGCACTTTCCCAATCCATATTCACGGTCTTGATTGCCCATTATGCCTTGTGTTCGATTTCCACCGGTAGATGGCATGTTTTGCCATAGACAAGTCAGAAGGGGGACATACCTAAGGGTGTTTTGAATGCAGTGCGATATGCCCAAAGTGCATCATCTAGTCTTAATGACCAATCCTTCCTAGAGGATTTACAACTTTCTCGAGTATACCCTTCAATTCCCGGTTGGAAATTTCTGCTTGCCTGTTGGTTTGTGGGTGATATGCCGTGGCAATCTTGTGTGATACGCCGAAGTGTTGCAACATCTTGGCAATAAGTCTGTTGTCAAAATGCTTGCCTTCGTCACTAATAATTGCTCTCGGCATCCCAAACCGTGTAAATATGTTTTTCTGCAAGAATCGTTGCACGATCTTGGAATCATTGTTGGGAACTGTAGCTGCCTCAACCCATTTAGACACGTAGTCGACGGCAAGTAGAATGTAGAGGTTGCCGAATGAAGATGGGAAAGGTCTCATAAAATTGATCCCCCACACATCAAACAATTCCACCTCGATGATGTTTTGGAGTGGCATCTCATGTCGTCTAGAGATATTGCCCGTCCTCTGGCAACGATCACATTGCTTGTAAAAGTTTTGGGCATCTTTGTACAATGTTGGCCAATAGAACCCAGATTGTAAAACTTTGGCCGCGGTACAAGTTCCTCCAAAATGTCCTCCATAGGGTGAAGAATGGCATTGCCAGAGTACATTCTGTTGCTATTCTTCAGGGACACATCAGCGTATAACCTGATCTGCACATTGTTTAAACAAAAGAGGCTCATCCCAAAAGTAATGCTTAGCATCATGGCAGAACCGCTTCTTCCTTGGTGAGTAAGGCCATAAGGTAAAATACCACAAACAAGGAAATTAACTAAATCCGCGTACCAGGGTATTGCCAAGGCTTGTGCTACCGTGGCGACTGCTCCAAAAATTGCCGAGGCATACACGTTAAAGGCTGTTGCGGCATCGAGAGTTGTTGAGGCGTGCGCGTTAAAGGCTGCTGCGGCATCGAGAGTTGCCAAGGCATGTGCGTCCATGGTTGCCGAGGCAACTAAAAGTTGTTCATCCGGGAATGTATCGCATATCTCTATATCTGCGTCCTCCTCCCTATTGCGTTCTAAACGTGATAAATGATCGGCCACTTGATTTTCTGTTCCTTTCCTGACCTTAATTTCAATATCAAATTATTGTAAAGTAATATCCAACGAATCAAATGAGGTTTGGCATCCTTTTTAGCAAATAGATATTTATTTGCCGAATGGTCCGTATGAACAATTACCTTTGTACCAATCAAATAGGATCAGAACTTGTCAAATACGAAAACTGCAGCTAGTAACTCTTTCTCCGTTGTTGTGTAATTCACTTGAGCACTATTAAGAGTTTTACTAGCGTAGTATATCACATGGAAGGTCTTACCTGTACGTTGGCCTAGGACTGCTCCTACCGCGAAATCACTTGCATCACACATGAGCTCAAAAGGTAGAGTCCAATCTGGTGGAACGACAATGGGTGCTGAGGCAAGCTTTTCCTTTAGGGTTTCGAATGCTTGGGTGCAAGAATCATCAAAATCGAAGACTTTATCCTGTTCAAGAAAATTGCACAAGGGTTTAGTGATTTTAGAAAAATTATGAATGAACCTCCTATAAAAACCTGCATGTCCAAGAAAGCTTCGAATTCCTTTAACCGAACTTGGTGGGGGTAATCTCTCGATCGCGTCCACCTTGGATTTGTCTACTTCAATTCCCTTGGATGAAATCTTGTGGCCGAGCACTATTCCTTCATCTACCATAAAATGGCACTTCTCCCAATTGAGGACTAAATTAGTTTCTTCACATCTTGCCAACACCTTCTCTAAATTGCCGAGACAGCTGTCGAAGTCATTACCAAAAATAGAAAAATCATCCATGAAGATCTCAAGGAAGTCTTCGACCATGTCTGAAAAGAGTGCCATCATGCATCTTTGGAAGGTTGTCGAGACGTTACACAATCCAAACGCCATCCTTCGGAAAGCATAAGTACCGTATGGGCATGTGAAGGTTGTCTTTTCTTGATCTTCTGGTGCTATGGCAATTTGATTGTAACCTGAATAACCATCAAGAAAACTATAAAAGGGTTTACCTGCAAGACAGTCAAGCATTTGATCAATAAAGGGTAATGGAAAATGATATTTCCTAGTGGCTTTGTTTAGCTTTCGATAATCCATACAAACCCTCTAACCGGTCACAGTCCTGGTTGGAATGAGTTCATTGTTTTCATTACTTACCACCATTATACCTCCCTTTTTCGGTACACATTGTACCAGACTTACCCATGTACTATCAGAGATAGGGTATATAATGACGGCGTCAAGCCACTTGATGATTTCTTTCAATACAACCCTTTTCATGGCATGATTCAGTCTCCTCTGGGCCTCAATTGAAGGTTTGTGATCATCTTCCAACAAAATATTGTGCATGCACACTATCGGGCTAATTCCCTTCAAGTCGGCAATTGTCCACCCTATTGCCTTTTTGTGTAGCTTCAACATTTTGATCAGCTTTTTTTCCTGCTCAGGCTGTAACTTAGAAGAAATAATTATAGGCAATGTATTATCGGTTCCTAAGTATGCATATTTTAGTTGCTCTGGCAACTGCTTCAACTCAAGAATCGGTGGTTGTTCAATAGAGGGTTTTTCGAGCTTACCTTCCTTACCTGAGTAATCCAGTGGTTCAAAGTATGTACCTGGTTGATTGACTAGCCAATTTGCCTCTTCTTGTTGTTCCTCATCGACCGGTTCTTCAAACTCCTTAGGTTCCTCTTGATCGGCAATGTAGTTGTCGAGGCAATTAAATTCCTCGTCGAAGTTAAACTCTGTCGTGGCATGAAGAAGTTGGCATTCTTCTGGATCATCGGCATGCCTTAGTGTTTGGAACACATTTATTTTAACTTGTTGGTCATTCACCTCATTGTGAGTTCTCCTTTTTCAACATCGATCAAGGTTCTCCCTGTTGCTAGGAATGGTCTCCCGAGAATGATAGGTGCATGCTCATCTGCTTCACAATCCAAAACAATAAAGTCAGCGGCAAAAATAAATTTATCAACTTTTACCAGTATGTTTTCGATTTTTCCCTCTGGATGCACGTAGGATCTGTCGGCTAGCTGTAGCATAACTGTTGTAATTCTTGCCTTCCCGATTCCTAGTTTCTGGAAAATCGATTTAGGCATCAAGTTTATGCTAGCCCTAAGGTCGCATAATGCTTTCCCGACATAGTGGTTTCCAATGGAACAGGGTATTGTGAAACTTCCGGGATCCTTCAACTTAGGTGGCATACGATTGTGCAACATGGCCATGCATCCCTCTGTTGCGGCAACTGTTTCAAACTCTCCTAGCCTTGTTCTCTTGGACACAATGTCTTTAAGAAACTTGGCACAGTTCGGCATTTGTTCAATTGCTTCCATCAATGGCAAGTTGATGTGGACTTGCTTTAGGATATCAAGAAACTTCTTGAATTGATATTCTTGCTTTTGTCGCTTCAACCTTTGTGGGAATGGTGGTGGAAGTCGGATATCTTCAATCCTTTCATTGGTTTGGAACCTGATTGACGGCATTGCCGGGACAACTGGAGTTGCCGAGGCATTATCAACTGGGGTTGCCGAGGCATGCTTATCGCAAGTTGCTGAGGCATCCTTATCGTCGGTTGCTGAGGCATGCTTATTGTCGGTTACCACGGCAATTCCTGGTTCAGCATCTGAGGCTTTGCCGCTAGGTTCATCTTGATCTTTTTGTGGAGTTTTGTTTGATGAGCGGGCTTGAGCCTCTTTAAGTTGTTGGCCACTTCTAGTGGTGATCGCCTTACATTGCTCATGGCCAGTTCCTCTTGCGACTTCAGTATCGCTAAGTAAACCTCCTTGCGGTCTAGTATTCAGGTTTTGAGCAAACTCTTCGACTTGATTTTCTAATGATTTGATTGCTGCCTCTTGGTTTTGCAATCTCATCTCGGTCCTGTTAATAAAAGCATCAGTTCTTTTTATGAAGTTACTATTCTCAGCCATATAAGATTCAGTTTTCATCATAAAAGCATTTAGAGAATTTTCCAAAGAACTAGATGTTGTCGGTTGTTGTTGCGGCAACTGTTGCCATGGCATATTCTGCTGGAATCCCGATGCTTGTGCATTCTGATTGTTCTGGTTTAGAGCATTGTTGGGATTCTCCATGAAAAATTTGGGTGCTTCTTCCAAGCTGGATTGTATGTATTGGACATCACATTGTTGTTCTGATTGTAATTCCCCACATAGAAGCTGGATTCCGAATTTTGCATACATTCAAGAGAATCATTGTTATCACCACATAACTCACAAAAAGAATCCATTACCTTGACTTCATGTGTGTTGTTTGGTTTTTGCATGTTCTAGACCATCTTGGTTAGAGTGTCCAATTGTGCCAAAATTGAATCTGATGATCCTAGTTCATGTATTGTGGCTTGGCATCTAACTCCTCCTCTTCTAGTAGAGGGGAATTGATAATCATTCTTGGCCAGCCTGTTTAGAATTTGCATTGCTTCCTTTGGTGACTTATCTAGAAGTATGCCGTTTGCCGAGGCATCTAGCATCATCCTTGTTGGTGTATTCACGGCGTTGTAAAACATTGTTACTTGAGTCCACACTGGGAATCTGTTTCGTGCGACAACTCCTGGATTAATTCCATCAAGATCTTCTTCAAGATAGTCTCGAATAGTTCTGTTTCGTGCAAGAACCACTCATCCTCCTGCTGGAACATCTTGATTCATATTGTCGTCTTGATTAGCCATTGCTACTCTTATCCTTCATCTAAGTCTTTGTAAGGTTCGTTCTATTTTTGGATCAAAGGGATATTCTGGTGTAATCGGTCTCGCCTTAATCATATACCAATGCAAAACCAAAGTTTGTTAGCCCTTTGAATCTTAAACAACAAAAGTAAAAAGAAAGTGCAAGAAAATAAAAACAAAGTCGCTATTGCCAATCCCCGTCAACGGCGCCAAAAACTTGTTGCGCATAATAAGTGCTACGCAATTGTGCAAGTATACACGTTGCAAGTTATAGTATAAAAGATATCGTCTCCACAGGGATTGGTGCCACTTCAAGAATCTAGTCTCTTGCACTGTAAAAAGTAAAAGAAAACACAAGTAAAGGATTATAAGAGTTTTAACTAATAACTAATCTAGAAAGCAAATAAGTAAAAGGCGATGTAATTAGATGAGAGAGATAGGCCAGGTTATCGTGAGTTGAGGTGTGATAGCCGATTGGATCGTCTTGCTAAAAGAGTGCATGGGCAACTCAGTTGCCGTGGCAACTTGCACAACGGGGTTGCCTTGGCAACTAATCGATGGTTGCCTGGGCGACTAGTTGGGCAACTACTTGGGCATCTGGGCAGCAACCTTCAAGGTTCGGCAGAGCGTTCTTCAATGGTTTCTTCTTATCCCTAAGTCGAAACTCTAGCTACTTGTGCATGCCTTGATAATACATCCCTGCGTGAATCAAGAGTGAACAACAACCAACCTTGCGCTCCTCTTAGCCGTTGAAATCCTTAACTTATTCCTAAGCCGGATTAATCTTCACCATCAATAGATTGAATAAAGATCATATTCATTCGTTTCTTGAATCTAACTCTCCCGATATTAGATAAATAGATGAAGTCACGAGATACTCTTCTAATTCACTCGCAAACAAGAATAAGAACCAAGAATGAATAAACCTTGAATAGAAAAGTGCAAACTTTTATTACCTAAATAAAATCTAATAGTTTCTCACAACCACAAAACACAATAACCATAGCCAAATAGATTTAGTTCATGGCTAGGTTCCAAAGAAATACAAGATAAATAATCCCTAGCCTGAACCTAATTGAACAAGAAAGAAAAAGATGAAGGATGAAGCTTGTCGAAATCCTCCTTGCCCTAGATGCTTGTCGAAAATTATCTCTTCCCTCTCCCTTGGAGTTGTCAAAACTCCTCTCTAATTTATAGGGCTAGGTCAAAGTCCTTCTTTGAGGAGGAAGTTAAGTTGGAATTAAATTATCTTTAAAAAATATAATTCTTTATTATAATTATATTCCTTCTAGAACTTCTCTTATCTTCTTGGAATTTAATTCTTCTTTAATCTCTTCATGGAAATCAAATTCCTTTGGGATTTAGCTTTGCTCGACGTCATCTTGGGCTTGTCTAGTCATCAATTTCGACTACCATATCACCTTATTCTTTGTCGACAATTGCCCTGGCAACTGGCTCGGCATCTCCTTCATGCATTGCCCTGGCAACTAGCTCTAGCCTTGCTTTGGAAAGTGATCCTGCACATACACACAAAACACACCAAAGCAGCATTTTTTCCCACAAAAACTACCAAGTTATGTAATCAAGCTCAACGATGGAAGGAAACATGGATTAATGCATGAATGGATAATTATGCAACTAATATGAGCCTAATTCTAACAATAATATGAGTAAAAAGGGTAAGAAAAATAGTACTTTTGAACACTTATCAGTTGTCTTTGCCTTAAAGATCTAGAGGCATTATCTCTATAGAGAAAAATGCTAACTATATACTGATCACAAGAACCTCAAATACCTATTCACACAGAAAGAGCTTAAGCTTCGTCAACGGAGATGGATGGAACTTCACAAGGACTATGACCTTGCCTGGTAAGTATCAATATTGAATATTGAACCTTAAGAATTCACTGTTATATTAAAAATTATAGTATCTCTATTGCATTATAGCTCCTCGAGCTATCAACGCTCATTTTAAGTTACAGAGGCACCGACCTTTAGTAGCTGAACTTCAAGTTCAGTCTACCATTGTGTTGAGAATCAAGTCATTGTAAGATCAAGACCCTGAATTACAAGCTATCAATTTCAAACTTTAGAGTAATCCTGATTCTGATTTTAATGTTAACTCTGAAGGACTCTTTTATTTTCGTGAAAGAATTTGTATACCAAATGATGAATCCCTCCGTGATGACATTCTCAAGGAAACTTATTGTAGCCCTTTCTCAGTTCAACCGGGGTCAGTGAAGATATATAAGGACCTTCGAGAAATATTGGTGGCCTGGTATGAAGAAAGCTATTACAAAATTTATATCAAGGTGCCTTACATGCCAGCGATTCAAGGCTGAGCACTTTGTCCCTACTGGACTGTTGCAACCCATTGAACTTCCTCAATGGAAGTGGGAAAGAATAACCATGGACTTTGTCAGTGGATTACCGTTGACTCCAGCTAAGCATGATGCTATTTGGGTCATTGTTTCATGATTTGAATGCAACGCAAATGGTGCAAATGTACACGTCGCAAGTAATAGTATAGTAAAGATATCGTCTCCGCAGGGATTGGTTTGGGCCACTTTACTTAAATTATTACACTGTAAAAGAAATAATATTGATAGATGTCAAGTAAAATAAAATAAACAAAATAAAGTAAATAGAAAGAAAGAAAGGATAAAGTAATCGAATAAGAGAGTTGGTCGGGTTATTGTGAGTAGTGGTGTAATGATTGAATGGACCGTCATGGTAATTGATTGCTAGAGTCGCTCAATCATTCCGTCAATTGGCTCTAGTCGGATTGCCTAGGCAATTCTGCGATTGCTTGGGCAATTGGGAATGGAGCGATTGCCTGGGAAATTGGGCGACAACCTTCAAAATTCGATGATCTTGCGCTCCTTTTAGCCGCTGAAATCCACAACTTATCCCAAATTCGGATTAGTCTTCACCATCGATTGATTGTAGGAAAACCATGCTCATTCATTTCTTGAATCTAACTATCATGATATTAGATAAATGGATGAATTCACGAGCTCCTCTCCCAATTCACTCGAAATCAAATATAAGAACCAAGAATGAACAAACTTTGAATTCAATTGCAATCAAGAACCTAAACAATCTAAATGTTTATCAAAACCACAAACCCTAAATAACCCAAGCCAATTTACATCAATTCATGGCTGGGTTTAAAAGATATGCAAAGAATAATCCCCAATCATGAATTGAATGGAAACTATGAAGAAAAAGAAAAAGATGCGTACTACTCTCTCTCGAACTCGACTCCCCCTTCCCTCTCTTTGGTGGCTGCGGCTATGTCCCTTTTATAGGGGATAAATAGGTCAAGATCTTTGTTGATGAGGAGGAGTTTAATTTGGAATTAAATTGAATAAAAGAAATAATAAATCTCTTTGATCTTTTTCCTTAAAAACTCTTCACAAATCTGAATTTAAATCTTCATTAAATGTTGTGTATAAATCCAAATCTTTAGGATTTATCCCCTAATTTTCGTGCTTATCCAAACATGGCAGATTTGTCCTGAATTTCCGAGGCAATTAGTTTGGCATGTCCTTCAAAAATTCTCTTCAATTGCCACGGCAATTTCCTACTTGCTTCGGCAATTCCTATCCTGCATAAAATAATGTACAAGGCTGCAATTTTTCCAAGAAAAACAACAAAAGTGTAATACTAAGCTCGTAACGACGGAAACTAGGAAATTATACATAAATGCCTAACAATGCAACTAAAATGTGCCTAAGTCTAACAATAATAAAAATAGTACTTTTGAACACTCATCACATCCCCAAACTCGAACTATTACTTGTCCTTAAGCAATGCAAAACTAAAAATTACCCGCCAAGACTTTGACCATCAAGAATTGGCTTCGTACCTGACTTCAATCCTCAGAACTGTGGCACAAAGTATGATTACCCTTCAATTTTTCAGATAGCACAGGAATTACTCAGAACCAAACTATAATGCTCATGACAATGTGTGTGTGGAGTTGTGTACAAGTCGATTTTCAGGATTCCATGTGAACAATATTTTTTTATCAAATTAATTACCGAGACATTTAATTTTTTATTTTTACTAGAGCCAATTTCGGGCACCTCTAGCAAAGCATGCAATTTCTTGTTTTAATTTTTGTCGAATACAGCCAATTTGGGGCACCTCTAGTGATTCTTAACTAGAGCCGGTTTCAAGCACCTCTAGCAAGAAATTTTTAATTTCAATTTACCCAATTTTTAAGCAACCTAAGTTCACTAAGTCTCCCTTAATCAACATGACACAACTGTGTCAATTTATATTCAGCATCCTAGTGAAATTCTAAGTTCTTTCCATGCAAATCCTGAAATTAAAGGTTCTTTCAATTAGGTGCAGTGGCAAAAATTTTATCATTAGATATCCAACAAGTCTAGGCAAATTAAATCCAATCAAAGGAATGGCAAGTAATATATGCAACCTATATGAGACAGCTAGATGAATGCAACTAAAGATGAAACTAAATAAAAACAAACACCCCCAAACTCGAGAGAAGCATTGTCCTCAATGCGTGCAAGTAAAAAAAATTAAAATGCAAATGAGTTAGTCAGAAAGGTCATCACCTTGAATGATGAGTTTCCTTCGAGCCGTTTGCTTGATTCTTTTTTCGGTTCACGGTGGTTGAGTGCGTGTGGCTGGTGGTGCGGCTTGAACCCTTACTTCTGCAACCTCATCGCTTGTTGTATTCTCTTGATCGGCCTCTTCAATGATCAAATCTTTACACTTCGTCTTTGGTGGTGCAGCCGGTTGCGATGTCACTTTATCATGTGTAGCAGTTGTCACGGCATCCTTAGTTGCTGGGGCAAGTAGTTCGGCAGGAACACCAGGAAAGGCAAGGTGCTATCAGGGTACTTCTCCAAAATCACTTGAGTAATGGTTGTGTTTTGGTCCTTCATGTACCGCATGAATAGCAATTGACGAGCCTTCGTTTGATCTAATCGATAGGATAGTTGGCGGAGCATCTCTTCAATTCGATTCATGTTCACCGAGGTAGGTTGGCTTGCCTAAGAATCAGGACTTGCCGAGGCATCAGGAATTGCCGAGGCATTTTTGGTTGCCTGGGCAATTTTCAGAGCATGGGATTTCTTTGGTAGCGTTAGTTCTCTCATCAGTTCCTTACCCATGATTCGTAAAGTTTATGTTGATGCCAGCGACATCAACAAGAATCGCTCTACCTTGCACATAAACACAAGGGTTATCCGGATTAGAAATATAAGATTAAAATTCCCTTACCCATGAGATTTCTCCCGGTTAGAAATCACCTCCAATGAGCGAAGACACGAATCATCGGCAAGAAGACTCGAGTGCTTGGGGTGAACTTACTTCGGGCATGGTTTTGAGGTTCTTGTGGGTTCTTGATTGGAAAAACTAAGTAAACAAGAAAGGAAAAACTTAAGAGTTCTAGAGGGGAAGGAAGTAAAGAAAGATGAAATAGATGGGTAAGAAATCGGCTTAAGCTCAACTCATTTTCCCTTGAAACTCTTATCCTAAAAAATAAAAACAAAAGGATAAATATCAAAAGTAAAATAAAAGAAAAATGATATTAAATAAAAATATAGAGAAAGCTTGAGGAGGGTCATTTTCAATATTTCTTATAGTCTATTCGCACCCTCCATCGGGTGATAATATTGCCC
Source organism: Hibiscus mutabilis (assembly GCA_019671005.1). Classification (NCBI taxonomy): domain Eukaryota; kingdom Viridiplantae; phylum Streptophyta; class Magnoliopsida; order Malvales; family Malvaceae; genus Hibiscus; species Hibiscus mutabilis. Next base: position 27,792,970 of record CM033739.1, on the reverse strand, counting down.
AAAAAGAGTTGGGCCAATGTGCGTACAACTACTCCCCGTTGTGTTACCATGGTGGAGGTGTTTTTCTTTCGTGTTCCCTTGTAGTCCATGCATACCTTCCATCGTGCTACTATTCAAGAAGGCATTAATATATCATTATAAAAAATTATATCAACACCCAACCATTTAATTACCTCATTCTCGTCAAATTCTATCATGGTTGGATGTAGCCTTTGTTGTCGTGGCAATTGCTACTCCAGCCAATTATCGTGGCAATCCTCTACCAAAATTATGTGTAAGTCAAGTGAAGGTCCATCTTTCTTGAAGTCTTCAAGCATCCACCCACCTTTTTCTTTAGGCTTCTCAAACATCTCCATCAGTAGAGATTTTGGCGCGACACTAATATCAAATGGAATCACCATGGATAGAATGTCATCTTCCAAACAATTATACCCTTCTTTCGATGGCTTCAAATCTATCAGCGTTGGTTCCTCAAGAGATACCTATAATGGAGGAGGTGATATTTTAAAGAATTCAAAAGGTTCAACCATTACCTTCTCATATTCCATTAACAAAGTATCACCATCTTGTTGACCGAACATGTAGTCATGCAATTGCCGTGGCAACTGTGGGTAAGAGCAATTCGCATATTCCTGCTTCAGCATCAGCATTCTTGTAACATTCTGGGAATCAGACTCCTCAAAATTTGCTGTGGTATTACTCTTCTCAGTCTTACTGAATGTTGTCGTGGCATCGCTCTGTTTAGGCTTCTCAACCTTTGCCGTGGCAATTGGTTGGTTAAGCTCATCAAGTGTTGGGCAATCTTTCTCATCAACATGTTCTCGACTTGGAGGTTTGAGTTGTTCCCCACACATCGGGGAGTGCTCTTCGCATTGCTCCTTGTCTTCTTGTCCTTGGATTTCAGTATCCCTAGTAATTAATTGTTGGTGCATATTATCCAAGACATATGTTAATCTCCTCGATCGATCTTCCACTTCTCTCAAGAGTACATCCATCTTGGCTATCTTTTCATCCATAGAATTTGATAGCTCTTGAAAGTTACCACATTGAGGTGGCAATTGGTTGAATTCAATGAGAGAATCAGGTCTAGCCATGAAAGCTTGAAACTTTTCCTCTAGAGAATTTGAATGCTCTTGAGGAGGACTATATGGCCATGGTATATCTGTTGCAATAGCAAAATTGTTATGGTAAAAAAATTGAGCATTTTGATCGTACCATGAAGGATTTTGTTGTTGGTTCCAACTACGGTCCTCTATGTAGCCATAAGCATCAAGATTGTATGGGAAATTTCCAAACGAATGATGTTCTCCACAATAAACACAAAAATTTGCCTTGCCATGATCTTGTTGGGATGCTCTCGGATCCGATCAGGTTGTTCAATTCTGTAAGTTGTGCCGAGATTGATTGGGGATCATGTACTCTCCTCTCTTGGAAGGCTCTAGTGGGTTGGTATAGGTAATCATCGGTGAGAGTAAGAAGCTCTCAAATAGATTGATTCCTATCTTCATGCATCAATTCTTGAATAGATCGCTTCCTATCTTCCTGCATCTTGAAGTTCCTTCAACTTGAAGCACACCTAAATTTTTTTGTGTTTTTTTAAACAAAAGAAAACTAGTTAGTAATAATAATAATAATAATAATAATAATAATAATAATAATGCAATCACAAAAACAACTAACACCAATTGCCAATCCCCAACAACGGTGCCAAAAACTTGTTGCGTGATTTGAATGCAATGTAAACGGTGCAAGTGTACACGTCGCAAGTAATAGTATAGTAAAGATATCGTCTCCAGAGGGATTGGGTTGGGCCACTTTGATTAAGTTATTACACTGTAAAAGAAATAATATTGATATATGTCAAGTAAAATAAACTAAAAAAAAGTAAATAGAAAGAAAGAAAGGATAAAGTAATCTAATAAGAGAGTAGGTTGGGTTATTGTGAGTAGTGGTGTGATGATTTAACGGACTATCTTGGTAATTGATTGCTAGAGTCGCTCAATCGTTCTGGCAATTGGCTCTAGTCGGATTGACTGGGCAATTCTATGATTGCTTGGGCAATTGGGCATGGAGCGATTGCATGGGCAATTGGGCGACAACCTTCAAAGTTCGACGAAGCGTTCTTCAATGGTTTCTCGTTATCCCTAACTTGAAACACTGTTAATTATGCATGCCTTGATAATACATCCCTGCGTGAACCAAGGGTGGACAATAACCGATCTTGCGCTCCTTTTAGCCGTTGAAATCCGTAACTTATCCCTAAGTCAGATTAGTTTACACCATCTATTGATTGTATGAAAACCATGCTTATTCATTTCTTGAATCAAACTCTTCCGATATTAGATAAATGGATGGATTTATGAGCTCCTCTCCCAATTCACTCGCAATCAAATATAAGAACCAAGAATGAACAAACTTTGAATTCAATTGCAATCAAGAACCTAAACAATCTAAACGTTTATCAAAACCACAAGCCCTAAATAACCCAAGCCAATTTACATCAATTCGTGGCTGGGTTCAAAAGATATACAAAGAATAATCCCCAATCATGAATCGAATGGAAACTATGAAGAAAAAGAAGAAGATGCGTGCTGCTCTCTATCGAACTCGACTCCCCCCTTCCCTCTCTTTGGTGGCTGCGGCTATATCCCTTTTATATGGGATGATTAGGTAAAGATCTTTGTTGATGAGGAGGAGTTTAATTTGGAATTAAATTGAATAAAAGAAATAATAAATCTCTTTTATATTTTTCCTTAAAAACTCCTTACAAATCTAAATTTAAATATTCATTATATATTGTGTATAAATCCAAATCTTTGGGATTTATCCCCTAATTTTTGTGCTTATCCAAACAGGGCAGATTTATCCTGAATTGCCAAGGCAATTAGTTTAGCATGTCCTTCAGAAATTCTCCTCAATTTCCTACTTGCTTCGGCAATTCCTATCCTGCATAAAATAACACACAAAGCAGCGATTTTCCACGAAAAACAACAAAAGTGTAATACCAAGCTCGTAACGACGAAAACTAGGAAATTATGTATAAATGCCTAACAATGCAACTAAAATGTGCCTAAATCTAACAATAATATGAGTAAAAAGGGCAATAAAAATAGTACTTTTGAACACTCATCAGTCATCGTTGATCGTTTTACCAAGTTAGCTCATTTCTTACCTGTCATAATGGACTATGGTCTTCCCAAGTTAGTTGACTTGTACATCAAGGAAGTGGTTAGATTCCATGGAGTACCCAAGTCAATCATCTCCGATCGAGATCCACATTTTGCTTCACGATTCTGGAAAACACTGCAAGAAGCTCTAGGCACCCGAGTTAATCTCTGTACAGCCATTCACCCGCAGTTTGATGGTCAGTCAGAAAGGGTAATTAAAATATTAAAAGACATGCTTCATGCATGTGTCATTGACTTTGAAGGGAATTGGGAGATATCGCTATCTCTCATCGAGTTTGCTTACAATAATAGTCATCAGTCATCTATCAGAATGGCACTGTATGAATCATTGTATAGCAGGAAATGTAGAACACCTTTATGCTGGTCTAAACTCAGTGAAGGCGTGATGTTGGACCCTGACTTATATCGAGAAACTGAAAACAACTTACCATCATTCATGACCGTTTAAAAGCCGCTTTCGACCGACAGAAGGCCTATGCTGATCTCAAGAGAAGGGATATACAATATGTGGTTTAAGAGAAAGTGTTCTTGAAAGTCTTTCCATGGAAGAAGATTCTTTATTTTGTTAAAAAGGGGAAACTAAGTCCCTGATTCATTATACCTTTTGAGTTGATTGAAAGAGTTGGTCCTCTGGCTTACTGACTAGCTTTGCCCCATGAGCTGAGCAAGATTTGTAATGTATTCCATGTACTGATGCTCCGCAAGTATAGATCTATTCAAACTCATGTTATCAAGCCCGAAATAGTAAAACTCCATTCTAATCTGACGTATGAGGAAGAACCAATACAAATATTAACAAGGGAAGTTAAGAGGCTTCGAAACAAGAACATCCCCTAGTAAAGGTGCTTTGGAGGAGTCAGAAGATCGAAGAAGTTACATGGGAACCAGAAGAGACCATGAGGAATCAATACCCATATTTCTTCGGTTCAGGTTAAAATTCAAGGATGAATTTTTCTTAAAGGGGAGAGTTGTAACACCCTAAAATCGGGCCTAGTCAAAATTCAATTATGGCAATAAAAAATTTTGCACCGAAAAGTCAAACTATAGCATTGATCTTTGACCAAGTGGTCAATTATTGGATTATTGAACCCTAATTAAGTATTGTTAGTAGTCAATGACCTTTTTGTAAACCTTAAAAATTGTTCTAGTGACTAAATTGAGGAAATTGAAAGTTAGGGGACAAAAGTGTAAAGAATGAGGAATTGTGGGACTAACCTTGCGATTAGCCCCTACCCAAGCTTAATCACCACCTACGTGGGATGCTTGTGTTAGTTTCCTTCAATTGAAGGAAAACTCAATTAAAAAGGGGATAGAAAGAAACTTAATGGTTGAATTTTGGTAAGCTAGTAGCTCCTTCATCTTCTTCCTCTAACCAAGCCAAGCACACACCTCCATTGGAGGATAACTTAAGTTTTGATTTTTCTCAAGTTCCTTAATCCTAGATTATAGCTATTGATCAGGTAAGCAATACTCCTTAATTGATTTATCGATTCCATGGCTAAAACCATGTTTAAATCCAAGTTCAAGAATCAAGAACCCTAGGAATTTCCTATGAATTTCATGGCTTATTCCTTATTGTTTTGCATAGCTAATAGTTGCTATGAATCTATTATTGATATTGAAATTCTTGCAATTTCTATCCAATTTAGCTCAAGAGAATCAAGGTGAAGAATCACCAAATCCCTCAAATTCTAGCAAGCTAAAGAACAAGGGAATTGTCATATGGGAGCCCTAAAAGCTTCGGGAGTATCAGTGAGTGTAGTCAGAGTCTAGAGATTGGCTAGGTGCCTTTCCCGATTTCATTGATATTATTTATTGCATTTCCATCAATGATTTCATGGCATGGTTACATCAAAACCTCATAGGAGGTACCATTGGTAAGCTTTGGTAAGCTTATCGCATTGATATGTGAATTATCAAATCATTACATTGCCATTGATATCGTTGAAACATTGAGAAATGTCATATTGATCATTGTATATTGTTATTGCCATTGTTACCGTTATTGTTATTACTATTGATATTGGCCTAAGCATTGAATCATTGGATACGAATGGATATGGGATATAATTGGCATGCCATAGAATTCATGAGCTCATTGGTATGGACTAGACTATGGTCCTTGAGCTAAGGCTCTATTTGGCAATGTTGGCGGGATGTGTTGGTTTTGGTCTTATTGGCGATGTTAGAGGATATTGACCATTTATTATTGGCGGTGTTGGTTGGGAATTCGCATAACCACTTTCACATTTCGGTCCATGGGATTATGTAATGAAAATTATGGTTAAAACATGAGTTGAGATGCATTTACATTGATATATATATATATATATGATGATGATGTTATTGGCATTCATGTTATTGTTGTTGACTACCTCACTAGGCTATATAAGCCTAATGCATCTCATTTCCATGCACTTTTAGGTTAAAGGCTGGTCTGATCAAGGATCGGACCAAGAAGTGTTTTGAAGCAAGTCACACAAGCTACATGTAATGTAAACTTAGTCCTTGAACTCCTAGCATGGTGGCATAGGGTCTAAACATGTTACTTTAATCACATTTTGTGTGTATATATTGCTCACTATGTTGAAAGGAATAAAATATGAAATGTGGCTTATTGGTGTGTTGATAAAAGTGGCAAAATGGCCTAAAATGCTCTAACAAGGGAAAACATAGTAAATGGATTCGTATAGGTATGAAATTTGGCCTGCATTTAGATTTGATGATTATAAACTTGTTGGTAAAATTTGGTAGTCATTGGACAAGGTTAAGGTCCCTAATTTGATGAAAAACATACTAAATATGTCATTACAGGTCTGTCTGTACCGATACGGGTGATGGCGTGTCAGTACGGGTGTGCAATTTGGGACATAAGTATAAGGGTGTACCAATACGACTATTGAAGTATCGGTATGGATATTTGAATCTAGAAAATTATTGTAGCACCGTATCAATACCGTACTGATCCATATAGTTGACCAATTTGGCATTGACTATGCGTAAGTAACGATACCCAGTGTCGGTACTAGTTTAAAGAGCTTAATTGTTTTAACGGTCAGGATAAGCATATCGATACAGCCTAAGGCGCATTAGTACTGTATTTTGTCACTAGAAATTTTGGTGTAATTGAGTATTGGTACGAGTACAGGGCGTACTGATCCCTCCTCTTGTATAGCCAGCCTCGTATAGGTACGGCTACAGGCGTATCGGTACACCCTTATGTTATTGGAAATTAAGTTTAAGTAATATAAGCTTGGCGTACCGATACAGACTCTTCAAGTATCGGTAATGAGGTAGGTAAGTTAGGCAAAAGATGGTTAAGGAAGTTTCAGAATGTTGTAATTTGGTCACTAAATGTTATAAGGCTTAATTGAAGGTACAAACGAACTATTATTGTTCTAAAAATTTGTAAGCAAGATATACTTGCATTGAATTCCACATTGGTAACTCTAATTTTAGGTAAGACCCTGTAATTTATTGATTTTATAGTTTAATCCCTAAACATGAATAAGTCATCAATTGGTCCCAAATCATAATTTAGTAAACTTTATTGATTAGAAATGACCGTGTATTACAATATATAATTTGTTTCCATCAATGATCCGATCACTGTATTGTTTCTTGGTAACACTTTCTGACATGAATTCTTACCGGACCGGGGATGGGGTGTTACAATCTGAAAATCTCATTCTGAGTAGAAACAATCCGAGTTTGGGCGGTTACCTCTGGTTTAAGTCCTACGACCAATCTATCTCATTTTTCTAACTGCTTCTGTTCAGACCAATCATAAACCATATGATCATCATTCTTTGTACTGCATAACGTCTCCCATTATGACGGTCTCCCAATATGAACTTGTTCTTGTCTGGGGTGGTTGATCGAAGAAGAAGGGTACCTGAGAGAGAAACATCTTCTTACGTGAACACGGAAGCTGGTGGTTCGGGCGCCTGCAAACCGTATGGAAGATGAAGAGTCTTGGCGCGTTGTCTTGCACGTGTGGCTGGAAATCCAAGTGGCTTGGTGTGGCTTGATTTGAGCAGTATGATCATCCTCTAGATCCGATGATCCGTAATGGGCTGCGTAGAAGAGAATAAATAGGATTAGGGTCTTTAGATATTAGGGTTTTAGTTTAATTATTTGGGCCAATCTGGTCATATATGTAATGTTGCATATTGTAAATATTGGGCTGTAGATGGACAAATAATGGACTGCTTTTTATTTAATTGGATTTGGATGCTAATTAATTATATGTATATCTTTTATTGTTTTGATTTTTATAATCATGTTGAAATTTGAGATTAATTAATTATTGGTAACTTAAAATTTGACTTAGTCCCTCGAAGTACAATATTTGCAATTGAGTGTCTTTTTGGTGTCCGATTCGAACGTAACTTGAAACGTTGCTTGTATGTGCATCATAGGACTTAATATTGCATCTAGATAAGATAAAATAAAAAATGGAATAGATTCGAGTAAGTGAGTTCGGGTTTGCTTCATCAAACCAAAGTGATCTCCTTAGTTCGAGTCTAGCGACTAGGTCGGGTCATGGGGATTACAGGAATGTATTGTCGAGGCATACTATCATTAGGTCCTTTACTTGGAATAGTGGACCGATACATTGGACTACTCTGTCGACCATTTTGATAGTATTTCTTTCCCATGGCATTCCATAAAAGTAAAACGTCATGTTTCCTTAGTAAGCCCAAAATGTTTCATCACACTAGTTATTGTTTTTTTTGTGAACCTTACTTCGTTGTAGTATAATTTACTTAAGCTCAATATACTTATCATTCATAGTTTTCATTCTTAGTTCTAATCTTTCAACCACTCAATAATCATTTAATTTTCAGTGTAATACTTGAATGCAAATCACACCAATCCATGCGGAGACGACCTCAATCATCACTTTATTACGCGTTGGACGTGTATACTTTCATAATTGAGCATCACTCAATACACACAAAAGTTTTTGGCGTCGTTGCTGGTGATCAACAATTGGTAATTTAGTTTTAGTTGTTGCACCTTTTTATTTTATTGTTTGTCATAAGGCAAAAAATTCACCTGATGTTTGATTGAAAAGTCACTTTGGCCACCATTCTTTTTTTGAAGCAATTTAACTCTCAACATTTTATTTTGGGTCAAAATAGCCCATCTGCAGATGAAAACTGTTAGTCAACTAACAGTAAATAGCTTGAACTAACATGACAGAATGACACATCAGTAGAAAAAAATAATTTTATTTTTGACTAATGTGACATTCTTTCAACACATTTTCCTATATGACACTACCATGTCAGATGTACTGCCATGTAGATTTGTCATATCATTTCAAGCCATCTACAGTTAGTTAACTAACAATTTTCATACGCAAAGGGGTCATTTTGAACAAAAATGAAACATTAAGGGTTAAATTGCTTCAAAAAAGAATAGAGGCCAAAGTAATTATTCAGCCAAACATTAGGGGCATTTTTTGACATTATGCCTTATTTTTTATTTAGATTGAGTGTGTTAAAATGTTTTTAGGATTCTACATGTGTATGATCCGAGAAATACCTGAAGATCAATTTTTCCACTTGAACCTCATATTGATATAGTTCTTCATAGGAGACCAAGACATCAAAGAGCCATGAATCTTGTTAATGATCAGCAAAATTGTAATATCCCAAAATATAGCTTAGAAGTATGTTACCAAATTGATAATAGCTCAATTTGATTTAAGGGTACCTTAAAAATGGATTCTTATATAAGATGAGGACCTATTAATAAGTTTCTATAGTTTGCAAGTTAAATTAGAAAGGACCTATAATACCCAAAAAACATGTCTTGGATGTATGTTTCCAATTCAAATGTGACTTATATTAATCTAATGTATTTCATGGTAGCTAAATTAAGTGTTTAGGACTAAAAAGAAACAAATAAAAGAAAGGATGCTTTTTGTACAAAGAATAAATCGAATGATGGCCTAAAATTTGAGCTTGCATGCTAAAATTTATTAAGTATTAGGACATGCACACTTGTAGGAATTTGATGAAGGCAAGTGTGAGGGTGAGTTGGTGACTCACGGCTATTGTGGAGAATGAAAGATGAACAAAATAAAAGTGTGTTCATCATCTCTCTTGATTTTTCTCATGGCCGAATCTTCATGTATTAGAGAGAGAGACTTGTTCATGGAGTTCACAAGGGGGAATTAAGCTTTGTAACTCAATTTCTTGAGTTCTTATTCGAATAGCTTAGAGGAGGGTAAATTCTTTCTTCCTTTCCCTTAATTTAGAGCTTGATTTAAGAAATTTTGATTGTTTAGATTCTTATAAATGTTATGTGTGATTGTAGAAACAAATACATGACATGGATTCTTCTTTGAAACATTAGATAGTCACCATTGTTGTTTGTATACTCATGTCTAAGCTTGGATTTTGACTCATGGCAATTAAGATGGTTCGAATTGAAAAATACAAACATTTCTAGAATATGTGCCCTGTTCAAATTGTTTTGGTCAATCTCAAAATGAATCATATGCAATAATGAATGTAGTAAATCAAGTTAAGTCATATTGCTTGCTAAACAATTGAATCTAAGAACATGGGATTAAATAGGGGTAACATTGATGCTCATGGACTGTTTTGTCAAAACCAGAATCTTAGAAACTAATTTGCAAAGTTGAGAGACTGCTTTTGAATTAATAAAGACTGTTTTTGGGGCTGTTTTAATAAATCTGGAAACATGGGACAGTTTTGCAAAATTGAAGGACTGAATTGAATCTATAAGGACTATTTTGGGACTGTTTTTGTACTAAAAATAAGGACTATTTTGCACTAATCATAAGGACTGATTTGCATTAGAATATGGGCTATTTTGGACTGTTTTGAACATGTAATTGAATATATATATATATATATATATATATATGAAATTGAAACTGTTTTGAATGTATATCAAAGCATAGGGATTGTTTTGATTTATATACATGTGTAAGCAAATGAAATGGACTGTTCTGAACATATATGAATAAATTAGGGGCTGTTTTAACATATATACATGTGTATACAAGTATAAAGGACTTTTGATACATACATGCATACATACATACATACATGCATACATACATACATACATACATACATACATACATACATAGAGGACGTGTAATTTGGGCTGCTTTAAGTGTATATGAAAGTAGGTGAATTGTTTTGAGTATTTAAAACAAGGGCTGATTGTGTGAAGTACATAAGGATTGTTATATAAGTTTAGGGACTATTTTAAATGTATATAAAAATGTTAAGGGCTGTTTTTTAGTAAATTAGGACTATTTTGAGAATATAAGGGCTGAATTGGTGATCTAAAAACAAGGGAAATTGTTTTGCTAATTAGGTGGACTGTTTTGATGTACACATGATTATATAAGTAAAATTGGCTTGATTTGTGAATACATGAACATAGTGGACCGTTTTAAGCATATATAATTGTACATTTATAAATTAGGGATTGTTTGAATACATATGAAAGTGCATTTGACTGTTTGAGCATGTATATGGGAGTATGTGTGAAATTATAACTGTTCTAGTGTACATAAATATGTATGTAAATGTATGGGATTGATTTGAATGATTAGAGACACATTAGGGGCTGTTCTGAGATATAGAATGTGTGTAAGAATAGAAAACTGATTTGATAGTATGGGAAAACATATGGGACTGTTTTGAGCACGTGTATATGTATATCTATGTTTGGGACTATTTTGCATTGATATAAAAAATTAATGGACTGTTTTGTGAGTATATATGTGAAAATATGTATATTAGGGACTGTTTTAATAAAACCACAAGGTGTTAAATTATGAATTAGAGACATGGATTGGTTGGTAATCAATAGGACTATTTTGTAAGTTAAATGAATTGAATTGGTTGTAATGACTTGTTATTTCTGTTTGAGGTACATGATGACAAGGAAAAGTAAAAGAAAATAGTTGGTGGGAAGCTAAATGTAATTAAGGATTTAGGTATCTCGTAACTTCGGGATAAGAGGTGAGTGTAGTTGTGTTTGTCTCGGGTGACACGGCATCATTCCGATCTTTGTTTCTATGATATGTTATGATTAATTCGTGAGCATATACATATGGCTCACATAGAGCACAATGTGTGAATACATTCATAGCATGACATCGTTGATAAGTCTTTTGGTTATGTTTACATTACATATGCATATGGTTCCTGCTATGCTATGTTCGTAATGAAAGATTATGTCTATTGTTGCGCGTAATAAGTGCTCCTCAATTATGCAAGTGTGCACGTCGCAAGTTATAGTATAAAAGATATTGTCTCCACAGGGATTGGTGCCACTTCAAGAATCTAATCTCTTGCACTGTAAAAAGTAAAAACACAAGTAGGTGATGTAGGAGTTTAACTATCAACTAAACTAGAAAGCAATAAAGTAAAAGAAGATGTAATCAAATGAGAGAGAATAGGCCAGGTTATCGTGAGTTGAGGAGTGATAGCTGATTGGATTGTCTTGGTAAAAGAGAGTAAGGGCAACTCAGTTGCCGTGGCAACTTGCGCAGCGGGGTTGCCTTGGCAACTAATTAACGGTTGCCTGGGTGACTGGCTGGGTAACTGTTTGGGCAGCTGGACAGCAACTTCAAGGTTTGGCAGAGCGTTCTTCAATGGTTTCTTTTTATCCCTAAGTCGAAACTCTAGCTATTTTTGCATGATAATACATCCCTACGTGAATCAAGGGTGAACAACAATCAATCTTGCACTCCTCTTAGCCGTTGAAATCCTTAACTTATTCCTAAGCCGGATTAATCTTCACTATTAATAGATTAAATAAAGACCATACTCATTCGCTTCTTGAATCTAACTCTCTCGATATTAGATAAATAGATGAAGTTACGGGATCCTCTCCCAATTCACTCGCAAACAAGAATAAGAACCAAGAATGAGTAAACCTTGAATTGAAAGTGCAAACTTTTATTACCTAAACAAAATCCAATTGTTTCTTACAACCACAAAACACAATAACCTTAGCTAAATAGATTTAGTTCTTGGCTAGGTTCCAAAGAAACACAAGACAAAGAATTCCTAACATAAACCTAATTGAACAAGAAAGAAAAAGATGAGGAATGGTTGAAGCCTTTGTCAAAATCTCTCCCTCTTTGCTCTTGTCGAAATCTCTCCCCTCTTTCTCTCTTAGTTTGACGGCTTGGTCTCCTTTAAATAGGAGATGGCTAGGTCAAAATCTTTCTTGAGGAGGAAGTTAAGTTGGAATTAAATACTTTAAAAGAATATAATTCTTTATTATATTTAAATTCCTTCTAGATCTTCTCCTATCTTTTTGGGATTTAATTTCTCTTTGACATTTTCATGGAAATCAAACTCCTTTGGGATTTAACTTTGCTCTATGTCATCATGGGCTTATCTAGTCATCAATTTTGACTACCATATCATCTTATCCCTTATCGACAATTGCCCTGGCAACTAGCTCGGCATCTCCTTCATGCATTGCCCTGGCAACTGCGTCGGCATCTCCTTCATGCACTGCCCTGGCAACTGGTTCCAGCCTTGTTTAGGCAAGTGATTCTGCACACACACAAAAACACACCAAAGCAATATCTTTTTCCACAAAAATCACCAAGTTGTGTAATCAAGCTCAACGGTGGAAAGAAACATGAATTAATGCATGAATGACTAATTATGCAACTAATATGAGCCTAAGTCTAACAATAATATGAGTAAAAAGGGTAATAAAAATAGTACTTTTGAACACTTAACACACCCCCAAACTCGAACTATTTCTTGTCCTCAAGCAATGCAAACTAACTATTACCTACCAAGACTTTAATCATCAAAGACATGCTTCAAACTTGAATTCAAACCTCGGAACCGTGGCACAAAGTATGATCACCTTTTAATTTTTTGAATAGCACAAAAATTACCCAGAATCAAACTATAATGCTCGTGACAATGTGTGTGCGTAGTTGTGTACAAGTTGATTTTCAAGATTCTATGTGAACAATAGGATTTTATCAATTTAATTACCGGGGCATTTATTTTTATTTTCACTAGAGCCAATTTCGGGCACCTCTAGCAAAGTAAGCAATTTCTCATTTTATTTTAGTCTACTAGAGCCAATTTCAGGCACCTCTAGCAAAGTAAGCAATTTCTCATTTTATTTTAGTCGACTAGAGCCAATTTCGTGCACCTCTAGCGATTCTTTGTTGTGTATTAACTACTAGAGCCAGTTTCGGGCACCTCTAGCAAGAATTTAACTGTTAATATTCAACTTTAAATTTACCCAAATTTTAAGAAACCTAAGTTCACTAAGTTTCTTTCAATCAACAAGCCACAACCGTGTAAAAAAATCAGCGTCATAGTAAAATTATAATTTCTCTTCATGCAATCCTAAAATTAAAGGTTCTTTCAATTAAGTGCAGTGGCAAAAATTCATCATTGGATATTCAACAAGTCTTAAGCAATTAAATCCAATTAAAGGAATGGCAAGTAACATATGCAACCTATATGTGATTGCTAAAGATGAATGCAACTAAACATGAAACTAACTAGAAACCAACACCCCCCAAACTCGAGAGAAGCATTATCCTCAATGCATGTAAAAGTGAAACAAAATTTAAAAGAAACTAAATGAAATGAGTTAGTCAGAGAGGTCTTCACCTCGAGTGATAAGTTTCCTTTGTACCGTTTGCTTTATTCATTTTTTGATCGGTGGTTGAATGCTTGTGGCTGGTACCGCGTGAATAGCATTTCTTTGATTTGATCCATGTTTGCTGAGGCAGATTCACTTGCCTGGGCATCAGTAGTTTTCAAAGCCATTGTTGTTGCCTGGGTATCGCCAGTTTCTGTTACCGTGGCAACTGCTAAGGTAATTGCCAGGGCATCCTCTGTTGCGGTTGTCGTGGCAAGTAGTCGGCAGTGAATTTCTTAGCATGGTGGTTGTGAGTCTTGTTGTAGAAATGAAAAGAAAACAAAGAAAACCTGAAAACTAAAGATAATGAAGAAAATTAAAATATCTCCTAAAAATTCCAAAAATAAATAAAGAAAAACCCAAAAATAAAATAAAGTTCCAAAAATAAAAAAATAAAAATTCTTAGAAAGAGCATTTTTCATGCATCTTCTAATGTTACTGCATATTTGAGAAAACTTGAGGAGGGTCATTTTCGATACTTCTTATAGTCCATCCGCACCCTCCATCGAGTGATAATATTGCCCAAAAAGAGTTGGGCCAATGTGCTCATAGCTACTCCCCTTTGCGTTACCATGGTGGATGTGTCTTTCTTCCGTGTTCCCTTGTAGTCCATGCACATCTTTCACCTTGCTACTGTCCCTGAAGGCAAAAATATATTAATAGGAAAAATTATATCCATTCCCAACCATTCAATTACCTCATTCTTGTCGACTTCTATCATGGTTTGATGTATCTTTTGTTGTCGTGGCAATTGCTGCTCAAGCCAATTGCCGTGGCAATCAGTTGCCAAAATCTGCTGTAAGTCAAGGCAAAAACCAATTTTCTGAAAAGCTTCACGAGTCCAAACACCGTTTTCTTTTGGCCTCTCAAACATCTCCATCAATAGAGATTTTGATGGCTTCAAATCTACCAACATCAGTTCCTCAAGACATACCTACAATGGACGAGGTGAGTTTTTAAAGAATTCAAAAGGTTCAACCGTTACCTGCTCATATTCCATTGGCAAAGTATTATCATATCATTGATCTTGCATGTGGTCGTGCAATTGCCGTGGCAGTTGTAGATGAGAGCAATCTATGAATTCCTTCTTCAACATCAACGTTGTAACCTTCTGGGCATCAGGTTCCTTAGAATTTGCTGTAGTATTGTTGTTCTCAGCTTCACTGAGTGTTGTCGCGGCATTGCTCTATTCAGGCTCCTCAATCATTGCCGAGGCAATTTGTTGCTCAGGCTCATCATGTGTTGGGTAGTCTTTCTCATCAACATACTCTCAACTTTGAGGTTTTAGTTGTTCCTCACACATCGGAGAGCTTTCCTTGCATTGTTCCTTGTCCTCTTGCCTTGGGACTTCATTATCCCTAGGAATGAATTGTTGGTGCATGTTATCCATGACATATGTGGATCTCCTCAATTGATCTTATGAATCCCCCAAGGTTGCATCCCACTGAGCTATCCTCGTATCCATGGACTTTGATAGCTCTCGAATCTCTTCAATTGATCCGTCAAGTCTAGCCAAGGAAGCTAGCAACGTTTCCTCTGAGGAATTGGAATGCTCTTGAAAAAGACTACATTGCCATGCCATATCTATTGCTGCGGCAAAATTGTTATGGTAAAAAATATTTTGAGCTTTTGACCATACCATGAAGAGTTTTGCTGCTGGTTCCCTCTATGGTCCTCCATGTAGTCATATGCACCGAAAATGTGAGGGTAATTTTCAAACACATGATGTTCTCCACACATAGCACAAGATTTTTCCACGGCATTGGCTCTTTGGGCTTTTCTCGGTTAGTATAGGTAATCATCAAAGGGTGCAAAAAACTATTGATTGGATTGATACATATCTTCCAACATCAACTCCCTAATAGATCGGCTTTTATTTCCCGACATGTTGATGTCCCTTAACTTGTAGCGCACCTAATTTTCTTTTTTTGATAAAATAAACAAAAAGAAAATTTACTAAAACTAAGAAAAAAATACAATAACAAAAACAACTAACACCAATTGCCAATCCCCGGCAACGGTGCCAAAAACTTGTTGCGCGTAATAAGTGCTCTGCAATTGTGCAAGTTTACACTTCGCAAGTTATAGTATAAAATATATCATCTCCACAGGGATTGGTGCCACTTCAAGAATCTAATCTCTTGCACTATAAAAAGTAAAAACACAAGTAGGTGATTGTAGGAGTTTAACTAACAACTAAACTAGAAAGAAATAAAGTAAAAGAAGATGTAATCAAATGAGAGAGAATAGGCCAAGTTATCGTGAGTTGAGGAGTGATAGCCGATTGGATCGTCCTGGTAAAAGAGTGCAAGGGCAACTCAGTTGCCGTGGCAATTTGCGCAGCGGGGTTGCCTTGGAAACTAATTGACGGTTGCCTGGGTGACTGGCTGGGCAACTGTTTGGGCGGTTGGGTAGCAACTTCAAGGTTTGGCGGAGCGTTCTTCAATGGTTTCTTCTTATCCCTAAGTCGAAACTCTAGCTATTTGTGCATGCCTTGATAATACATCCCTGTGTGAATCAAGCGTGAACAACAACCAATCTTGCGCTCCTTTTAGCCGTTGAAATCCTTAACTTATTCCTAAGCTGGATTAATCTTCACCATCAATAGATTGAATAAAGACCATACTCATTCGTTTCTTGAATCTAACTCTCCTGATATTAGATAAATAGATGAAGTTACGAGATCCTCTCCCAATTCACTCGCAAACAAGAATAAGAACGAAGAATGAGTAAACCTTGAATTGAAAGTGCAAACTCTTATTACCTAAACAAAATCCAATTGTTTCTCACAACCACAAAACATAATAACCTTAGCAAAATAGATTTAGTTCATGGCTAGGTTCCAAAGAAACACAAGACAAAGAATTCCTAACATAAACCTAATTGAACAAGAAAGAAAAAGATGAAGAATGGTTGAAGCCTTTGTCGAAATCTCTCCCTCTTTGCTCTTGTCAAAATCTCTCCCCTCTTGCTCTCTTAGTTTGACGGTTTGGTCTCCTTCAAATAGGAGATGGCTAGGTCAAAATCCTTCTTGAGGAGGAAGTTAAGTTGGAATTAAATACTTTAAAAGAATATAATTATTTATTATATTTAAATTCCTTCTAGATCTTCTCCTATCTTTTGGGATTTAATTTCTCTTTGACCTTTTCATGGAAATCAAACTCCTTTGGGATTTAACTTTGCTCCATGTCATCTTGGGCTTATCTAGTCATCAATTTCGACTACCATATCATCTTATCCCTTATCGACAATTGCTCTGCAACTAGCTCAGAATCTCCTTCATGCATTGCCCTGGCAACTAGGTCGGCATCTCCTTCATGCACTGCCCTGGCAATTGGTTCCAGCCTTGTTTAGGCAAGTGATTCTACACACACACAAAAACACACCAAAGCAGTATCTTTTTCCACAAAATTCACCAAGTTATGTAATCAAACTCAATGGTGGAAAGAAACATGAATTAATGCATGAATGACTAGTTATGCAACTAATATGAGCCTAAGTCTAACAATAATATGAGTAAAAAGGGTAATAAAATAGTACTTTTGAACACTTAACATATACTTTGATATAAAGTTTTGAAGCTAACTTCTGACTTGTAATGCTATAAGATCCTAATAAAAGAATTAAAATTCCAATGTTATAAGTTCATGAATTCTAAAGCCCTAAGGAGCTAAAAGCTCATCTTATGTATAGGATACTAAGAAAAGAAATAAATAAGTTACTTATAACATAAGATACCCTCCTAATTCTAAAAGCTAAAAATATTAAGTTGCTTGAACAATGGAAGTCTTTGGACACTTTGACATGATGCAGAGGTATAATTCAGGGACTATGCTCCACGAGCTACGGCTTAGGGGTGACGACTCTAATATATGTGATATATTGGCGACAGTAGGAGGTAACAGGGGAGATAGTAAGGAGATTGGTGACAGTTGGTTCGATAGATGAGAAGTTAGGTTTGTTATGTTCTGACACTAGCCATTGCAATGTGCTTTGAGCTATGTATAACACGGACCAGTATGGTCAAACACGGACCAATGCTACCCATGCCCAAAAGTGATCCAAGGCAAATGTTTTAAAAGACATAATCTTTGTAAGAAATCTGTTAAGAACTTTGATAAGCTCTGATAAGGACTCTGATAAAATTTGATAAGAACTCTGGAAGCTTTGATAAGTCTTGATAAGACTTCAATAAGATAAGTTATGAACTCTGATAAGTTCAATAAGAAATTCGAAGAAACTCAGTTAAAAACTTTGAAAGAAATCCGATTAAGATTTGAAAGATTATAAACTCCAAAAAAATCTTCTAATAAATAAAGCCTTGTTAAGTTAAAATTAAGATATAAGTATCAATTGCTAAATTATACTTGTAATTCTTTGAATTTCCACTAAATATCATTGGTTTTATGTTTTATCATTTTAATGACACTACCTCACTTAGGCTATACCAGCCTAATGCATTCATTGTTCATGCATGTGCAAGTTGATTAAAGCTTGTGTATTTCAATCGTGGTCAAGTGTTGCAAGTCATTGCCTAGATTTCTAAGTAGAGTATAGATTTTTCCCTTAGATGGAATTCCAGAGAAGGTGGCATAGTGATTGTAAAGAAGTGTAATAAATAAATTGCTTTAGTATTGATTTTGACACTGCAAAATTTGTAAATGGGCTTATTTGTTTTCTTGTCAATGTTTAAATAGTTATTATTGGTTGATCACTCTGATTTATTATGAGTGAATATCATAGAAGTATGTATGAACTAATTAAGTGGTTCGAATGAGACTAGTATGCATGAATGTGATAATTAGATTGTTCGTATGAAACTCATGTATGGGCTTAAATGTTTGTTTGATTTTGGGATTGATCAATTGTATGCTTGATAGAATGCTTATATATGTCTCCTTGAAAATGATTTGTATGACAAGCATGATGTATTAAATGAACTTCTTGAAAATCTTTTGGGAGATGACATATGCTTTGATTAATACCTTACTATATATATGTGTTCAATTGATGGTTTATATATGTATATATGTTTGGTTCGATTAGTTTGTTACCTTATTTGACAAGGAACTCGTGTTATGATATGCTAAGTTAGATGACTTGTGTGTCAAGAAGTTTGTGTATTGAAAATCTATGATAAAAAGAAATCAAGAAAGTTTATAAATCAAATTAATAGATTTTTTGTAAGTATTGCATAGCAAGTAATATCTTTCTATTGATTTTTGAGTATTTAATTGAGTGAATAGATATGCTTGATCAAATACTCATGTGTTATGTATAAGCTATATTCGAACAGTTTTATGTATATATGAAAATGCTATGTTGGGTAAACATATATTTATGTATGCTTTGAATGAATAATCATGTACATGTGTATATGCTTGTTTTGAATTATCCATGTAAAGGTATAATCACTTGTTTGAATGGTCATGATCCCTCTTGGTCTTTGATGTAAGACTATCCTTGTTTGTTGTTGAATAATCTATGTAATATTTGGAACTGTTTATTGGGTCACACACATGTTTCCTTGATATCTTGTCCATTTGCATGTCTTGATGCTTGGAGTCTACATGATTATGAGATTTATATGTAGTATCATTGTAGATGCTTATTATGTGAACAATATGAAGACTCATAATAGTATGATAAAGGTTTCCGAAAAATCAATTCTACCTAATTTTGAATGAGGTAATAGATTAAGTGTATTCGAAACTTTACAAGATTTAGATTTGTATGTATCAGTCTTTAAGATATATGGTTAAAGAATGATAAAAAATTGTTAATTTGTCTCAAATTACTTTGAAAGTTTTAGTTTTTGATCACGTGTTTAATGAAATATCTTACAGTGACATTTTCGATTCCGGTTTTCTTCTAAACCGAGTTGAGGGTGTTACAAAAATGATTTTAAGGACATTTGAGATGCCTAGGCAACTCGGGATAATGATCCTCTATTGATACAAACTATTAGAGATCATGTTAGGCCCATGTTCGAGCATTCATGGAAGTGTATAATTCATTCAAGCAGCAGGGTGTCCACGAAGATGTTCTAAAGCTGAAGTTATTCCCCTATTCTGCATCTCTAGAATCTTGGACAAATTTATGCAAAGTTTTTCTTTACAGTAAAATCCACCCAATGTGAATACCCAACTCAAGAATGACATCGCTTCTTTTTGTCAAGCTGATGACGAATCAATGTATGAATGTTGGGATATATACATGCACCTCTTGCACAAATGTCATATGCATGGATTATAATATTAGAATCAATTTATAATGTTTTACAACTGAGTGAATGCCCCAACTAGAATGATGTTAGATGCCTCAGAAATGGCACTCTCCTTACAATTCTCCGGAATAAGCATCTGAAATCCTTGACAAGATAGCCAACAATGAATACCAATTTCCTTCAACAAGATGAGGATCAAATAAGGAAGAATGTAGGAGTAATTAAATTGGATGTTATAGATTCTTTGCCAGCTCAAATGACCTCAATAACTAACATGATTAAAAAATTGCAGCGTCCTAATGAGGTACGATAAGTCAAGGTAGCCAACTCATCTTGTGTCTATTGTACTGAGAATCATCATTATACTAAATGTCCTCAGAATCTAGAGTCCATCTGGTATGTGGGTAATTACTACGGAAAACTAATCCCTACTCGAATACATGCAATCTTGGGTGGCGACAACATCCAAATTTCTCATGGAACAGTCAAGGTATGAGCAATTCGAACAACTCGGCTTGTTAGAATACTATGGAAGAACCATATGGTTTCTACCAGAATATGCCAAGGCAAAACACCCAACAGTTACAATCATCATCTACTTCATGGTCAATACAAGATGTAATCTATGCTTTCATAAACAAGATAGAAGCTTTCATGAACAAGACTAATATGACACTACAAAGTCAAAATGCATCTTTGAGAGAATTAGAAACACAAATGGGTCAATTTGCATATGCCTTGAATATGAGACCTCAACGAAGTTTACCTACTGATACAGAAGTGGCAAAAGCAGATGGAAAGGAACATTGTAACACAATCACCTTCATTAGTGGAACTCAATTGACTCAAGAACAAAAGTTTGGGGGATAAAAATGTAAATGCTATGGCAAGTTCTAGCAAAAACGTAATATAGAAGGTAAAAGTGGCAAGCCAAACAGAAGTCAGAACCCCACCACTCTTCCCCCAACGATTAAAAAATCTGAAGCAAGCGCATCAGTTCAAGAAATTTTTGGACATTCACAAGAAACATCACATCAAATTCTCGTTGATAGAAGCCATTGAGAAAATCCCAACAATGCCAAGATCTTGAAGGATATTGTCTCAAATAGGATAAGAGTGGAAGAATTTGAAACTGTTACCATGATAGAAGGCTATATGGCTATATTGACTAACAATTTGCCACCCAAATTGAAGGACCCTGTAGCTTTACAATACACTTAGTGGACTTGGGGAAACACTAATCTTATGTCTTAGGTAGTATTCAAGAAGCTTGGGATAGGAGATGCAAGACCTACTATCGTAATGATCCAATTAGCATATCGATCCCACATTCATATAGAAGGAAAGATCGAGAACATCTTCGTAAAGGTAGAAAAATTTGTTTTTCCTACCGATTTCATGATCCTATATTGTGAATCCAATGAATACGATGTAACTCTCATTACCAAGCCTAGATGAAATTAGACCCAAATAAAAAATGTCATATTGATCACCAAAGTGATCCTAATTCGAACAAATAAAAAATATGAACAAATTAAAACTTTTCACACACGTGCAAATAAAGGATTAAAAACAACGTAATCTAGGTGGCCTCGAGTCCTAGCATGTGTAACCCTCGTACCCCAGCCTAGCCGCTAACTCTGAGTTTGAAAGCCACATTAGGTTTGCCGAAGCAAACCCAAACTAATCCTCCTAAACTAGTATATTTTTTTCCTTTTTATCTTGTCTAGATGCATGTTAAACTCTATGTTGATTGTTGCAATAGTGGAGAAATTGCATCATCGTATACACATGAATTAGCCATCCAGTTGTCGAATATGATCATAAGGACTAAAATGTAACTTAGATAAATTGATGACCAATCTTGCATTTTAAGTTACCAACCCTTAATTAGATTCATTACATGTCTTTAGGTGAGATAACATTGAAATTGAACCGCATAATCATCATAAATTGAACATGGCATTAAACAGTAACCATTTTGCAAGAAAAAAACTTCAGCAACCAATTACCAAAAATAATTATCTCGGTATTGATTCCTGTAGTACCTGAATCGATACATTTCCCCTTTTTTCAAATGTTATCAATATGGTACCCCGAGTACTGATACCTATAGGGAATTATCGAAACAGGGGATTCCAACAGTTAAAACTGGTACCAGTAGGATTGCCCGTGTACCGATGCCTGACTTAAAATTCAAAGGGAGTGTCAATACGGCATCTATGCATACTGATACCCTTGTGTAAATTTCTCCCTGATTGAGCCTATCAGGATCCCGCATACCGATCCCAAAGGACTTGCATCGGTATGACTGGACCTGTAATGACCTTTTGGTTTAATATATGACACTTTGGCTCAATGTAATCACATACAAACATCATCAAAACATCATACAAACCAATAGTCATCACAGAACCATAAAACCATATAGGCAATTCCAACATTCAAGCATGGGAAGCATGAGTAAGATCCTATAGGCATGATCTCTACCCAAGCATGCAAAACCCTTTCCCAAGCCCCAAGTCAAACTTCAAACATTTTAAAACACGTCGATGGAAGCATAGAAACATGTTCAAAAATAGGGAGCAACACAATACAAGTCTCCCAATACCCAAAGCCACATTGCCCCTTTATTGCTACAAAAGTCCATGTATGTAACCACACTTGTAAAACCAAAATCTTGGAAGATCCCATGCCAAATGCCGCCTCCAAAGCTTACTTATCTGCAAGGATGAGAAATGGAGCGTAAGCACAAGATGCTTAGTGAGGGATGCTAAAAAATACTCATCAATGCAATTAAAACCAATGTATAAGCCAAGCTTTGATGCTAAAAGACCACATGTTAAACTTTCAATGCATTTATGAGTAACTTTCAAAATATAACAACCATATGCTTTTCAATGTATCATGGATTACATGCATAGTCTCAAATAAAAAACCTCAACTTAAGCTTTCATATGCCTAACCATTACTTTAGCATAGCTTAAGGAGTATCATCATAAATCACATCGTGTCCATCTTTCATGTCCATTTTGATACATTATTTTATATATTGGCATTAGAGTGACCAAAACCATATCATATCATTTTATGAAAACACATTGGATACTCAGATTTCTGTGGTGATACCTAAACACATATTAATCTTGGTGGCACCTTTAAACACACCTTATATCCACCAGCCAGAGAACGCAATGGCATCCCACTCCTCGACGGTTGTGGTTCTCAATGGTTGGAGAATACGGTAGCATCCCACCCCTTGACAATCCATAAGACGACTTATTATAGTGCACTTTAAACCCTATGACATGCCAACTATATCCGATAACATTTATATCATTGTCACTTAGCCAATATATACTTTCAAACCAAGTTACATCACTTTTATTCCATATGCAATATGTAAACCATTTTCCACTGCAATAATCTTTTTAAAAAACAATATAAATTCCCCTTTTGGAAACCATTTGCCAAATCTCATAGGCATCCATGTATATCGGCATTTGCATTGCATTTCCCATGTTAAAACAAGTATAAAATAGTAGGCAAAGTGGCTCAAAAACTTGTTGTGCGTAATAAATGTTACGCAAACGGTGCAGGTATACACGTCGCAAGTAATAAAGTGCTATGATAAGTATCGAGTATCGTCTCCACAGGGATTGGTTTGGGCCACTTTGCCGTAGTTATCGCACTGTAAAAGTAAAAACACAATTGATAATTGTAGGAGTTCTAACTAACGAATAAAATAAAAGATCAAGTAAATAAAATAAATATGTAATCAAATAAGAGGGAATAGGCTAGGTTATCGTGAGTTGAGGTGTGATAGCCGATTGGATCATCTTGGTAAACGAGTGTAAGGGCAACTCAGTTGCCGTGGCAACTTGCGCAACGGGGTTGCCTTGGCAACTTGCGCAGCGGGGTTGCCTTGGCAACTAATCGACGGTTGCCTGGGCATCTGGCTAGGCAACTGTTTGGGCGGCCAAGCGGCAGCTTCAAGGTTCGGCGGAGTGTTCTTCAATGGTTTCTTCTTATCCCTAAGTCAAAACTCTAGCTATTTGTGCATGCCTTGATAATACATCCCTACGTGAATCAAGGGTGAACAACAACCAATCTGGCGCTCCTCTTAGCCGTTGAAATCCTTAACTTATTCTTAAGCTGGATTAATCTTCACCATCAATAGATTGAATAAAGACCATACTCATTCGTTTCTTGAATCTAACTCTCCCAATATTAGATATATAGATGAAGTTACGAGATCCTCTCCCAATTTACTCACAAACAAGAATGAGTAAACCTTGAATTGAAAGTGCAAACTCTTATTACCTAAACAAAATCCAATTGTTTCTCACAACCACAAAACATAATAACCCCAACCAATCAAGTTAGTTCATAGTTGGGTTCAAAAGATATACAAAGAATAATCCCAAGCCATGAATCTAATGGAAGAACAGAAGAAGAAGAAGAAATCGATTAGCCCTCGTTGGAAATTCTCTCCCAATCAAACTCTCCCCCTTTTGAACTCTCTTGTCCAAAATATCTCCCTTCTTGCCCTCTTTGAGTTTGAAGGCTTGGTCTCCTTTAAATAGGAGATGGCTAGGTCAAAATCCTTCTTGAGGAGGAAGTTAAGTTGGAATTAAATACTTTAAAAGAATATAATTCTTTATTATATTTAAATTCCTTCTAGATTTTCTACTATCTTTTTGGGATTTAATTTCTCTTTGACCTTTTCATGGAAATCAAACTCCTTTGGGATTTAACTTTGCTCCACGTCATCTTGGGCTTATCTAGTCATCAATTTCGACTGCCATATCATCCTATCCCTTATCGAAAATTGCCCTGGCAACTAGCTCGGCATCTCCTTCATGCATTGCCCTGGCAACTGCGTCGACATCTCCTTTATGCACTGCCCTGGCAACTGCGTCGCCATCTCCTTTATGCACTGCCCTGGCAACTGCGTCGACATCTCCTTTATGCACAGCCCTGGCAACTGGTTCTAGCCTTGTTTAGGCAAGTGATTCTGTACACACACAAAAACACACCAAAGCAACATCTTTTTCCACAAAAATCATCAAGTTATGTAATCAAGCTCAACGGTGGAAAGAAACATGAATTAATGCATGAATGACTAATTATGCAACTAATATGAGCCTAAGTCTAAGAATAATATGAGTAAAAAGGGTAATAAAAATATTACTTTTGAACACTTAACACACCCCCAAACTCGAACTATTGCTTGTCCTCAAGCAGTGCAAACTAATAATTACCTGCCAAGACTTTAATCATCAAAGACATGCTTCAAACTTGAATTCAAACCTCGAAACCGTGGCACAAAGTATGATTACCTTTTAATTTTTCGGATAGCACAAAAATTACCCGAAATCGAACTATAATGCTTGTGACAATGTGTGTGCGTAGTTGTGTACAAGTTGATTTTCAAGATTCTATGTGAACAATAGGCTTTTATCAATTCAATTACCGGAGCATTTATTTTTATTTTCACTAGAGCCAATTTCGGGCACCTCTAGCAAAGTAAGCACTTTCTCATTTTATTTTAGTCGACTAGAGCCAATTTCGGGCACCTCTAGCAATTCTTTAATGTGCATTAACTACTAGAGCCAATTTTAGGCACCTCTAGCAAGAAAGTGCATTTACTACTAGAGCCAGTTTCGGGCACCTCTAGTAAGAAATTAACTTTTAATTTTCAATTTTAAATTTACCCAAATTTTAAGCAACCTAAGTTCACTAAGCTTCTTTCAATCAACAAGCCGCAATCGTGTAAAAAAATTCAGCATCATAGTAAAATTCTAAGTTCTTTTCATGCAATCCTAAAATTAAAGGTTCTTTCAATTAAGTGAAGTGGAAAAAATTCATCATCGGATATTCAACAAGTCTTAAGCAATTAAATCCAATTAAAGGCATGGCAAGTAACATATGCAACCTATATGTGATTGCTAAAAATTAATGCAACTAAACATGAAACTAACTAGAAACCAACACCCCCCAAACTTGAGAGAAGCATTGTCCTCAATGCATGTAAAAGTGAAACAAAATTTAAAAGAAACTAAATTAAATGAGTTAGTCGAAGAGGTCGTCACCTCGAGTGATAAGTTTCCTTCGTGTCGTTTGCTTGATTCATTTTTTGGTCGGTGGTTGAATGCTAATGGCTGGTACCGCGTGAGTAGCATTGCTTTGATTTGATCCATGTTTGCCGATGCAGGTTCACTTGCCTGGGCATCAGTAGTTGCCGAAGCCATTGTTGTTGCCTGGGCATCGCTAGTTTCTGTTGCTGTGGCAACTGCTGAGGTAGTTGCCGGGGCATTCTCTGTTGTGGTTGTCGTGGAAAGTAGTTGGCAGTGAATTTCCTTAGCATGGTGGTTGTGAGTCTTGTTGTGGAAAAGAAACGAAAACAAAGAAAACCTAGGAACTAAAGATAATGAAGAAAAATAAAATATCTCCTAAAAATTCCAAAAATAAATAAAGAAAAAAATAACCAAAAATAAATAAAGTTCCAAAAAATTAAAAACAAAAAATAAAGATTCTTAGAAAGAACATTTTTCATGCATATTCTAATGTTACTGTATATCTGAGAAAACTTGAGGAGGGTAATTTCCGATACTTCTTATAGTCCATCCGCACCCTCCATCGGGTGACAAGATTGCCCAAAAAGAGTTTGGCCAATGTGCGTGCCACTACTCCTTTTTGCGTTACCATGGTAGAGGTGTCTTTCTTTCGTGTTCCCTTGTAGTCCATGCACATCTTCCACCTTGCTACTGTTCCTGAAGGCATGAATATATTATTAGGAAAAATTATATCAATTCCCAACCATTCAATTACCTCATTCTCGTCGGGCTCCATCATGGTTGGATGTAGCATTTGTTGTCGTGGCAATTGCTGCTCTAGCCAATTGCAGTGGCAATCAGTTGCCAAAATTTGCTGTAAGTCAAGGGAAGAACCAATTTTTTGAAAAGCTTTACAAATCCAAACACCTTTTTTCGTTTTGCCTCTCAAACATCTCCATCAGTAGAGATTTTGATGGCTTCAAATCTACCAACATCGGTTCCTCAAGACATACCTGGAATGGACGAGGTGAGTTTTTAAAGAATTCAAAAGGTTCAACCATTACTTGCTCATATTCCATTGGCAAAGTATTATAATCTCGTTGATCTTACATGTGGTCGTGCAATTGCCGTGGCAACTATAGATGAGAGCAATCTACAGATTCCTACTTCAACATCAACGTTGTAACCTTCTTGGCATCAGGTTCCTCAAAATTTGTTGTAGTATTGTTGTTCTCAGCTTCACTGAGTGTTATCGCGGCATTGCTCTGTTCAAGCTCCTCAATCATTGCCGAAGCAATTTTTTGCTCAGGCTCATCATGTGTTGGGCAGTCTCTCTCAGTGGCATCCTCTTGACTTGGAGGTTCTAGTTGTTCCCCACACATCAGGGACCTCTCTTCGCATTGCTCCTTATCCTTTTGCCTTGGGACGTCAGTATCCCCAGGAATGGATTGTTGGTGCATGTTATCCAAGGCATATATGGATCTCCTCAATTGATCTTCTGAATCCCCCAAGGTTACATCCCATTAAGCTATCCTTGCATCCATTTTCTTTGATAGCTCTCGAATCTCTTCAATTGATCCGTCAAGTTTAGCCAATGAAGCTGATAAGTGTTCAAAAGTACAATTTTTCTTAACCTTTTTACTCATATTATTGTTAGACTTAGGCTCATATTAGTTGCATAGTTAGCCATTCATGCATTAATCCATGTTTCCTTCCATCGTTAAGCTTGATTACATAACTTGGTAGTTTTTGTGGAAAATAAGCTGCTTTGGTGTGCTTTGTGTGTGTATGTGCAGGATCACTTGCCAAAGCAATGCCGAGCTAGTTGCCAGGGCAATGCAAGAAGGATATGCCGAGCTAGTTGCCAGGGCAATGCATGAAAGAGACGCCGAGCCAGTTGCCATGGCAATTGTCGACAAAGAGAAAATGCAATAGGGATGTCGAAATTAATGACTATACAAGCCCAAGATGACGTGGAGCAAAGCCCAAACCCAAAGGAATTTGATGTCCATGCAGAGATTAAAGAAGAATTAAATTCCAAGAAGATAGGAGAAGTTCTAGTAGGAATACAATTATAATAAAAAATTATATTCTTTAAAGATAATTTAATTCCAACTCAAACTCCTCCTCAAAGGACTTTGGCCTAGCCCTATAAATAGCAAGGAGATTTCGACCATCAGGAGAGAGAGCATTAGGGGAATTTTCGACAAGTCCAATAGAGGGAGCATTAGGGGAAATTTTGACAAGTCCAAGGGAGAAAGCAAGGGGAAAATTTCGACAAGCATCTAGGGCAAGGGACTTTCGACAAGCTTCATCTTTTCTTCCTTGTTCGATTGGGTTCATGCTAGGGATTGTTTATCTTGTGTTTCTTTGGAACCTAGCCATGAACTAAATCTACTTGGCTATGGTTATTGTGTTTTGTGGTTGTGAGAAACTATTGGTTTTTGTTTAGGTAATAAGAGTTTGCACTTTTCTATTTCAAGGTTTATTCATTCTTGGTTCTTATTATTGTTTGCGAGTGAATTGGGAGAGGATCTCGTGATTTCATCTATTTATCTAATATCGGGAGAGTTAGATTCAAGAAACGAATGGATATGATCTTTATTCAATCTATTGATGGTGAAGATTAATCCGGCTTAGGAATAAGTTAAGGATTTCAACGGCTAAGAGGAGCGCAAGATTGGTTGTTGTTCACCCTTGACTCACGCAGGGATGTATTATCAAGGCATGCACAAGTAGCTAGAGTTTCGAATTAGGGATAAGAAGAAACCATTGAAGAACGCTCTGCCGAACCTTGAAGGTTGCTGCCCAGACGCCCAAGTAGTTGCCCAACTAATTGCCCAGGCAACCATCGATTAGTTGCCAAGGCAACCCCGTTGTGCAAGTTGCCACGGCAACTGAGTTGCCCGTGCACTCTTTTACCAAAACAATCCAATCGGCTATCACACCTCAACTCACGATAACCTGGCCTATCTCTCTCTCATTTGAATTCATCTTTTCTTTTACTTTATTGCTTTCTAGATTAGTCATTAGTTAAACTCCTATAATCCTTTACTTGTGTTTTTACTTTTTACAGTGCAAGA
The DNA here is from genome assembly GCA_019671005.1 of Hibiscus mutabilis. Lineage (NCBI taxonomy): Eukaryota > Viridiplantae > Streptophyta > Magnoliopsida > Malvales > Malvaceae > Hibiscus > Hibiscus mutabilis. The sequence continues at coordinate 27,763,719 of CM033739.1, read as the reverse complement.
GATTAGATCCTTGAAGTGGCACCAATCCCTGTGGAGACGATATTTTTTATACTATAACTTGCGACTTGTATACTTGCACATTTGCGTAGCACTTATTACGCGCAACAAGTTTTTGGCGCCGATGCCGGGGATTGGCAATAGCGACTTTGCTTTTACTTTCTTGCACTTTCTTTTTACTTTTCTTGTTTAAAATTCAAAGGGCTAACAAACTTTGGTTTTGCATTGGTATATGACCAGGGCGAGACCGACTTCACCAGAATATCCCTTTGATCCAGAAATCGAACGAACCTTACAAAGACTTAGACGAAGGATAAGAGAAGCAATGGCAAATCAAGACGGCAATATGAATCAAGATGTTCGAGCAGGAGGAGGAGTGATTCTTGCACGAAACAGAACTATTTGAGACTATCTTGAAGAAGATCTTGATGGACTCAACCCAGGAGTTGTCGCACCTGAAATTGAAGCCGACCACTTTGAGTTGAAACTGGTAATGTTTAATATGATCAGCACAATAGGTCAATTTGGCGGCTCAAAGAATCAAGATGCACGACAACATCTGAAATCTTTCCTCGAGATTTGCAACTCGTTCAAGATACACGGAGTCACCCCCGATGTCCTACGATTAAGATTATTCCCCTATTCACTGAGGGATAGGGCGAAAGCATGGTTGAATAGCAATCTGCGCCGGATCCATAGCATCTTGGACTGATCTTTGTCGTGATTTCCTTGCTAGATTTAATCCTACAAATTTGACTGATAAGCTTCATAACGACATTACTTCTTTTCGGCAGGCAGATGATGAATCCATGTACGAGGCTTGGGAGCGATATAGAGAACTTCTGCACAAATGCCCCCTACACGGATTCCCGGTGTGGACTCAAGTAACAATGTTTTACAACGCCGTGAATACACCAACAAGGATGGTGCTAGATGCCTCGGCAAACGGCATACTCCTAGATAAGTCGCTGGAAGAAGCAATGCAAATTTTAAACAGGCTGGCCAAGAATGATTATCAATTCCCATCTACTAGAAGAGGAGGAGTTAGACGCCAAGCCACAATACATGAACTATGATCATCGATTCAATTTCGCACAATTGGCGCTTTAACCAAGATGGTCCAGAACATGCAAAAACCAAACAACACACATGAAGTCAAGGTAATGGATTCTTTTTGTGAGTTATGTGGTGATAACCATAATTCTTCTGAATGTATGCGAAATCCGAATCCAAACTCTATGTGGGGAATTACAATCGAGCAATAATGTGATGTCCAATACATACAATCCAGCTTGGAAGAAGCACCCAAATTTTTCATGGAGTAATCCCAACAATGCTCTAAACCCGAACAATCAGAATGCACAAGCATCGAGATTCCATGAGAATATGCCATGACAACAGATGCATAGAAGAACAACCGACAACATCTAGTTCTTTGGAAAATTCTCTAAATGCTTTTATGATGAAAACTGAATCTTATCTGGCTGAGAATAATAATTTCATAAAAAGAACTGATGCTTTTATTAACAGGACCGAGATGAGATTGCAAAACCAAGAGGCGGCAATCAAATCATTGGAAAATCAAGTCGGACAGTTTGCTCAAAATCTAAATACTAGACCACAAGGAGGTTTACCTAAGCGATATCAAGTCGCAAGAGGAACTGCCATGAGCAATGTAAGGCAATCACCACTAGAAGTGGCCAACAACTTAGAGAGGCTCAAACCCGCTCATCAAACAAAACTCCACAAAAAGATCAAGATGAACCTAGCGGCAAAGCCTCAGATGCTGAACCAGGAATTGCCACGGCAACCGGCAATAAGCATGCCTCGGCAACCCCAGTTGATAACGCCTCGGCAACTCCAGATGTCCCAGCAATGCCGTCAATCAGATTTCAAACCAATGAAAGAATCGAAGATATCCGACTTCCACAACCATTCCCACAAAGGTTGAAGCGACAAAAGCAAGAATATCAATTCAAGAAGTTTCTTGATATCCTAAAGCAAGTCCACATCAACTTGCCATTGGTGAAAGCAATTGAACAAATGCCAAACTATGCCAAGTTTCTTAAAGACATTGTGTCCAAGAGAACAAGGCTAGGAGAGTTTGAAACAGTTGCCGCGACAGAGGGATTCATGGCAATGTTGCACAATCGTATGCCACCCAAGTTGAAGGATCCCAGAAGTTTCACAATACCCTGTTCCATTGGAAATCACTATGTCGGGAAAGCATTATGCGACCTTGGGGCTAGCATAAACTTGATGCCTAAGTCAGTTTTCCAGAAACTAGGAATCGGGAAGGCAAGACCTACAACAGTCATGCTGCAGCTAGCCGACAGATCCTATGTGCATCCAGAGGGAAAAATCGAGGACATACTGGTAAAAGTTGATAAATTTATTTTTCCCGCTGACTTTATTGTTTTGGATTGTGAAGCAGATGAGCATGCACCTATCATTCTCGGGAGACCATTCCTAGCAACAGGGAGAACCTTGATCGACGTTGAAAAGCGAGAACTCACAATGAGGGTGAATGACCAACAGGTCAAACTAAATGTGTTCCAAACACTAAGGCATGTCGATGATCCAGAAGAATGCCAACTACTTCATGCCACAACAGAGTTTAACTTCGATGAGGAATTTAGTTGCCTCGGCAACTACATTGCCGACCAAGAGGAACATGAGGAGAAGAACCGGTCGATGAGGAACAACCAGAAGAGGTAAATTGGCTAGCCAATCGACCAGGTACATACTTTGAACCACTGGACTACTCAGGTAAGGAAGGTAAGCTCGAAAAACCCTCTATTGAACATCCACCAATTCTTGAGTTGAAATAATTGCCAGAGCAACTAAAATATGCATACTTAGGGACCGATAATACATTGCCTGTAATTATTTCTTCTAAGTTACAGCCTGAGCAGGAAAAGAATCTGATCAAGATGTTGAAGCTACACAAAAAGGCAATAGGGTGGACAATTGCCGACTTGAAGGGAATTAGCCCGGCGGTGTGCATGCACAAGATCTTGTTGGAAGATGATCACAAACCTTCAATTGAGGCCCAGAGGAGACTGAATCATGCCATGAAAGGGGTTGTAATGAAAGAAATCATCAAGTGGCTTGACGTCGGCATTATATACCCTATCTCCGATAGTACGTGGGTAAGTCCGGTACAATGTGTACCGAAAAAGGGAAGGATAACAGTGGTAAGCAATGAAAATAATGAACTTATCCCAACCAGGACTGTGACCGGTTGGAGGGTTTGTATGGACTATCGAAAGCTAAACAAAGCCACTAGGAAAGATCACTTCCCATTACCCTTTATTGATCAAATGCTTGACCGTCTTACAGGTAAACCCTTTTATTGTTTTCTTGATGGTTATTCAGGTTACAATCAGATTGCCATAGCACCAGAAGATCAAGAAAAGACAACCTTCACATGCCCATACGGTACTTATGCCTTCCGAAGGATGCCGTTCGGATTATGTAACGCCCCGACAACCTTCCAAAGATGCATGATGGCACTCTTTTCAGACATGGTCGAAGACTTCCTTGTGATCTTCATGGATGATTTTTCAGTTTTTGGTAATGACTTTGATGGTTGTCTCGGAAATTTAGAGAGGGTGTTAGCAAGATGCAAAGAAACGGATTTAGTCCTCAATTGGGAGAAATGCCATTTTATGGTAGATGAAGGAATAGTGCTCGGCCACAAGATTTCATCCAAGGGAATTAAAGTAGACAAAGCCAAGGTGGAGGTGATCGAGAGATTACCCCCAACAAATTCGGTTAAAGGAATTCGAAGTTTTCTCGGACATGCAGGTTTTTACAGGAGGTTCATTCATAATTTTTCTAAAATCACTAAACCCTTGTGTAATCTGCTTGAACAGAATAAAGTCTTCGATTTTGATGATTCTTGCACTCAAGCATTCGAAACCCTAAAGAAAAAGCTTGCCTCGGCACCCATTGTCGTTCCACCAGATTAGACGCTACCTTTTGAGCTCATGTGTGATGCAAGTGATTTCGCGGTAAGAGCAGTCCTAGGCCAACGCACAGGTAAGACCTTCCATGTGATATACTACGCTAGTAAAACTCTTAATAGTGCTCAAGTGAATTACACAACAACGGAGAAAGAGTTACTAGCTGTAGTTTTCGCATTTGACAAGTTCCGATCCTATTTAATTGGTACAAAGGTAATTGTTCATACGGACCATTCGGCAATCAAATACTTATTTGCTAAAAAGGATGCTAAAACTCGTTTGATTCGTTGGATATTATTTTTACAAGAATTTGATATTGAAATTAAGGACAGGAAAGGAACAGAAAATCAAGTGACCGATCACTTATCACGTTTGTAACGCAATAGGGAGAAGGACGCGGATCTAGATATATGCGATGCATTCCCGGATGAACAAATTTTAGTTGCCTCGGCAACCCTAGACGCCTCGGCAACCCACAACGCCTCGGAAACCATGGATGCACACGCCTCGGTAACTCTCGACGCCGCTGCAGTCTTTGACGCCTACGCCTCGGCAATTTTGGGAGCAGTCGCCACGGTAGCACATGCCTCGGCAATACCCTGGTACGCGGATTTAGTCAATTTCCTTGTTTGTGGTATTTTTCCTTATGGCATTACTCACCAAGGGAAGAAGCGGTTCCGCCATGATGCTAAGCATTACTTTTGGGACGAGCCTCTTTTGTTTAAACAATGTGCAGATCAGGTTATACGCCGATGTGTCCCTGAAGAAGAGCAACAGAATGTACTCCGGCAATGCCATTCTTCACCCTATGGAGGACATTTTGGAGGAACTCGTACCGCGGCCAAAGTTTTGCAATCCGGGTTGTATTGGCCAACATTGTACAAAGATGCCCAAGACTTTTACAAGCAATGTGATCGTTGCCAGAGGACGGGCAATATCTCTAGACGACATGAGATGCCACTCTAGAACATCATCGAGGTGGAATTGTTCGATGTGTGGGGGATCGATTTTATTGGACCTTTCTCATCTTCATTCGGCAACCTCTACATTCTACTTGCCGTCGACTATTTGTCTAAATGGGTAGAGGCAGCTGCAGTTCCCAACAACGATTCCAAGACCGTGCAACGATTCCTGCAGAAGAACATATTTACACGGTTTGGGATGCCGAGAGCAATTATTAGCGACAAAGGCAAGCATTTTGACAACAGATTAATTGCCAAGATGTTGCAATGCTTCAAGATATCACACAAGATCGCCACGGCATATCACCCACAAACCAACGGGCAAGCAGAAATTTCCAACCGGGAGTTGAAGGGAATACTCAAGAAAGTTGTAAATCCCTCTAGGAAGGATTGGTCATTAAGACTAGATGATGGACTTTGGGCATATCGCACTGCATTCAAAACACCCTTAGGTATGTCCCCCTTCTGACTTGTCTATGGTAAAACATGTCATCTACCGGTGGAAATCGAGCATAAGGCGTACTGGGCAATCAAGACCGTGAATATGGATTGGGAAAGTGCCGGACAAAAGCGTTTGATGGACCTCAATAAGATAGAAGAATTCCGTGCACTCGCGTATAACAATGCACGAATCTACAAGGAGAAAACAAAACGATGGCACGACATGAAACTATTGCCACGACAATTCACGCCAGGGCAACTAGTTCTCCTATTCAATTCTCGGCTAAAACTTTTCTCGGGAAAGCTGAAATCAAGATGGTCAGGACCATTCGAAGTCGTCAAACCATTCTCCCATGGTGTTGTGATAATCAAGTCCATCTCTGACAACCATGAATTCAAAGTTAATGGACAAAGATTGAAGCACTACAATGGTGCCCATGTGGAACGTAACAAAGAAGTGGTCAACTTGGGAGATGCATGAGCATGCTCTCCTATCAATATTTTCTTTTTCTTTTTCTTTTTCTTTTTCCTTTTATTTTCATTTTAATTTTTAGGAGATATTTTATTTTTCTTCATTATCTTTAGTTTTCAGGTTTTCTTTGTTTTCTTTTTCACAACAAGACTCACAACTACTATGCTAAGGAAATTTACTGCCGAGATCCTTGCCCCGGCAACCAATGAAGAAGATGTCACGGCAACCTACATCGTGCCTGCCCAAGCTGATGCCACGGCAACCAACTCTGAAGATGCCACGGCAACCAAAGCTAAAGACATCCCGGCAACAAGAAAACAACCACCGCTTTCAAGCAAGAGAATCAAGACACCGACCAAAAGGAAACTAATCATCTACGATGACGAACTCTCGGAGTAAGTCCTCGTATGCATTTTTATTTTTTATTTTTATTTTTATCGTTATTTTATGCATGCATTGAGGACAATGCCTCACTCGAGTTTGGGGGGGGATTGTTATTAGTAGTTACCATGTTTAGTTTCATTCATCTTAAAGTATTACATTTAGGATACATAAATTGCTTGCCATGCCTTTAATTGGAACAAGAATTGCTTAGATTTGATGAATATTCGATGATGACTTTGCCAATGCACTTAATTGATAGAATTTTTATTCTAGGATAACCATGGAAAAACTTAGAATTTTACTATGATGCTAAATTTGATGAAACACTGTTGTGGTTTGATTGATTTAAGGAATTCTAGTGAACTTAGGTTGATAATTAACAAATTGGGGGATTAGAATAAAAACTGGATGAATGCTAGAGGTACCCGAAATTGGCTCTAGCATGTGCTAAAAAAATTGATCACTAGAGGTGCCCCAAAATGGCTCTAGGATGTTTAAAAAAAATTTAACTAGAGGTGCCCGAAACTGGCTCTAGTCGATTAGATTAACTTAACTAAAAACAAAACACTAGAGGTGCCCAACACTGGCTCTAGTTAAAACATGTTAAAAAGAACCCAATGAAGTAATTTGAAAACCTCTTGTTTGCATAGAATCCGAAAAATCAACTTGCACACAACTCCGCACACACTCACAAGCATTATAGTTTGATTCTGAGTAACTCCTCAGTTTTTTCGAAAAATAAAATGCCAATCATACTTTGTGCCCCGGTTCAGAGAATTGAAATCAAGTTCAAAGCTAAGTTTGTGAAAATTGAAGTCTTGGCAGGTAATTATGAGTTTGCATTGCTTGAGGACAAGCAATAGTTCGAGTTTGGGGGTGTGATAAGTGTTCAAAAGTACTATTTTTCTTACCCTTTTTACTCATATTATTGTTAGACTTAGGCTCATATTAGTTGCATAGTTAGCCATTCATGCATTCTTGATTACATAACTTGGTAGTTTTTGTGGAAAAGATGCTGCTTTGGTGTGCTTTGTGTGTGTATGTGCAGGATCACTTGCCAAAGCAATGCCGAGCTAGTTGCCAGGGCAATGCATGAAGGATATGCCGAGCTAGTTGCCAGTGCAATGCATGAAGGAGACGCCGAGCCAGTTGCCATGGCAATTGTCGACAAAGAGAAAATGCAATAGGGATGTCGAAATTAATGACTATACAAGCCCAAGATGACGTGGAGCAAAGTCCAAACCCAAAGGAATTTGATGTCCATGCAGAGATTAAAGAAGAATTAAATTCCAAGAAGATATGAGAAGTTCTAGTAGGAATACAATTATAATAAAAAATTATATTCTTTAAAGATAATTTAATTCCAACTCAAACTCCTCCTCAAAGAAGGACTTTGGCCTAGCCCTATAAATAGCAAGGAGATTTCGACCATCAGGAGAGAGGGCATTAGGGGAATTTTCGACAAGTCCAATAGAGGGAGCATTAGGGGAAATTTCGACAAGTCCAAGGGAGAAAGCAAGGGGAAAATTTCGACAAGCATCTAGGGCAAGGGACTTTCGACAAGCTTCATCTTTTCTTCCTTGTTCGATTGGGTTCATGCTAGGGATTGTTTATCTTGTGTTTCTTTGGAACCTAGCCATGAACTAAATCTACTTGGCTATGGTTATTGTGTTTTTTGGTTGTGAGAAACTATTGGTTTTTGTTTAGGTAATAAGAGTTTGCACTTTTCTATTTCAAGGTTTATTCATTCTTGGTTCTTATTATTGTTTGCGAGTGAATTGGGAGAGGATCTCGTGATTTCATCTATTTATCTAATATCGGGAGAGTTAGATTCAAGAAACGAATGGATATGATATTTATTCAATCTATTGATGGTGAAGATTAATCCGGCTTAGGAATAAGTTAAGGATTTCAACGGCTAAGAGGAGCGCAAGATTGGTTGTTGTTCACCCTTGATTCACGCAGGGATGTATTATCAAGGCATGCACAAAAAAGCTAGAGTTTCGACTTAGGGATAAGAAGAAACCATTGAAGAACGCTCTGCCGAACCTTGAAGGTTGCTGCCCAGACGCCCAAGTAGTTGCCCAACTAGTTGCCCAGGCAACCATCGATTAGTTGCCAAGGCAACCCCGTTGTGCAAGTTGCCACGGCAACTGAGTTGCCCGTGCACTCTTTTACCAAAACAATCCAATCGGCTATCACACCTCAACTCACGATAACTTGGCCTATCTCTCTCTCATTTGAATTCATCTTTTCTTTTACTTTATTGCTTTCTAGATTAGTCATTAGTTAAACTCCTATAATCCTTTACTTGTGTTTTTACTTTTTACAGTGCAAGAGATTAGATCCTTGAAGTGGCACCAATCCCTGTGGAGACGATATCTTTTATACTATAACTTGCGACGTGTATACTTGCACATTTGCGTAGAACTTATTACGCGCAACAGAAGCTAACAACGTTTCCTCCAAGGAATTGGAATGTTCTTGAAAATGACTACATTGCCATGGCATATTTGTTGTCGTGACACTAGGCTGCTGATAAGGACTACATTGCCGAGGCATGTCTATTGTTATGGTAAAAAATATTTTGAGCTTTTTGATCATACTATGAAGGATTTTGCTGCTGGTTCCATCTATGGTTCTCCATGTAGTCATATGCACCGAAAATGTGAGGGCAATTTTCAAACACATGATGTTCTCTACAACAAGTGCACGAGTTTTCCACGGTATATGCTTTTCTCGGTTGGTGTAGGTAATCATTGAACGGTGCAAGAAACTCTTGATTGGATTGATTCCTATCTTCCCATGTCAACTCTAGAATAGATCGACTTTTATTTCCCAACGTGTTGATGTCCCTTAACTTGTAGCGTACCTGATTTTTTTTTGATAGAACAAACAAAAATAAATGTTAGTAAAACTAATAAGAAAAATGCAATAACAAAAACAACTAACACCAATTGCCAATCCCCGGCAACGGCGCCAAAAACTTGTTGCCCGTAATAAGTGCTACACAAACGGTGCAAGTATACACGTCGGAAGTAATCAAGTGATATGATAAGTATCGAGTATCGTCTCCACAGGGATTAGTTTGGGCCACTTTGCCTTAGTTATCGCACTGTAAAAGTAAAAACACAATTGATAATTGTAGGAGTTCTAACTAACGAATAAAATAAAAGAGCAAGTAAATAAAATAAAGATGTAATCAAATAAGAGGGCATAGGCCAGGTTATGGTGAGTTGAGGTTTGATAGCCGATTGCATCGTCTTGGTAAAAGAGTGTAGGGGCAACTCAGTTGCCATGGCAACTTGCGCAGCGTGGTTGCCTTGGCAACTAATCGACAGTTGCTTGGGCAACTGGCTAGGCAACTGTTTGGGCGGCTGGGCGGCAGCTTCAAGGTTCGACGGAGCGTTCTTCAATGGTTTCTTCTTATCCCTAAGTTGAAACTCTAGCTATTTGTGCATGCCATGATAATACATCCCTGCGTGAATAAAGGGTGAACAACAACCAATCTTGCACTCCTCTTAGCCGTTGAAATCCTTAACTTAATCCTAAGCCGGATTAATCTTCACCATCAATAGATTGAATAAAGACCATACTCATTCGTTTCTTGAATCTAACTCTCCCGATATTAGATAAATAGATGAAGTTACGAGATCCTCTCGCAAACAAGAATAAAAACCAAGAATGAGTAAACCTTGAATTGAAAGTGCAAACTCTTATTACCTAAACAAAATCCAATTGTTTGTCACAACCACAAAACACAATAACCCCAACCAATCAAGTTAGTTCATGGTTGGGTTCAAAAGATATAAAAAGAATAATCCCCAAACCTTGAATCTAATAGAAGCAAAGAAGGAGAAGAAATCGATCAGCCCTCTTTGGAAAATCTATCTCAATCGAACTCTCCCCTCTTGAACTCTCTTGTCGAAAATATCTCCCTTCTTGCCATCTTTGAGTTTGACGGCTTGGTCTCCTTTAAATAGGAGATGGCTAGGTCAAAATCCTTCTTGAGAAGGAAGTTAAGTTGGAATTAAATACTTTAAAAGAATATAATTCTTTATTATATTTAAATTCCTTCTAGATCTTCTCCTATCTTTTTGGGATTTAATTTTTCTTTGACCTTTTCATGGAAATCAAACTCCTTTGGGATTTAACTTTGCTCCACGTCATCTTGGGCTTATCTAGTCATCAATTTCGATTGCCATATCATCTTATCCCTTATCGAAAATTACCCTGGCAACTAGCTCAGCATCTCTTTCATGCATTGCCCTGGAAACTGCGTCCACATCTCCTTCATGCACTGCCCTGTCAACTGGTTCTAGCCTTGTTTAGGCAAGTGATTCTGCACACACACAAAAACACACCAAAGCAGCATCTTTTTCCACAAAAATCACCAAGTTATGTAATCAAGCTCAACGGTGGAATGAAACATTAATTAATGCATGAATGACTAATTATGCAACTAATATGAGCCTAAGTCTAACAATAATATGGGTAATAAAAATAGTACTTTTGAATACTTAACATATATCGTCATTTGCATTGCATTTCCCATGTTAAAATAAGTATAAAATAGTAGGTAACAAATCATGCATGCAATAAAATCATAAGCTAAAACACCATGGGTCAAAAATCGAGATATCGAGAGGAATTCACCTTTTACTTAGTTTTAAGTCTAACCAAGCTTGGTAGGCTTAAGTTGAACTCCCAAGATAACTTTCAAAACCTTTTTAAGCTTCAAAATGCAATTCCACTCATCGACGACACAAAGCTTATCTTGCCGATGTGAAATCAATTGTTTTTCACTTAGAAAACTTTGCTAATGGCCTTAGGATCAACCTCCCCTGTTTTACCCACAAAATAACAGAGGATTAATGCATCATTATGCATCAATAATCCCAGAAACATCAATCCCCAACATCACCTCACCAAAAACCATCAAACGCCTTCCACAAACAACTGAAAAACCTCCAAACACAACCTAAACAAAGCCCAGCCACCGCCTAACGATTTGAACATCTTAACAACATCAATTAACATCTAAAAACACTTACAACTTCACCTTATACCTCCAGCAACCTCTTAACACCATAAACACCTCAAAATCTAACTATTAACAACCTAGAAAATTAGAAATTCAATTAGTTTCGGGATTTCATTTGTAAATCTCATCTCATGACATTAAAATAAACTTTAGATGTGATATAAATCAATCAAGATCACTAATATTCAGATTCATAACAAGGATCTATCAATTTCTTATTAAAACCAATATTAAACCTTTTAATCTTGATTTAATCATCAACATATATCAAAAATCGATTACAAAGAATTAAGAACTTGGGAATTTCAGTAAAGAACTTTTGATTAGAGGAGAGAAACGAAAATCATCTCTAATTGTAGATTCCTTCCTTAATTGGCTTGATTTTGATGAAATCTCCAAGGTTCAAGTAAAAGATCAATTGAAACCAAAACAAGATTAAAAAGATAAATCCATAGGATTTTTAGAGAGAAAAGAGCAGTTTGACTACTGAGAATTTGAGAGAAAATAATTTGGAAAAGTAGTTATGTAAGAAAGCATTTTAACTAATTAAAACAAAACCAATTAAAAATCCTTTTATCCCATTTATTAAATCCTTTAAAAAATATTTTAAAATAGCCAAAATTAAGGAAAAATTCTGATAGAACCAAGTGGTTTAATAGATCCTTAAAGATTCTAAGTTTTGACCCTTTTACGGTTTAGTCACCAAAACAATTTTGAAAACTATACATTTTAGTCACCAAACCAAAATGTCATTTAATACGAATTTTTTTATCAAATTGTCAACTCAATTATATTTAATATATTAATTAAACATTTAGATCATTTTTTATATTTTATTTTAGCCAAAAACCATTTATTTGAATTTATTTCCTGAAAATAGCTCAAACCGCCTAATCTGGTCCACCCAAACCGTCTAATCTATTTAGCTAACTCCTAGGCCCAATTCTGTGTGTTACAACTCTCCCCCACTTAAGAAATTTTGTCCTTGAAATTTACCTAAAGGAAAAAGATAGGGAAACTGCTTCTTTATGTCCACCTTACTTTCCCACGTGGCTTCTTCGACACCTCGATGTCGCCACAACACCTTCACCAGCTCAATCGTCTTTCCACGAAGATTCTTATTGCTAGTGTCTAAGATTTTCATCGCTTCCTCATCATAAGTCAAATCCAGACACAACTCAATCTCTTCAATAGGCATTACATGCGATGGGTCTGATCTATACTTCCAAAGCATCGACACATGGAAAACATCATGTATCTTTTCCAACTCCATAGGCAACTTTAAACGATAAGCTATCGGTTCAACATGTTCGTCTAATGAACCTCAGATTTAACTTACCTTTACGTCCAAACCTCATCACCTTCTTCTAAGGATAAACATTAAGGAAAACCTTATCACCAACCGCAAACTCAATCTTCCTATACTTCAAATCTGCGTAGGACTTCTGTCGATCTAAAGAGGATTTCAAATGCTCACTAATGAGTTTCACCTTCTCATTAGTTCTCTTCAACATGTCAGGCAGCGTAACATATTTCTCCCTTGCCTCAGCCCAACAAAGTGGCGTACATCACCTCTTACCATACAAAGCTTCTTATGGAGCCATTTGAATGCTCGCCTGATAACTATTTGTAATAACCCCTTCCCAGTCTGGTAGGAATCTAGGTCATAAAGCATTACCAGTGAACGGTTGGTCAAAAAGCGATGAGTTGAACTACGAATAGAGAATTAATAACATTTGTTCAATACAATGCTTGACTATGGTCGATGTAAATTTGATCAAATCATATTTAGGGACCAATTATTGACTTGTACAAGTTTAGGGGCCTACCTATAATTCTTGTAAGTTTTAAAGGCTTATCGACAATTATTCTTACCAATGTTGAATTCCATGTCTAGTTACCTTGCATATAAAATTTCACAATTTTTGAAGTTCATTAACACTTTCAATTAAGCCAAATGCAATTCAGTGACCATTTTGCAACACTTCCAAAACCAGTAACTAACTTACCTGTATCGGTACCGGTACTCAAGCGGCTGTACCGGTATGCCCTTTAATTAATTTTCTTTCGAACCTAAATCCCATATCGGTACTCATTATATAGTACCAGAACGAAGAATTTGGTACCCTCATATCGGTACGGGTCTAATACCGTACTGGTACGCAATCCCTAATTCCCAAATTGAAACGTGTATGGGTACCGGTAAGCCACCACCCGTACCCGTGCTACAGTAAAATTCCAATGTTGATTTGGTGTATCGGTACTCTTGTAGCAGTACTGGTACGCCCTTATGCCTCTTACAAATATTGCATGATTGTACCAGTACGACATCACACGTACTGGTATGCTTGCACCATTATGACCCCTAAGACATCTTACAGTATCGGTATGACACCACCCGTACCGGAACTTATGTGCTTGTAATGACAAGATTTATCTGGTTTTTATCCAATTTGAGGGTCTTAACCAAAGTTTACCAAATTTTACCAACAATCCTAAAAACACCAAATCTACTTGCATGTCAACTTTTACCTCAAAACGAATCCATTTACCTGATTTTCCCATATTGGTGCAATTAGGGCCATTTTACCAAATTTTATCAAACTATAAACATACCATTCTTCATGCTTTAACTAATTCAACATAGTGGACCATACATACATACAAAATGGGACTAAACTAACTTGTCTAGACCCTATCCCACCTTTCTAGAAGTTTAAGGACAAAGTTTACATTACATGTAACTTGGTGACTTGCTTCAAAAACATCCTTCCTTCGATCCTCTACCTAACAAACCTTTAACCTAAAAATGCATGGAAATGAGATGCATTAGGCTTACTTAGCCTAGTGAGGTAGTCATTAACAACAATATGAATATCAATGATAACAATGACATGTATAGCAATGTAAATGCATCTTAAGTCAAGTTTTAGCATTATTTGCAATTCCTATATATTTTTCCTTGGATTGACATGCACTGTGGATACACAAATTCCCAACCAACATCGCCAACAATAAATGGTCAATAGCCTCCAACATTGCCAATAAGACCAATATCAACACATCCCACCAACATCGCCAACTAGAGCCTTAGCTCAAGGACCGTAGTCCACTCTGTACCAATAAGCTCATGAATTCTATGGCATGCCAATTGTATCCTATGTCCATTCGTATCCAAGGATTCAATACTTACCAATATCAATAACAATAACAATAGCAATAACAATAACTGTAACGATATCAATAACGGTAGCAATAGCAATACTATATAGCATAATCAATATAATATTTCTCAATGTTTCAATGATATCAATAACGATGCAGTGCTTCAGCAATTAACTTGACAATGTAATAAGCTTACCAAAGCTTACCAATGACACCTTAAACAAGGTTCTCCTATGCTCATACCTTGATCAATGATGATGATTTAATAATTCAATATCAATGAATTTTGGAAGGGCACCTAGCCAATCCCTAGACTCCGACTACACTCACTGCTATTTTCGAGGCTTTCAAGGCTCCCCAATGACAACTCTTTTATTCTTGAGCTTGGTAGAACTTGAAGGATTTGGTGATTCTTCACCTTGATTTTCTTGAGCCACTCGATAGCTATAATCTAGGATTAAGAAACTTAAGGAAATCAAAGCTCGATTTAATCTTCAATGGAGGTGCTTGCTTGTTTAGGCTAAAGGAAGAAGATGATGGAGATGGTGGCTTCCAAAGTTTACAGGGTAAGCCTTCTGACTCATTTCTTTCTTTTACAAAATTTTAATTGTTTGACTTTCTTTTGGATAAAGAAAGCTCATCCCATAACACCACGTATATAGTGACTAATATTGAGAAGAGGCTAATCACAAGGTTAGGCCCTCAACTCTCTATTCTTTATAACTTTGCCCCCAAACTTTTAATTTTCTCAATTTAGTCACTAAAATAGTTTTCAAAGTTTACAATGGGGTCCTTGATCAATATCAATACTTAATTAAAGTGTAAAGAACCGTTAATTTACTATTTGGTTAAAGGTCGATGTTGCGCGTATTGAGTGCTACGCAAACGGTGTGAGTATACACGTCGCAAGTAATAAAGTGATATGAGTATCGAGTATTGTCTCTACAGGGATTGGTTTGGGCCACTTTGCTTAAGTTATTGCACTGTGAAAATAAAAACACAATTGATAATAGGAGTTCTAATTAACGAGTAAACTAAGAGCAATAAACTAAAAGAATAGATGAAATCAAATAAGAGAGAGTAGGCCAGGTTATCGTGAGTTGAGGTGTGATAGTTGGAAGAATTGTCTTGGTAAAAGAGAGCAAGGGCAACTCAGTTTCCGTGGTAACTTGCGCAGCTGGGTTGCCTTGGCAACTAATCGAATGGTTGCCTGGGTAACTGTTTGTGGCGGCTGGGCAGTAACTTCAAGCTTCGGTAGAGCATTCTTCAATGGTTTCTTCTTATCCCTAAGTCGAAACTCTAGCTAATTGTGCATGCCTTGATAATACATCCTTGCGTGAATCAAGGGTGAACAACAACCAATCTTGCACTCCTTTTAGCCGTTGAAATCCTTTAACTTATTCCTAAGCCAGATTAGTCTTCACCATCAATTGATTGAATAAAGACTATGCTCATTCGTTTCTTGAATCTAACTCTCCCGATATTAGATAAATAGATAGATTCACGAGATCCTCTCCCAATTCACTCTCAAACAAGAATTAAAACCAAGAATGAACAAACCTTGAATTGAAAGTGCAAACTCAATTACTTAAACAAAATCCAATCGTTCTCACAACTACGAACCCAAAATAACCCAAGCTAATTCACATCAATTCATGGTCGGGTTTCAAAAGATATACAAAGAATAATCCCCAAACATGAATCGAATAGAATAAAGAAGAAGAAGATGAAGAAAACGGCCAGCCCCCTTGAATTCTCTCTCAATCAAACTCTCCCTCCAAACTTGCTAAAATAGGCGGCTAGGGGTTCTTTATATAGGAGATGGTTAGGTCAAAGTCTTTCCTAAGGAGGAAGTTAATTTGGAATTAAATACTTTAAAAGAATATAATTCTTTATTATATTTAAATTCCTTGTAGATCTTCTCCTATCTTCTTTGGGATTTAATCTCTCTTTGAATCTCCAATTCTTCTAGGATTTATCTTCTTCCATGTCATATTAGGCTTTATCTAGTCATCAATTCGAGTGCCACATCATCTTATCCCTTATCGACATTTGCCCTAGCAACTAGCTTGGCATAACCTTCATGCACTGCCCTGGCAACTACGTCGGCATCTCCTTCATGCACTGCCCTAGCAACTGCGTCGGCATCTCCTTCATGCACTGCCCTGGCAACTGCGTCGGCATTTCTTTCTTGTATTGCCTGGCTATTGGTTCCAGCCTTGCTTTGGCAAATGATTCTGTACACACAAAAACACACCAAAGCAGTATCTTTTTCCACAAAATTAAGCAAAATATGAAATCAAGCTTTTCCACCAAGGAAACAATGCAAACATGCATGAATGGCTAATATTGCAACTAATATGAGCCTAAGTCTAACAATAATATGAGTAAAAAGGGTAATAAAAATAGTACTTTTGAACACTTAACAGTCAACTCTATAATTGGACTTTCTAATGCAATATTTTTGGTTGTCGGAATTAAATTCTGACTAGGCCTGATTTTGAGGTGTTACAACTCTCCTCCTTAAGAAAAAATTGTCGTCGAATTTTTATCTGAACTGAAGAGATGTGGTTATTGACTCTTCATGGTCTCCTCCGATTCCCATATAGCTTCTTCAACCTTGTGACTTCTCCACAATACTTTAAATAAAGGAGCATTCTTGTTTCGAAGTCTCTTGACTTCCCTTGCCAACACTTGTACATGTTTGTCTTTATATGTTAAATTGGGTTAGAGTTCTATTGATTCGGGTTCAACAACATGAGATGGATCCGATCTGTACTTGCAAGCATCGATACATGGAATGCGTCATGAATCTTGCTCATCTCTTGAGGCAAAGCTAATCGATAAGCCACATGGCCAACTATTTCTATCACCTCAAAAGGTCTAATAAATTGGGGACTTAGCTTCCCCTTTCTACCAAAATAAAGAATCTTCTTCTATGGAGAGAACTTCAAGAAAACCTTCTCACCAATCTCATATTGTATATCTCTTCTCTTAAGATCAACATAGGCCTTTTGTTGGTCAAAGGCGGCCTTCAAACGGTCATAAATGATGGTAACTCATTCTTCAGTTTCTCAAAGTAAGTCAGGACCCAACATCTTGTTTTCACCGAGTTCAGACCAATACAACGGTGTTTTACATCTTCTACCATACAATGCTTCATACGGTGCCATGCCAATAGACGATTGATAGCTATTATTGTAAGAAAACTCGATGAGAGATAGGGACCTCTCCCAAGTTCCTTCGAAGTTAATGACACATGCACGAAGCATATCTTCCAATATTTGAATTACCTTTTTTGATTGTCTATCAGATTAAGGGTGAAAAGTCGTACTAAGGTTGACTCGAGTACCTAGAGCACCTTGCATTACTCTCTAGAATCATGAAGCAAAATGTGGATCTCGATCAGAGAGAATTGAATTAGGTACTCTGTGGAGTCTGATTACTTCCTTGACGTACAATTCAGCTAGCTTGGGAAGATCATAATCCATTCTGACAGGTAAGAAATGAGCCGACTTGGTAAAACGGTCAATAATGACCCAAATAACATCATGCTTGGCTGGAGTCAACGGTAAACCACTGAAAAAATCCATGGTTATTCTCTCCTATTTTCATTGAGCAAGTTCAATGGGTTGCAAAAGCCCCGTGGGAACGTGATGTTTAGCCTTGACTCGTTAACATGTAAGGCACTTTAATACGAACCATGTAATAGCCTTCTTCATACTAGGCCAATAGTACAATTCCTGAAGGTCCATCTACATCTTCACCGACCTTGGGCGAATTAAAAAAGGGATACAATGGGCTTCCTTTAGAATATCATCATGAAGAGATTCATCATTTGGTACACAGATTCTATCACAAAAACACATGAGTCCTTCTAAATTAATTCTGAAATCAGGGTCAGAATCATTCTGAAGTTTAGAAACAATGGCATGTAATTCAGGATCTTGGTCTTGTAAAGACTTGATTCTCAACACAATGGTAGATTGAACTTGAAGCTCAGCTACTAAGGGTCGGTACTTCTGTAACTTGAAATAAGCGTTGATAGCTCGAGAAGTTACAATGCAATAATGATATTGTAACTTCAATGCAATTATCAATGCTTGAGACTCAATATTCAACATTGATACTTACCAAGCGAAGGTTTGCGGCTGAGTGCATCAGCTACAACATTGGCCTTACCCGGATGATAATCAATCACAAGATCGTAATCTTTGAGAAGTTCCATCCATCTTCTTTGGCAAAGATTTAGCTCTTTTTGTGTCAATTGGTATTTGAGACTCTTATGGTTGGTATACAGGTAGCATTTTTCTCCGTAGAGGTAATGCCTCCAAATTTTTAGAGCAAAGACAATCGCAGTCAACTCAAGATCATGGGTAGGATAACTCATTTCATGTGGCTTGAGTTGTCCCGATGCATAAGAAACAACCTTGCATTCTTGCATCAAAACACATCCCAACCCCTGATGCGATGCATCACTATACATATTGTAATCTTTTCCAGACTCAGGTTGGGTCAGGACCGGTGCATGAGTCAACACTTGCTGGAGATGATCAAAACTATGTTGTTGCTTCTCGGTCCACTCAAAAGAGATATCCTTCTGTACAAGCTTGTTAACGGTGCTGCTATTATAGAAAACCCCTTAATGAATCTTTTATAATAACCAGCAAGACCGAGAAAACTACGAACTTCACCGATATTCTTCGGTGACCTTCACTCCACTATGGCTTGAATCTTCTTTGGATCCCCTTGAATACCTTCAGTAGAACTTACTGAACTTGGCATACAATTGCTTCTCCCGAAGGGTTTAGAGAACGATACGAAGATAATCGCAATGTTCAACTTGATTCTTGGAATAGACCAATATATCATCTATAAACACTACTACAAACTTATCAAGGTAAGGTCTAAAAACCCGATTCATAAGGTCTATAAAGGCAGCCAGTGCGTTGGTTAACCCAAAGGGCATAACCAAGAATTCATAGTGGTCATACCTCGTACGAAAAGCTATCTTGGGCACATTATATTCCTTAACTTTCATTTGGTAGTACCCGGATCTTAGGTCAATCTTAGAAAAGACAATTGCATCTTTGATTTGATCAAACAAATCATCTATTATCTGTAAAGGATATTTGTTCTTGATAGTGAGTTTATTCAACTGTCAGTAGTCAATACAAAGATGCATTGACCCGTCTTTTTTCTTGACAAAGAAGACCAGAGCTCCCCAAGGTGAGGAACTTGTTCGAATAAAACCCTTATCTAACAAATCTTGGACTTGTACCTTAAGCTTGGTGAGTTCTATTAGTGCATATGGTGCAATAAAAACCAAATTGGGTTGTACTTCAATCCTAAATTCTATTAACGAGTGGGTTGCAAACTCGAAAGCTCATCAGGGAAAACATCAGGAAACTCTTGCACGATATCTATATCTTGTAAATGGGATTCTTCCTTGCTTACAGTAGCATACAACAATGCTCTATTTTCTCTAGAGTCCATGAGCGTTACACTCTCCTTGCCAAGACCTCCAAGGTACAATTTCTTCTTCAAAAAATCCACCCATGCTTGATGCTCTCTGAGCCAGTCAAGCCCCAATATTACATTAAACTCATGAATAGGGAAGGCCATGAGATTGGCCGAGAAAGGTATCCCTTGAATCAAGAGGGGACATTTCTTACATACCCTTGAATCATGAGGGGACATTTCTTACATACTAGTCCAATTATAACACTATCACCTAAAGGATTTGTTACGGTGATTTTGGAGGCTATAGGCTCGAACGTTAACTTAAATCTTCTAATCAACACAGTACTTATAAAGGAATGAGCAGATCCAGGATCAATCAATGCATAAACAGGATGGGTATACAGTTCGACAGTACCAGTTATGATGTCCGAATGCTCATCCTCCTCCCTGCTCCTCACGTGATAAACATGAGCAGAAGCTTTAGATACTTGTCGAGTAGGAGTTCTCGTAGAGCCACAAGGTCTCCTGGAAGTTCCCGATGCAACTTGTTTTTGACCCTTGACTTTGAAAGACTAAGCAGGGGATGCTAGAATTATCGGTGCAGAAGACTTTGAAGTATTCATTGGACAATCCTTAATGAAATGACCTTGCTCGACACAGAAGAAACACGCTCTGGATTTTCTGCGGCATTACCCTACAGGATGTCTTCTCTAACAAAATTACAAATATAGTATTTTGATTCTCGGCCTGATCTTCTGGTACTCTCGATGGAGGTTGTTCTTGCAGCAGATTGAGACATAGCTTGTGGCTTGGCAAAATTGCCTAACCGAGAAGGTTGTTGATGGTATGGTTTCTTATACCCTTGTTGTTTACCCTTTTTATACGGAAAAGGTGGGTGAGAATCATCTCGAGACCTTTTCTCTGATCGGGTCAGCCCACTAAACCTCTACAACTTTTGTGCAGCTTCAGTAGAGATCACTCGATTAACGAGCTCCTAGAAGTCTTTAATCCCCAAAGCAGTGACCAAGGGTTAAAGCTCATCACTTAAGCTGACAACAAACATTCTGCACTTCTCTTCCTCCTTCTTTATATACTCCCCCCATACTTGCAAAAGTCGTAGATATACTGCTCCACCGGCCTCTCACATTGGTTAAAGTGTAAGAAAATATCCCGCCTTTTAGCTAGATAATACTCACTGGTGTACTTCTTCCTGAACTCACGTAGGAAGAATTTCCAGGTCACAGCTTCCTCGGGAGCGGTAAGTATTATCGTTTCCTGCCAATGTAAAGCCTCATCTTCCAACAGGCTAAGGCACACTCAAGCTTATGCTCATCTGAGCACTGTAACTACTTGGTCAGAATTCTTATTGTGCTATCCAACCAGTACTCTGCTACTTCAAGATCCTCACCGACCTTACTTGTGAAGGTAATAGCTCAGTTTTGGGCTAATTTATCGGTAAGGGCTTGACTTACAAAATGGCAGCCATAGAGGACTGCGCAGACTGTTCAGACTTAAGGGTAGCCATAAACTACTTGAACATCTCAGTCATGATTTTATAATATTCGAATTGGGCAATCTCTAATACAGGTTCAAGGTTCACTGGTTCTTGTAGGGGATTTTGTGGATTCAAAAGATCTGATTAACAGCAAGTCACAATATAGACATTAAAAAACTCCTAGGTGGCATATACAATGTAACAACAATACAATAGACTTCAGTTTAGTCCTAGAATCGACTAAACTCTAGCTCTAATACCACAAATGTAACACCCTCTTCCCGGTCTGGTAGGAATTCGGTCAGAAAGCATTACCTGTGAATAATATAGTCAACGGTTGGTCAAAATTTGATAACTTGAACTACGAACAGAGAATTAATAACATTTGTTTGATACAATGCTTGACTATGGTCGATGCAAATTTGATCAAATCATATTTAGGGACCAATTATTGACTTGTACAAGTTTAGAGACCTATTTGTAATTCTTGCAAGTTTTAGGGGCTTATCGATAATTATTCTTACAATGTTGAATTCCATGTCTAATTACCTTGCATATAAAATTTCACAAGTTTTGAAGTCCATTAACACTTTCAATTAAGTCAAATGCAATTCAGTGACCATTTTGCAAAACTTCCAAAACCAGTAACTAACTTACTTGTATCTACCGGTACGCCCTTTAATTAATTTTCTTTCGAACCTAAATCCTGTATCGGTACTCATCATACAGTACCAGTATGCAAAATTTGGTACACTCATATCGGTACAGGTCTAATATTGTACCGGTACGTAATCCCTAATTCCCAAATTGAAACGTGTATGGGTAGCGATATGCCACCACCCGTACCGGTACCCATGCTACAGTAAAATTCCAGTGTTGATTTGGCGTATCGATTCTCATGTAGTAGTACCGGTATGCCCTTATGCCTCTTACAAATACAGTACCGGTACGACACCACCCTTACCAGTACGCCTGTGCCTGTAATGACAAGATTTATCTAGTTTTTATCCAATTTGAGGGTCTTAACCAAGACCAAAGTTTACCAAATTTTATCACCAATCCTAAAAACACCAAATCTACTTGCATGTCAACTTTTACCTCAAAACAAATCCATTTACCTAATTTTCCCATGTTGGTGCAATTAAGGTCATTTTACCAAATTTTATCAAACTATAAACATACCATTCTTCATGCCTTAACACATTCAAAATAGTGGACCATACATACATGTAAAATGGGACTAAACTAAATTTTCTAAACCTTATGCCACCTTTCTAGGAGTTTAAGGACAAAGTTTACACCACATGTAACTTGGTGACTTGCTTCAAAAATGTCATTGCTCCGATCCTCGATCTAACAAACCTTTAACCTGAAAATGCATGGAAATAAGATGCATTAGGCTTACTTAGCCTAGTGAGGTAGTCATTAACAACAATATGAATATCAATGATAGAAATTACAAGTATATCAATGTAAATACATCTCAAGTCAAGTTTTAGCATTACTTGCAATTCTTATATATTTTTCCTTGGATCAACATGTAATGTGGATAGAAAATTCCCAACCAACATTGCCAACAATAAATGGTCAATAGCCTTAAACATCGCCAATAAGACCAATGTCAACACATCCTGCCAACATCGCCAAATATAGTCTTAGCTCAAAGACCGTAGTCTACTTCATACCAATGAGCTCATGAATTCTATGGCATACCAATTGTTTCCCATGTCCATTCTATCCAAGGATTCAATACTTACCAATAACAATAGCAATAACAATAACGGTAAGGATATCAATAACGGTAGCAATAGCAATACTATATAGCATAACCAATATAATATTTCTCATTGTTTCAATGATATCAATAACGATGCAATACTTCAACAATTAACTAGACAATATAATTTTTCTCAATTTTTGTGGGTTTAGATCACATTGAAGGTGTATTTTAATGATGTGTAATGAGATTTGCAAATGGAATCCTGAAACTTGTTGAATTGCTAATTTTCTAGGTTGTTAATAGTTAATTTTGAGGTGTTTTTAGTGTTCTTAAGTTTCTGGAAATACAAGGATGTTTAGAAGGTGTTTTCACTGTGTTTTGATGTGTATTAAATGTTAGAATCACTGGTTTATAGTTAGGTGTCAGTAGAACGAAGATTGATGTTGTTTTCGGTAGTTTCGGCTAATGTTTCGAAAGAGTAATGTAAAAGATGCAGTGGATTGATGTTTGGCAGTGAGTTGAATGCATAATGATTCATTTTCCCTCTGGTTTTATGTGATTAAAATATGGGACGATTAAGGCAAGGTTGCCTAGTTGGATTCATCACTTTCTAGCAGCTCGATTTGCGTTAGCGAGCAAAGCGAGGTGTATCGGTGAGTGTATAAATGAGTAAAACTCTTTAAAGGTTTGATCGGTGGATCATGGGGGTTTATTTATATCCTAAAAAGCTTAACTAAGCTCAAGCATAAGTTTTCTCTATTTTCGCCTTTGTGTATTGGCTTGATATGAACTTGTGGAATTCATGTTTGGTTTTAAACATGGTTTGATTTACTTACTGTAAATGCATCACTTTGGATTAATATGCAATTTTTATCAAAGTATTTGGATGCATATGAGCATTAAGATTTGTTCCTAAAAGGGAATGTGTTGTTGCCATTGGCAATACGGTTTTGCATATGAAATGGTTTGGGGAAATGTATTCGAAAATAGTAAGTAGATGTATTTGAAAATGATATATTGGCTATGTGATATAAATGATAAAGTATCAGATATAGTTGGCTAGCCATAGGACTAAAGTGCACTATAAAAATAATGTCGATTGCTCCACGGCTCTTGAGGTATAGCGGTGAGGCTACTCGAGCTGATGGTTATTTTAGTTCTTGTAATAGGGATAAGCATATTTGTAGTGTGTTAGAGGCGAGCCTAACACTACAGGGTAGAGGTGAGCCTACTCCCGACCGAAATGAGATTTGGTGGAGGTGAGACCACCATGAGAAATTTGTGTATCCGATGTATATAGATAACATTATGGTTTTGAATGTAAAGATAGAGGTGGATCTATCCGAGGATAGAGGTAAGTCTATCCGTTGTCATACTAATTGCCAATATATATGATTTATAACTTGTAAAAGTTGTTTGATGCAGATGGTTGTTATGCATGATTTGTTTTGGGAAACAAATGAGAAATTGCTTTGGTTTAGCAAGCATGTTTTATATCAAAAGCTATATGGTTTTCAAAAGAGTTTTGAAATGCATCAATGTTTTACTTAAGAGCATCCTCACTAAGAAAGTGTGCTTACGCTCTATTTTCCCCATTGATACAGAGCAATAGAGTTGGAGAGCAGTAATCTCTTGGCAAGGAGGGTCCACAAGCAAGACAACCATTGAGTATTAAAACCAAGTTTTAAATTCTACAAATAAGGCAATGTGTTACCATGTTTTGGGGGGGAATTTGTAATATGGATTTTGGTTGTGTTGTGTTGTGGAGGTTCTATGTTATGGTTGGGCTCGATTTCCTTCAACCGTTTGTGTTGCCAAGTGGTGGAGAAGATAATTTTGGGGTGTTGGTGGTGGAAGCAAAAAGATAGAAAATTAACACAAGGATTTAGAGTGGTTTGGCTTTCTAACCAAAGCCTATATCCACTACCTTACCTTCCCCATTAAGGATTTCCAAATTCACTCTTGAATTTCTTCCCCTTTTCAAGGCTTAGGAGGCAACCCTTTTAATTCTATACTCAAACCAAGCCTAGCATCCAAAGCTTACAAACCAAGCTTTGGGAACCCTCTCTAAAAAAAGAAAAAACAAAGCAAACAAGAAATCCTTTCTTAGGCAAATTGTTTGCACTCTAAAGCACTCACCCAAATCCTAATACAATTGAGCATACATATACATTTTGACTCACAAGTGTAGTCTATACAAGAATGGGAAAAATTAAGCTCTAAGACAATTTTGAATCATAATGTTGTTGACTTGAAGATCATTAGTTGTTGCTGAAGCTTGAAGGTCCCTTTTATACTCCCAAATGAGTTCCTAGCCGTTGGAGACCGTTGGGATTGAATTGGAGCCGTTAAAGACTCTATTTCTGAAAATAAATGCAGTTCTGAAGCTGTCCGTGTCGATACGCGAGTAGGCGTATCGATATTGGTACTAGACATTATGCTCTTTTGGCTACGTATATCAAGCCGCTATGGCCCGCTTTCACAATCGCATCGAAACGTCATGGATGGACCTTGGTCTGAATTCAAATAGCCGTTGGGAAATAGCCATTAGGGTGGTTGAAACTTATGGACTATATCAAAACGTTCCTACCAGTTTTTTTTGGTTTGGAAAATTTTTCGATTCTAGAAACTTACTGCAGCTGAAACCCTTATCTATATCGATACGGGGTATAACCCTATCGGTACGGACGTGCTGAAAATAAAAGTTTGGCTATTTTAAAATGTTTAAAACACTTCCAAAACCTTTTAAAAACTTCTCAAACTTATTTTCAAGTTGTTTGGACTTAAAACCATTTTTGAAATCTTTTCAAATTAGTCCAAAATATTTTTCAATTATTATATCAAAACAAATATCCTAACAATCTCCCCCTTTTTGATATAATAAAACCAACTTGAAAATTTGTTTTTGAGATTCTCCCCTTAGTAAAAATAAAATTTGAATAAGAGATTAATTGTTTGAAAATCTTATAAGCTCCCCCTTATTCATTTGAAAATTCAATTTTTCAAAACATTCTCCCCTTTTTTGTTATATCAAAAATGGTTCAAACTTTAAATACCAATAACAATGGAGAGTTAAAAAATTTGACAAAATAAGTTTTATTTTAAAATTGGCTCCCCCTTACTCAAGCATCATTCAAATGTTAGTCCAACAATTATGATAAACTAGTTGAATTAAAAAATAAATAAATAAATATAATTTAACTAATTTTTACCACACTTGAACCAAATGTAGGATGTGAAGCCTTCCTTCTTCAAGTGTTCTTCCTTGTGTGTATAGAGATCCCCCTTAATTTTATCACTTGTTGATCATGCTCCATCACACCTAAAACAAGATAATCAAGTAATTTTTGTATCCAAATTGCTTTGGATCAAATGATGTTAGAAGTACAAAGTTTTGTCCCCATAGGAATCCATTTTTCAATGTCATCCTTTTTAGTTGAAGTAATTAGTCCTTTTGGGACCCAAATACTTCTAAAACATTTGATTTTCCCAAGTTATTTTTCTTTTGAAGTTCATTGGAAATCAAATCTTTTTCTTTCTTAAAATCATCTACTTCAATTTGATGATCTTTTTCTTTCTTTTGAAGAAAATTTTGTAAATCTAAAATTTTAAGTTCAAAATTCTTTAATTTTGCTTCAAATTCCAAATTGGTTTTCACAAGAAAATCATTTTCATTTTTCAATTTAGAAATCAACTTTTTGTTTTTAGAAAATAAAGTTTTAAACTCAAAAACCAATTGGTCATAAGCTTCTTGTAACTCATCAAATGAATATGAAGTTGAATTTGAACTAGATGAGTTAGAAGTTACCTCCCCCTCATTGAGGGCCATTAAGCATAGGTGGGCTATTCCATCTTCATCGGTGGAGTCTTCATCACTCCATGTAGCCACATATGATTTCTTTAAAGATGATCCTTTTTGTTGAAGCAAGGGCAATCTTATTTGGTGTGCCTGTCTTCTTGCATTTGGAGCACTTGGGGGATCCTTCATCATCTTCTTCGATTCATGCTTGGATTCTTCCATTTCGCTCATCATGAATTGGGAAAATTCCTTAAAGAGATAGGCCATCTCTTCATCTTCACTTTCCTCCTCATTTGATTCCTCTTGGTGGCTTGTGGAGGATTGAAGAGCAATGATGTTGACATCAACTCCTTGATCTTTGTTTTTCTTATCCTTCTCCCTTCTCAAGGGTTGAGACATCATCTCATGGGTATGAAGAGATCCTACGAGCTCGTCAAGCTTGAGCTTCTTCAAATCTTTGGCTTTAATGATGGACGTCTTCTTGCTCTCCCTTGATTCGGAAAGTGAATAAATCAAATTTCAAATGAGCTTTTCTTCCAAAATCTCCTCTCCAATACCTTTAAGTTGATTGACAATTTGGGAAAATGGTCGAACATGCTCTTGATGTCCTCTTTCGGGTTTATCTTGAAGTTTTCATAGTTGAGGTTGAGTAGACCAAGCTTTGTCTCATTCACCTAATTTGTACCTTCATGGATCACTTAAAGCTTGTCTCATCCTTCCTTGGCTTCTTCACAAGAAGAGACTTTTGCATATTTATCGGGGCCTAATGCACAAAAGATGATGTACAAGACTTTGTAATTTAGCTCCATCTTCTTCTTGTCTTCCGTATTCCAATTGGCTTTTCTTCATGTAGGCACGAACGGTCCTTCTTCAACAACATCCCAAGGACGGTAGTCGATGGCCTTGATGTAGTACATCATCATATTCTTTCAATAGGCATAATGTTCTCTATTGAAGAATGATAGCTTGTCGATTGGTTGTGCCATTTATCACCAGTTGATTGATGTTGTATCGAGCTTCCTGGATCACCTCAATAGGATGTTAATCCATCAGGATTGAGCCTCGCTCTGATACCAATTGTTGGGCTCGATTTTCTTCAACTATTTGTGTTGCCAAGTGGTGGAGAAGATGATTTTTGGGTGTTGGTGGTGGAAGCAAAAAGATAGAAAATTAACACAATGATTTAGAGTGGTTCAGTTTTCTAACAAAAGCCTACATCCACTACCTTAGCTTCCCCACTATTTCCAAATTCACTCTTGAATTTATTCCCCTTTTCAAGGCTTAGGAGGTAACCCTTATAATCCTAGACTCAAACCAAGCCTAGCATCCAAAGCTTACAAACCAAGCTTTAGGAACCCTCTCTAAAAAGAGAAAAACAAAGCAAACAAGAAATCCTTTCTTAGGCAAATTGTTTGCACTCTAAACCACTCACCCAAATCCTAATACACTTGAGCATACATATACATTTTGGCTCACAAGTGTAGTCTATACAAGAATGGGAAAAATTAAGCTCTAAGACAATTTTGAATCATAATGTTGTTGACTTGAAGATCATTAGTTGTTGATGAAGCTTGAAGGTCCCTTTTATACTCTCAAATGAGTTCCTAGCCGTTCGAAACTGTTGGGATTGAATTGGAGCCGTGGGAGACTCTATTTCCTGTAATAAATACAATTTTGCAGCCTTCCATATCGATACGCGGGTAGGCGTATCGGTACTGGTACTAGCTGTTATGCTCATTTTTGGCTATGTGTATCGGTATGCCTTGGTCTGTTTCGATATGCCGTATCGGAACGCTATAGAGCATATTGGTATACCCTGTAATTTAAAAGACCGTTGAGAAATAGCCGTTGGGGGTGGTTGAAACCAGGATCGGCACGCGTACAAGTGTATCGAAGCGATCCTACCCGTATCGGTATGCCTAGGGGCGTATCAGTATGGACGTGCTGAAAACAAAATTTTGGCTATTTTAAAATGTTTAAAACACTTCCAAAACCTTTCAAAATTTTCTCAAACTTATTTTCAAGTTGTTTAGACTTAAAACCATTTTTGAAACCTTTTCAAATTAGTCCAAAACATTTTTCAATTATTATATCAAAACAAATATCCTAACAATGCTTTTGTAGTTCTTGTCTCCATAGGATTTTGGCATAATTTAGTCCTTGTTTTATTGGTTTCTTCATGTGAGAATGTTTAAGGCATATTTGATCTACCTTCTGGGTGAAAAACAGCAAGTTTGTACGTTACAGGTCTAGGGGTATCGATACGCTTGGCCTGGTATTGATACGTGTAAGTGTAAATTTGGCCTGAGTATTGGTACACAAGCAACTTTATTGGTATGGGTATGTGTATTTTTGTCCTGGATACCGGTACGCGGGATGGTGTATCGCTACGCGTTTTAGTTACTAGAATCTAGAATTTTGAGTTTGTGTCAGGGTACTAATACTCGGGATAAGGTATTAGTATGCCTTTGTAAAAACATATCCAAGTACCGATACCCTAGCCCGAGTATCTATACGGGCAGTCGTTATTTTTAGTTGATGTGATTTTATGGTTTTTGATTCTTTCATTTTTGTCCCTACTTTTTTTTAATGCAATTGTACGAGATTGGTTTATTGTTTTAAGCTAAAACTTGGCAAGTAAACATGTAACCTAAATAATTGAGGATTGGTAACTTCAAATTTAACTAAGTCTTTATAGATTTCTAGATTTACAATTTGGTCCCTAAAATGCAAATATGTACAATTGGTTGTCAATTCGATTTACGTTTCTTTTAAGTTTTCTTCCGCTGCTGGCATTCACATCTTAGGTTAATATGTTGCATCTAGACAAGATAAAAAGAAAAAAATGGAACTAATTTGAGTTATCCGTCTTGGGTTTGTTTCAGCAAACCCAACATAGTTCGCTCGATTCAGTCGGGTGTCTAGGTTGGGTTAAGGGGCTATATTTGGTGGTATCAGAGATATGTTTGCGATAATTGGGTGATGTTGTTGATTGATTGATCAATGTTCTGTTGGTTGCATACATGTTTATGAATTATGATGTTGATAATTGTTGTGTTGTGGTATAATAGGAACATATTGCCTATTATCGTGGTTTTAAAATGTTTTATGAGGTTGTTTTGGATCCTTCTTCGAATGCTAGCCTAACTTTATTGTGTTGTGATGTATGGCTTAGGCTATTTAAAGTATGTGTCCGAGACATGAGACAAGATCTACTGTGAATAATACCTGGGATGGGCAGACCAATGAGGAAGGATTGGTTCCTCGCAATCCTTTACCTCTTCCTCCACCTATTCCTCCTGTTAGTACTAGGTTCGGTGGTGTACCTCAGGATCCACAAGGGCCAACTTTTGGTGATATGATGTCATTGATTCAAGCGATGACAGGAGCTTTTCAGGCAGTGATAGCTGGGGTGTATGTGCAAGCACTAGCGCCTACTGTGGTCGTCAACCATAGGTTGCCATTGAAGCATTTATGTAGCTTGGGAGGTGTGGAATTTAGAGGATTAAGTCTTGAGGTAGCTGAGAAGTGTCTAGAGAGTACTATCCGTATTCTAGATCAGATAGAGTGTAATAATGTACATAAGCTGGGTTGTACTGTATCTTTACTATAGGTGATGCTTATCATTGGTGGGTGACCACGATTGTGGGAGTTCCAAATGCTGATGTGAATTGGGAGTTTTTTTGGAGAGCTTTCAAGAGGAAGTATCCCGGGCCGCATTATTAAGATGCCAGAAAGCGAGAATTTATGTTGTTGATGCAAGGTGGCATGACGATGTCTGAGTATAAGGTTAAATTTGTTTGGTTAAGCCAGTATGCTCCTGAGCTAGTTTCAGACGATCATCATAGACGTGATAGGTTCTGTTATGGACTTATTAAAGACATCAAGACATATTTGTTGGCCATAAATTACACAAATTTTGATGTGTTGGTCAACAGGGCTAAGGATAATGAGCAATCCTTGGGTGTTTCGGTGCAAGCTGTGAATGTAAGCTCGGGTAAGAGAGCGGTCAACTCTGGTTATTCTAGAAAACAAAACAAGAGCTCGCATGATAAGTGATACAAGTCAGATCATAAGCATGGTAGTGGTGGTGGCCGTAATTAGGGTGTACGTGTTGCTACCGAGTGTGAGCATTATAGAATACGTCATACAAGTGAATGTTGGGGAGCAACTGGACCTTGTTGGGAGTGCGGGTCACTTAATCATCTGAAACGTGGCTTTTCGCATGTTGCGAGAGATACACCAATACAGGCTGCTGCACCTATTAGAGGTCGAGCCAATGGCAGGGGTAATTTTCAAAGGCGCGAGGATAGACAGAGGGTTGTGGCTCATGTAGTTGTTGTGCAATCGGAGGAGGGTGGGCTAGCTCAGATTTATGCTCATCACGAGGATGCATATTTTTTAAACGTTCATCTTGAGATTTTGGATGTTGGTATGCTAGTAACTAGTTCCTTTGGTGAGACGGTTATGGTTAGAAGGTTGTATGAGAGATGCCTGATAAGTGTTCAAAAGTACTATTTTTATTACCCTTTTTACTCATATTATTATTAGACTTAGGCTCATATTAGTTGCATAATTAGTCATTCATGCATTAATTCATGTTTCTTTCCATCGTTGAGCTTGATTACATAACTTGGTGATTTTTGTGCAAAAAGATGCTGCTTTGGTGTGCTTTTGTGTGTGTGCATAATCACTTACCTAAACAAGGCTAGAACCAGTTGTCAGGGCACTGCATGAAGGAGATGCCGACGCAGTTGCCAGGGCAATGCATGAACCAGATTGCAAGCTAGTTGCCAGGGCAATTTTCGATAAGGGATAAGATGATATGGTAGTCGAAAATGATGACTAGATAAGCCCAAGATGACGTGGAGCAAAGTTAAATCCCAAGAAGATAGGAGAAGTTCTAGAAGGAATTTAAATATAATAAAGAATTATATTCTTTTAAAGTATTTAATTCCAACTTAACTTCC
The DNA here is from genome assembly GCA_019671005.1 of Hibiscus mutabilis. Lineage (NCBI taxonomy): Eukaryota > Viridiplantae > Streptophyta > Magnoliopsida > Malvales > Malvaceae > Hibiscus > Hibiscus mutabilis. Next base: position 27,731,839 of record CM033739.1, on the reverse strand, counting down.
TCCTCAAGAAGGATTTTGACCTAGCTATCTCCTATTTAAAGGAGACCAAGCCGTCAAAGAGAGAAGGAAAAGAAGGGAGAGATTTCGACAAGGGAGAAAGCTTGGAGGGAGAGTTCAATTGAGAGATTTTCCAAAGAGGGCTGATCAATTTCTTCTTCTTCTTCTTTGCTTCCATTAGGTTCATGGTTTGGGGATTATTCTTTGTATATCTTTTGAACCAAACCATGAACTAACTTGATTGGTTGGGGTTATTGTGTTTTGTGGTTGTGAGAAATAATTGGATTTTGTTTAGGTAATAAGAGTTTGCATCTTTCAATTCAAGGTTTACTCATTCTTGGTTTTTATTCTTGTTTGCGAGTGAATTGGGAGAGGATCTCGTAACTTCATCTATTTATCTAATATCGGGAGAGTTAGATTCAAGAAACGAATGAGTATGGTCTTTATTCAATCTATTGATGGTGAAGATTAATCCGGCTTAGGAATAAGTTAAGGATTTCAATGGCTAAAATGAGCGCAAGATTGGTTGTTGTTCACCCTTGATTCACGCAGTGATGTATTGTCAAGCCATGCACAACTAGCTAGAGTTTTGACTTAGGGATAAGAAGAAACCATTAAAGAACGCTCTGTCGAACCTTGAAGTTGCTACCCAGCCGCCCAGCCAGTTGCCCAGGAAACCGTCGATTAGATGCCAAGGCAACCCAGTTGTGCAAGTTGCCACGGTAACTGAGTTGCCCTTGCACTATTTTACCAAGATGATCCAATCGGCTATCACACCTCAACTCACGATAACCTGGCCTATTCTCTCTTATTTGATTTCATCTATTCTTTTAGTTTATTGATCTTAGTTTACTTGTTAATTAGAACTCCTATTATCAATTGTGTTTTTATTTTCACAGTGCAGTAACTTAAGCAAAGTGGCCCAAACCAACCCCTATGGAGACGATACTCGATACTCAGATCACTTTATTACTTGCGACGTGTATACTTGCACGTTTGCGTAGCACTCAATACACATAACAAGTTTTTGGCATTGTTACCGGGGATTGGCAATTGGTGTTAGTTGTTTTTGTTATTGCATTTTTTTCTTAGTTTTACTAACTTTTCTTTTTGTTTGTTTTATCAAGAAAAATATAGGTGTGATACAAGTTAAGGGACATCAACATGTCGGGAAATAAAATCCGATCTATTCGAGAGTTGATGTTGGAAGATATGAATCAATCTAATCAAGAGTTTCTTGCACCCTTTGAAGATTACCTATACCAACCGAGAAAAGCCCAAAGAGCCTATTCTGTGGAAAAATCTTGTGCTATGTGTGGAGAACATCATGTGTTTGAAAATTGCCCTCACATTTTCGGTGCATATGACTACATGGAGCACCATAGAGGGAACCAGCAGCAAAATTCTTCATGGTATGGTCAAAAAGCTCAAAAAAATTTACCATAACGATTTTGTCGCAACAACAGATATGCCATGGCAATGTAGTCCTTTTCAAGAGCATTCCAATTCCTTGGAGGAAACGTTGCTAGCTTCCTTGGCTAGACTTGACGGATCAATTGAAGAAATTCGAGAGTTATCAAAGTCCATGGATACAAGGATAGCTCGTGGGATGCAACCTTGGGGGATTCAAAAGATCAATTGAGGAGATCCACATATGTCATGGATAACTTGCACCAACAATTCATTCCTATGGATACTAAAGTCCCAAGGCAAGAGGACAAGGAACAATGAAAGGAAAGCTCTCCGATGTGTAAGGAACAACTAAAACCGCAAAGTCGAGAGTATGTTGATGAGAAAGTCTGCCCAACACATGATGAGCCTGAGCAACAAATTGCCTCGGCAATAATTGAGGAGCCTGAGCAGAGCAATACTGCGACAACACTCAGTGAAGCTGAAACAACAATACTACAGTAAATTTTGAGGAACCTGATGCCCAGAAGGTTACAACGTTAATGTTGAAGCAGGAATTTGTAGATTGCTTTCATCTACAGTTGCCACGGCAATTGCACAACCACATGCAAGATCAACGATATGATAATACTTTGCCAATGGAATATGAGCAAGTAATGGTTGAACCTTTCGAATTCTTTAAAAACTCACCTCGTCCATTGCAGGTATGTCTTGAGGAACCAATGTTGGTAGAATTGAAGCCATCAAAATCTCTATTGATGGAGATGTTTGAGAGGCCAAAAGAAAACGGTGTTTAGACTCGTGAAGCTTTATAGAAAATTGGTTTTTGCCTTGACTTACAGTGAATTTTGGCAACTGATTGCCACGGCAATTGGCTTGAGCAGCAATTGCCACGACAACAAAGGATACATCCAACCATGATAGAAGTCGAAAAGAATGAGGTAATTAAATGGTTGGGAATGGATATAATTTTTCCTATTAATATATTTGTGCCTTCAGGAATAGTAGCAAGGTGGAAGGCATGCATGGACTACAAGGGAACACGAAAGAAAGACACCTCCACCATGGTAACACAAAGGGGAGTAGCTGGGCGCACATTGGCCCAACTCTTTTTAGGCAATATTATCACTCGATAGAGGGTGCGGATGGACTATAAGAAGTATCGAAAAAGACCCTCCTCCAGTTTTCTCGGATATGCAGTAACCTTGAAGATGCATGAAAAATGCTCTTTCTAAGAATTTTTAATTTTTGTTTTTAATTTTTGGAACTTTATTTTATTTTTGTTTTTTTCTCTTTATTTATTTTTGGAATTTTTAGGAGATATTTTATTTTATTTTTCTTCATTATCTTTAGTTTTCAGGTTTACTTTTTTTTCTTTTCTTTTCCACAACAAGACTCACAACCACTATGCTAAGGAAATTCACTGCCGACTACTTGCCACGGCAACCGCAACAGAGGATGCCCCGACGGCTACCTCAGCAATTCCCACGGCAACAGAAACTGGCAATGCCCTGGCAACAACAATGGCTTCGGCAACTACTGATGCCCAGGCAAGTGAACCTGCCTCGGCAAATATGGATCAAATCAAAGCAATGCTATTCACGTGGTACCGGCCACAAGAATTCAACCACCGACCGGAATATGAATCAAGCAAACGGCACGAAGGAAACTTATCACTCGAGGTGACGACCTCTCCGACTAACTCATTTCATTTAGTTTCTTTTAAATTTTGTTTCACTTTTACATACATTGAGGACAATACTTCTCTCGAGTTTGGGGGTGTTGGTTTCTAGTTAGTTCCATGTTTAGTTGAATTCATCTTTACCAATCACATATAGGTTGCATATGTTACTTGCCATGCCTTTAATTGGATTTAATTGCTTAAGACTTGTTGAATATCCAATGATGAATTTTTGCCACTACACTTAATTGAAAGAACCTTTAATTTTAGGATTGCATGAAAAGAACTTAGAATTTTACTTTGACGCTGATTTTTTTTACACGGTTGTGGCTTGTTGATTGAATGAAACTTAGTGAACTTAGGTTGCTTAAAATTTGGGTAAATTTAAAATTGAAAATCAAAAGTTAAATTCTTGCTAGAGGTGCCTGAAACTGGCTCTAGTAGTTAATGCACAATAAAGAATCGCTAGAGGTGCCCGAAATTGGCTCTAGTCGACTAAAATAAAATGAGAAATTGCTTACTTTACTAGAGGTGCCCGAAATTGGCTCTAGTGAAAATAAAAATAAATGCCCCGACAATTAAATTGATAAAAGCCTATTGTTCACATAGAATCTTAAAAATCAACTTGTACACAACTACGCACACACTTATCACGAGCATTATAGTTTGGCTCCGGGTAATTTTTGTGCTATCCGAAAAATTAGAAGGTGATCATACTTTGTTCCACGGTTTCGAGGTTTGAATTCAAGTTTGAAGCATGTCTTTGACGATTAAAGTCTTGGTAGGTAATTGTTAGTTTGCATTGCTTGAGGACAAGCAATAGTTCGAGTTTGGGGTGTGAGAAGTGTTCAAAAAGTACTATTTTTATTACCCTTTTTACTCATATTATTGTTAGACTTAGGCTCATATTAGTTATATAATTAGCCATTCATGCATTAATTCATGTTTCTTTCCACCGTTGAGCTTGATTACATAACTTGGTGATTTTTGTGGAAAAAGATGCTGATTTGGTGTGCTTTTGTGTGTGTGCAGAATCACTTGCCTAAACAAGGCTAGAACCAGTTGCCAGGCAATGCATGAAGGAGATGCCGAAGCAGTTGCCAGGGCAATGCATGAAGGAGATGCTGAGCTAGTTGCCAGGGTAATTTTCGATAAGGGATAAGATAATATGGTAGTCAAAATTGATGACTAGATAAGCCCAAAATGACATGGAGCAAAGTTAAATCCCAAAGGAGTTTGATTTCCATGAAGAGGTTAAAGAGAAATTAAATCCCAAGAAGATAGGAGAAGTTCTAGAAGGAATTTAAATATAATAAAGAATTATATTCTTTTAAAGTATTTAATTCCAACTTAACTTCCTCCTCAAGAAGGATTTTGACCTAGCCATCTCCTATTTAAAGGAGACCAAGCCGTCAAAGAGAGAAGGAAAAGAAGGGAGAGATTTCGACAAGGGAGAAAGCTTGGAGGCAGAGTTCGATTGAAAGATTTTCCAAAGAGGGTTGATCGATTTCTTCTTCTTCTTTGCTTCCATTAGGTTCATGGTTTGGGGATTATTATTTGTATACCTTTTGAACCCAACCATGAACTAACTTGATTGGTTGGGGTTATTGTGTTTTGTGGTTGTGAGAAACAATTGGATTTTGTTTAGGTAATAAGAGTTTGCACTTTCAATTCAAGGTTTACTCATTCTTGATTATTATTCTTGTTTGCGAGTGAATTGGGAGAGGATCTCGTAACTTCATCTATTTATCTAATATCGAGAGAGTTAGATTCAAGAAACGAATGAGTATGGTCTTTATTCAATCTATTGATGGTGAAGATTAATCCAGCTTAGGAATAAGTTAAGGATTTCAATGGCTAAGAGGAGCGCAAGATTGGTTGTTGTTCACCCTTGATTCACGCAGGGATGTATTGTCAAGGCATGCACAACTAGCTAGAGTTTCGACTTAGAGATAAGAAGAAACCATTGAAGAACGCTCTACCGAACCTTGAAGTTGCTGCCCAACCACCCAAATAGTTGCCCAGCCAGTTGCCCAGGCAACCGTCGATTAGTTGCCAAGGCAACCCAGTTGCGCAAGTTGCCACGGCAACTAAGTTGCCCTTGCACTATTGTACCAAGACGATCCAATCGGCTATCACACCTCAACTCACGATAACCTAGACTATTCTCTCTTATTTGATTTCATCTATTCTTTTAGTTTATTGCTCTTAGTTTACTTGTTAATTAGAACTCCTATTATCAATTGTGTTTCTATTTTCACAGTGCAGTAACTTAAGCAAAGTGGCCCAAACCAATCTCTATGGAGACGATACTCGATACTCAGATCACTTTATTACTTGTGACGTGTATACTTGCACCGTTTGCATAGCACTCAATACGCACAACAATGCCCTATAATTGTCCAATACCATGAGTTTACCGCGAATTTGAGTTGCCATTTCATGCTTTTGATGTTATTTTGGGTATGGACTAGCTAAGCGAGCATCAAGTGGTTGTGGATTGTGAATCCAAAAGGATTTCTTTGAGGCTTGCCGATGATTGCGAGGTAGTGGTGGTTGGCGAGAATGTAAAATTCGTGTCTAACGTCGTTTCGGCTATGCAAGCTAAGAAGTTGATGCAATAGGGTTGTCAAGCTTATCTAGCAATTGTGATGAATCTGGATATCAAAGGGGTTCGAGTGCAGGATATGCAAACTGTATGTAATTTTCCAGAGGTGTTTCTTAAAGAATTGGCGGGTTTACTGCCAGATAGAGAGGTGGAATTTGGTATTGAGACGTACTCAGGTACGATGCCTATTTCCATTGCTCCTTATCATATGGCACCAAAAGATCTAAAAGAATTGAAGACACAACTTCAAGAGTTGTTGGGTCGAGGGTTTATTTGATCTAGTGTTTCACCTTAGGGTGCACTGGTTCTTTTGTGAAAAATAAGGATGGAACAATGCGTATGTGCTTTGATTATCGATAATTGAATAAGTTGACGATTAAAAACAAGTATCCGTTGCCTCGAATTGATGACGTGTTTGATCAATTTTGTGGTGCAGTTTTATTTGAGATCAAGATATTATCAATTAAAGGTTAAGGATGTGGATGTGCCAAAAACTGCTTTTCACACTAGGTATAGGCATTATGAATTTTTGGTGATGTCGTTTGGTTTGACAAAGGCCCCAGCTACTTTCATGGATATGATGAATAGGGTGTTCTATGAGTATCTTGATCAATTTGTGGTAGTGTTTATCGATGATATTCTCGTGTACTCTAGTACTGAGGAGGAACATGATCAGCATTTGCAGATTGAGTTACAAGCTTTGAAAGATCATCAGTTGTATGTTAAGTTGAGTAAGTGTGAGTTTTGGCTTAAGAAAGTGATGTTTCTTGGTCATGTGGTTTTCGTAGAAGGTATCCATGTTGATCCGCAGAAGATAGAGGCTATTCTTAATTGGAAACAACATAAGACGATATCTAAAGTCTATAGTTTCCTTGGATTGCCGGGATATTATCGTTGTTTTATGGATGGTTTCTCTAGTATTGCTGCTCCATTGATGAAGTTGTTGCAAAAGAACGTTCCTTATGTGTGGACAGAGAATCAACAACGGTAGTTTTGAGAGGTTGAAGGAGATTTTGACTCATGCTCCTCTCCTGATTCAGCCTGAGTCTGGTAAGGAGTTTGTGGTCTACAGTGAAGCGTCCTATGTTAGATTGGGTTGTGTGCTGATACAAGATGGGAAGGTTGTCACTGATGCATCGAGGCAATTGAAGGTTAATGAGCGCAACTACTAGACTCGCGATCTAGAGCTTACGACGGTTTTGTTTGCTTTGAAGATTTGGAGACATTATCTTTATGGTGAGAAGTGTATCATTTATACAGGTCATAAGAGTTTGAAGTATTCAATGTCTCAAAAGGAGTTAAATCTTAGGTAATGAAGGTGGATTGAGTTGCTTTAAGGATTATGACTTGTCCATTGAGTATCATCCCGGGAAATCCAATATGGTGGCAGACGCGTTGAGCCGTAAGGTTGTTGTTGAGCATAGGGCGATGGTTGCAAGGTTGAGTGTGACATGGGAAGGCAGTTTGTTGGTTGAATTGTAAGTTAAGCCTACGTTGTCTCAAGTGATTAAAGTGAGGCAACCGTATGATGATTCTTTGGTTCCACATGTTAAGGATATTTCGGATGGTAATTCGACGAATTTCCATTTTGATGATGATGGTGTTTTGCTCTTTAAAGGTCGAATAGTTGTGCCGAAATATTTGGAGTTGAGGCGCACTATTTTAACTGAAGCTCATTCTAGTCCTTTTGCTATGCATTCTGGTGGTATAAAGATGTATCAGGATTTGAAGGATTTGTACTATTGGGTTGGCTTGAAAACGGATGTGTCCGAGTTTGTTTCTTGTTGCATGGTGTGTCAGCGAGTTAAAGTTGAACATCAGTTTCCTTCTAGGTTGTTGCAACCTATTAGAATTCCTGAGTGGAAGTAGGAAAGGATCACCATGGATTTTGTTACGGGTCTACCATTGACACCGTCCAAAAAAGATTCGATATGGGTGATTGTTTATCATTTTTTGACATATACATTAGACAAGTTGGTGGTTTTGTATATCTCTAAGATTATAAGGTTGCATGGGGTTCCTAAGTCGATTATATCGAATAGGGATCTGCGTTTCACATCAAGGTTTTAGGGAAGCCTTCAGACTGTATTGGGTACAAGGCTTAATCTTAGTACATCTTATCATCCTCAGACGGATAGACAATCTGAGCGTGTTATTCAGATTTTGGAGGATATGTTGAGATGTTGTGTAATCGAGTTTCAACGGGCATGGGAGAAGCAATTATCATTGGTGGAGTTCGCTTACAATAATAGTTATCAGTCGAGTGTACAGATGGCTCCCTATGAGGCTCTTTATGGTTGTAAGTGTCGTATGCCTTTTTGTTGGGCAGAAACAGCGAGAAACGTGTTGTGGGGCCCAAATTGCTTAAGGGTACGAATGAGAAAGTGAAACTCATTTGTGAGAGGCTTAAGGCGAATTTGAGTCTGCAAAAGTCTTATACGGATTTGAAGCGAAAAGAGGTTAAATATAAAGCAGGTGATAAAGTGTTTTTGAAGGTTTAACCTTGGAAGAAGGTGATGAGGTTTGGGCGCAAGGGTAAACTTAACCCTAGGTTCATTGAACCTTATGATGTGATTAAGCGTGTTGATCTGGTTGCGTATAGATTGAGTTACTGGTTGAGCTTGAAATGATACATGATGGTTTCCGTGTATCGATGCTTCGGAGGTATCAGTCGGATCCATCGCATGTTATGCCTATTGAGGAGATAGAGTTATGTGCAGATTTGTCTTATGATGAGGAGTCTGTAAAGGTGCAGGATTCGAGAACTAAGGTTCTTTATGGGAAGACCATAGAGTTGGTCAAGATATTTTGGAGACATCGGAGAGTCGAGGAAGCCAAATGGGAGGCAAAGGAGGACACAAAGAAATAGTTTCCTCATTTTTTTCCTACAGATAAATTTCGTGGACAAAATTTCTTAAGTGGGGGAGAGTTGTAACGCCTTGAATTTGGGCCTAGGAGTTAGCAAGATAGTTTAGACGATTCAGGTGAACCGGATTAGCCGGTTCGAGTTAGTTTCAAGAATTAATTTGTAATAAATATTTTTGACATGGTTAAAATTATGGAAAATGTTTTATATTAAGGTTTTTGGTAAACTCAATTTGATAAAATAGAGTTTGATTTGTGGGCATTTTCTTCTAGTGACCAAAATGTAAAAATTGAAAACTACTTTTAGTGACTAAATCGTAAAAGGGTCAAAACTTAGAATCTTAAGGGAGCTATTAAGTCACTTGGTTTTATCAGACTTTTTCCTTAATTTTGGATATTTTAAAATGGTTTTAAAATGATTTGACAAAGGGGATTAAATTGGGTTTTAATTAGTTGTGTTTAATAACCTAAAATATTTTCTTATGTAACTACTTTTTCTCTCAAATTCTCAGCAACCAAATTACCTTTTTTTTTCTAAAAATCTTAGGAATTAATATTTTAATCCTACTTTTGATTTCAACAATGGATTCCTTTGTTTCTACATTAAATCTTCTACTTCAACCTTGGTGATTTCACCAAATCAAGCCAATTAAGGAAGAAGTCTACAATTGAGGTGATTTGCATTTCTCTCCTCTAATCAAAGGTCTTTTACTGAAATTCCCAAGTTCTTGATCCTTTGTAATTGATTTTTGAAATGTTTTGATTATTAAATCAAGATTTACTGGTTTAATGTTAGCTTTATTAAGAAATTGATTGGGTTTTGTTATGATTCTAAATTGATGTTGTTTTGTGGGTATAGATCACATTGAACGTGTATTTTAATGATGTGTAATGAGATTTTCAAATGAAATCCTAAAACTAATTGAATTGCTAATTTTCTAGGTTGTTAATAGTTAGTTTTTGAGGTGTTTTAGGTGTTCTTGAGTTGCTGGAAATATAAGGATATTTAGAAGGTGTTTTGGTTGTGTTTTGATATGGATTAAATGTTAGAATCGCTGGTTAGAAGTTAGGTGTCGGTAGAATGAAGATTGATGTTGTTTTTGGTAGTTTCGGCTAATGTTTCGGAATGGTAATGTAAAGGATGCAGGGGATTGATGTTTGGCAGTAAGTTGAATGCATAATGATGCAATTTCCCTCTGGTTTTATATGATTAAAACAGGGGACGATCAAGGCAAGGTTGCCTAGTTGGATTCGTAACTTTTTGAAGGCTCGATTCGCTTTGGCAAGCAAAGCGAGGTGTATCGGTGAGTGTATAAACGATTAAAGCTCTTTAAAGGTTTGATCAGCGGATCATGGGGGTTTGGTTATAGCCTAAAAAGCTTAACTAAGCTCAAGCGTAAGTTTTCACTATTTTCGCCTTTGTGTATTTGCCTTATATGATCTTGTGGAATTCATGTTTGGTTTTAAACATGGTTTGATTTACTTACTGTAAATGCATCATTTTGGATTAATATGAAATGTTTATCAAAGTATTTGGATATCTATGAGATTTGAGATTTTTTCCTAAATGGGAATGTGTTGTTAGCTTTGGCAATGTGCTTTGGCATAGGAAATGGTTTGGTGAAATGCATTGTAAAACAGTAAGTAGATGTATCTGAAATTGATATATTCTCTATGTGATATAAATGAGAAAGTATCAGATATAGTTGGCTAGCCATAGGATTAAAGTGCACTAAAAAAATATAGTCGATTGTTTTGCGGCTCTTGAGGTATAGCGGTGAGGTTACTTAAGCTGATGGTTATTTCGGTTCTTGCAATAGGGGTGAGCCTATTTTTTGTGTGTTAGAGGTGAGCCTAACACTATGGGGTAGAAGTGAGCCTACTCCCGGTCGAAATCAAATTTGGTGGAGGTGAGACCACCATGAGAAATCCGTGTATCCGATGTATATAGACAACATTATGGTTTTGAAAGTAAGGATAGAGGTGAGTCTATCCGGGGATAGAGTTGAGTCTATCTAGTGTCACACTAACTGGCAATATATGAGATTTATAACTTGTGAAAGTTGTTTGATGCACATGGTTGTTATACATGATTTGTTTTGGGAAACAAATAAGAAATTGCTTTAGTTTAGCAAGCATGTTTTATATCAAAAGCTATATGGTTTTCAAAAGAGTTTTGAATTACATCAATGTTTTACTTAAGAGCATCCTCACTAAGAAATTGTGCTTAAGCTCTCTTTTCCCCATTGATGCAGAGCAATAGAGTTGGAGGGCAGTAATCTCTTGGCAAGGAGGATCCACAAGCAAGACAACCATTGAGTATGAAAACCAAGTTTTAAATTCGGTAAATAAGGCAATGTACTACCATGTTTTTTGGGGGATTTATGATCTGGATTTTGGTTATGTTGTGGTTTGATGGATTATCATGTCGAGGATTGTTGTATGTTTTGTTGATGACTTGCCTATATGTGTTTGATGCTTTGTGACTTCCATAGTATTCATATAGGATGGAAATACCTATGCTTATGCTTTTGCAGTTCAAACATGTTTAATGTGTTGTTATTAGAACATTGAGTTGATACCAATGATGAAATATGCCTTAAATCTCTTTTTGAATGTTGAGTTGGATGGTTTCCGGAAACATGCCTCTGGAATTTCAACAATGAGAAGTATGCTTTTTGTAGTTCTTGTCTTCATGGTATTTTGGCATGATTTAATCCTTGGTTTAGTGGTATATTCATGTGAGAATGCTTAAGGCATGTTTGATCTACCTTCTAGGTGAAAAATTAGCAAGTTCGTACATTACAGGTTCAGGGGTATCAATACGCTTTGCCTGGTATCGATACGGGTAAGTGTAAATTTGTCCTGAGTATCGATACGCGAGCAACTGTATTGATATGGGTATGTGTATTTTTAGCCTGGATATCAGTACGTGGGATGGTGTATAGGTACGCGTTTTAGCTACTGGAATTTAGAATTTTGAGTTCGTGTTAGGGTACCGATACTCAGGAGATGGTATCGGTACACCTGTGTAAAAAATAGCCAAGTACCGATACCCTAGCCTGAGTATCGATGCGGGCAACTGTTATTTTTAGTTGATGTAATTTTAGGGTTTCTGATTCTTTCATTTTGGTCCCTACCTTTTGTGAATGCAATTGTTTGAGTTTGGATGATCGTTTTAAGCTGAAACTTGGCAAGTAAGCATGTAACCTAATTGAGGATTGGTAACTTCAAATTTAACTAAGTCCTTATAGTTTTCTAGATTTGCAATTTGGTCCCTAAAATGCAAATATGTGCAATTGGTTATCAATTCGATATCCGTTTCTTTTGATTTTTCTTCCGCTGCTGGCATTCACACCTTAGGTTAATATGTTGCATCTAGACAAGATAAAAAGAAAAAATGGACCTAATTTGAGTTATTCATCTCGGGTTTGTTTTGGCAAACCCAATGTAGTTTGCTAGGTTCGGTCTGGCGTCTAGGCCGGGTCGAGGGGGTTACAACAACATTAGCCTTACCTAGGTGATATTCGATCGTCAGATCATAGTCCTTAAGCAACTTCAATTAACTACGTTGCCTAATATTCAACTCCTTCTACGACATCAAATATTTCAAACTCTTATGATCCGTATAGTCAAGACACTTTCACCATAAAGATAATGTCTCCAAATTTTCAAAGCAAAAACCACCGCAGCAAGCTCCAAATCATGCGTAAGATAGGATGCATCGCTTCTTGCATCAACACACATCCTAAGCCAACATAAGATGCATCGCTATAGACTACAAACTATTTTCCTAACTCAGGCTTAATCAAGATTGGAGCTTGTGTCAAAGATTTCTTCAACTTCTCAAAAGACTGTTATCTTCCCTCTGACCACTCAAAATGAACATCCTTTTGCAAAAATTTGGTCAATGGGGCAGCAATCTTAGAAAAAAATCTACAAACCGATGATAATAATCGTCCAACCCCAAGAAACTACAAACCTCTAACACAGACTTGGGTTATTTCCAATTCACCATAGCCTCAATCTTTTACAGATCTACCTAAATAACTTCTGGCGATACAAAATGACCAAGGAAAACCACTTCTTTAATCCAAAACTCATATTTGCTCAACTTAGCATAAAGTTGATTATCCAACAAGGCTTGCAACACAACCGCAAATGTCAGTAATGATCATCCTCGGTACGGGAATACACGAGAATATCATCAATGAACACCACCACAAAATGATCCAAGTATTCATGAAATACTCAATTCATCATATCCATGAAAGTTGCAGGCGCATTAATCAACCCAAACGGCATCACCAAAAACTCGTAATGCCCATATCTCATGCAAAAAATAATTTTCGGCACATTCTTGTTCTTAACCTTCAACTGATAGTAACCAGATATTAAATCAATCTTAAAACACGGTATCACCCCATAACTGATCAAACAAATCATCAATTCGCGACAAAGGATACTTATTCTTAATCGTCAACTTGTTTAGTTGCCGATAATCAATGCACATCCTTATAGTTCTATTTTTCTTTTTCACGAACAACACCGGTGCTCTCCAAGGCAAAACACTAGGGCAGATGAAACCATGATCCAACAACTTCTAGAGTTGCATCTTTAACTCTTTCAACTGCTTCGGTGCCATGCGATACAGAGATATCGACATCGGAGCTGCATCCACATATGTTTTGATACAAAACTCTACTTCCCTATCCGGTGACAATCAAAGTTACTCCTCCAGAAATACCCCCGAAAAATCATGAATTGTGTAGATATCCTAAACACGAGCATTCTATGATTTCAGGTTCATAACATAAGCTAAATATGCTTGACACTCATATTCCATCAACCTTTAGGCTTCAATAGCCGAAACAACATTGGACAAGAACTTAGCATTCTCACCCACCACAATGACCTCGTAATCATCTGCTAGCTTCAACGAGATTCGTTTGGTTTCAAAATCAACCACATCTCTATTCTCGCTCAACCAATCCATACCCAAAATCACATCAAATCCATAAAATGGCAGCTTCATCTAGGCCACCATAAACACGTGACCTTGAACCGTCAAAGGACATCTTCTATCCAAATTCCTAACAACAATCGTCTCCCCGAAAGAGCTAGTTACTCAAACACCCTCATTTAGAACTTCTACAGGATTACTAAGCAATTGTGCATGCTCATACAAGATATATGAATGCGCAGAAACAGAATCTACTAAAGAAAGCAATGACATGGATTGCAAAGTAAAAGTACCTACAATCACATCCGAGTCATTATATCCCTCACGATGTGCATACACCCTCGCAGGTTCTCCTCCCCCAGGCTGAACAGCTACGATATGAGCAATAGTCCTCTAACCTTCCTCTTTACGTTACAAATTACCACGACCATGACCACAACCCCTCAGTGGTGCAGTAACGGTCACCATATAAGCCTGACCGTTTTTTGGTAGCTAAGGACAATCACGTCACAAATGATCCTGATATCCACAATTCCAGCTACCACTCTAAGACAACCAGCACTCTTATGAATATTGTTTCCTGCATCGTCCACACTCAGGTATTCTCGCATGAACATTCTGACCTCGACCAGCAATACCACCTCTATGCTACCTATGATCCGGTCGACACCACTTATCTCGATGTATCTTATATCGTTCTCACCGAGCATCCAAATCAACAATACTCTTCCTAGAACTAGAACTCCCCGAACGAGAGAACAAACCCAAATTCTGCTCAATGTCCTTGGCTTAGGTAACCAAGACATCAAAATCAGTGTAATCTGAAGCTAGCATATAAGTCTTCACCTCCTTAACCAACCCATATCAGAAATGATCACATCGCTGATGATCATCGAGAACCAATTCAGGTGCATACTGGCTCAACCAAACAAATTGAACCTCGTATTCTGATAAGGACATGCAACCCTGAACCAACGCCACGAACTCACACTTCTTTTCATCCTAATATCGAGAACCCAGATACTTCTTCTTAAAGGCAACACAAAAGAACTCCAACGTCACATACGCAGACCTCATGCCCGAAATAGTGGTAATCCACCAACTATAGGCATCTCCATGAAGCTAAGACACCATGCAACCCAACTTACGAGCGTCCGCACACTCCATTTGCTCAAGAATCCTTTGGGTACTCACAAACCACTCTTTAGCAGCTTCGAGAGCTAAACACCTAAAGTCGGTACCTTTTAAGCTACGCAGATGATCTAACGAAAGTCCCGGATTCACTATAACTGGTGCAGATATTGGTACGTGCACTCCAGCCATAGCTTCCTAGAATGCTTTAGTCATAGCCTGGATCAACGGTGTCATATCGCCAATACCCGTTCGTTGTAGTGCCTAAGGCATACCACCCCCGACTCTAGCACCAATAGGAGGAATTAGTGGAGGGGGAGGTAACTCATCATTTTTTCCAATCATTACATTACTCGAAGTAACTCGAGTCTCTCGTCTTGGACCCATATTAAAAAATAAGATTCTACAACAAGAAAATACCATATACATGTTTAGGCTAACATTAAGCAAGGATCCAAGATAACTTGCATTTTCAAAAAAAACTTTTATACTTGTAGCAATAAGGCAATGTGTCCCCGATATTACACCCCCAGCATAATAAACATGGCATAATCACAACAAGAATTGCGTAATCAAACACCGTGCATTGCAAACAATACTTACCAAACATTAATCAACTCCCAACAATCATAACCTGTCTCTGATGCCACCAAAAGTAACCCTCGTACCCTGGCCTAGCTGCTAAATTCGAGTTACGAAAGCCACGTTAGGTTTGCCAAAGCAAACCCAAACTAATCCTCCTAAACCGGTCTATTTTTTTTCTTTTTATCTTGTCTAAATGCATGTTAAACCTATGGTGATTGTTGCAACAGCGGAGAAATTACATTATCGTATACACATGAATTAGCCATCCAGTTGTTCAATATGATACATAAGGACTAAAATGTAATTTGGATAAATTGATGACCAATCTTATATTTTAAGTTACCAACCCTTAATTAGATTCATTACATGCCTTTAGGTGAGATAACATTGAAACTGAACCGCGTAATCATTATAAACTGAACATGGCATTAAATAGTGATCATTTTGCAAGAAAACAAACTTCAACAAGCAATTACCAGAAATAACTATTTTGGTATCTATACTTGTAGTACTCTGTAATCACTCATTTTTACCTGTAAATACATATTAGTGTTGCATGTATACTTATTATATTATATGTTTATTGTTTGCTTGAGTATTACTAATATATATAAGATGTGGTGTGCATGTATATTATAAGCTATGTATGTATACGTATTAATGGTGTATGTGTGTCGCGTATGTATCTATAGAGTACGAGCGTATTTGTTTAATGTATATAGATGTTATGTTAATTATGTGTATGATTATATGTACGTATGCTAGTATGTTATATTAATTAATGTTTGTATAAGTATATGTTTGTATTATGTATGTGTATTGCTGCTATAATTATATTATTATTAATATTAATGGGCTGATATATGAAATGAAATCCAAAATATATATATATATATTAAATAAATAAATTACAGTCCAAGTCCAATTACAAAAAGTTACAAGGCCCGGTTGGCCCAAACCCTATCTAATTACAGTTACTGTGTGTGCAGGTGATTGTGGGACGTTGGATCAAGATCTGATCCAACGGCCACGATCTAACCAAGGACAAAAATATCTGCCAGCCGCGTGCTCCACACGTATGGATCGTTCGAATGCCACGCGCGCGTGTGGTCCACGCGCGGACGCTTTGATATCCCACGCGTGCGTGAGCCCCACGCGCTCTGACTCCTCGACTGCTGAGCTCCACGTGGCACGATCTGGAGCCGTTTCACCAAATCGAGGCTTCATCTGGGCCGTTCGTCCTTCAAGCCATCTCGACCGTTAGATCAGATCTGATCTAACGGCCGAGAACGCGTCTGGCCGCTGGCAGAACCCCCACACCGCCACCATGCCGATCTTCAACCACCGCGCTCAGAACAAACCAAACACAGCAAGAAAGAAGTTTGTCAGTCCAGATCTGAAAAAGCAAGTAATATGCAACTTGCACTAAAACAAAAGACAAGCATATATATGTATGAAACAAATAGTTGTAACAGGGAGAGTTGTAACAGAGAGAGTTGTAACAGAGCAAACAGAGAGTTGTAATCGAAAGGAACAAAGTTGTAACCAGTCAAGTTATAATCGAAAGAAAAAAGTCTAGTGGTAAATACTCGTTTCCCCTTTTTATTTTTGCATGCATACACAAAAGAAGTAAAAAAGAGAGGGAGTGTTCTTACTGTCGCTGTTTGTGGGTCTCCCCTCCTCAGTGACAAGCCTTCCGGCTTCCCCAAGCCAGATACGGTGAACTGAAGGGAGGGGAAGACCCCTGGTAGTTTTCGTTTTGGGTTTAAAAAATAGGTTTTTTCACTTCGTATTTCCTAGATCTAGGGCAAATAGAGGCTTATCCTCTGAATCCAACCTCGGATTCGTGTCGAGGGTGAAATGGGGGTTATTTTGGTGTGTTTTCGAGGCTCGCTGGCGCCGGTTAGCGGCGGCCTACGGCGGAGAACACGGCGGCCAGCCGTCGGATTCTGGGTTTCAGGGGAGATTTGAGAGAAAATGAAGAAAGGGATTTGGGTTATAAAACTGAAAAATGAAACAAATGGCCGAAAATTTGGTTTCGGCCTAAAAAGAGGGTTTTTATAGTATTATTATTTCGTGAAATGGGAAAATTACACACTAAATCCCCCCGCATTTCCAATATTTTCATTTTTGTCTTGTCGCATGGTATATTTACAACTCTGGTCCCTCTTGTATTTCAAAATCTTGCAATCCAGTCCCTAAATTACACCGAATCAGTTTTTAAATGGTAAAATTACCCCTTTAACCATCCCGCATTTTTGAACTTTTCATTTTGGGTCTGCCCCTTGGTCCAATTACAGTTTTGATCCTTTTAGGTTCTGTTTACTTCGCATTTTAGTCCTTAAATTACCTATTATTGTCCTTTAATTTCTGCCACTGACTTTTATTTTTCTTTCATTTCAGTCCTGTTTCTTTGTAAATACTCATGTTCGTATTATAATCGTATATGTTAATGTATTCTCTTGTCTTATTTTATATCCCTCGTATATGCCTCGTGTTTTTATGTTTACATGTATATGTGTATTAAGCTTATGATAGTTACGTATCTTTTTTATCCGGTTATTCGTATTAAGTATGTTATATTCTAGTTGGTTCGTACATAGCATGTTTTATATATTTTTATATGTGTATGTTCTCTTGGTTTTTTAGGTTACATGTTAGTGTATTTTCTTTTTTGTAGGATATATTGTCCCATATATGTTGAAATATGTTTTATCACTAGTATGTATGTCTTTTTGAAATATATGTTCATCTATATATGTATTTATTCCTACCATGTTATTGTGGCATGTTAAGTTTGCTTTTATCTGATATTAAGCTCGGTATGTATAGTGTGTTTTAATTACGTATTTCACTTATGTTAGACTAGTATTCTGATATGTGAATATTTACTGTTCTTAAATTATCTGCTATGTCTTATATTTTTGTCACTAAAATTGCATATGGTATATAAATTGTTAATGCGGTGCCCTTTTATCCGAGCGTAAACGGGGCCAGTATCAGGCGTAGTGATAGTGGTTGGGCGTTTATTCTCGGATAACGGGGCCCTTAAAATTTATTCGCAATTATGACCGAATTTTGAAAATAATTGTCACTTTAATCCGGAAAATCCAATATTAATAAAGCGGTAATTATTAAAGTACCAATTTTGGGCGGTGTGGGGGTGCTAATCCTTCCCCATCCGTAACCGACTCCTGAAACCAATCTTTTTGAATCTCTGGTTTTATGGTGTCCGGCCTACCTAAGTGGCCGGTGGTGACTCCATTTTTTAAAATGCGGTTTTTTTTAAACCCCACGGAATAAACATTTTATATCCAAAAGAATCACAAACAACTTCAAAAATCCTCGTTTTTATTTAGCGATGAGAAAAGAAGAGGGACATCGCTACATACTCGTATCGATACATGTCTCTTTTTGCAAAAAGTATTGATAAAGTACCCCTAGTACTGATACCTGTAGGGAATTACCGAAATAGGGGATTCTTGTAGCTAAAATTGGTATCGATATAGTTGCACGTGTGCCGATACCTGACTTAAAATTTAGAGGGCATACCGATATGGCAGCTATGCGTACCGATACCCCTGTGCAAATTTCTCCCCAATTGAGCCTATTAGGACCCTACGTACCAATCCCAAGGGACCCGTATCGGTATGACTGGACATGTAATGACCTCTTAGTCTAACATATAACACTTTGGCTCAATGTAATCACATGAAAACATCATCAAAACATCATACAACCCAATAGGCATCACAGAACCATAAAACCATATAGGAAAAACCAACATTCAAGCATGGGAAGCATGAGTAAGATCCTATAGGCATGATCTCTACCCAAGCATGCAAAACCCTTTCCCAAGCCCCAAGTCAAACTTCAAACATCTTAAAACACATCCATGAAAGTATAGAAACATGTTAAAAAATAGGAAGCAACACAATACAAGTCTCCCAATAACCAAGGCCATATCCTTTATTGCTACAAAAGTTCATGTATGTAACCATACCTGTAAAATTGAAATCTTGGAAGATCCCTTGCCCAAATGGCGCCTCCAAAGCTTACTTATCTGCAAGGATGAGAATGGGGCGTAAGTACACAATGCTTAGCAAGGGATGCCAAAAAACACTCATCAATGCAATTAAAACCAAAGTATAAACCAAGCTTTGATGCTAAAAGACCACTTGTTAAACTTTCAATGTATTTACAAGTAACTTTCAAAATATAACAACCATATGATTTTTAATGTATCATGGGTTACATGCAAAACCTCAACTTAAGCTTTCATATGCCTAACCATTTCTTTAGCATAGCTTAAGGAGCATCATCATCATAAATAACATCGTGTCCATCTTTCATGTCCATTTTTATACATTATTACATATATATATATATATTGGTATTAGAGTGACCAAATCATATCATTTTACGAAAACACTTCAGATACTCGAATTTCCATGGTGGTACCTTTAAACACACTTTAACCTTGGTGGTACCTTTAAGCACACCTTATATCCACCAGCCAGAGAACACAGTGGCATCCCAGTCTTCGATGGCTGCGGTTCTCAATGGTTGGAGAATACGGTGGCATTCCACCCTTCGACAATCCATGAGGCGACTTATTATAGTGCACTTTAAACCTTATGGCATGCCAACTATATCCGGTAACATTTATTTCATTTTCGCTTAGCCAATATATACTTTCAAACCATGTTACCTCACTGTTATTCCATATGCCATATGTAAACTATTTTCCAATGCAATAATCATGTTTAAAAATAATATAAATTCCCTTTCGAAAACCATTTTCCAAATCTCATAGGCATCCATGTATATCATCATTTGCATTGCATTTCTCATGTTAAATCGAGTATAAAAATAGGTAACAAAGCATGCTTGCAATCAAATCATAAGCTAAAACATCATGGGTCAAAACCTGAGATATCGAGAGGAATTCACCTTTTACTTACTTTCGAGTCTAACCAAGCTTGCTATTCCAAGATAACTTTCCAAACCTTTTTAAACTTCAAAACGCGATTCTACTCACTGACGACACAAAGCTTCTCTTACTGATGTGAAATCAACCGTTTGTCACTTCTGAAAATTCGCTAACTGCCTTAGGATCAACCTCCCATGTTTTACCCATATAATAATAGAGGATTAATTCATCACTATGCATCCATAATCCAAACAAAATCAATCCCCAACATCACCTCACCAAAAACCATCAAACGTCTTCCAAAAACAACATGAAAACACCTCCAAACACAACCTAAACAAAGCCCAGCCACCTCCTAACGATTTGAACATCTTAACAACATCAATTAACATCCAAAAACACTTACAACTTCACCTTATACCTCCAAAAACATATTAACACAATAAACACCTCAAAATCTAACTATTAACAACCTAGAAAATTAGCAATTCAATTAGTTTCAGGATTTCTTTTGTAAATATCATCTCATGACATTAAAATACACTTTAGATGTGATCTAAATCAATCAAGACCACTAAGATTCAGATTCATAACAAGGATCTATCAATTTCTTATTAAAAGCAATATTAAACCTTTTAATCTTGATTTAATCATCAACACATATCAAAAATCGATTACAAAGGATCAAGAACTTGGGAATTTCATTAAAGAACTTTTCATTAGAGGAGAGAAACTAAAATCACCTATAATTGTAGACTCCTTTAATTGGCTTGATTTTGATGAAATCTCCAAGGTTGAAGTATGAGATCAATTGAAACCAAAAGCAAGAGTAAAAAGATGAATCCATAGGATTCTTAGAGAGAAAAGAGTAGTTTGGCTGATGAGAATTTGAGAGAAAATGATTTGGAAAAGTAGTTACGTAAGAAAACATTTTAACTGATTAAAACAAAACCAATTAAAAATCCTTTTATTCCATTTATTAAATCCTTTAAAAACTATTTTAAAATAGCCAAAATTAAGGAAAAAGTCTGATAGAACCAAGTGGTTTAATAACTCTTTAAAGATTCTAAGTTTTTGACCCTTTTACGATTTATTCACCAAAATAGTTTTGAAAACATTACATTTTAGTCACCAAACCAAAATGTCATTTAATCCAAATTTATTTTATCAAATTTTCAACTCAATTATATTTAATAAATTAATTAAACATTTTAGATCATTTTTGGACATTTTATTTTAGCCAAAAACCATTTATTTGAATTTATTTCTAGAAACTAGCTCGAACTGCCTAATTTGGTTCACCAAAACTGTCTAATCTATCTAACTAACTCTTAGGCGCAAATTCGGGGTGTTACAGCATGCTTTACAATCAGAGAGACAATTGTAAACACAAAAAAGTAAAATGGTCATTTTACACAAACTTCGAGTTATGTGAATATTATACAAAATTAGATCTGTGATTAAATCCTATATCCAGAAGAGTCAACACGTCAAGTTTTACCCCAATCGGACTCTTTTAACTTATTCAATTTAAGCGCTTTGAATTATTAAGGATTAAAACATAAATACTATACATTTGAAGAAAAAAATGAAATTAAGCTTACATACAGGAAATTCATTCAAAAACATGCTTACACATAAAATTTCAGCCAAAACGGACCTTAGAAACTCATACAATTGAAACATGACATTTTAGGGACTAAAATGCAAAAAGTCTGAACTCGAGAAAGGTTCTAACAAACGTAACTACCGAGGGTAAAGGTACTTGTGGACTTGTACTAATACTCGAGGACTTTTTAAGATTCTAGTAACCAGTTTTGGTCCCCAAGTACCGGTACACTAGAGACTAGTACTGGTACGTGAAATAGAGTATACCGGTACCCGATAATAAAATTTGAATATTTGAATCTACAAATTCAATATGAAACACTAAAACGTATCATTCATAGTTTTCATTCATAGTCATAATCTTTCTGCCACTCGATAATCATTTAATTTTTAGTGCAATAGTTGAATATAAATTACACCAATCCATGCGGAAATGATCTCATTC
Organism: Hibiscus mutabilis; assembly: GCA_019671005.1. Lineage (NCBI taxonomy): Eukaryota > Viridiplantae > Streptophyta > Magnoliopsida > Malvales > Malvaceae > Hibiscus > Hibiscus mutabilis. The sequence continues at coordinate 27,709,613 of CM033739.1, read as the reverse complement.
ATTCATTCGACGTGTATACTTGCACAATTGTGCATCACTCAGTACACGCAACACACCACATATCAAATCAAATCGTACTTCCATTATGCAAGAAAATTGATTTAAGGCCAATATATAAGAAAATCTTACTCTTGTTCTTATAATAGAGTTTTAAGATATTCCAAAGCCCTCGATTAATATGAAGATTTGTCCTTGAGAGTAGGACCCAAGAAGAACTCCCCGAAACGCTTTTGCTATCTTGTTGAAACTAGTTGATGTCTCTACTCTTGCCTTAGCTATCTTCTTCCAATTCTTAATCTTAGTACACACATTAGACAAACAACATTCTAATAGTAATACAACCTCAAAACACAACAACACACAAAAAATCTAATGCTCATCATTAATGTCCCTAATGACCGATTTTAACCTAGTTTAGGTAAAATCCTTCTCCTAACTTCAAACTTGCATTCTAACTTCATTTCTAATCATATTCTAACACTAATAGATCATTATTAACTTTTAATAGCACTAGCATTTTCTATTTCTCCCAATTACTCAAATTTCATTCAATTACCTAATTACTGGTTTAGTTAACCAATATTGACTTTAGAAACACTATATACACATAGAAATCATCAATCCCCAATAATAATATATAGGTTTAACTCGAATTTGAGAGAAACACCTATCTTGAAATCTTGACGTGCTCTAACAAAAAGTGCCTTCCAATTCATAACTTGGAAGGAGAGCCAGGTGAAGGCGATCATGGTCCCAAACTAGATTGGACCAAGCCATTGTTCAATCACCTTATCGCCCCCGCTTGGGTTATACACTAACGCTACTTAGCTCGGTACTCTTGTTTTCATATTTTCGAAGTTGTCAGTTATCCTGAAAGTCTGCTCCTTCGGTTGGTGAATTGGACGTGAAGCACTTCCTACGGGAAGCCGACTTCATGCTACGGGCCTTTCCCTTGGTTCTTGCCTTTTGTGTTGGCACGACTCGGAGACGATTCTTCATGCTCTTCATGATTGTCCCGTTTCGGTTGCAGCCCTTCTTCTGGCAGGATTCCCTCGAGCCCTTGTCTCCAATCAGACGGACACTACCCTTGCTTGGCTTGAGGAAGCTACTATCTCTGGACTACTTTGTCTTTTTTCTTGTCGTGCTTTGGTATCTTTGGCAACGAACGAATGATTGGGTCCATGAGAAGCTTTTACGGCCCATCTGGGTCTTGGTATCTAATGCCCTCTGTCTTCACCGTGACTATCGTGTTCGAATACGCTCACTCCAACCTACAGTTGCCATCTACTTCCTCAACTCTTTCTGCGTAAGGTTGGCGGCTGCCTTTTACTAGTCAAATCAAAATGAATGTTGATGGCGGTTTTGACCCTTCCACTCACTTGGCTTCCATCGGTATCATTGTCCGGTGTGAGCAAGGGGCGGTTGTTGGCGGTCTGGCCTGTTCTATTGACCATTCCCTGGATGCATCTTTTGCAGAGACCTCAGCCCTAATTGTTGGACTACAATTAGCTCTAGAAAAGGGGTGGTCCAACGTTCTCTTTGAGTCTGACTCGGCTTTAGTGGTGAACAAAACTAATAGATCTACGGCCGATTTGTTAGGCTTGTTGCACGCTCGAATCGATCTATGATTACCGTCAAGAGGGGGTTTTTTATTCTTTGTTGAATTGGCTAAAACCGATAAAATGGTAGACAATTTGCACAATGATTTTAGAGTGGTTCGACTACGCAACCGAGTCTACATCCACTACCTTAGCACACCACTAAGGATTTCCCAATTCACTATGAATTCTTCCTCTTTTCAAGGCTTAAGAGGAAACCTTTACAACCCTATCTTTTACTGGCTAAGATAGAACCAACTCTAGTTTTTGTCTAGGGCTAAACTAGAACCTCTCCTTTTACAAGGGATTTGTTTGGTAAACTAAATACCTCACAAGGTGGGTGTTTACACAATTTAAGCTCACTAGAAAGAGTACAAAAGATATACAAATAAACACACTCTAGAATATGTACAAGTGAAATGAAGAAATAAGAATTGGACTAAAATTCTCTTGATCAACATGCTTGGATATATTCTCTCTGCTTCTTCTTCAAGTGTCTTTGGCTTGTATTTATAGTGTAGAATGAAAAAATAGCCGTTAGAAAACTAGCCATTGGGAACTTTTAAATTACTTGAAAATATATATTTGAGTTAAAAACACTTTTAAAAGCTTTCAAACATATTTTTCAAATTAAATGGACTTTAAATTGCTTTTGCAATATTTGTTCAAGTCCAAAAATATTTTTCACTTTGTTATATCAAAATAAATCTCAATAATCTCCCCCTTTTTGATATAACGAAAAACATTTGAAAAATTATTTTTGAGATTGCTCCCCTTAGGAAAATAATTTTAGAAAAAGAGAATATTTGTGAAAAATGTTTAAGACTCCACCTTTTTCTTTTTGAAATTGAATTTTTCAAACCTATCTCTCCCCCTTTTTTATATCAAAAATAATTTCAAAACAAAGTTTGAAATCTCATTAAGTTCAAAACACCAAATGTTGAAAAATTGAAGTATCAATTGATAAACATACCAATTGTTGGTGTAAAATAAAAATAGAGAAAATATTTTTTTAAAATCAAAAGCTCCCCCTTAAACAAAGCATTCCATTTTAATAAATTTAGCTCAAATGCTTGACACTTAAAAGACATTGAATTTCAAGATAAAATCAAATTAAGAGCATATGAAATTCATTTTATCGAAGACTTTAAAAATAAAAGAATAGATAACCAAATAAATAAAGAATTAGTATAGAGGTTATCTTCTTCATTTGTGTGACTAGAGCATTTCCATATCTTTGCTTTGCTTGTCATTGCTCCAAACACACCTACAAAAGACATTTACTTGATTTTTGGTATCCAAATTGCTTTGGATCCATTTACATTAGTCACAATGTCTTTAGTTCCCTTAGGAACCCATACTTGTCTAATCATATAGTTTTTCTTTTCTTTATAGGACAATTGTGTATGGAATGACCATGATAATGACAATGTGAGCATTTTGCCATTATGTGACAAGATGAATTATGAGAAATAATTTCCTCTTTTTTTGTTAAGCTTTCAAGCTTAACTTTCAAATCAATATTTTCTTTTTCTAAAACTTCATTACTTGTTTTTGAAAACTCTAAATCATTTTTAAGGTTTCATTTCGGTTTTCAAAATCCAATTTTGTTTTCAAAAGAAAATCATTTTCAAATTCAAGTTTAGAAATCATTTTCTTAAATTTGGAATTCGTGGTCTCAAATTCCAAAAATAATTTATCAAAAGCATCTTGTAACTCGTCAAATGTGTATGAATTTAAATCATTTAAGTTAGAAAATTCCTTAGGCTCATCGAGAGCCACAACACTATCTACCTTGGGTGATTGGAGGAGGTTAGCACAAGATGGAACACCATCTTTCTTCTCTTCTTTGCCATAAAGTTTCTCAAGCTTCTCCCAAATTTCTTTAGCACTCTTGGATGGGGAGACTTTCCTGGAAATTTCTTCATTAAGGCCACAAAGAAGAATGTGTGTTGCTTTAGCATTTAGCTTTGCCTTTGTGTTGTTTGTACTCCTTTGCTTCTTCTTCTTCTTAGGAGCTTCCAAGTATCCATCTTCGATGATATCCCAAATCTTAAAATCTAGAGACTTGATGAAATACTTCATTAAATTGCTCCATTGGAAGTATGCTTCTCCTTCGAAGAGCGGAGGACACAAGATAGAGGGGCCTTCTTCAAATCTTGCCATTTTTTTAAACGGTGGAGTTCGAACAAATGATCTTTACTCCCAGATGTTAGTCCTTCGATGGAGACGAGGCTCTGATACCAATTGTTAGGCTTGTTGCACGCTCGAATCGATCTCCAATTACCGTCAAGAGGGTTGTTTTTGATTCTTTGTTGAATTGGCTAAAACCGATAAAATGGTAGACAATTTGCACGATGATTTTAGAGTGGTTCGACTATCCAACCGAGTCTACATCCACTACCTTAGCACGCCACTAAGGATTTCCCAATTCACTATGAATTCTTCCTCTTTTCAAGGCTTAGGAGGAAACCTTTACAACCCTATCTTTTACTGGCTAAGATAGAACCAACTCTAGTTTTTGTCTAAGGCTAAAATAGAACCTCTCCTTTTACAAGGGATTTGTTTGGTAAACTAAATACCTCACAAGGTGGGTGTTTACACAACTTAAGCTCACTAGAAAGAGTACAAAAGATATACAAATAAGCACTCTCTAGAATATGTACAAGAGAAATGAAGAAATAAGAATTGGACTCAAATTATCTTGATCAACATGCTTGGATATATTCTCTCTTCTTCTTCTTCAAGTGTCTTTGGCTTGTATTTATAGTGTAGAATGAAAAACTAGCCGTTAAAAACTATCCGTTAGAAAACTAGTCATTAGAAAACTAGCCGTTGGGGACTTTTAAATTACTTGAAAATATATATTTGAGTCAAAAAACACTTTTAAAAGCTTTCAAACATATTTTTCAAATTAAATGGACTTTAAATTGTTTTTGCAATATTTGTTCAAGTCCAAAAATATTTTTCACTTTGTTATATCAAAATAAATATCTCAACACGATTTATCTCTCATTTCCAGTTCCCTTGCTCTGGCCCGAGACATCTTACGCTCTCATGGTCATCATTTTACAATTTCATATGTATCGCGCTCTGCGAACTTAGCCATTCATAGCTTAGCTATTTGGGCCCTTCGGTCCTCTTCCACTTTGTATTTCGACTCGGTTTGTCCCGAGATTATTTTCTCTATTGTACGCGATGACTTGTCATCCCTTTTTTAATAATGATATCTTTGGATACTCTTGTTTCCCCTCTTAGGCGCCCCCACTGGGCCTTTGGCTCGGTGTGGGTTTAGTAAGGTTTTTAATGAGACCAATCTTTTCCATAAAAAAAGCTTGAAATCTTGAATTTCACATTAAATCCATTCAAGACTGGATCAAACAACAAATTAAGATTGCAAAACATAAGAATATCGATCAAGAAAGCATAATCATACCTTGATTTAAGAAGAAAAGAAGATTTGGAGTAGCTCCTGAAAATTTTACGTGAAAATGGAGAGAAAAGGTTGAGAGAATTTTCGGTATTCGGGGAGAATGTGAGAGAATTATTTAGTTGGAAATAATTTTAGAATCTATAAAACAATTTAAAATGTAGTAAGATCAATTAAAAGAATTGAAGAGAAAATTTTGAGAATACAAGAGCAAATTGTCGGTTTTGAAAGGTTGGCCTCATGAAATTGGAGGTAAAAATAGGATTGGGTCAAATTGCTTCCCAGATGATTCATGTTTTGCGTTGTTCTCAATTTGATTCTTTTTTTTTCTGTATAAAATAGTCACTAAATTGACTAATTAAAACTCAATGCACTTAATTAAAGCCATAATTCACAAATTAACATTTTTAAACACTAGGCTGACTTTTGAAAATACTTTGAATCCTTGGGATTATTAATATAATAATAATATATTTTTAGAAAACTCCGAAATTCATCTAATCGATTCAATCCTAACCAGAAACTCAACCCGATACTTCCCTGAACTACTAGAAACTCGTAACTTGTATTCTGGGGTGTTAAAGTGGATGTAGGAGGGAGAGGGAGAAGTGGTTTGCAAAACTCTCTAAGGCCCAAGGAGCTAAGTTAAGCCCACTCTTATCCATCAAGTTTCAACTTAGCCCAATTTCCCTGATACATTACTAGTCTAGCAATAATAGCTTTGGGTCGACACTATCGAAAATTGACTTAGAAAAATTTCGGTGGTTACAACATAAATAATATAAAAATATATTTTAGGTTAAGATAATTATTCTATACACAAGTGCTTATGAAAACTTTGCTTACACAAGCGTATTAGTTTAGGGTTTAAATATTTTGTTTAGAATTTAGGGTTTAAGTATGGTAGTTTTAAATTTAGGGGTTGTTGATACAATTTTGAGTTCAGAGTTAAATTTATGTTTATAGATTAAAACTTAAATCCCTAACCATATTACCCTAAATTATAACCCTAAACTCTAAATTCTAACAATAAACCATAAATTTTAAACCCCTACTCTAAAATAATTTATAATTAATATTAATATAAGAGTATAAGAATATATTTGTCAATAATATGTCATGTTATTAGTTTAACTCAGTAGTTAGACATTGAGTTTTTTATCTGGAAGTTCTAAGTTCATGATACCACTTGTGTTTTTTATCGTTTTCTTCGGTGAGACGATGGACAAAATTAATTTAATGAAAAATAAAATATTTTTGTACACAATTCGTGCCACATTGTTACTTATGTACACGTGCTAGTACTACGTCAGCCTCTCGACCGCATAAGATGTGTCACGACCAGTGGTATGCATTGACCGTTAGTCAATTAATAGTTTCTATTCCACCAATAATCATTTTGACTCGGGATAAAATATTAAGAATTAAAGTGTTTCAAAAATAATGGTTAAAGTGACTATTAAATCAAACGTTTGGGTAGTATTTTAACATTGTATTTTTTTATACGCACCTCAAATTTTATAATTGTATCCGCATCAGATTTAAGGCGAGTTTAAAGTGCATCAGGTCTAGGGTGAGGCTAAAAAAGGCAAGTTTCGAAATTTGATTAAGAACTTAAAATGTTAAACTTTTTGATAATGTTTTAAGTTGATTTTTTGTATTTTTGGCAAATTTCGGTACTTACAAAATAAATTTCGATACTTGTTTTTTATAACTTTTTAAGTTCTTGAGCAAAGTGTCAAAATTTGTTTTGTAAGTATCGAAACTTGTCAAAAATTAAGAAAAAAAAAATCATAAAATATTATCAAAAAGTAACATTTTAAGTTTTTATACAAATATTTTAAATTCTTATATCACCATAAAGTTGCCACACGACTCACCCATCAGATTTACCCAGGCCAAAATGACATAAGTGATGCCGGGATCCAAGCTGTTATATATAAAAGACTGTACATTTTATTTCAGGACATTGATAAAATCCGATCACTTTTCTTCATAAATTTCCCAACTTGTATAGGCCAAAATGACATAAAATAAAAACTTTGAAATGAAGATTTTTTTTATAGAAATTTCCTTACATTTGCTAGTCACCAAGAAGGTTATGGGATATGGCTTGACACACAAGGAAAGAAATGAAAAATCATCAACATTTTTACATCACCAACACCCATACAAACAATGATGTTACAAAATTGACTTCAAACTTGGACATTGACTATTTCTGCATCTCCAACTACAACCAAACCCAAACTAGAGACTTGTAAAAGAGAAATGTGTACCCGTTTTCCGCTTCCAAAGGTGACACAGTGTTGCTCGAACCCGTGCTACACCTCGAATCCAGTGGACAGATAATATACAACTTTTGCAATGCTGTACATAAAAGATCCGTTACAAGGAGAAAGCCGAACCGTCTGTAAGAAGATTCTTCAGGAGCAATCCAGGCCAGATGAGAACCCTATACTGTTGGGTACAACTAACCTTTGCCATCCACGTAAAAAGCACAAATGCCTTTTCCGATCACCATAAATAAAGATCAGACAATCTACTATATAGATTGATGAAAGAATGAATTTTCAAGGACTGTAGGGTTTAAATTACAAAAACTAGAACTCCACAAACTCTAACAGTTGTATTAGGAGAGTTATAAAACTCAAACATACAAGCTTGATCAGCATCTCTCTCGTCGAGCTACTCACGCTCAGCTGTCCATTTATGAAATCCTTACTGGAAGTAATGGAGACATTTACAGATAATGAACCTAACAAGTTGAATTTCGGATACAATGTAAGAGGCAATGTTGCTAAACAAAGCAATAAGACTTTAGGATAAAAACGCAAATAATTTAACTATAAACTGAACTTACAATCGTAGTTAGCCCATCCAATTCGTTGATGAGCAAGATCATAAATAAATATCTTATCTTTTAAGACAAGATCTGCAAAATGAGTAAGCCACAAAATGGTTAAAATTCATCTTTAAGAAAGTAAACAAAATGCTTAAATTATCACAAGTCTATTGCAAAATAGCAGGCCCAAATTCATAATGGTTATATTATTATCACAGGTCCTAGTTGATCTGGAGAGACCCGAATTCATAATGGTATTAAAGGATTTTTTTACCTTAGATACCATATGACTGGGGGTGTCGTTTAGTAGGCTGGAACAAACCTTCTTCAATTTCTCAGTGGACAAGATTAGAATCAACAAAACCCCATTTTCTTAATTAATCCTTGCGGTAGATTGATTTTAGAATTTTTGCGGAAAGGAAAAGAAAGGATTTATACTAATATTTTTTTTCCCATCATAAACTTCACATAAATAATATATGATAACAAATAAATAATAATAATAATAGTAATAAATTGAAATTTAGATTGATTCTATGTAAATTTGAATTCCTATTTTACCATCCATGATCAGAGAGTTTAGTTAGAATTCCTCAGAATTCCAAAAAAATTTGGTGATTCCTTGGAGTCAAAATTATGAAAAGAGTCTATTAAAGGTACAATTTGCCAATATCTCCATTCAAAAAGTCTCAACTCTGATGATTTTTACGAGGTCATGCAGAAATACTAGCACTCATTATATATTGCGGAGAAAACAAAAAAATGTCCAATATTTGATTCAATGAAAACCAGAACTAACCTCCTAAAATTGTTATTCCACCCTGAACCTTCTGGAAACCAATGCACCACATTGTAGCACCATCCTGCAAAAAAAACAAAATGACCCATTACACTACATGCAGCAGAATTCCATTAACAGCGGTCATTTTTACTTCATAACAACTTACGTAGAATTGACCAAAAGAAAAAAAAAAAAAAAAAAAAAAACTTACATAGAAACCGGAGCGTATAAGATAGTCTTCTGGTTTTAACGTCATCGATGCACCAGCCGCAAAATTTAGACTAACAGGGGGGAATATCTCACTTACACTGAATACGAAACAAATATCAGTCTCATTTGCATAAAATGATGTTAGATGCATAGGAAAACAAAAAAAAATGGTGAAACGGGGGTAACCTGGTGGGGACTAGATAACACTGGTTTCCTTTAGAAATGGTGGGAGTAACAGATGGTGAAACAGTAGCAGTTATCTACAAATTCAAACATGCAAGTCAACTTCAGAACATAATACTAAGAAAGTGATGCAATATAACTAAATATCTAATGCTTTCAGGGTGACAATCTCAGAAAGAGATGTCTGTATCCTATGTCACCATTTACATTAGTTTAAATTTGATGAGAACTGAAAGAATATCCATACTTACAGCACTAACAAATGGATCATATGCCTCTTGCACTAGGTATGCCAAAGTTGTTCCAGAGTCTACGATAGTACCACGATTGTTTGATGTTGCAAAAACTGCTGGGTCAATTTGCAGCAACTGCCCATTGACAGCAATGCTCTGTAGCATTAAATTATAATGAGGCCTGAAAGTGTTAAACAAGGAAATTGTCAAACCTGCTGCAAAATTTGTAGCCACATATTCCAAGTGAATCTGAAAGATCATATGTTCACAAAAGAAATGTTGACACAGTAAAGCCAGAGATGATTCATGAAAACATATATTCACCAACAAAAACTAAAAAACCAAATAAGCAAGTTGGTGGCATCTACATCACCCCTTCACACACCTAAACTCCTTCTCGTCCCACTATCGCAAATAGTGGGAGATAAAATGATGTGAGAAATAGTAACCAAGCTTATTCAAACATTGACTCCTAGAAGAAGTGGTAGTATAAGGAACAAGCACTAATAAGTAGAATGAAGTTAAAAATAACCAAAAGCGTTTGATCCGTTTAGACCGAGGGAATAAGAAAACACATATAATTGCAGCATGAACTATCTAAACTGCTTTACCAACAATATTTACAAATATTCCACTTCAAGAAAATAGAACCAAATCATCATAGTAAAAGCATCAAGTACAAAGACAACAGAAGGTATGCAAGAAAGAGAACATACTGTGATGGGACAAGTGGGCTATAAACAATGCTGGGCTCCAAAATCTCACCAAGAACCATTATTCCCCCTCCACTGCCATCTCCTTTCAGACAATGTGAAAAAACTCTAGGTGTTATTCCCCGTGATGACAATTGTGATATAACAGACAGATCACCTCGGCCAAAGCCAAATATCCCATCCACAGCTTTATCCGTCTTAGTTAAGTCACCGGACTGATATGTGCTGCACCTGTTTCCAGCAATGTCCAGAGAGGAATAAGTTTTTGATAACATGGTGAGATTAACATATGAAAACAGCAATTAAGATATTATTTGATTAAAAATATCTTATTTGATTAAAAATCTAACCAACAAAAGAGAAACAAAATTGCGTTTTGGGAAGATATAAGATACTCTTTGCAACTTAGATGGCCAAGTTTACATTCCTTCCTCTATGAAAAATCAAAGTGCACTAGCAGCACTGAACTAATTTGACATTAACCTCGTTCCAGTTGCTCAACTACTTATGGTTGCCTAATATCCAATCCATGTCATGGCATTTAAACATTTTAACTTTATGATCCACCATCAAAATTGAGGATGACACCAGAGTTTCATAATAGGCTAACACGGTTGGCCCCTTTATTATGTTTCTTCTTTGACTTTGATTTATCTTAATGGTTCCTTGCAATATTATCAGCAAAAAGCAAATCTCTACTGATTCATGAAAGCTCACCCAAATACAACCAGAGCCGAAGAATTGGCAATCAAAGATTGTCCTAAAACAGCATCAAAATACAACATATCAGCTACATAATAACCAGAAGTCCCGCTTCCATCTCCATACTGGAAGGAGTAACTGCACTGATTAATCTGAGAACACTGAGTTGCAGTTGTTCGAAACTCTGAAGAACACACTGGATCTGAACAAGAAACCAGCTTAGCAGATGATGAACTTGAAGAGTCAAATAAACTGAGCTGAATCTGTAAAGTGCACAACGAAACAAGTTAGCAATTCCATTCTCGACTGTCATTTCCCTTCAAAAACTTATCAAATTTATTGAAGTAAAAGGAAGGAGTTTTACTCCAAGTCCACTGGATTGGGGACAATCAGTGCAAGAACTGCATGTCACCCATAATATATCACTTCCAGTGTCTATCTGCACATTGAATTCTCTAGGAGGCGATCCAAGTTTCACCTTTGTAAAATAAAGCCTAAACAGATAAAAAAAAATGAATGAATACACAAAACATTTAACAACAAAATCAATGCAAATATCTAGAATCCAATAGGTGCTAAAAGAATCTATCAAAAGCGAAGGCAATTCAGGAGAAAAATTAAGGAAAAAGAATACAATTTTTCATCTTTTCCTTCAAGATTCATTATCTTCCACGTCTTCAGCTGTCAAAAGAAGCGTAAAGATAAAGCTGGCAACAAAGTAAATACGTAAACGCAATATTCAGTAAATAATAGCCAGAAACTAAATTGATAAACAAAGAACCTAAATTTAGCCAGTTCCTTACTTTACAAATTCATCAAAGAAAACCTATTGGAGAACCTAAACCATAATTCAGATTAAGGGAGAAAAGCAATAAAAAAAGACCAGGTTAAATTCATTGACAAGCAAAAATGGCCCCGTTAATGCAAAACCCAAAAAGAATCTTAAAGCCGTAAAAGCGAAAACAAGAAGTAAAGAAACAAAAATAAATAAAGGGTAACCGAAAATCACCCTACGAGATAGGGATCAGAGGAGCCTTGAACAGAGAAGTCGACGACTCCGCCAACGAAACCCTTCAAGATTCGTGAGTGTCTGAGTTGGTCACGAGCTAAGAGTTGGCTCAACTCAACTGGACCGTTCAAAGGAAAAGCTCTCTCCAGTGGGATAACAACACAGTAAACCACCGACAACACTGCCAAAAATCCCAAGATCAGCAGACTGGGAGCCCGCATTTTGCCAAAGGCTTTTGTGAACAAATTTTGAAAAAAAAAAGTTCTCTTTATAAAGATAGATCGAAACTAAATGATCGATCTTGTTCGATTCTCTGCATTGAGAAAAGAACAGAGAAGAAAAGAGGAGTAGAGGACGAGTGTTTCAAGACCAAGAGCGATTTTTTTTTAAAGAAAAAGAGTAGAGAAACGAGAATGGTTCTTTTTTATTACTTAGCCACCTAAATTGGATGATAAAAAAAATAGGCGTTAAAGAGGGAAGTCGCGGAAAAGACGTAAATACCCTCTTTATTATTGACAAGGGTATTTTTGGCAAAATGACAAAACATGCCCCCTAACGTTTGCATGCTTTGTTATTTGGCCCCCTATTCTTTTTTTTTGGAGCAAACAACCCCCAACATTTTAATTTGGTCCAAATATGCCCATGTTGGATGGAAACTGCTAGTGAACTAACGGTCAACGGCTGATGTTGACTGAGCTTGTCACGTGTTAAGATCTGCTGACTTGTCATCATCATATTCACCACGTGTCAACATCATATTCGCCATGTGTCACCATCCGGTTCGGCCACATGTCAGCATGATAGTCAGCCACGTGTCACCATAAAGAAGGGTATAACAAAATAATTTTTTTAAAAATCTGACGTGGCATATGCCAAGTCAGAAGATCTTAACGCGTGGCAAGTCCAGTCAGAATTAGCCATTAATCGTCAATTGACTGACAGTTTTCATCCAACAGGGGCATATTTGGACCAAATTAAAACGTTGAGGATTCTTTGCTCCAAAAAAGAATAAGAGGCCAAATAACAAAACATGCAAACGTTTAGGACATCTTTTGTCTTTTTGCCATTTTTTCCCAAAGATAAGGATGTTCAGCTGGCAACGATTTTGCAATGAAATTTCTTAGTAGTTTTGATATAAATATAAGGATAATATACTATTGGGTAAAGTTCACAAATGGTCACTGAACTTTGTTAAAAAAATAAAACAGTAACCAAACTTTTAAATGTTACAAAATGACCATTAAACTTTATGTTTTGTAACAAAATGCTAACTTAGCCGCTAAATACTTAAAGTGACTGTTATAAAATTTTGTATAATATCACATTTAATTATTTATATTTACACATTCAATCAATTTAGTCCTAATTCAAAAAAATCAATAAATTTAGCCTTCGTTATTTATACATTCTTTCAATTTGGTCTTATTTATAATTGGAAATGTTATACTACCGGGACGATAATGACTAGACAAGTAAATAAGCGCAAACACAAAAAAGAAAAATAACACCAAGAATTTACGTGGAAAACCCAAAAGGAAAAAACCACGGGCAGATGATGAGAACTTTCACTATGATGGAAAAAGATATTACAATTGATTTATGATGTTCTGTCTAAACCCCTAATCCCTAGTATCTTATTAGGATGATCAATCTATGTAGATGGTGGCCAATAGGGGGTGAATTGGCAAATTTAAACTTTTGGAAGCAAATCGAAAGAGATAGACAATGAGACACAAGGATTTATAGTGGTTCAAGTTTCTAACAAGCTCTACGTCCACTACCTTAGCTTCCTACTAAGGATTTTCAACAATTTCACTATGAAATTCTTCCCCATTTCTAGGCTAAGGAGGCAACCGTTACAACCGATCAAAGCTTTCTACCCAAAGCTTGATCAAGGATCACTCTTTTACAAGAAAGAAAAATGGCAAATGGATAATGTCCTCACAAGGTAAATATTTGCCCAATATTACAAGAACACTCAACCCCAAACTTGAAATAAAGATTACAATGAAATACACAAGTTGGGTACAAGGGTTTGACTCTAAAATCTCAAAGGGTTGGATTTTGTTTGATTTCTTGAGTGCTGATCAAAGTAGGTTCATTAGTTGTTGCAGCAGCATTGGAGTCTTGTATTTATACCCTCTCATTGATTTCTAGCCGTTTGGGTGGTTGGAGTATTGAATATAGCCATTGGAGGGGTTCTTTCCCGCAATAAATGATGTCTGCCAACCAACCATATCGGTACACGAAGGCCCGTATCGATACCTATTACAAGAAAAATATAGCCGTTGTGTATAGGTGTATCGATACCCGGAGGCTGTATCGAAACAATCATAATGTAAAATAGGGGGCGTATTGAAACGACAAGGTCGTATCAGTACGGTTTTTGCTCACTAGAATATGTAATGAAAAATTACATCCGTACACCTAGAGGCATATCGGTACAGTTAACGAAAAAATTAAAAGTTTGTTGATTCCAATAACTGACAAGGCAACTGTCGAAAATATTTAATGCATATTGTATCGATACGGATATAACCGTATTGGTACGTATAAAAATTTCTTAAACCCATATTTCAGATTGTATCGAAATAGTGTAAGCTGTATCGGGAAACCCTTTACAAAACCATTTGCCCAGATGAATATCGTATCAAAACGGGTGAGGTCGTATCAATACGCGTCGTTTAAAATGCAGGCTAAGTTTGAAGACCGTATCGAAATGAGCTAAGCCGTATCGGTACGCTTTGCAAAACCAAATTCCAGTAACCAATTTCCATATCGAAACATCAAGTGGTGTATCAATACGCCTTGCAAAATCAAATTCCAGTAGCTAAAATCTGTATCGAAACACCAAGGGGTGTATCGATATGCTTGGGCGTATTTGTGTATTTTGGCTTGAAACACTTAGACAATTTTTGGGTTTAAGTTTTTAACTTTGGAAAACTTTTCCTTGTCATTTTGTGAGACTTTTGAGTACTTAAAAATTCATATTCTTTTACAATTTGGTCCTTAAACAATTTGTTATATCAAAATCAAATATAGGTTTTACATATCTATTTATAGGGATAGATTCCTTGTTTATAGAGGAAACTTGCATAGAAACAAATTCTACTCAAACTGAGTTTCCTACCTTTAATTAATATAAAGTAAACAAGGTCTACTAAAAGTAGGATTCTAACTTTAAACCAAATCCCAAAAGAATTTGGATCACAACTCTAACAAATCTCCACCTTGAGACAAATTCATGTCGAACAATATCTCCACATCTTCCGCGAAACCCCTTCAAGGGGTAGTCTTCAGCAATGAACACCGACCGAATCCAAGCCTTGTCCAAGCTTGGATGTACAAGGTAATTTAGTCTTCATGTCGGTAAGATCAACATTAGTGCCATCTTTGCTCATAATTATATCACCACGAACAATAACACAACCCAAATCATCAATGGTACTACTATCTTTCTCATTATTTATCTTTGAAGCAAATCGAACTCTCTTAAGCTTCTCAAATATGGTATACCCACAGAATTCAAATTTGTTCTTCTTTTCAAATTCATTATGCGCACAAAATCGAACTCTTTTTTGCCTACCAGAACTGTTATGCCCACGGTTGTCATGTTCAACACAAAATCCTCTTTTACCTGATTCAGTCATGACACCTTCACCAGTAACATCATCATTTGACACGCAGGAGGAAACAACAGATGCATCACCTAAAATAGTTGAACCTTGCAGAACATCAAAATTGGCTACTCTTTTATACCCTTTCATCACAACAATGGCGCCCTTGCAAATTTTCATAGCTCCACATTCATTGGAGTATATGTACCCTTTTGAATCCAGAGTAACTAACAAAATCAGATTTCTTCTTAAATCTGGAACATGCCTCACATTACCAAGTGTTCGAACAATCCTGTCGAACATCTTAATCTTGATTGTGTCAATACCTGAAACTTTACAAGAGACATTATTTCCCAACAAGACAGCACCTGTAGACACAGGTTTATACGTCGTAAACCAATCTCGATTCGGACTCATATAAAAACTACTACCAGAGTCAAGAATCCACTCCTCACTCGCTATAGTCTTCGTCGGAAGCAACTAAAAGTTCACCATCATTATACTCCTCTGTAATATCAGCTTCATCTTCACTGGAATTCTGATTCTCAAATTATCTCTTTATCTTAATCTGTAACACTGAGATTTAATATGACCTTTCTTTTTGCAGAAATAACATGTTTTACCTCAATTTGACGACTTGGACCTGCCTCTATTTTGACTGCCAGAATTACGATCACATTTTCTTCCGTGGTCTGAACTAGTCGATCCATGCACCATGAGACCCTCTGCTTGGAACTCAGAGCCGGTAAGATGATGCATCTTGTCATGTGAATTCAAATTATCATATACCTCTTCAAGAGTAAGGGTATCAAGACTGTGTAAGAGAGAGCTTCTAATAGATGAATATGAAGCGAGCAATGAGCAAAGTAAAATCAAACATAAGTCTTCCTCATTGTACTTTACCTCCATCGTTTCCAAATCTAAGACGATCTCCTTGAAATCGGTTAGGTGGTCGTCAAGACACGAACCTTCTGCTAACTTGTGGGAGTATAGGCGTTGCTTCAGGAGCAACTTGATGGTCAAAGTTTTCTTCATGCAAATTTGTGCCAATTCATAAGTCGACAGTTGTCTTCTCTTTGTGAACATCCTACAAAATACTGTTTAATAAGTGCAAATGGATCTGGGAAGCAGCTTTCCTATCCTTGTGGCGCTTCTCTGTATCCGACCATTCTTTTGGCATATTATCAAACCCATCTAATGCATCATCTAAATCCATCTGAACAAGAACATCTCGAACCTTCACCTGACATAGCGAAAACCTGACGTTGCGATCCAACAGCGAAATTTCATACTTCACCGTTGTCATTATCCTGAGTAACCTGAAAAGCTATGATGCCAATTTGTTATACTACCGGGACGATAATGACGAGACAAGTAAATAAGCGCAAACGCAGAAAAGAAAAATAACACCAAGAATTTACGTGGAAAACCCAAAAGGGAAAAACCACGGGCAGAGGATGAGAACTTTCACTATGATGGAGAAAGAGATTACAACTGATTTATGATGTTTTGTCTAAACCCCCAATCCCTAGTATCTATTTATAGGGATAGATTCCTTGTTTATAGATGAAACTTACATAAAAACAAATTCTACTCAAATTGAGTTTCCTACCTTTAGTTAATATAAAGTAAACAAGATTTACTAAAAGTAGGACTCTAACTTTAAACCAAATCTTCAAAGAATTTGGATCACAACTCTAACAGGAAATAATATTAAATATTTAAATTAAAGTTTGGAATTCAAATCTTAATTACCTTCAACCATTGGGGTACATTGCTTTTGAAACCAGTTGCAAGGATGATGACATCAAAATCTTCCTTTCTCTCATCTACAAACTCCATAGTACAATGTGTTATTCGCTTTATTCCCGGATAGAACTAGACCATAAAAAATTGAGCAAATTAAATTTATTAGGAATTTGGTATGTGGCAAAATAACCAAAACGATAACGACATAGATCAAGACATGCACAAGAGACAAAATTTAATGTGGTTTAGCATAGCCTACATCCACAGACGAGAGAAATGAATAATCCACTAATAACGTAGAGAACCCGAAGAGTACAAATACATGATAACCCATGTAATCCCAAAACCCGGTGTACAAATCCCATGACCTGGTGGAACCAAAACACTCTTCCGAACATCCCTACAATACCCATCTCTATAACATAGGCACAATAGTTTTACAGATCCTAAAAGTGGTTACATCTCTCCAGAGTAATTCCCCCTCTTCATTCTCTTGTTCTCTCATAATTCAAAAGGTTAAACCTAGTCTATATTTATAGACCCAAATACTTGGACACCAAGAAACCTTAATCAATAAGATCTCTACCTAAAATAGATATTTACACATTAAAGTAAATCCTAATTACCAAGTAATCTTCGACCACTAGAATTACAATAAAACCCAACTTAATTACCAATTAGAATTTGAGTCAAAATATAACAAATCTCCCCCTTAACACAAATTCTATTCGAGCATTGCTCTCCAAGTCTTCAACAGCTTTAATTTTTTATGTAAGCCAAATATCTTTTGAAGTATCGCCGCCAAGTCTTCAACAACTCCAATTCTTACGTAGTATCCGTTGAAGCACCGTTGAATTTTAAGAATTACTCCTCCTGCAACTGAAAGCTCGTTGCAGCAGTACTCTTCTGCATGTCTCCAACATCGCACCGTAAAATTCGCAGCAAAAATTCCTCCACAATCGCGCAGCTCGAACCATAGCTCTAATACCATTTGTTAGGAATTTGGTATACAGAAAAATAACCAAAACGATAACAACATAGACCAAGACATGCATATGAGACAAGATTTAACATGGTTCAGCATAGCCTACCTCCACGGATGAGAGAAACGAACAATCTGCTAATAACGTAGAGAACCCGAAGAGTACAAATACATGATAACCCATGTAACCCCAAAACCCGGTGTACAAATCCCATGACCTGGTGGAACCAAAACACTCTTCCGAACATCCCTACAATACTCATCTCTACAACGTAGGCACAATAGTTTTAGAGATCATAAAAGTCGTTACAACTCTCCAGAGTAATTCCCCCTCCCCCATTCTCTTGTTCTCTCATAATTCAAAAGGTTAAACCTAGTCTATATTTATAGACCCAAATACTTGGACACCAAAAAACCTTATACAATAAGATCTCTACCTAAAATATATATTTACACATTAAAGTAAATCCTAATTACCAAGTAATCTCCAACCACTAGAATTACAATAAAACCCAACTTAATTACCAATTAGAATTTGAGTCAAAATATAACAAATCTCCCCCTTGACACAAATTCTATTCGAGCATTGGTCTTCAAGTCTTCAACAGCTTCAATTTTTACGTAAGCCAGATATCTTTTGAAGCATCGCCGCCAAGTCTTCAACAACTCCAATGCTTACGTAGTATCCGTTGAAGCACTGTTGAATTTTGAAAAATACTACTCCTGCAACTGAAAGCTCGTGTAACACCCATTTTCCTATATTTGTTACCAAATACGAGTCAGAGTTGTTACTAAAAAAATTTAAAATTTTTTTTCTAACCAAGTTAAATCGGTTGTCTGTGCTGTCCTTACTCAAAATTTATATAAAATTTTATAAACATTGAAATTTCATTCCGTAAATTACTAATTAAACTAGATTCATTCAAATTTTTAATCATATAAATTAATTACTCAAATTCATTATACAAAAATTCAAAGAAATTCCTAGATTCACGTCACAGTGAAATTTTTCTAGAATTCTGCTGCCATGTTTTTCTGACCCTTCTTCGATTAAAAATTCATAACTTTTAATATACAAATCAAAATCAGTCATTGTTTGTCTTAAAAGAAACTAGACTCAATTTCCAGTTTACAAATATAAGATTCACTCTCAAATTCAACTTATGGAATTTATGCTGATTTTTCAAACCCACTGCATTTATATGATTACTGAACAGAATTATGTCTTTCTCCACCATATGCATATTATTCACTAATAACTTAGTCCTCCATACTATTAGAAATGTATCAAGGCTCACCATGATCATTATCCACATCATATGAGTTATTAAGCCAATCATTCTTTAGTCACAAATTATTACAAGCCATAATTAATTTATACATGTCATCTAGTATATCCAATTAAAAAGGATAGATGTCATAACTGTGATTAGAGTGATATACCTTCAAATTTAGCATATGATGCTCAACTACTCTCTCCTTGGTACTCCTTTAAAACATAAGCGTTAACATCATCACATGCTAATTATATACTTAGTGAGGCAATAATCTTTAATCAAGTGCAATTAACATAATATCAATATACATAAATAACAATGCATATGATCACCTTACCATTTCATATTCATTAACATAAATAGATATGTAACAACATGTATGAATATCAAAGTGATAAGATTAGATCTTACCAATACCGTTGTCATTCTACCCGTAAACTTTCAATGCTTACCAATACCTTTTTCCATTTCTATCTGCAAGCTTTCAAGCTTATCTTCCTGTTTCTTTTCATTTTTGATTCTTTTCAATTTATTTAGCCCAAGGTATCGAATTAAGAGATTCTATGTACACGAGTCATCCCCCTATACTTACTTGAGTATAGTGTATCATTTGCACCGTAGTGATTA
The DNA here is from genome assembly GCA_019671005.1 of Hibiscus mutabilis. Lineage (NCBI taxonomy): Eukaryota > Viridiplantae > Streptophyta > Magnoliopsida > Malvales > Malvaceae > Hibiscus > Hibiscus mutabilis. Next base: position 27,689,657 of record CM033739.1, on the reverse strand, counting down.
GCACCCTAAGTGCTTCCGTATGCCCAAACCTTGCATGAGTATACCATCATTGAGTATTAATAAAATTGCACCGTAGTGCTTAACACCCTAAGTGTTTCCGTATACCCAAACCTTGCATGAGTATACCCTCAATGAGTATTTATAAAATTTGCACTTTACCTGAAGTGCATAGAATCTTTATACAGCTATTTATGACTCTATGGCTAGCCAACTATACTATCGAACCTCTATATCATACATTGGGCTTTATTTGATCATTTAAGTCATCAATGGTAACATATATCAATATATATATATCAACAGTTGACAGTTTATACCGGGAATAATATTTCAATTTCATCAATGTAAGAAATCATATGGTCAATGCATTTTATATTTAAATTCTTGACATATTACGATATGTCAATCATATGCCTAATGACATAATTATCATAGCAACAATAATTTAGGGTAGGCTCATCGCAAGCCATCCCAATCGTGTATAAAATATCAATGTAGCATGACATGTATGCAATTGCATTCACCTGGGCCATTTATTTGTTGCCTCACTAAGTCCCATTGATCCTTTCCTTCATAGTACCTCGAACCTCCCTTGATTTGAACTTAACTTCATAAATCACATAAATAAAATATTTGTTAGATCCTAATCTAACAATGTCTTAGACATATTGTCCAATATATTTATTCGAATACAAAATTTCCAAACGTCTTCCTTTCCTCCTTGTATTGTTCAAAACTCATTATGGTCCTTAGTGACCAATTTGAACTTCCATTAACCCCTTTCAAGCTTACTAATTAACCTTAGATACAAAGTGTATCAATTCTCATTTTCTGGCAGTTTGCACTACCTTCAAATAAATATTTCTATAAAATAATCTACAACTCGGAATTCGAATCCGTTTGTTCTGAAAGAAACTAGATTCGATAATCTTTCCACCCATATAAATTAATAATCCAAATTCAACTTATACGGTTTATGGAGAATTTTTAAAGTCAATTACAGTGCTGAAATTCGGAACAGACTGGTGTTATGTTTTCTGACATTTCGTCACTTAAAAATTCATATCTTTTGACTCGGAACTCAAAACCAGTTTCCATTTGTTGGACACGAAACTAGACGAACAAATCTTTACACCGGTATAAAATTCACCATCTAACCATTTTTTTAGAATTTATGGTGAATTTTCAAAGTTGCTGTCATAAACCAGTTTTCTACACAGCTTCCATAATTAAACTTCAAATTTTTATACTAACTTCTCCTTACTTATCTACTTTTCAATTTAGTCCAATTGCTTGCTTTAAACCACCAACTCATCACCTTATTCACCAAATAATTACTCAAAATAGTTCTCCCTTATTTTTCATTCTTTGACTAAATAGTCACTAAAATGCAAAGATAAGGATTCAAGCTTCTTAACTTTGCAAATTAGTCCTCAATTCAACATTACTACCTTAACTCCATCATTACAACTAAAAATCAGATTTAGCCCCTATACAAAACTTCATTTTCGATTTGGTCACTTAACTTTGACAATTTGTCAAAATAGTCACTAATTCGATTCAACATCAATTTAACATTCTAACTTCAATTTCATGTCTCTAACATCATTAATAACATAAATACACACCGAAAAACATAAAAATCAGATTTGGTCCTCTAACTTTTAAACTTGCTGAATTGATCCCTATTCTTTTCTTCCTTGAATTTCATCATTTCAAGCATAGAAATAACACTACAACATCATTTCTAACATGATTGAACCTTAAAACATGAAAACTCAACATGTTCTTCAACCACCATAATCACCAATCTCAACTTAGAAGCATGGAAACCATATGAAAATTATACCAAATAAAAGAGAATTCAAAGGAGATCAAATCTTTGTTTCCTGACTCAACTCAAAAACCAACTAAATCAAGCCAAAAATTGAATTGAAAATTTTCTTACCTAGCTTGAAGGAGACTCACGTAAGACTTGGAGAAGTTGAGAGAATTCTACAACTTTTTCTTTCTTTAATTCTATGCCAAATGGCATTAAATAATCCTTATTTTAATAAAAAAATCCTTCATAGTAAAATGATCATTCTACCCTTGGGTTATGACCAATTAGGTGTCGACACCTATGCTTCTCTTTTATATTTAGTCAAAGATATTTAAAAATGATGGGTAAAATGATCATTTTGCCATTAATGAATTCTTGTATCTTCAAAAATGTCATTTATGCACTATTTCAAATACCACATTTCAATCGAATCTAAATCGATCAGAAACGATTTAGAACCAGAATATCATGTTACTCGGGTCTTCTAAAGACTCCCTTCAAATTTTTATAATATTCCGAGATCAAATGATCATCTGAATTCTATTTAAACTTTAACTGTAATTTCCCAATAATAGAAGCATCGGATCTAACCAAAATTTTTATATTCGATTCACACTCTTAAGTGATCTGTATATTTATGACATAAAAATAATTATTGGGAAAATTACCATGTTTGTCCCTAAACTTTTCTTTTCTTTTCACTTTAGCCACCAAACTTTCAAAGTTTATATTTTAGTCACTAAACTAAAACCACCAACTTTTAATTCTTTTCATTTTGGTCACTAACTAATTAGTGGGGTATTACAGCTCGTTGCAGCAGTACTCCTCTGCATGTCTCCAACATCGCATCGCAAAATCCGCAGCAAAAATTCCTCCACAATCGCGCAGCTCGAACCATAGTTCTGATATCATTTGTTAGGAATTTGGTATGCAGAAAAATAACCAAAACGATAAGGACATAGACCAAACCATGCATAGGAGACAAGATTTAATGTGGTTCAGCATAGCCTATCTCCACGGACGGGAGAAACGAACAATCCACTAATAACGTAGAGAACCCGAAGAGTACAAATACATGATAACCCATATAACCCCAAAACCCGGTGTACAAATCCTATTACCCAGTGGAACCAAAACATTCTTCCGAACATCCCTACAATACTCATCTCTACAACGTAGGCACAATAGTTTTAGAGATCATAAAAGTGGTTACATCTCTCCAAAGTAATTCCCCCTCCCCATTCTCTTGTTCTCTCATAGTTCAAAAGGTTAAACCTAGTATATATTTATAGACCCAAATACTTGGACACCAAAAAACCTTATTCAATAAGATCTCTACCTAAAATAGATATTTACACATTAAAGTAAATCCTAATTACCAAGTAATCTTCAACCACTAGAATTACAATAAAAATCAACTTAATTACCAATTAGAATTTGAGTCAAAATATAACAAATCTCCCCTTTGACACAAATTCTATTCGAGCATTGGTCTTCAAGTCTTCAACAACTTCAATTTTTACGTACGCCAAATATCTGTTGAGGCATCGCCGCCAAGTCTTCAACAACTCCAATTCTTACGTAGTATCCATTGAAGCACCGCTGAATTTTGAGAATTACTCCCCCTGCAACTGAAAGCTCGTTGAAGTAGAACTTCTCTGGCATGTCTCCAACATTGCACTACAAAATTCACAGCAAAAATTCCTCCACAATCGCGCAGCTCGAACCATAGCTCTGATACCATTTGTTAGGAATTTGGTATGCAGAAAAATAACTAAAATGATAACGACATAGACCAAGACATGCACATGAGACAAGATTTAACGTGGTTTATTATAGCCTACCTCTACGGACGAGAGAAACAAGCAATCCACTAATAACGTAGAGAACCCGAATAGTACAAATACATAATAACCCATGAAATCCCAAAACCCGGTGTACAAATCTCATGACTCGGTGGAACCAAAACACTCTTTCCAACATCCCTACAATACCCATCTCTACAACGTAGGCACAATAGTTGTAGAGATCTTAAAAGTGATTACATCTCTCTAGAGTAATTCTCTCTCTTTTATTCTCTTGTTCTCTCATAATTCAAAAGGTTAAACTTAGTCTATATTTATAGACCAAAATACTTGGTCACCAAGAAACCTTATTCAATAAGATCTCTACCTAAAATAGATATTTACGCATTAAAGTAAATCCTAATTACCAAGTAATCTTCAACCACTAGAATTACAATAAAACCCAACTTAATTACCAATTAGAATTTGAGTCAAAATATAACAAAATTTAATTCTACTATAGCTTAAAATGCAAGATTGGTCTGTCTACTAGAGTAGAGTTGAAGAAGTAGAAAAATCATTTGCATTCAACCTTAATGTCCCCATTCCTGATCTTTGCCAGTGTCCCAACGTCCAAAACCGGTGTCTTGTCGCATTGGCTCTTGAGCTCGAGAGGGCCGAGTTTGGGATGACGGATGTCGAGTTTTCCAGTGTCTTCCAGAATGAAGTAACACACCAAAAGTAAAAACCGATCCATGAGGCTTACTGGGAACCATTTGAGCAACCACATGGATAAACCAAAAGTTGATTTGCCTAGCATCTCTTGAAGAAGGATGTGCACATGCAATAGTCAGGTCATTTTATGAAGAAAGATTGTACTGCTACTAAAGAAGAGCCACATCCAACTCACATATGAGTTTGTATTTTTCTGGGGGCATTTCACCCATTTCATTCGTCCTTATATTCAGAATTCGGAACTCAATAGTACTTTGCAAAGGTGAAAATGGAGTTTTAGGCATGAATTTTTGAGCTACCTACTATTGTATGCGCATGCAAACAAATTTCAAGAAGGTTTACCCTTATACTTTAATAACAGAACGTGTGAGTAAATAAATTCTAAATGTGAAGTGATCACAATCTTCCTAATTATTGGAGACTTAAACCTAAGAACATATGAAAGAAAATTGCATTTAGGTTTGCTGAAAAGGATGTATGCAGGCTCACTGAGTCTCGAACGATGAGGGATGGGCAGACATTGTAGTTGCAGAGTTCCAAAGAGACCTTCATGCCTGAATTACCACAACCAACCACAAATAGGGGTGAGCGTTCGAGCGAGTCGAGTCAAGTCAAAAAAATTTGAGTTATTCGAGTTGACGAGTCTAATTTTACAACTTGAACTTAATTTGAAATTTTTTCGAGTCGAGTTTAGCGAGTTCGAGTCGAATTTTTGAGTTTATGTACAAATCTTAATTGTAACTATTTATAATTAAGTTTTTATTCAAATTTAAATGACTTTCTCTAATAATATAAGATCTACATACATATAAGTTCGAGTCATTTCATTAAATTACGACCTCATTAAAAACCTCCTTCTTATCTAGGTAAGGCCAAGGCGAGATCAAAGATAGCGGAAGGAGGAAAAGAGTGCTCCGAAGTATATTTTTCAGCTTAGGGTTTAGTAAATATTTGATAAATTTAAAACGCACCGTTGTAATAACTAAAATTTTTAGGTATAAGGGTTTTTTTATGGCGGAGTTTTTTGTTTTGAATACATTTTGAAAATATTTAGGGAAGATAAATGCGTAAATTAAAATATCCGGAAAGGATCGGATTAACGGAAATAAAATGCATAAATTAAAATTTCGAAAGCGGATCGGGATGAACAAAATAAAATACGTAAATTAAATTTTAGAAATTTAAATGCGAAAAATTAAAAGCGATAAATTAAATACAAAAAATTTAAAACATAAAATAAATAACATAATATAAAAGATACAAATAAAAATTGAATTAAATAAAAAGCGAATATAGAAAGTGACCAAATTGTAAAGAAAAGAAAATTAAAAGGCAAAAATAAAAAAAACAAAAAAGAGAAGGCATGACTGAAATAAAACTGAAAATAAAATTATAGGGGTTAAATGTGCAATTAGCCCAAGGGATATTTTCGAGTTATTCAAAAAATCGAATAAATCAAAATTTGAAAATTTGAACTCGACTCGAAATTAAAATTTTTTCGAGTTATTTGATTTGACTCGAATAACTCGAATCGAATAACTCAAAATTAAAAAAAATCAATTTTTTCGAGTCGAGTTTTGCTCACTCCTAATCACGAAAACATCATTTTCTCAAAACAATTGGTCACTTTTGTACGAACTTGTGTGCATTATAGGCCCACCAAAACCATTCATTCCTTCAATTTGTGGCACCACTTCATCAGCATTATCCCTGATAGCAACAACGAGCCGAGTTACCATTTGTTAATAAATAGGAACAAATTGAAAGAATGTGCAAATACTAAGGGCTAAATTTATTATTTTTTCTGAATTAGGACTAAATTGATTGAATGTGTAAATATGAAAGACTAAATGTGCTATTATACAAAGTTTTATAACAGTTACGTTAAGTACTTAACGACAGAGTTGCCATTTTATTACAAAACATAAAGTTTAATTGTCATTTTGTAACATTCGAAAATTTGGTTACCATTTTGTTTTTTTTAACAAAGTTCGGTGACCATTTGTGAACTTTACCTATATTATTTGATATCTGAGTTTTATTTTACCCCATTCAAGTATTTGCTAGACTTTGTGTCTATGTACAAAATAATATTTTAAAATTTATTTAATATCGATTTTAGGTTATATATTAAAATTTTCATATATAAATAGTATTGAATGAAAGTCCAAGAGATTCTTAACCCATGGATATTTTAAATTAAAGGAGCCAACTTTGCCACCCATTTCTTCTACTTAAGGTCCGAGATTAAACTATGTCGATCTCTTCTTCAAGGGCTTCAGAAAAAGTGTATTTTTGGATATTTTAAATTAAAAGAGTCAATTAAGAGCTTTTAACCACTTAGTTTAAAGATTATTGACCCAAAACTATTTTTTGATTCAGGGTAGTCACACGTCCAATCTTACCCGAAGTAAAATTATGAAATTGCACCCAAAAATCGGAATGAACCAAAGAGACTTGGAGAAGATCCTCTCATTTTTTCAAACTTGTGAAAAATAAGCAAATCCCTTTAAAACTATTTTCAAATCTAGATCACAGAAGAATCGAAAAGACTTCATTTTTCACCCATATACGTGATTTTTTTGACATTAAAGAGAAAACATTCATTCAAGGAAAACACGTACAACAACATAGGAACCCCGAACAAACAAGACAGCCATCCAGGCAACAGAAAAACCTTCAAAAAGAAGGGGGAATCGAAAATAAACACAACAATACATAAACGGCCAGTAAAACATGGAACAAAAGCAGACAACAAAAACTAAAGAAGAACACCCAAGCACATGACTCAATCGAGGGCTCGATCATGTGACATCGCTATAAAAGCTCCATCCGGAGGTAATCTTCTTTTCTCGTGAGAGTAAAAGATCTTGTCATCAAAAATGCTGAGGGAGCCAGATTGTGAGCAAGATAGAGTGAAAGGTCGGGGTCAACCACGAAACAAGAGGCGAGTACCCTTAATTAAGATAGAGAGAGCAACACATAAAAAACCATACTCAAGAGGACATAACCAAAGATCAAACGTCGCCATAGCCGCAACCATGGTAGAGAAAATGATCCTTAGGGAAAGAAAAAGATACACTGCCATCATTCTAACCTTCCTCCAAACGAAGATGGCAAGGGCGTAAAATATCATTCAGATTGTGAATGACCATCAACGTGGTCATCCGCTGCCAAGTTACACCCATTGTTACTCAACTCATCAACATTATAAACCAGTTCAAAATAGAAACATAAAACATCTGCTAACAAGCTTGAGCCATCTTCCTTAAAACATAAGACCTTAATCTTCTTGCACCATAAAACATCCATCGTTTTGATTTTTCAAGATGGTAAATGAAGGGGGAGACTGCAAAATCCAAAGCAGAAAGAGAGATTGCAATACCATAAGTAGGGATTTAAATCTCGGTCGTGGTCGCATTTTCGGTCTGGTCGCATCGCGATTATCGCATTTTCGGACATAACGGAGGCCATTGCAATCACTGCGGGTGTCGCGGTCGTGAATTTTTAAAATTTTGTACAATTTATTGTAAAACATACTAATTATAATTATAAAAAGTTAATTTTAATTATTTTTAGAGTGTTTTCTAAACAAAAATGGACATATATAATATAATTATGAGAAAAAAGTTTCCTTAAAATTTTATCAAACAGATCTTCTATTCTTCTTCACTGACAAGCTCAAGAATAATATATATTTGTCATACCGATCAATACCTAAATTTAAAAAATGATAAGGTAAATATCAACAATGCAATGCGAGGTGAATTGGATATTCAATACGAGGTGCCATGCTTGAATTTCAATATAAACTAAAATTTGTATATTCATGAGTCATGACATAAAATTAAACAAAAATATAATGTATTTTTTAATTCAAATTATTGTTTAATTATACTAATTTAACATGATAATAAAATTGATATGCAATACGAAAAAAATAAGATTGAATTCGAATGAGAATTGGATAGATTTAAAGAAGATAAAATGACAAAATCAAATAAAATTAAAATAAAAGGACAAAATTTCCACTGAAATTAAGACTAAATTGAATGAAAAAATAAAATATTAAGGCGAAACTGACAACTTTAAAAAGTTCAATGTCACGCCATGTAATTTACCCACTCCCAAAATATTCTACATCGCGCCGCTGCCTCTCTGTTTGTCTCTGTTTCAAAACAGAACTTTTAGTGGATGAAATCAAACAAAAACGGAGAAACGGCCCGTTATCGCCGTTATCTGCCGTTACCACCGCGATTGCGGCCGCGAATAACCGTGATCGGTGTGATTCCGTGGCCCAACGTTATTTTCACCAAAACCGGTTTCGGACAGCGGCGATACCTCAATATCTCGGTAACGTTCCGAGATTTAAATACCTGACCATAACCAAAGCTTGGAACGTACTTTGCATGTGAAATGTCCTTGGATAGTGCAAAGACCAAATAGCATCCAGTAGCTTTACCTTTGTCCTTGGATTGTGCAAAGACCGATATACGTGATTGAAAGAACCCCACAGGATGCCATAGATGTTGTGTACGAAGTGTGTTGGCCCGAAATCATAATGCATGCTTAGGTTGCATTTCATGAACTAAAAACTTCAAATAATTGAAGTGGTCCAATCGACATGCAACATCCTTTCCTATAGTTTTAATTTGTAATAGAAAGGACAGCCAGGTTTAAACTTTAACTCAATTATTTAATTTATAAATTTATTCTCAACAATAATATTAAATTTTAATTTTAATATTTACTACGCATTTTTTTTAACATGAGAAGTCTATGAAGATAATAGTTACTAATTCATTTTTATTTTGGCTAAACTAACCAAATTTTTTACATTTATTTTGGACAAGCTCCTATACATTTTGTACAGTCGACTAAGCCTTAACCAACTTAGTATTCAAATAAGCCTATAACCTTTAATTTATACTAAATAAGCTCTTTATATTTAATCTATTCCTATACAAACCCTTAGCATAATCAACCTTTCACTGGAATTTTTCAATAAGGCATTAGACCAAATTTAAGAACAAATCATTCCAACAACATTGGTTATAAAGTTTAAAGCTTATTTAAATAAAGTATTAAAATGGAGTTTTAAAAATATATATTTAAAGTAATTTTCATCGAGGCACAGTCTGGCATATATTTACATAAGTTGGATATCCGACTGAGACTTATGCATTTCTGCCATTACGAGCCATTACTGATTATTCGTTTTTTGGTTGCACTCTCAGTTCTTCGGGACTTTGTCCAGAAAAATTTAAACCGACTCGCCTCGTATATCTAGTTTTGGTGGGTAAATCTCTCAACGGGAATTTTTTTGCATATACAAGATCAGGGGCGGAAGGAGCTGGGCAACCCCAAAAATTTTGAGAATTTGTCTGTGAATATTTTATCTAGAAAATATATGAAAAAAAAAGAATTGACATCAATTTAAAAAATAATTGAGTTCTTTTAATGAAAATTGACACATTATTTGATTCCGTTCCTATTTAATAAAATATGAATTAACACCCAAAATTTTGACACCACAAATAAAATTTTTTGGCTCTGCCCCTGTACGGAACTTAAAACTGGAGACCTGCTTAAGCGGTATCAAGCTGTTTACCACTTGGACCAAACCACGTTGGTATAACTCATTATTCTTTGATTTTATTAATTGATGACTAGTATTGCATGGATCTTTCTTCGTACTTCAATGATTAATATTTAAGCAAGAGTCTAATCTTGAATAATTTGTATTTATTTATTTTATTTGTAACGTATACTCGTATCATATCCAATATTATTAAGTAATCAATTCCAGCCCTTTTTCCTACTTCAAATTGTGTAACCTACCCAGATGAAAGAGCTCCATAGTCAATCATTTATGATACTCCCAATATTTTCTTTTAAAAAAAAAGTTGAACAACGCCCAAGTTCTCCTTATTAAAAGAAAATAGCAGATTGCTTTTCTTGTTGAAAACCCTTTAGAAAGGTAACGCTATTGCTTTTTTGTTGTTGATGATGATGTCGATCGATTCCTATCTACTTTATTTCTCTAAAGCTATGCAATATTTCTTTTATAGAATTAACCAAACTCAAATTTGAGAAGTGGCATTCCAAAAACTTGTTCATTTAATAGTTAATTTGTAAAATAAAATATAATTTCGAAACTTGACCATTGAATTTAAAAAGGTTCTATTTCTTACTCATTTTAATCGTATTTACAAAATAATGCATATATTTATGAATAATTATTTGATACACTAGCGGTGAAAACTTTTAGTTTTCACAAGCGCCTTAGTTTTAGGGTTTAGGAACTCAATTTAGGGTGTAGGTTTTAGGAGTTTAGAATTTAGTGATTGTGCATAGGGGTGGGAAAAACTCGACTCGACTCGAAAAAAATCAAATTATTCGACTCGACACAAAAAAATTAACTTGTTTTGACTCGACTCGTAATTTCATAAATTCAACTCGAAAAAAACTGACTTGTTTTGACTCGACTCGAAATTTCATAAACTCAACTCGAAAATTTTTTAAATAAAGTTTGAGTTATGAAATGAAAATTCGAATATCTTAAAAATTTTAGTAATTAGTTGATTAGTTTTCAAATTCGAGTCGAGTTTGTCAATTCTGCATGATATATTATGTATATCACATATGAAAAAAAAAATATATATGTATATCGTATATGGATATAGAAAGCCATTAAAATTGGAATCAATATGTATTATAACATTATAAATAATTACAATTAAATTTGTAAAAAAACTCAAAAACTTGACTCAACTCAAATTTCATAAATTAGACTCGATTCGAAAAAATTTCTAATAAAGTTTGAATAGTAAAATAGGGCTTGCAAACTCGAATAACTCAAAATTTTTTGATTCGACTCGATCGAACGCTCAACCCTAATTGTGAATAGAATTTAGGATTTATGGTTAGAATTTAGGGTTTATAGGTTACAACCTAAATCCTCAACATATTATCCTAAAACCTAAACGCTAACCTCTAAACCCTAAATCCTATCCCTAACACTTAAATTCTAACCATTACTCCGAAATTTTAAACCACTACACTTAAAATCTTAAACTCTAAAATTAAGATACTTGTAAAAATTAAAAGTTCATTGCCAGTGTATTGGATATAAATCTTATATTTATTTGCACAAAAGACATTTATAAAAAAAACTATCAAGAGGTTTTAAGATTCAAATCTATTAAATGATACATACTTTTTAAAAAAATGCGCAAAATCTTAATTCATATACACACGATAACTATTTGATACACTAAAATAAAAATATTTTACAAATGGTTTGAAATATTATTATGTGTCTTTTCTTGTTAATTTTGTTTATTTTATCAATATATTAGAATGCTAAGACAATATCTTAAACTCATTTGTGGATTTTCTTTAAGAAAAATACTTGATGTCACGTACGAGAAACTGAATGAACTATAACATACCACATAGTTAATGAACAAAACGAAACAACTAGAGGACTTCAAAAATAAATACTATTAAATTTGTTTAAACATAATCAATTTTAATTATAATAATTATTTCCCATCTTCTTAATTCATCACAATCACTATGTTCACGTCAATTATTGCTAATCAGTATGCAATATCATTTGTAGCTCTGTTTCTATATAAATCTAATATTCTAATCTTGATTCCACCACCCGCTCATAGTTAACGAAGAATACTTAAAATTTAATAACAATTAAAAGAAAAAAAAGAACCAACATGATTAGTCCAAGTGGTAAGCAGCTTAGTATCGCTTAAGCAGGTCTCGAGTTCGATGCAAAAAATTCCCGCTGAGAGACTCACCCACCAAAATCAAGTGTGCAATGCGGGTCGATCCGAATTAGTCAGGATGAAGCTCTGTAAACCGGAAGGGCAACAAAAAAATAAAAACAGAAAAGCTATGAATATTTACGGAATTATGGTGTGAATTAACCTCATCATCTACGGATGGTGGGATCAATACATTTTCCTAGATTTCTTTATATTTTGTATAAGGGTGAAAGAGGGATTATTCAAGATCGATTCCTAGACTTAATGTCAATTAAGATTAAAACAATACTTCCAACCTTAGTCAATAAAAAAATTCAAATTTTCTTGTTTCTATTTGCTTGCAAATAGCATTGTCCGAAATTCTTTGAAGTATAACTCACTCAAAACAATGCTCTCAATTGGTAAAATTAATGAATTGGTTATACATCAAAGTTAGGTATATCATTCAAGAAACCTCTAACTTGTTTCATTTTTTAGGAAATGACCAAATCCTTTTATTAAAATTGTTGAAAAATTCACTATTTTTTAAAAGGAAAAAAGGGTGTATAACCGGAAGTGTGTGTTGCCGGTAAGTTTCGAAACTTACTAACTAGTATCGAAAATTGTTAGTAAGTTGTGGGGATAACATTTCGGTTGCAACCTAAATGTTACCAAAAGATATAACATTTTAAGTTAACATGATAAGTTTTAGAGCTTACTAACACGATCGAAACTTACCAAAATATATAACATTTTCTGTTACAACCTAAAATGTTCACATTATATATAAAATTTTAAGTTGCAACCTAAAATTTGGAAACTTAAATAACATTTTCGGTTGCAACCTAAAATGTTACCGATACGTATAACATTTTAGGTTGGATATTTTAAGTCTCGAAACTTAAAGGCAAGTTTTGATACTTGTCAAGAAACATGTCTAGAACAAAGTATGTCAAAAGGGTAAGTTTCGAAACTCAGAGTCAAACAACGTCTCTTTTCAAGATATTCTTTATTGTTATCGATCAAAGGATGGAATGCTTCAATGAGGGAAGGCAATTATTTTTTTTATCGGAAGGAAAGCTATTCTTATACAAAGAAATCTACAAAAGGTTTAAATTTTTAAATTGAGATCTCAAAATTATTTTTAAAAAAAAAACTTATTTCATGTTCTTAACTTTTTAATGGTGATTTTGTTAATTCTAAAGTAAACCTAAGATTTTCTACTGGGTAATGAAGTTTTCTTATAGTATATATTTTTTTATTGAAATTTCTTATAGTATATGAGTAATCTAAATTTGATTTTAACAAAATAAACCCAGAATTAGGTAATTGATGAAAGAAATAGATTATTTTCAATTTTTTAACTATTTAATGATGATTTTGTTAATTCTGACCTAAACCTAAGATTTCCTATTGAGTAATAAAATATTCTTATAATATATGAGTAATCTAAACTTGATTTTAACAAATCAAACATGAAACTAGGTAATTGATGAAAATTGTGATACTACTTTTAAGGTAGAATTCTTAAAACATGAATTTAGGTTGGAAAATTTCGAAACTCAGAATGAAGTTTCAATACTTGTCGTGAAATATGTTCAGTTTGGGACGATCAAATCTCATATAACAATTTAAGTTGGAGTGAGTAAAATTTTAGGTTTCAACTTAAAATATTACCCCAAACCATAACAATTTAGATTTCAACTTAAGCTATGTTTACTGGGAGTCTACTGGGGGTGATGGATAATTTTTCTCTGAAATTTTCTCTGGAATTTTCTTTTCCTAATTTCAAAGATTTTTCAAATTTTGAAAAACATCATGAATTTAGAGATGAATCTTTTCACAAAGGGACTACGATTAATTATTCTGATGATTACACTGGATGTATTTTACAGATTTCTCAACTGAAAGTTGATTTTTATTATTGGATCAATTTTTTCGGACTCGGAAAATTTGCTTCTTCAAGTTCGATGGACCTTTTTCCGGATTTAACAATGAATTATAATGCTGCTTTGCAATTTTGGATTGCATTTTTTCAACAATTAATGTTTTCCGATCAGAATGCCATGATCCTCATATTTTTCGATGACGGTTACGCGGGAAAGTGCTCACCGGTGACAGTTTTCAAACCGGAAACTACATTTTCCTTGGACTACTCAACCGAATTGTTTATTATGTTATCGAGATCATCAATAACTGATGCTTCAAAAGGAATGATGGATGATTTCTGGAAAATTAAACACAGTTTTTTATTCAAGCTTCGTGTGGCAAGGATCACGTCTATTTGGACAAACTGTTATTTTATCCTGTACAATTGAGGACTGGATTTATGATTCTGAGGAGATTGATACAGAAAAAATAATGTTAATGAATTTCTGTTTTTTCAAAACTATCCTAATTGAACCGATTATGGTGGGAGGATTCCGGTTACTGGTAATGGAATTTTTCAATACAGATTATTTTTTTCTCAGAATTATCTGTGGATCGGAATTATTTTTCTACTATCCTACACACCATAATTTCTTCACAGGAATATTTTTCTTCACCGGATACATCATATAATGCAGTTAATATGGCTGGAAGTTTTCAAATTTTATGGAATACTTTTTTAAATTCTGAATTTAAAATTCTGGCAGTATTATTTTCTTGGACAGTTTACAGAAATTTCATGGGCAGTATTCAGTTTTATTCAGTTCATGGTTTTTGGATAGTGGGAAGCAGTTTCCAGCAGTTCAAAACTGCTCCATACTTTAAGTTCGTGGGTCTTCAACCACGTAGGGACTCTAATCCATTTGTTATATTTCTGCTGAACAATCACTGCTTTCATCCGTGCCTTTTTCTTCATTTCTTGGCAAATTTTCTTCATTTTTCAATCATCTTCTATGGCTGCAAATCTGAACCAATTGCTGGCTGATCTTCACTTCACCGTGGATGAACAGGCTGCCTTCATTGAAACTGAATCCTCCAAGGATGTTTCCATAGCTGCAGATGTGGAATTCGGGTTGGTAGGAAAGATACTGTCCCCAAAATTGATCAATGAATCATCCTTCATTCGTGTTTTTACGAATATTTGGGCAGAAGAACGTGTGGAAATTTTCCCTCTCAAGCCTAGTGTCTTCCTTTTCAAATTTCCAACAGAAAAGGATAAACTCAATATCCTTAAGAGGGGGCCCTGGATTTTCGATGGTGAGCCTATTGTTCTTGTGCACTTTGTGCCCTCCATGTCTTTGGGGGAATATGAATTTAACAAGATGATTTGGTGGATTCGGGTATATGAGTTGGCATTGGACAAAATGATTATTGATATTGCAACGAAAATTGGAAACTGTTTTGGGAAAACAATTGCCATTTATGGACGACGTATTTCGGGAAATCTTGGAGACTATTTTCGACTTAAAGTGGAGCTTTCAGTCAACAAGCCTTTGCTTAGATGTGTGATGGTAGGACAGCATCTTGATGGAAGGAAACGAATCTGCCCTGTTCAATATGAAAAACTTAACAAGTTTTACTTCAATTGTGGACTTTTTGGCCACGAAATTGAATTATGTCCAACACAGTTGAATAAGGCTGCTACTACGACTCCATATGGCCCTTGGATGAGGGCCCCTATTGAGACAAAGAAGCCTTCGCAAGCACCAAGGCGTGGCATCATATATTTCCATCCGAACCCCTATGGAACATCTTCTTTGAATCGGCCAAAGCCTTGTCTTGAGGCACCAAAAGAGGTCCCTTTGTTGGCTGCGGATGATATAAATGTAGGATTGTCCGAGAAGGAATTGGATGTTATAGCATCTTTTGCTGATGAACTTGGGGTAACTTTAGGACAGCCTTCGATGGTGAATAAAGAAATTGATTCGGAGGTGTTTGAACAAGATGTAATTGCTGGAATTGTGAAGGGTATTGATGTAATCGAGGGGGCTGCTTTAGACAAAGGAAAGAATGTTGTTACTGATGGGGCGTTCCATGGAATTGATCCCGCATTAGTGGGAACGTTAGCGGCTCCATCTAGAATTGATCCCGGTGTTGGGAATGAAGTGACCAAGGAAGGGTTTGTTCTTGAGTTAGTTTGTACAACCACACCTATTGGTGTTGCGAAAAGGATGCTGGTTTTGATTATGATGCGAATAAGGATGTTGTTTCTGTTGATGCCGCGGAAAAGAATGCTGGACTTGATGCTACTGTGAAGAAGGATGCTGAATCTGTTGATGCTGTGAAAAAGAATGCTGGACTTGTTGTTGCTGCGAAGAAGGATGCTGAATCTGTTGATGCTGCGGAAAAGAATGCTAGATTTGTTGGGGCTACGAAAAAGGATGCTGGATTTGTTGATGTTCCAGATCTGCCTTCGAAGGAGACAGCCCCCAATGTTCCTAGTGTGGTGAAGACCAAGACTGCTTCTAAAATCAAGCATAAAGATGGAAATTCTGGGGCGGATCTTAGCACTACAGCCGGGGCAGAAGAGAACTTGATGGCTGCTGTTGCACCCCGAGTTGCGGGGACTTTCCGGCGTAAATCACTACCTGATCGTGTTGACGAGCATAAGACTACTGCTAGTAGAGATATCAAAATCCTTTGATGATGGAATTGAGAGCGAGAAGATGGATGATGTTAGTGCGGCTGCTCATACTCACAAGCGTTCTCGTCATGGAAAGCATTGCTCATCTTGAAGTGCCAAACGATCTCGCTCGGGGGCTGATCTTGTGGCTGCCAATGCTAATCCGAGCAATGGTGGTTTAGAAATGGTGGAGGCTTTCGGACAGCCCCGCCCGGCGCATTGAGGTTTTTATGTTGGAATTGTCAAGGGCTTGGGAACCCTTCGACAATTCGCGCCTTGAAGCACTATATGAAAATATTAAAGGTCCTGATGTTATCTTTCTTTGTAAAATTCACTTGAAAAAATCCCGTATAGACTTGTTAAACGGGTATTAGGAGTATATGGTTGTTTCTTTATTGAATGTGGTCAATCATGTACCGAGTTGGCTTTGCTTTGGATTAAAAATGTTGACTATGTGCTTTTCTCTTACTCTAAGATTCACATTGATGTAACAGTAACTTGTGATGATGATACTTTTCTGTTCACCGGCATTCATGGTCATTGTGACCGAGAATTAAAATTGTGAACATGGGCACTACTTGATCAATTACATGCACAATTTGATTTGCCTAGGCTTGTTGGGGGTGACTTGAATGAAATCCTATCCGATAATGAGTAGCAAGGCAGTCGTCTTCGGCCTCGCATTGATATACAACAGTTTCAGGATGTCATTGATCAGACACATCTTTTTGATATTTGGCCTATCTAGGGCTGGTTTACATGGTACAAGTCTAGCATTTTGGCACATCCTATGTGTGAATGCCTTGATCGATTCCTTGCCACTCCAGCTTGGATCGAATTCCATGTTTCACATAGGGTTACTACCGAATTTGCAGATAAGTCGGATCATTGCTTTATTGTTTTGGACACTCAAAGTACTACTCTATCACCATCTAATCACCATTACAATGAATATTTTAAATTAATGCTTGTTGGGCAAACGGGGATGCATGTCGAGAATAGGTCGTTCGTGGTTGGGACAATTCTAATGTCTCGACCCTTATCTAAAATTGCATAGGTGGGTGTTGTTCTTGATTCATGGCAGAAAGATAGGCAGACCAAATCTAATTCTCGAATTAAAGATCTATGAAAACAAATTGAGATCATTCTTAATGGTCGCATGGATGACAGTTCTTTGCAGGTCTTATCTAAAGCAAAAGTTGAATTAAAATGCCTCATTGATAAAGACGACGCATATTGGGCACAATGATCACGTGTACAATAGCTTCGTGATGGTAATAGAAACACAAGATTTTTCTATGCTTGTGTTACTGGTCGAAAGAAGAAAAATCACGTGCGAGGACTTTCAGGTTCGGATGGTATATGGTACAACAAGGTAGAAGACATACTTGGTATTACCCAAGACTATTTTGCCAGCCTCTATCAAACGGATACTTGTGTGCCTTTGTCTAAAATTCTTGATTGCATCTAGCCCTCTATTACAAAAGATATGAATGCAACACTTTGTGCTCCATTTACCAAAGAAAAAGTTCATCAAGCATTATTCTAGATTCACCCGTCCAAATAATCGGACATTGATGGTTTACCAACGAGCTTTTAGAGGAAATTTTGGGACATTATGGAAGATGATGTTCTCCAACTTTGCCTCGATGTTCTTAATGACAGGTTTAACATGTCCGAGGTCAACAAATCTATTCTGGTTTTGATCCCAAAAGTAGAAGATCCGGCATCGATGTGACAATATCGACCAATTAGCTTGTGTACTGTTGTATAAAAAGCAATATCTAAAGTTCTTATCAATTGTCTTAGACCGTTGATGCCGGTATGTATAGATGAAGAGTAGGCTGCTTTTGTTCAGAGAGGAGAAATCTCGGATAATATTTTGGTAGCTCATGAAAATTTTCATTATATGTAATCTTTGAAGAATGGACCGAATAAAGGAGTAGCATTAAAGCTTGACATAGAGAAAGCTTATGACCGTGTAGAGTGGGCGTTCTTATAGGCAGTGATGCTTAGACTTGAGTTTGATTCGCAGTGGGTTGAGTTAATTATGAGATGTATCACCATTATCTCGTATCAGGTCAGATTAAATAGTGTTTTGTCTGATGTGATTGTTCTTACTGGGGATAAGGCAAGGAGAGCCTTTCCTATTCCTATTTTGTACACAGATTTTGTCAATACTTCTTCACAATGCAAAGAGTCAAGGTACTATTTGAGGTATTCGAGCGAGCATGAATGGTCCTAGTATCACATATCTCTTGTATGGAGATGACAGTTTATTGTTTGTCAAGAATTATGTGGCAGAGATTACACGAGTGAAACAAATTATGGATGTTTATTCTTCTTCGTCTGGTCAAAAAACCAACTATGACAAGTTATTGATCTATTTCAACCCTTCAACATCTCAGTTAAGCCGTAATCGTTTTCAAGATGTTTTTCCTATTTAAGAGGTTGACAATTCAGGTCACTATCTTGGTATGCCTTTATTATTGGAAAGAACAAGTCTGTCAAACTTGGGTTTCTCCTTGATCGGGTATCTAAATGGGTGAGAGGTTGGACAAAAAATCTATTATCCTATGGTGGTCGAGAGGATTTCCTTAAAGCAATGGCTCAAGCATTGCCAACTTATGTCATGACATGTTAAATGATTCTCGATTGTTTTGTCACTCAGATTGTCAATGTGATGCACAATTATTGGTGGTCTGGTCGTATTTCTGGCAAAGGTTGGCCTATGGTTGCTTGGCAAAAACTTTTTTTGCTCTTAAAAGAGCAAGTGGTTTAGCATTCAAGGACCTTCATCAATTCAACATTGCTCTATTGGGTAAACAACTATGGCGTTTATTACCTGACCTACAATCTTTGGTTTCTCGTTCTTTCTTGCAAGTATTTTGTAGGACGAAATGTACTAGATGCGAGAATTGAGGACAAGCCATTCTATGCTTGGAGATCTATCTTCAATGCTATGCAACAGCTCTGAAATGGTTTTTTTGGCAGATTGGTATTGATAGTGCTACTCCCATTTTCAAAGAAAATTGGGGAGGAGCACAACGGGTCTATCTCACAGAGAATTATGCTGATAGCCAACCTGCTCCATTGAGTTGTGGTGAATTTATGATTCCATCATACAATGAATGGGATATTCACAAAGTCTACCATGTATTCACATCTACAAATGCTGAGGTTATCCTTTATTGTGCTATTGCAAACAAATGTTTGAATGTTCTAATTTGGGGTAACCATTCTAGTAGAACTTATTCCACTCGATCGGGATACGTATGGTTAATGAGACAGTACCATGTACCGACACCTCCTCTGAAGCTGTGGTATACATGTCTAAGCTCAAGGTTCTTCCAAAGATCAAAGACTTTATCTAGCGGGTTGCACATGAAGCTCTTCCAGTTAATGCACGTATTAAAGTGCATAATCCTAGAAATTGTTGTACATGCATTGAGAGATTGTTCTTCTACTATGGAGGTTCATAGATTTTCAAGTTACTTGGGGAAGCTCTTGCTGACCGATTATCATCCTGTTTTGAATGGCTTGAGCATTATGCAACAATCGTTACAGAAGACATGTTTGTTGCGTTTGTTGTGCTTCTATGGAATGTATGAAATAGACGTAATACGTTAGTCCATGATAAAAAAATTACAGCATGCATTCTTCTCTGTGGAAAATGCACAACATTTACACAAAGAATATAATGGTGCCTCAATCGCTCCATTACCTTATAGTTTTCCACAAGCTTGAGCATCATCAAAGTGGACTAAACCTACGTTGGGCACAATAAAGATATCAGTAGATGGTATAGTTCAGTATCAAATAGGACATGGTGCGATAGGTATTCTAGCACGGGATCACAATGGCCTAGTTTTAGCAGGATGTGTGCTGACTTTGCCTAGAGCGACCTCAGCAAAGACAGTCGAGAGTCATGCTTTCTACTCAGTAATTTTATTTGCATTGGATCAAGGTTGGCCAAGGGTTTTGATTGAAGGAGATGCAGCAAATGTGGTGAATATGCTTCAATTTAAAACTCAAGGTAGATCGACATTAGCACAATCTATGACTAAGGCGAGGGATCTTCTGCGATGACATCATCATCTATCGGTTGCCTACATACACCGGTCAGCTAATATGGCAGCCCATAATTTAGCACGTTGGGCATTTACTGAAGAACAATGTAATTATTTTTATTTTGAATGTCCGGATTGTATTGAAAACGTTGTAATTGATGATTCTATTAATGGATAATGTTAGTGAGTACTATTTTCCCCTTATGGGTTGGCATTAGGTTCTCTAATGTTGATTGTAGATGGGGATTTTAACGAAGCCCGTATTTCTCTAAAAAAATATAGGTTTCAACCTAAATCATAACAAATCATGTGAAAGGGGTAAAAACTTAGGTTGGGTGGTGTAAGTCTCGAAACTCACAGCCAAATTTCGAAACTCATAACAAGTATGTGTAATGATAACATTTCCGGTTGCAATCTAAAATGTTACCATTTTATATAACATTTTAGGTTGCAACCTAAAATGTTACCAAAATATATAACATTTTTTGGATGCAACCTAAAATGTTACCATTTTATATTTACATTTTAGGTTGCAACCTAAAATATTACCAAAATATATAATATTTTTGGTTACAATCTAAAATGTTACCAAAATGTATAACATTTTAAGTTCTAACCTAAAATGTTACCAAAATATATAACATTTTAAGTTCTAACCTAAAATGTTACCAAAATATATAACATTTTTTCTTGCAACCTAAAATGTTACCTAAAATATTTAGGTTGGAGTCTAGTCGAGTTTCAAGTTCTTTAACTCTTTAATGGTAATTTTGTTAATTCCGAACTAAAACTAAAATTTTCTATTGGTTAATGGAGATTTCTTAGAGTATATGAGATTTCTATTGGGTAAAAACTTAGGTTGGGTGGTGTAAGTCTCGAAACTCACAGCCAAATTTCGAAACTCATAACAAGTATGTGTAATGATAACATTTTCGGTTGCAATCTAAAATGTTACCATTTTATATAACATTTTAGGTTGCAACCTAAAATGTTACCAAAATATATAACATTTTTTGGATGCAACCTAAAATGTTACCATTTTATATTTACATTTTAGGTTGCAACCTAAAATATTACCAAAATATATAATATTTTTGGTTACAATCTAAAATGTTACCAAAATGTATAACATTTTAAGTTCTAACCTAAAATGTTACCAAAATATATAACATTTTAAGTTCTAACCTAAAATGTTACCAAAATATATAACATTTTTTCTTGCAACCTAAAATGTTACCTAAAATATTTAGGTTGGAGTCTAGCCGAGTTTCAAGTTCTTTAACTCTTTAATGGTAATTTTGTTAATTCCGAACTAAAACTAAAATTTTCTATTGGTTAATGGAGATTTCTTAGAGTATATGAGTATTCTAAACTTGATTTTAACAAGTTAAATCCGGAATAAGGTATTTGAAGAAATAGCTTATTTTCAAGTTCTTTAACTCTTTAATGAATGATTTTGTTAATTTCGAAATAAAACTAATATTTTTTTATTAGGTAATGAAGATTTCTTAGATTATATAAATAATCCAAACTTGATTTTAACAAATTAAACCCAGAATTAAGTAATTAATGAAAGAAATGGCTTATTTTCAAGTTTTTGTTCCTTTCAAAGTTGGGTGACCTCTATCAGACACAAATATTTGCAAAGATTGAGAACATAGAGGTGCATTACTTTTATTTTCAGAGAGCAAAAAAATGCTGGTTGTTTTGGCACGTGCTGTGAATAAGAATATGGCACTAATGTTTTTTCATTATTCAGGGATTGAACCATTTTGATGGGATTCTCGAGGAGTAGAAGAAGCTTCTGTTGGAAAATCCTCTTGTTCTTCCTCTTTTTGGGAATTTGCGCTACCTTCAGAATTTTCACCTTTATAAATTCAACGATTTTTTACAAAAATTATACTTGTATTTGTAGGCCGAATAAATGTCGATCTTATCTTTTAAAAGGACATGTGGGTCAAGAGATAAATCAACTTCATTCTTCTTAAAAATGTAAGGACTCAAGCATATGAAAGAGAAGTTGAGACGCTATGGCTCTTCGTGACAAACGATACTAGTTAGAGGAAAATGATTTTCAAGATGTTAGGAGTGATATTATTTCGATATTGGTGAAGCCACCAATAATCGATATCTCAGATTTTGGATGCTTTTCCACTTCAAGAGCGAAAAAATCAACGAAAAAATCAAGAGACAATAAGGTGAAAGATTATCTTTAAAATCAAGATGAATGAGGCTATTATCATCATATTTGTTAATAGAAATGGTTTTGTATTCATCCAAAGGGCCTTTATTTTCAACACCTGAAGCAAATGCAATTGTTTCAGGAGAGAGAAAACGTTTCTTATTCATAACATAAGATTTAATGCCTATGATCTCCGTAGACAAATTTTACTCGCATTCAAAAGAGTCATTATTATAAAAGACTAGAACAAGTTTTTAATAAATGCTAGATTCAATTTTCAGAAAATCAATCCAACATCAAGTCGTAAAAGTAGAGAGAATTTTAAAGTTATAGGTTGAGTTGAGAAGGAAATTCATGTTAGCAACATGTTCTTTATGAATTTGATCAGTTGTAGTAATTAAGATAAAAAATTATTTTTTCATGATCGCTTCTAAAACAACGATCATCAGAAGATGACTTTGATTCAAGGGTTATAGGACATTTAGTGACCATTTGGGCATTTTGGTGTGACATAACATACATTTTAGGACTACGCCTCTAGATTTTTTACTTATGCGTTTTAATTGTCGAAAATTGTGTTACAAGTGCATGATCATATGCCAATTATGTTTGTTCATCGATAGGAGCATGTTGAGAAATTTTGGAATCGATAAGGGGGAGTTTTAGAGTATCGGTAATACTCTTTAAAGTACCAGTACAACACTTACCGTATCGTTATGGTTCTTGGCTACTGGTACTGGAAAATTCCCGAGTATCGGTAATGATCCTCATGTACCGGTATGAATGCTCCTCACGTACCGGTCCCCTAACTTCCATGTTCCAATTGGATAGATTCTTTTGCACCGACTGGGCTAATTTTTGACATGCAAACATGATTATAATTAAATTTCATATCAGCGTAATTTATTTTTGTTTTACTCATTAAGTTTTTGGTATTTATAATTTAGTCCCTAATACCTCAATGTAATTAAATTGAGCATGTTTAAGGAATCTGATTTCGGTGAAAATTTATACACTGCCTAATTAAGAAACATATGATCTAAATGTGCATCTAGATCAATGTTATGTAACTTGCGCAAAACGTTATAACATAGTTGTGTTTTTTATCCGGTCGAATCATGATCACTTTAGTAATGAGTGTGACATCTATTACTCTGGTCTTTTCCTTATGGAACAGGTGATGGATGTAACAAATTAATCTGTCTTTCCCTTACTAGACTTGATATAACATCTCATGTTAGTATTGTGAGTCAATATATGAGTGACCTTAGAGAAGAATATCTAGAAGCAGTCAACAAAATTCTGAGGTACCTAAAGATGACTCATGGACATGGTTTAATTTTCAAAAAAAAAAATGAAGAAAGGTCAGTAAAAATTTCCACTGGTTCAAGCCGCATTGGAGAATTGACTGATAAGAGATCTACCAGTAGATATTGTACTACTAGTAGATATTGTACGTTTGTATGGGACAATTTGGTCACTTGGAAAAGAAAAAGAGTTGTCAGTGGTGTCTCAAAGTAGTCTGAAGTCGAGTATAGAGCCATTGCACTTGGTATGTGTGAGATGATTTGGTTACAGTTGCTTACTAAATTGAGTTTTGATGATAACAAAGAGTTTGAATTATATAGTGACAGTCAATCAGTGAATATTATAATTAAGAATCCATTCCATCATGATAGAACAAAGCATGTAGAGATAAATTGACAATTCATTTCAGAGAAGGTTAATAGTAAAATGGCGAAACTCATGCTTGTGCCTTCTAAAGATCAGCTTGCGAATATACTCACCACGACACTTTCAAAAGCAACCTTTGATGAGTTTACATCCAAGCTGGGACTATACAACATATACTTTATAGGTTGAGGGGGAGTGTGGATTATGTTGGAATAAGTCCTAATGTACTTGTACATTGTGATAGTTTAGATTTACACTCGACTCTTTTCTAGTGTATATACAGATGAATTAGTTATATAGAATTAATAGTATTCTTGTAGTCAAACTCTTTATGCAAAGTCTTTAAAAGAGCTCTATTTGTAATACGACATAATATAATACAAGAAAATAAGAGTACTCAAATGGAGACTCTTCACCATAAACTTGTACATTTCTACAATATTGATTTGTATGGTAGTGTTATGGAAGTTATTATAACCAATTTGAATCTAATTGTTCTAAATCACAACCCAATATGACAATCTAAGTTTTAACAAGTCTGACTCGTACTGGTATTTGACCAATCTGACCTAAAATGTTCAATTCTTTTGACCTGTAGCCCTGTTGATTATGATCAAACCTTTGACCATGATGTTTAGTAAATTTTGAAGATTGTACCGTTTGATCCAACGGCTTATCCGAATGAACTGGTGATCAGCTTTTTAAATCAGATAAACTGATTGAAATCAGCCAATCACAGTCCTATATGATATAATAGCCTTGGTTGCACGAATATTAAAAAGATATCGGTACAACTTTTCAAATGACCGACCACTGAAAGTTGTTTGAGAGAAGAAAAATGAGTAAGCTGTGAGTTGAAAATCAAAATCAATCATAGAAAATGGCATTCTCAACTTGTTCAAATTCCATGAAGGTTGAAAAAACAAAATCCATAAAATTACTTCATCACTCAACTTGAACACCGAGTTCATAGTATATACCAAAATCATAAATGCAAAAACATGGCGACAAATGCCATTAAGTCCATAAAATGACTACAAAATGAACATGGTACTGACCCTATATTTCTGGCCATAATGACTAAGCAACTCAACGCTTTCCACCGCCACCACCTAGTTTAGGACCTTTTGGTGCACCACCCTTCGAAATGCTACCCTTGCCCTGTGTCTTCTGTTGCTTTGCAGCTACTTCAGCTTTCTTTGCCTTCTTTTCATCCTTAGTTTTCTTGATTCTTTCCTTGATTTCTCTGCAGAATTAAGACGATATCAAAGTATTCCCCATAAATACAAAGCTTAATACATGAAAATCAGAAATGACAATTATGGGATGGAACTTATATGCCAAACAGAAAAACACACCGGAGAGCAGCTTCCCTGGCAGCATCACGAACTTCGGGTTTCTCACTTCTCTTCTTCTGGATAACCTCTAAAGTGGCACCAACAATGGATCGGGAGTAAGGCTTCTTGGTGGTACGTCTCCTCTTCTTAACAGCCTCTTGGGCTATATCCTAACTGCATGTAAACAAAATTGAAATAAATCACTGGGCTTGGAAATGATAAAACACAAAAAGGCAGTCAGCTCTAATAAGGTACTTTAACTCATGCAATCTAGTTTCAACTTTATCGGACCATAAAAGAACACAAAAGAGATGCCTAAAATGGTTCTTTTTTTATTCATTTTATACCGAACATGAATATGTAGTCATAAAATCTTATTACTTAACAAACACAATCATTGCTCTTATAATGTTGATACTCACCTTCTTATGTTGCTTCCTATACATGGCTGTCCATGTAAGTTTTGATGGCTTCAGACGGTTGTGGAAGTACCTCTTGCATTTTGAATTCGAAAAAAGGAAGACCTAAAAGAATCAATGAAGACGACTCTTCATTACAAATGCAACTATTCGATATTAACTGCTTCGAATCATAGCTCAAAGAAAATTTACCTGAGAATCCGAACGAACAAATCTGATACCTCTCCCAGGGTAAATCTTGGCACCACTAAATCTGCAAAGCTCCGTCCTAACATGCCAAAATCACACAGTTTAGTACGAGATTTGGGATATTAAAAATATAAAATCATTATGCATTATGCAAAATGCAAGAGAGACTATTGACAATAACGAATTCTACAAGGTGATTTTAAACAAAAATCCAACGTATACGGATTCACCAGCCTAAACTATCACGTGATTAACTAAATTAAACAATTATAACAATAAAAAAGAGGATTCCGTTTGCAGTTGAAATGAACACTAGCATATTGGAATGACATTAGCTGCCAAAATCTCAATGCCGTAACTAAAATATAATTCCAGTTCCACTCACATAGCTAAGAACTGATTTTATTTTTTTCCCATCAAACTTCAACATCCAGTAGTTTTTATTCTTTCATTAATGCAAAACATCCAGCTTCGATAAACTGATAAAATCTCAAATCAAAATTAACCGACTAAAGTTTAACACTTCAAAAACGAAACTTTAACAATCTGTGCAACGAGAAGATGGACAGAGAAAATAGAAATTTTACGAGAGAGATGGGGAGATGAAAGGTTAATTCCTGCTTTAAAGTTCTAACTACAATGAAATGATCATTAATGCTTAATGTTTAAACTAAAGCCGATGAACATGAATTCAATAGTTAAATTTCAAGCAGGCAGAAATACAACAAAATAAAACCAAAAGCAGATCTGGCTGTAAACTTTTTTTTTCCATAATGAAAGGAAAGTTTTTTCAAGATCAGAAAATTAAATTTCGATTATGGAAAACTTAAAAGAAAATAAATGGAAATGTAGAGAAGAAGCGTACTTGAGAACCATGGCTGCTGCCGCTGTTTCTCTGTTCCCTTTGGTATTGAAGCCCTAGTCGGCGCTGCTATGTGTATTAAGGGTTTTGAAGAAACAGCTCTTATATTGGTTTTGAATTACGGGATCACCCTGAACGGGCTGCAAATGGAAGGATAAACAGGATACGGACCAAAGCCCAATACCTAAAAACAAAGGCATTTGTTACTCATTTATATGTTTACTTACACGTGTTTAAAAAGTCATTTCAATTGAAATTGGGTGAGTCTGCGCTACAATATCTAAAATATGAATAAAAGACTGACGTGACGGTTTCTTTATTTTATTCGATTACCAACTTAAAATGTTATATATATAAATAATAAGTTCGGTTACAGCCTAAATTGTTATAATTTTGGATAACATTTTAAGTTGTCTTTTCTAATCTAAAATGTTATATGTATTGGTAACATATTAGGTTGCGACCTAAATTGTTATGATTTTGAATAATATTTTAGGTTGAAACTTAAAATATTACACACTCCAACCTAAATTGTTATATTAGATTTGATCGTCCCAAAATAAAAATATTTCACGACAAGTGTCAAAACTTTGCTCTAAGTTTCGAAACCTACCCAGCCTAAATCCACATTTAATTGAATATCAAAAATTCTAACTTAAAAGAAATATCACAATTTTCATCAATCACCGAATTACGGGTTTGAATTGTTAAAATCAAGTTTAGATTACTCATATACTCTAAGAAATCTTTATTACCCAATAAAAAACCTTATGTTTAGGTCAGAATTAACAAAACCACCATTAAGGAGTTAAACACGAGCCTACAAAGAGCATGCAATCAGAGAAACGCATAAACTTTACAGGGGGGAAATCATAAGGTTAGGCATTACTTGGCGAACATCTTCTGCATGTATTGTGTAGGATAGTGAGAGGAAGTCTGAATTCCCCAAGTACTTATAACCTGAAGTAAGTATTATCAGGTCAGAAAAAGGACTCCATGGTAAAAAGCAAGGCAACAAGCTAAAGCTTATGAAGAGGGAGATTACATTTATCATTAAAAGAAAAAAAATCAAGGGAAAACTTACCTCCTTGTCTTTATCAGTGAGGGTGGGCAAATCAATACGATTTTGAGATGCATGCAAAGTGAACAATGACCCAGCCAATGTTGCAGAGTTTTTTTATCACACAAACCACATCATTTCCTTTTACCTCACTAACCTGCACAATTTCAGTGGCAAATTTTAGGAAATAATAGGTGCATATGAATTCTCATTGTAAAGTTAAAATCCCCAATTAATCAACCAACAAATAGGCAGTTAGGTAAAAGTAAAATATCTTGACAAAAACACAGAGATAGAAGCACTCATATCTGGTTCCACTTTACTCACCTCCAGCCATACAGATGTGGTTTCACTCCCAGTAAACAGGTACTGGCCG
This sequence comes from Hibiscus mutabilis, assembly GCA_019671005.1. Lineage (NCBI taxonomy): Eukaryota > Viridiplantae > Streptophyta > Magnoliopsida > Malvales > Malvaceae > Hibiscus > Hibiscus mutabilis. The sequence goes on along the minus strand of CM033739.1, from coordinate 27,660,829 downwards.
ATAAAATAGTGTCTCCCTTCTTCACTGCCTGCAAAAACAGATTGGGTGACTTTATCATAATGGTTGCACAAAGAAACAGGACAACCACCAGCACATACGAATTCCTTTGAGCTATACGAAAGAAAAAAAAAGACAAGTTTCCTGTATCAATAACCCATAATCATCGTGCACAGGCCAATGTTTGCCTCCCAACCTGTAATTTAGGAAAACCAGTATATAAAGGCTGTTAACGTACAAAAGAATTAGACATCCAAGGGACATTACGCTTTAAACTTCAGAACCAAAGTGCAAGAAGACGAGGCTTATGCAGTTACTTTCACAAAGCAAATAACATGGGATATACAAAATGCAATGGGAGGTAGTGAACTAGCTCTGTACCTTTGACAATCCATCAAAGTTGATTGGCGATAATTCCGAAGAGGCCTCTTGCCCTGCATCCGGTGTCAAAATAACCATAGCATCTGCCTGAAGCGAGATGGCTTTCTCACTTTCTCACTTTTATTAACAACCTGCATCTCAGCACCTACGGTATCCCCAACATAACCTGGAAAAAGAAATAAAATCACTTTATTTCTTAAATTCCATCAAAGGAGTCAAAGGATACAATCTGTACTACAGTAACAAAAAAACCCCATTTTTTGCCACACTAAAGATTTTGTGACAGTCAACTCCCTTCATCTGGAGTAAGGCACAATATTACTAACAATTCACATAAAAAAAAGATAACCCTGCTGAACACAAAGTTTACATTTTACAATAAGACGGACATTTCTCCAAGGAAGCAAACAAAAGTAATAAAACTAACAAATCCAACCCAAAAACGAAGAATAAACCGCACAAAGCTTCTTAGTGAGCTTAACAGCTGCCTTCAAATTTTCTAAAGTTTCCTGATGATATTCCTGATCATGCCACGAGAAATCAAACCTAGCCACTGCCCAGAAATTTAAAAAGAAAAAAGTAAAACTGAAGTTTGACTCAACAACTTCCAATAATAATACAGTAATAATTCAGTAACCATAATAACAAAAATAATGAAGATTGAAGCAGCCATTAGAGTACCAGACATTCCAGCTTTAAGGCAACCGGAAATAACTTCCACGGATCGAGATTTCGGACCCAAAGTTCCCACTATCTTCGTCATTGCCGGAAAAAAAGCTCTGAAAAAAAAAAGAACACAAAAGAATCAAACTCCAAATCTACACGGATCCGATCAGCTTCCTCGTAAAAACAAAAGCTAAAAACAGACTGAGTTGGAATTGAAAGCGAAAACTTACAGCCTTGGATGGTTCCAGGATTGAAGCCATCCTGATTGGTTCTTCGAGAAGCAGATGAGTGGAATGCATTTTTTGGCCTATTAAATAAAACAAAAATAAATCGATTTCCCTTATTCTTTTTTCCCCTTTTTCTCTTGACAGAGAATCTTTTGATCAAGAGGTTTTGCGTTAAGAGGACGAAGGGAGTTTCTTTTCTTTCTTGGGGTTCCCAAAAAACTATAAGCTTTGAAACCAAAGAATATGCTTTTGTTGTGAGAGTTAAACTTCCTTTCGTGGTAGAATGAAGTACATGAGCTGAAACCTGGTTCCTCTACAGCCTTGCGACTTTTTCTCTTTTCTTATTTCTCCGTCTTGGGTCGGGTCATGATTGGATCCGAAATATTCTACTTTTGCTTGTGCAAATTTTTTCTTCCTATTTTCAATCTCATTTTCTAAAATTCAATTTAAATATTTTGAACCAAATGATATTTAAAAAAAGGGCTTAAGGTCAGTAAAAAAAATTTAAAAATTAGTTATGTCCTCATATAATTTTTTCATTTAACGTATCACTGATCAATCAGATTATTATAATTTAAATTGTGATTAATTAATCATCTCGTAATGTTTGACCATTATAATTAATCCTTTTAAGGAAGGCTTAAGGTGAATTTAGCTTCCAGTAAAAAATTTAAAAAATTAGTTATGTTCTCATATAATTTTTTTTTCATTTAATGTATCACTCGTAATTCAAATTACAATCAATCCGACTATTATAATTTAAATTGTGATTAATTAGTCATTTCGTAATGTTTGACCATTATAATTGATCTTTAACTCACAAAAACTTGTTAAGATGACGACACATGGCACACCTTAGAAGAGTCACGTCATAAAATTGTAAATTTCATAAAAAAATCTAAAAAATATATTCAAAAGTATATATATTTAAAATTAAAAACAAAAAAATATATAAAATATTTAAAATTTTAAAAATATATAAAAATAAAAATTATATGAAATCGTAAAAAATATAAAACTAGTTAAAATAATTATTTAAAAAATAGAAATAGTTAAAACCCCATTGGTTGCCATGTTAAACTTGGTCGGATTCACGTCTGTCTCTGTAAATGGGGGTTCTGAAATTCTATTGTAACACCTATTCCCGTGAACGTACACCGGACACGAGTCGAAAATGTCACAACTTTTTTAAAACATATTTTTTAACCAAAATCTGGGGTGATTTAAAAAAGTTTGGAAAAGCTTCCCAGTGGTCACCTATCTTAATTTTCTATAACCCAAGCACACTTAACTTTAAGTAATACTGATATAAAATATTTATTCGAGTTTCGATTATAAAATTCTTACATAAAGTATACAGACATACTAAAATAATTTATTTTATAAAAGGTTTCTAATAAAATTATTTGATATCTAATTCGTATAAAATATATCAAATTAGACTATTTAACACCAAACTATAGATATAATAATCAATTTAAAACAGTTTACGCCACTATTATAGGCCCCGATAATTACTTTAACAAAATAGACAGATTTATTAAATACATGCCACTATTAAACATACAAAAGACAGATGTCATAATTACCGAAATACATGTCGATTATCTTCTATACAGAACGATGATGAAGCAAAGGCTGTCATCTACTAATCCCGACCACCTACGTGTATAACATAAATACACGCTGAGTATATCTCAGTGAGGTATAGAAATATGTAACATGAAAAATACGGTATAAAATTATTTGTTGTATGAAATAGCTGTATTAGGCATGATATTTGGTAAAACATGATACTCATGTAATGAACCTGTATTGTAAAATTTTATGGCCCAAGGTAAATATCAAGAGACGAGTAAACGAGTCGTGTACTCCCAGAGTACTAGCCACTTTCCTTAGGTGCAAACGGTGGACACAATTAAGTGCCAAATAACTATGGACACAATTAAGTGCCAGATAGACTCTTATGGTATACCACAATACTGTCATACTTAATATTAAACTACCAAGGGCAACATTTAAAACAATTCCTGCAAAATGGCAAGAAATCCCAATAACAGTTTATATCATGTAGAACATGTTCATACTGGAGCAGTTCATACATCCCAATTACAGTTTATATCATATCATCAAACCTTTATTTTATTAATCAAATATACGTTAAGCTTTTTAACTTAACTGCCTGCATAAATGCATTTCATATATTATAGCCCAAATTACAAAATTATGTGATGCTATATTACGCGAGTCATCATGACACCGTAGTGTTTATGACGCCGTAATGTCTGCATCGCCGAAGCGACTGAGATGAGTACGTACTCGAGGACGCTCTTTGCTCCTCATAATCGCACATTTTGTGCTAACAACACCGAAGTGTCTGAACAACGCCGTAGCGTCTAAGTCGACACCGAAGTGTCTAAACATCACCGAAGTGACTGAAACGCACCGTAGTGCTAGGACGCGGCTACTAAGACTCTATGGATATCCAACTATACCAAATACTTCACAATAATACTTGGGCAAAATCAACATTCCATGTTCAAAGCATCAATATAAATCATAATTGTATGTATATATATCAAAAGTCATAATATCGTTCTTACTTTATCAGTAGGAAATTCGATAGCGTTACTGGCTTATCCACATGCATAAAAGCATTTCATGAATTATAGCCCAAAGTACAATTTCATGTGAACCTATGGTATACGAGTCATCATAACGACATTGTAGTGTCTACAACGCCGTAGCGTCTAATGGTGAGTACGTACTCGAGGACGCCCTCTGCTCCTCATTATCGCACCTTTTGTGCTAGTCGACACCGAAGTGTCTAAACAACACCGTAGTGTCTGCAACGCCGTAGCGTCTGATGTTAACACCAAAGTGTCTAGAATGCACCGTAGTGCTAGAATGCAACTGCTAAGACTCTATGGATATCCAATTATACCAAAGACTCTAGCACTAGTACTCGGGCATAACAATATAATATTTTCACATTCAATATCCAATCCCCCAATACTATCATTCATAATTCGATAATGGGCAGTTCATACACAAAATCTAAAATTCGATTTATCTTAGATAAATCATTATGCCATATCAATGTATCATACATGCCATTTAATATCTCATGTCATTTACATAACTTTGATCAACATACATTTTCATTAATATCAAGGTCAATTTTTCTCAAGTCTCCCTCATATCACATATATAAAATAAGTAAAAATGCACTCACTCATATCACATATATATATAAATAAGTAAAAAAGCACTCACTCACATCACAAATATATAAATAAGTAAAAATGCACTCACCTTGGCCTTGTAATGAAGTCAACATTATCACTTGATCTCACTCCCGACCTTTTCCTTTCCATTTTTGTTAGTACGGTCTCAATTCGTATCGAAAGCTACATTACAAAATAACGTATACCATTTCAAGTATATGTTAGAACATATTCACTCTAAATATAATAATGGAAAGTAAATAAAATAACTATCCATTAAATATATAATTGATCCGATAAAGTTTCTTATATTTGAATCACATTTTTCTCATATTTTACCTTAAGCTTTCAACCTTTACTAAAATACTTATTTTAGTCCCTAAGGACTTTTTTTCAAGCTTCAAATAGTTAATTTAAGCTTGATCCTTACATTTTTCATCCTTTATACTTTAGGACCTAAACTTTGAAAAGTTCCATTTTTGCTCCCTAAACCTCAAGCCGATTTGCCTTCTTGGTTCCCAAAGGTATGTTTTTTTTTTATCCAATTAATCCATTTCATATTTTTCTACTATTTTTCCTTTACTTTTGCTTAGTAGCCGAATTGGTCCCTTGTATTCTACAAATTGCCGTTTTGGTCCCTAAGTGAATACAAGCTTCTATTCACTTCAAAATCAACATCTAAATCACTTAAATAAATTTTTTCCAACATAGTACTCTTCAAATACCTAATTTTCACATTTCAACCCTTTTTTTCTCTAATTTGTTGAAATAGTCACCAATTTACAATTCAAGGATTCTAGCTTTAAAACTTTGCAATTAGGCCCCCAATCATCAAATATAAATCATAATCATCACTTAAAATAAAAATCAGAATTTGTCCTCTTCTTATACACCATTGCCGAATTGGTTATCCACTTTTGACAAATTGTCAAAATGGTCACTAGCTCAAATAATCACCGATTTAGCATTCTAACTTCATTTTCATGCCTCAAACATCACTAACCAAAAAAATACATTTCAAACTCCAAAAATCAGAATTAAACCCCTAACTTTAACACTTTGCTGAATTAGTCCTTTAGGGTTTTGATTTCAAACAACAAATCAAGCTTGCTAGATTACTAACTCATCATCACAAACCCTAATTCAAGTTTGGATCCCTAAACCCTAATCTTCTTCAAGGCTAATAAATTGTTTAGGGTTTAAATCCTAATTCAAAAACATGAATCCAACATCATTCTTGCTTGATTTCAGCATAAAATCGAACATAGATTCATAAAATCATAAAACCCCCAAATTTGAACATAAACCCTAATTTCTTTCTCATATCAAATCTTATCAATCAAGCATGAAATAATGAATAATTTACATCAATAGATAGATATTGAAGAGAAGAACAACTTTGTAGTTCGGAAGATTGCCTAAAAACTGAGTTTCGAGGCTTAAATCGAGCTTGTAAGATTTCCTCTTCTTTCTCCTCTTTCTCCACGGTTTGGGAATGAATTTTTGGATGATAACTCTTCATATATAATATATTTATGCCACTTGTATAAATAAAAATGAATTTTTAATTCGTTTTATTCTAATTTACCAAATTGTCCTCCAACTGATTTCATATTTACTAGTTTACCATTTTGTAAAATTATAACTAAACTTATTTGGATTCCAACCAACCACTATTCATCCATTAAAGAAATCTCAAAATTCCTTCCATGTCCCTTTTTTGATGAAAAGACCAAAATACCCTTTACCAATCAATTTTTTTACAAAATTGTCATTCTAGGCAATTTCAGTCAAATAAATTTAATCCACACATTTAAATCTCCAAACATCCATAAAATAATATGTTATAACTCTTCCAAAGTCTATAGAATCATCTTCAAAATTTTAGCTTGATCTGATTTACCGATAAATGCCGAGAGTTTTATCGGTTACTAAATAAATTCCTTAATCAAAATAAATCATATGATTCATCCTAAATCGAACTAAAATATTTAAAAAACTTGGAAATGAATTTTAATACATTTTTTATCATATGGTAAAATTTCATATTTTTTTTAGTTTGATCCGGGTATCCGAATTCCACTTAAACTTTGACTGTGATTTCCCAATAATCGAAATATCGGATCAAGCCAGTAATTCCACATTCGGTCCACACCAATAGGTGCTCTATCTATTTATGAAATAAAACACCTAACTTTTAGGAGATTACAACTTTGGTCCTTCAACTTTTCATATTTTGACTTGTACCCTACAAGCTTTGAAAACTTATCATTTTAGTCACTAAACTTTAACCTTGAATTCCCATTCCAATTTTCCTTGGATTTTAACCAAATTTTTGCTAGTATCTTATTTTACTCGTTCTCATCACATGACACCTTAAAACCTCAGAATTTCTTTTCTACAGTCCATAATTAAGAAAATCCTAACTTTTACATTTTTGTCATTTCAGTCACTAAGTAAACTTTTAAGCAATTATCTTAGCACTAAATGGCCCTTAAACAGTACTGTAAATTTTGGGGTATTACATCTGTTGCATGTTGGTTGATGCGTATACTTTTCTTTTTTGCACGCGTTGCCGTTATGACTTGTATTGTTTTTTGTTGCATGTGCTACTGTGGGAGAGATCTGACCACTGGAGAGGATCAGAATGATCGATCATAGGAGTCAGACGCACGCGTGGTGTCAGTCGCAAAGTCGCGCGTGAGCGCTTGGGGAGAGCAAGAGAGCCGAGCGTGAGCGCGTGCGAATTTTGGAACATTCCCTGCTTCGAACCTTTGCTGTTTGATATGCCCCGAGATACAAGGGCTGGGGTGATGCGATGCTAGGATAAGGATGGATGCTGGGGTTTCCTCCCATCTGTGTAATCTTTACCATTTGATCATGTTCCTAGATCTGACGGTCCAGGATGAGTTGTGCATAGAAACAAAGGATAATTAGGATTTTGGTGTTAGGGTAGATTTGGGTCTATTGGGATAGACTTTTAATAATAAATTTTTGAGGTTTTATGTAATTGGATTGTTTTTAATAAATATTTGGGCTTTTATTTAGTTAATATTATTTGGTTGCTTTTGTTTTTGTTTAATATAAATAATAACAACAATAATAGATAATATAATAATATAATAATAATTATACTATTATAATACTACAATAATAATATGATAATAATAATAATAATAAATGTCTTTTTTTCCTTTTTCTTCTTTTTTCCAAATCGTGCCAACATATAATAATACTAATAATAATATTTTGGGGTTTTTAAATGGAAAATAGCATACAATATATTTACAAAAGCCAGTATTAACAAAAACATAAAACAAGTTAATACCCCTGATAGAATTAGCGATTACAAACACCAGACCCTTTCGCACCCAGCGATTATTGCCATGCCCACTGTCGAGCCATTTCACACACACACACCTATTGTATGCCTCGACTTATTGTTGCAAGGCCATCACCCATGATTTGACCAATAATTCCTTAAACCGAATTCAATCTAATATTGATGTGGGTGTTGATTTGATTCAGCACCATTATTGACGCAACTGGTGATTGAAATACAGTTGTTGTACGATGATGCAAGAGCGTTGATTCGTTTGGGTAAATTTAACCCAACGAAGAAGGTGAATACGATAAAAGGTTCTATTTGGGACCGACGTTTCTCGAAGAAGGCGACTAAAGCACCATGGCAGCAAAAGTGGCTCACGAAAATGGGGGTCGAGGCTTTAAAACTCTTTTCTCGACAATTCCAGACCAATACAGTGGTTACATGTAGCTCATGAAAACGGGTTTAATGTTTAACGGCAAGATACATTCGAGTGAACATAAGTTCACACAACAAAAATATAAGTGACCATAACATTCATTGTTTGAAATTGGTGACCAAATGTATGCACCTACTAAACGTAAGTGGCCATTTTAGTGTTTACCCTATTTTTTATGCCTTTTAGATCAACTTCACGTTAACGTTTAGCGGCAAGAAACTTTGGAGTGACCATAAGTTTACACAACGAAAACATAAGTGACCATAGCATTCATTTGTTTGAAATCGGTGACCAGAAGTATACACTTATTAAACGTAAGTGACCATTTTAGTAGTTTACCCTTAGTTTATTTACAAAATTTGTAATTTTATAAATACGACATGTGTGTCGTGCCCTTATTTATTTTTATTTTAAATTCTTTTCTCATCTTACTCCCTCATATGTAAAACGAGTTTCTAAAAATTGTAATCTATATGAAGAAGCATGGACCAAAAGAAAAAAAAGGATGGGCTGACATAAAGATGCTTGAAAAGTGACTTTCATCCTTAGAATATTTTGGTTCTCCTATTGGCTTGGGACATACCATCTTAGGGTATGTGCTATAAATATTGCATTTTTATTTACTGCTTTTCGTGTATGTTATACAATGAATGTATGAGATGCATGCTAGTTAATTGATAAGATCAAGTGTTAAATGGTGAATTAATATTCACAAAACTCCTCAATAAAATATTAAGTCATTTATTGCCTTCCAATATTAACTCTTGTTAAAACCTTGATCGATACAAAGTAGGTTCTGCTAAAGCGAGATACTTCTATCTATCTTGGTCAAAGTTTAGAATAAGAAAATGATATTCATTGGTTGTAATATTTGTTAAAGACTTAACTAGGTTCCTCTAATAGGATTTGAAACCTAGATGCTAGTTATTTGAATATTCATAAGAAGATTTTGGACAAAAGTTGTTCACCAAATAAAAGAGTTGCTTAAGATGTAATTAAAAAATGTTGCTTACATAAATAAACCATAATCTTAAGAGAAAAGCCAAAAATAAATTAAGAGAAGGTGAAATATGGATCCTTACGTACTAGAATTTTTTAGAAAGTATTTATGACATTAATATACGAGGTTTATTAATTTTGATAAAAATGGTGGAGTATATTTAATAAAGTCCTTTTAGAAACAAACTTGTTAAACGTACTCAAACAACACAAAATTGTATTGTAACACTCTTAACGTATACTCGTGGTACGAATACACATTAAGGATGTCACAATATTATTTAACAGAGTTCTAGACTTGTAATTTTTTTTAACATCTGAAATAAAACTAGTTTATAAAATAACCATTTCTTGACTTTTGAAGTATTCGTAGCCTATTTGCAGATTGCTAGTTTTGACCTGAATTGGTTTATAAAACATGTTAGTCAGTTATTAAAACAAGTATATAACTCAGGGTGAAAACTAGGTATACTGCCTAGGCCCTTTCTTAAATTTAAAATCGTTACGCGATAAATGATAAATAAAATTTTACCCGATTAAATATCATTACTAGTAATTATTTAACCATACGAATAATTTATATTTATCTGACTATTAATCAAACTTATAACTTTAAAACAACTAACGAATAAATTGATACATGCCCACTAGAGAATATCATAAATTAGAATGTCTTATTGATGTTTGTCAGATTACAGCTTGATCAACATGCTTGACTCATATTCTGGTAAGTTCCCAAAAACCTACGTGTGAAATAGCACACGCTAAGTATTCACTTAGTGAGGTAACTATAAATTAAAGTAAAGCATTTCAATGTTCAAAACTAACATCAATAAACAAATTACTATGTGTATTATATAAAAATATAGAATCGTATAAAAATGACTTATCAAAGTTATTCCTCTGTCATGTAACAGTGCAATACAGTTCCTGCAAAATGGCAAGCGAGTCCCAATTGCAGTTTATATCATATCATCAAACCTTTATTTTATTAATCAAATATGCATTAAGCTTTTTAACTTAACTGCCTGCATAAATGCATTTCATGTATTATAGCCCGAAGTACAATATAATGTGATACTTTGGTACACGAGTCATTATAACCGACACCGTAGTGTCTACAATGCCGTAGCGTCTAATGATGAGTACGTACTCGAGGATGCCCTTTTCTCCTCATACTCGCACATTTTGTGCTATGTAACACCGTAGTGTTTGAACTGACTCCGTAGAGTCTAACTCGACCCCGAAGAGTCTATCTCGACCCCAAAGAGTGTATCTAGACCCCAAAGAGTCTATCTCGCACCGTAGTGCTATGACGCAGCTGCTAGGACTCTATGGATATCCAAGTATACCAAAGACTTCACAATAGTACTTGGGCAAAATCAACATTATAATCAAAATTCCATGTTCAAAGCATCAATATCAATCATATAAGTCGATATTAGGCAAGTCATACTCAATATCTAAAATCTGATTTATCTTACATAAATCATTATGCCATGTCAATGTATCACATGTGCCATTTAATATTTCATGCCTTTTGCATAACTTTGATCAACATGCATTTTCATTAATATCAAGGTCAACTTATCTCAAGTCTTCCTCATATCATATATATAATAGGTAAAAATGCAGTCACCTTGGCCACTTAACTTAATGCCTCACTATGTCCTAGTTTGATCCTTTCTTTCACAGTACTTCGAACCTTCTTTGATTCAGACTTGACTTTATTAATCACATGAATACAATAAAATAATTGTTAGATTCAAATCTAACAATACCTTAAACATGCTGTCTAATATAATTTTCAAATATTTTTCCTTTCTTCCTTGTACTGTTCAAAAACTCATTATGGTCCTTAGTGACCAATTTGAACTTCAAATAATTCTTCCAAGCTTGCTAACTAACATTTAAATACAAAATGTTTCAAATTCCATTTTCTGATAGCTTGCGCTACCTTCAAAGATTTACTTATAGAGGGAAGAATATATATTGGATCTAAATTTCCCTTATACTGGAGAAACTAGATTCGATAACGGTTCTAACGGTATAAACCAAATAAATTAATAAAATCTACAAAAATTATTAAAATTCCTTACATTCACGTCACAGAGTTGTCCAGGCAGAAACTGCTCTGTAATTTTTCTGACCTTCACTTGATTAAAAATTCATATCGTTTAACTCGGAGCTCAAAATATGTTTCCATATTTTGGAAACAAAACTAGACTAACAAATCTTTACAACGGTATAAAATTCATCATCTAACCGTTTTTTTTATAATTTATGGCAAATTTTTAAACTTACTGCCATAATTCAAATTCCAACATAACTTTCCATAAATAACTTCTAATTTGCACCAACTTCTCCTTATTTCTCTACTTGTCAATTTAGTCCAATCACTTTACTTAAAATGACTAGAATAAAGCTTGTATTCATATGTTCTCTTTACATCCTTCATCAAAATAAGCGTAAACCTTTACTTCTCTAACTTCTCTTGTTTTGTCGAGGTGGTCACCAAATTTCAAATATAAGGATTCAAGCTTCTTAACTTTGCAAATTAGTCCTCAAATAAACATTACTACCTTAATTCCATCATTTTAACTAAAAATCAGATTTACTCCTTCTACATATCCTCTTTGCCAAATAGACCATTCAAGTTTTACAATTTGTCGAAATGGTCACTGATGTGATTAATCGCCGGTTTAACATTCTAGCTTCATTTTCCCGTCTCTAATATCATTAATAATATAAATACACATCAAATTCATAAAAATAAGATTTGGTCCCTTAATTTTTGAAGCTTGCCGAAATGGTCCCTATGTATTTAACTTAGGGTTTTGCTTCCAAACACCAAATCAAGCTTACTAGATCATTAATCCAACATCACAAACCCTAAGTTAGACTTGAATCCATAAACCCTAATCTTCTCTATACAATCCAAAATATGTAGGTTTTAAATCCCAACTCAATAATGTGATTCTAACATCATACAAGCATGATTCTAACTTAAAATCAACCATGGATTCATAAAATCATAAAAGACCCAATATGTTCATAAACCCTAATTTCTTTCTCATATCAAATCTCATCAAACAAGCAAGTATTCTATGAATTATTTACATCAAAAGATAGAGCTCGAAGAGTAGAACAACTTTGTGGTTCGAAAGATTACCTGAAAACCGAGATTTGGGGCTTAAATCGAGCTTGTAAAATTTTTCTCTTCACCAACGTTTTGGAGAGTGTTTTTGCTGATAATTCCTTCATATTTCATTTATTTAAGACACTTGTATCATTAAAAAAGAATTTTTAATTCAATAAATTCTACTTTCCGAAAATACCCTCCAACTAGATTTATATTTCTAATTTGCCATTTTGTAACATTCCAACTAGACTTAGTTGGATTCTAATCAGCCACTATTTATCCATAAATGAAATATCAAAATTCCCTCCATGTCTCTTTTGGGAAAAATGACCAAAATGCCCTTTACTAATCAACTTACTCACAAAATTGCCATTCCATGTCATTTCGATCGATTTAAATTTTTCTGATCTTTTTAACATCCAAATATCCATAAAATGATATTTTATGACTCTTCTAAGGTCCATAGAACTATCTCTAAAATTTTAGCTTGATCCGATTATCCGAATATTTTTTCGATCTTTATCGTTTTATAGCCATTAATACAAACTCCATACAAAAATTTAGGTAACACGAAAACGTCATTCTTAGGGGTAAACTATTCATTTACGGGGTTAAAATACATAAATTTTGAAAATTACACTTTAATCCCCAAACTTTTCCAAAGTTTATACTTTAGCCACAAAGTTTTCAAAATTTATAGTTTGGTCACTAGCCAAAATTTGGGATATTACAATTCTCTCCCCCTTAAGAAAATTCATCCTCAAATTTTCAACACATACCTGGTTCAAAAAGGGTGAGTAAACTACTTTCTCATATCTTCTTTTCTTTCCCAAGTCGTTTCCTTAATTTTATAATTTTGCCAAAGAGCTTTAACAAGCGGAGCCGACTTATTCCTTAGTTATTTGACTCCATGTGCTAGATTTTTTATCAATTCTTTCTCATAAATCAAATTCGGCATGAATTTCTATTTCCTCTAAGGTAATGACATGTAAAGGATCTGATCAATACTTTCTGATAAAGTCACATTTGAGTAACTTTGCATACAACTACCTTTCCCACAAGGCTTGTAGCACTATTCGTAAATGTTTATCACAATCTTCTTTCATACTACACTTTTGATAAAGCCATCTTTATACTCGATTGATAGCTGTTATTGTAAGAAATTTCATCTAGTGGCACATACTTTTCCCAAAAGCCTTCAAACTCAATCAAATAGAAACTATACATATCATTCAAAATCTGAATTAATCTTTCAGATTGTTCATCCTTCTATGGATGCAAAGTAGTGCTAAAATTATGTCGAGTCTCTAATGTCTTATGCAAGAAACTCCAAAATCTAGAGATAATCTTCGATCTTAATCACACACAATGAAAATAGGTACATCACGTCACTTTACAGTACTTCAGATTTATTGATCAGCATATTTATTCATTACAGATTGATTCAACCTGTCCATAAATACCCAAATCGAATCATCTTTAATCGATATCATTGGTAACCTAGTTATGAAATCCATCATAATTCCTTTCCACTTCCACTAGGGGAATGGAAATATGTTGCCACATTTCTAAAGGTACTTGATATTTCACTTCTAGTTGTTAGCCTGTCAAACATGTAGCCATAAATTCAGTTACTGTCCTTTTTATTTTTGGACATCAATATTTTCTCTTCATACCTAGATACCTCTTTTTCTTTTCTGGATGCATCGTCAAGAACATAATATTTTTCTCAAACATCCAACATACTTAACTTTGAAGTCTTTATTTTCACCATTTTCAATTTGTTCCAACCTTGACAACATTTTTCATCTTTTAAATGAAAATCTTTAATCCGACCTAAATGAATAGGTCTAAGCTAAAGTTCTATAATTAAAATACCAATCTTTTTCCAATACAGTTGCACATTCATTGCTTTTAAAGTAAAGAATATCTACCAACTAAGTGCATTGGTTATTATATTGGCTTTTTTTTCAAGATAGTAGTCAATCACAACATCATAATCCTTAAGAAGTTTGATCCACCTTTGCCTCATGTTCAACTCTTTTTGAGTTAGCAGATACTTTAAACTTTTATGATCTGTGTAAATGTAGCATCGCTCACCATATAGATAATGGCGCCATATCTTTTAAGCAAATACAACTGCTGCTAACTCTAAATCATGAGTACAATAATTCCTCTCATGCATCTTAAGTTTCCTTGAAGCATAGGCCACCACTTTTCCTTCTTGCATAAGCTCGCATCCCAAACCATTATGAGAAGCATCGCTATAAACCACATAATCTCTGCCCGATTCTGGTTGTATTAGCACCAAGGCTTCTATTAAGATCATCTTTAATGTCTCAAAACTTTCTTGGCACTTATCTGTCCAAATAAATGGTACACCCTTCCTCAATAGCTTGGTCAGTGGGGAGGTAATTATCAAGAATTTCTTTACAAACCTTCGATAATAACCAGTAAGTCCCAAGAAACTTCGAACCTCGAAAACATTCTTCAGATTTTTTCATTCAACTATAGCTTGTACTTTCTTGGGATCTACTCTTATCTTCTTTGCCAAAACCACACGGCCAAGAAAAGCAACTTCTGGCAACCAAAATTCACACTTTGGCAGCTTAGCATACAACTTCTTTTCTCAAAGGGCCTGAAGAACAATGCGAAGGTGGGCATCATGTTCTTCTTTTGTCTTTGAATAAACTAAAATATCATTGATGAATACCACTGAAAGTTGATCCAAGTAAGGTTGAAATACTCGGTTCATTAGATCTATGAATGTCGCAGGAGCATTTGTCAATCCAAATGGCATCACTACAAACTTATAGTGTCCATACCGAGTTCGGAAAGCTGTCTTCGGAATATCTTCTTCCTTGATCTTTAACTAATGATACCCCAATCAGAGATCAATCTTAGAAAATACAGTTGCGCCTTTTAACTGATCAAAAAGGTCATCAATCTTCGGAAGAGGATACTTATTCTTTGCTGTCACCTTATTTATCCAACGATAATTTATGCATAATCGCATGAGTCTATCTTTCTTTTTCACAAATAACACTGGTGTACCCCAAGGTGACATACTTGGCCTTATAAAACCTCGATCTAACAATTCTAGCAATTGTAACTTTAACTCCCGAAGCTAGGTTAGAGCCATTCTATACGGGGCCATCGATATAGGCACACTACTTGGTAACACCTCTATTTTGAATTCCACCTCTCGATCTAGACGAAATCCCAGTAACCCATCTGGGAATACATCTAGATACTCTCAGACAATCGTGATATTTTCCAATTTAATCTCAGAAACTCGAGTATCCACTACATTTGCTAAGAAAGCTTGGCAGCCTTGTAACAACAGATTCTTGGCAGAAACAGTTGAAATTGCATTGGATAAGGGATTTACCCTTTCACCAACTACTATTATCTCTGTGCCTTCCGAGTTCCTCAATATTAATCGCTTTAAGCGACATTCCACAATGGCATGGTAGGAATATAACCAATTCATGCCCCCTTGTGCTATGTCCCAAGGAATAAGTTACCATCATATTGAGCTTTTTCTCGATCATCACAACGAAGCCCTTCTATCATCATCTTTATATTTGTTAAACCAATAGTCTATCGACATTGGTTTTCCTTCAATATCCTACCTGAAGTCCAACACTTTAAGACTTCCCAATTCTCTAGTAATAAAAGTCTAAGGAACTTGGGATTGAATTTTCTCTAAAATCATATCCAGGGTTCAAAATAATAAACCTCGGTTTAACTAGGCATTTCCAACTTCACCAGCACTTTAACATCATATTGAGCGGAAAGTGGTTAATGTCTAACCTTGTTACTACTTCTTAAATTTTGCCTTGATCCTTCTAATAACTTCTTTTATCTTACATTTCATTGAGAAAACAACTATTAATGAAATCTTTATATTTCTTAATTCGTGGTCTCTATTAACCAAGTTTTCTATCCATTCAGAGAAAATTTTCTTTTCATCAAACATTCTTTCTTTACCGGGTTAAGTATAATTCCCGTCTAATAATTTCCTACTACTAAGTTTTCCAACTTTCTTTCTCATAACTTAATCAATGTTGTCTTATGGTGTGCCATATTCGACCCTCAAGCATATATATTTCCCAAGTAAAGATACTTATTCTTCTTCTTACTTCTTCATATCCGAATATCTTAATATCATTTAATCACAAACTTACAGTCTTACGACTACCTTTTTATCTTGAAATGTGAGCCCTTACTAACTAAATTTCCTCGTAACCTATGTTATTATAAACATAAGTGCATATATAGATGTTAAGGACTGACATCTTATAATTACTGCATCATCTCCTTACAATGCAGGTAACTCAACTCAAACTGAAGTTGATTACAATACTTATTTCACTTTATTGTACTTGCAATGAGTCCTTTCTTGACCTCTGAGATTCGTCGATTGACGAAATCTGGAGCTTCTTACTTTCCTTACTATAATCTTATTCTATTTATGCTAATGAGGAGCAGCTTCAAGTCATACAATCAACACATCAGTAATATGACATTCTAGGGGCATGTATTTACTGACAAACTTATAACAAACTCGGTTTAGCATCCAGAACTGACTAAACCTGTAGCTCTGATACCAACTAAATGTAACACCCTTAACGTATACTCGTAGTATTAAGGATGTCATAATATTATTTAACAGAATTCTAGACTTGTAAATTTTTTAAAAAAAAATCTGACATAAAACTAGTTTATAAAATAACCATTTCTCAACTTTTGAAGTATTCGTAGCCTATTTGCAGATTGCTAGTTTTGACCCTGAATTGGTTTATAAAACATGTTAGTCAGTTATTAAAACAAGTATGCAATTCAAGGTGAAAACTAGGTGCACTGCTTAGCCCCTTTCTTAAATTTAAAATCATTACGCTATAAACGATAAATAAAATTTTACCCGATTAAATATCATTACTAGTAATTCTTTAACCATACGAATAATTTATATTTATCTAACTATTAATCAAACTTATAACTTTAAAACAACTAACGAATAAATTGATACATGCCCACTAGAGAATATCATAACTTAGAATGTCTTACTGATGTTTGTCAGATTGCAACTTGATCAACATGCTTGACTCCTATTCTGGTAAGCTCCCAATAAACTACGTGTGAAATAACACACGCTAAGTATTCACTTAGTGAGACAACTATAAATTAAAGTAAAGCATTTCAATGTATAGAAATAACATAAATAAACAAATTACTGTGTATATTATATAAAAATATAGAATCGTATAAACTGACTTATCAAAGTTATTAATCTATCATGTAACAATGCAATACAGTTCCTGCAAAATGGCAAGCGAGTCCCAATTGCAGTTTATATCATATCATCAAACCTTTATTTTATTAATCAAATATACGTTAAGCTTTTTAACTTAACTGCCTGCATAAATGCATTTCATGTATTATAGCCCGGAGTACAATATAATGTGATACTTGGTACACGAGTCATCATAATCGACACTGCAGTGTCTACAATGTCGTAGCGTCTAATGATGAGTACGTACTCAAGGACGCCCTTTGCTCCTCATACTCACACATTTTTGTGCTATGTAACACCATAGTGTTTGAACCGACTCTAATGAGTGTAGCAATCGATCGAATAAGGCCAAGAGGGGTTGAATTGGAATTTTAAAGATTGGTGAAAACTAATTGCAAAGATAAGAAATTGCAAGGGGATTTATAGTGGTTCAACTCCCTCAATGGAGTCTACATCCACTACCTTAGTGACCACACTATGGATTTTTCACAAATCCACTAATTTGTCTTTCCTTTAGGATAACGAGTAACCTTACACAATTCAATAGACTTATACCCCAAAGTCTATTGAATCATTTCCCCAAAAAAAAGTACAAATAAGAAAACTAGGAAATCCTCACAAAGTAGGTGTTTGTAAAGTTTAAGCTCTCTGAGACACCCAATAAACACTAGATAAAGAATTACAATGAAGAACACACTAATGTTTACATGAAGGATGGGAAAATAAGCACAAATTGGATTTTGATTGCTTGAATATTTGGACAGACTTTCTTGTTGCTTCATTACTGTTTGGAGACCCCTTTTATATGCTCTTGATCTTTTCTAACCGTTTGTAGCCGTTGGGGGACTTTGGAGCCGTTGGAAGCCATTAAAATCAAGCATTAAATGCTCACCTGCACAGAGGTTTTGAAACCTTTGAAGGGGTTTCGAAAGCAGGGGTAATTCAAAGGGGAAAACTAGACGTTACAGACCATGGTTTCGAAACCAGCAAAGAGGTTTCGAAACCTGTAGCCAAAATATAAATTTTTGGCCATACTGTCATAGTGGTTTCGAAACCACTAAGGGGGTTTCGAAACCTATGCTTGAAAACTCTCAATTTTAACTTTTTGTTGACTTTTTATGGATTATACAATATAAGTATTAAGTCAAATAATTTAGAAAATGTTTGTTCAAGTTAAAATTGTATTTTTACAAATTTGATTCGAATATATGAAATTTACAAATTTTTGCAAGTTAGTCCTTTTAGTTATATCAAAATCAAAATAAGTCTAACAATCATCCCCTTTTTTGATATAACAAAACACTTGATAAAAATTTGTTTTTGAAAATTTGTCAAACTTTTAAATTTTCCCACTTATGCTCCCCCTTAGCAAATATCTTTATAAAATCTTTGAAAATTAAGTATTAAAGACATTTGTTTAAAATTTTGTTTAAATCTAAAACAAATTGTTTAATTTTAATTTTCTCCCCCTTTTTGTTATAGCAAAAAGAATAAAATGCTACAAAAGAACAAACGTCATTAGAGCAATAGGGCATTATCCAAAAAGTAAAAAAAAAGATAAGCCATAATATTCAATTCAACATAGAATACATCATAAAATTTAACATCAAGATCTAAATATAAAATTCAACATCCAAATAGAAAATCTAGCATAAAATCCATCATAAAACCAAAGTCATAAACAAATATTCAACAAAGTGCATAATAAGCCTAAAAGCATAAACCAAAGAACTAAATCAAAATAAGCCCAAGAATACCATAGCAAATAGTCATAGTAAAATGCATAAATTCCTAAGCTTCTGGTGCATGAGACGATGATGGAGGGAAGATATGACCGCAAATGTCATGCATATCATGCTCCAAAGATGTCACATGACCATCCAAGCTCCGAAGCATTCTGGTAGTCTCCTCGTGAGAGCTACGAAGAAATGCATCCATGTAGTCAAAGCGAGTGACCATAGACGCATACATGGATTCAATGGTCATGGGAGGTGGAGCATCCGGTTCATTCCTTGGATCAACACGATCTTCATCTTCATAATTTTGTGAACCCATTCATCATTAACTATCTTCCAACCAGTCTTCTTAGTTGTAGTCTTATCAATCTTGCTCTTAAGATAGATGGGGGGCCAATGGAAGTGTCAATGTTTAACTTCTCAAAGATGTAACTTAGAACACATCCATAATTGAGAGAGAAGCTATAAAGGTTGTTGATGATTTTCACAAGAGAAGTGAAGATGATTTGGGCAATATTTGGACGATTATCGATACGGAGTTGGTGTAACTACCAATAATCGGTATGACAAATGCGAGTACATCGTCCACCAGAGGGGCGAAAGAACCAAGTGGTGAAAAGGTGAAGGAGCCTATCATAGATATAAAGATGGGTAGGACTATCATCATCAAACTTAATAGGCACACTTTTGGATTCATTTGTAGCACCACTATCGGACACCTAAGTGATCGACAATACTTGCCGAAGTAAGAGTAAATTCGGTTCCCATAATATAGGACTCAATAGCTATAACCTCGAAATTATTGTTATGGACAAGAATAGCATTTGCATAAAAGGCTTTCACAAGGTTATGAAAAACACGAGGTTTAATGTCAAGAAAATCCATCCAACCCCAGTCGACAAACATAGGAAAGAATTTAAAATTATAGAGCTCGAAAGTTGAGAAATTCAAATCGATAGTTTGCTCGGCTCTAATAAGCTTTGACTCATAAATTTGATGATAACGATTAAGACATTCATCATTTTGAAAACAAAGATTTAAGAAACTTGGATTTTGAATTTGAGGTGGAGGTTGTGGTCGATTAGATCGGGAAGTTTGACCTCTTTCAAGGCGAGCACGTTTGGCGCTAGAAGGCATGGTTCTAGGAGGCATGATTAAGAAAGATGAGAAGATTTAGCTTTTAAAAAATGGTTTGGGAATTTTGACAAACACTTGGTGGGCAAGGGTTTTGAAAATTTTTTGAATAGGTTTTGATTAAATTGGGTAACCTCCTACAAAAAAGAAGCAATATATAGCAAATAATCATCAACCCAATTCATCAAATTTAATGCCTAAATCCTTTTTAAAATTATGAAATTTTCGGAAAACCTAGGTTTGTAAAAATTTGAAGAAAATTTCATGAAATTTTAAGTAATCATGTATAAAAATATAAAGTATGAAGAACTAACATGATTATAGATGATTTAAAGTATGAAAAACATCTTCCGAAAGTATATTTTCATCAAAAATTCGAAACTAAAAGAATTGAAAAAGTTGAGTTTTTGATGAATTTTACCTTGAATAGTTGATGAAGATGATGAAAATACCCAAAACCTTGAAGTAGAATGATGAAAAAAGCCAAATATTTGAAAGGATTTGAGAGGGTTTCATGTGTTTGCCATTTAGATGGAAGAAAATAGGTTTAGGATGCTTTAAAATCAATTTTTAGGGTTAAAAATAACCCAGCCCGTGAAATCTGCCAGTATGGTTTCGAAACCAGTAAGGGAAGGTTTCGAAACCTTTTGCCCAAATTCAACACTACCAAGCAAGTTTCGAAACCACTAACTCTGACCCAAAAAGATAAAAAAAAGGCATCTTTAAGCCTTGTTTTGATCCGAATATGCATTCTAAAGTGTTTATGACTATTATAGGTATTTAAGACACTTTGAAATAAGTTCAAAGATGTATGGCATTTAAGCAAGCATTAGCCATAGATAAAAATTTTAAATTTTGAACATCTATGCTAAGAGTTGGATCCTAAAAAGTTCATATTGAGCTAAGAATGACTAGCTTAACACAAGGATCTAAAATGCATGTAAGATACATTTTGTGTCAATCAAGCATAAACAACAAACAATTTAAGTCAAGAAAAACATGTAAGCATACAAATCCTGAAATCATTGACTAAAATTAAATATTGCTAATTTTAAGGTCAAAAGACATAAATTAAACATTCAAGGCCAAAAATAAGAATTCATGCAATAAAAGCTCCCCTTAATAAAAACACTAAAGCAACAAATGGGGATCCTTAAACATGCTTTAAAAAATATAAAGAAACATGAATGAATAAATATTGCATGTAAAGGAAAAACGTTACCACTTGAACCAAGATAGGTTGATTATACCTTATCCTCTTCAAGTGACCTTCCTTATAGTGTGTTTAGAGCTTTCAAATTTCTTCATTTTGCTCACAATGACTCCAACACACCTACAATATGAAACTATGCATATTTTGGTACCCAAATTCTCTTGGGTCCATAATAATTAGTTCTTAAAATTGTAGTCCCTTTTGGAATCCATTTAGACAAAAGATCATATTCTTTGTTAGCAATGAGTCCTTTAGGGACCCAAATACTTTTAACTATTTTTCTATTATATGATCTTTAGGGACCACCATGTCTATACCTATTAAAGTTCTTTCTAACATAGTTAGGTTTTGAATTTTTCACCTTTATCAAAACTTTTTGTCCCAACTTTGTTAAAAGAAGCTTTAAGATCATCAAGTTCTTTTTGATGATCATCATGGACCCTTGAAAGTAAATTGTGCAAGTCTTGATTTTTCTTTTCAAATTCTTTCATTTTCACTTGCATTTCCTCAAATTTACTTTCAAGTTCCTTATTAGATTTGGAAAAAGAGTCATTTTCATTTTTCAATTTTGAAATGATTTTTCCATTTTTCAAAATTGTCTCTTCTAATTCCAAAGCTAATTCATCATATGCCTCTTGCAATTCATCAAAAGTATAATCAATTGAACTAGATAAATTAGAGGTTACCATAGAGTCATCTTCAAATGCCATGAGACACAAGTTCACTACTTCATCCTTGTCCTCATCCGATGTGTCTTCATCACTCCATGTAGCTATATGAGCCTTGTGCTTCTTTTTCTCAAAATTATTTTTCTTTAATTGAGGACAATCAAACTTGATATGTCCCGGCTTTTTGCACTCAAAAGCAAATGATGGGATCCTTCTCCTTGAAATCATTCTTGAAGCCCTATTCTCTTTGAAATCTTCTTCCTTTGTTAGACCTCATGAATCTTCTAAATCTTTTGGCAAACATAGCCATCTCTTTGTCTTCATCCTCTCCACTAGAATTACTCTCTTCTTTTGTTGATTTGAGAGCAACTCCAAATTTCTTCTTCTCAACTTCTTTTCCGTTTGACATCATCTCGTGAGTAAGCAATGAACCAATAAGCTCATTTAATTTGAGAGTCTTAAGGTTCTTTGCTTCAATTATCGTCGTCTTCTTTGATTCCCAAGAATCGAGAAGAGAATAGATCATCTTCCTCACAAGTTTATCTTCAGGGATTACTTCTCCATAGCCCTTCAATCCATTCATGATCACAGAGAATCGATCGAACATGGATTTGATGTCTTCTTCGAGGTCCATTTTGAAGTTCTCATAGTTGAGGTTGAGGGGCCCAATTTTGGTCTCCTTCACTTCATTTGTTCCTTCGTGTGTAACTTCAAGTTTGTCCCAAATTTCTTTGGCATTGGAACATGATGACACCCTTCCATATTCATCCGGGCTGAGAGCGCAAAATAGAAGATGCATCGCCTTGGCATTTGTGGAGAATTTCTTATTTTCCTCATTGTTTCATGTCCCCATGCCACTAGTTGGATTGGTGTAGCCACTTATGATGATATTCCAAGCTTCAAGATCAAATGCTTGAATGAATAATCCCATTCGATTCTTCCAATACATATAGTTTACTCCATTGAAGAAATGAGGCTTGTTTGTGGGTTGAGAATCTTCCCAAGCTTCGATAATGGAAGTGGAAGCCATGGATGACCTTGTGGATGATTGCACACTTCTAGGATCTTCTCAAGAGGTTGTAAGACCTTCCAATAAGCCTCGCTCTGATACCAATTGATCAGTGTAGCAATCGATCAAATAAAGCCAAGAGGGTGAATTGGAATTTTAAAGATTGGTGGAAACTAATTGCAAAGATAAGAAATTGCAAGGGGATTTATAGTGGTTGAACTCCCTCAATGGAGTCTACATCCACTACCTTAGTGGCCACACTAAGGATTTTCCACAAATCCACTAATTTGTCTTTCTTTTAGGATAAGGAGTAATCTTACACAATTCAATAGACTTATACCCCAAAGTCTATTGAATCCTTTTCCAAAAATAAATACAAATAAGCAAACTAGGAAATCTTTACAAGGTAGGTGTTTGCAAAGTTTAAGCTCTCTGACACGCCCAATAAACACTAGATAAAGAATTACAATAAAGAACACACTAGTGTTTACAAGAAAGATGAAAAATAAGAACAAATTGGATTTTTGATTGCTTGAATATTTGGATAGGCTTTCATGTTGCTTCATTACTGTTTGGAGACCCATTTATATGCTCTTGATCTTTTCTAACCGTTTGTAGCCGTTGGGGGAACTTTGGAGGCGTTAGAAGCCATTAAAACCAAGCATTAAATGCTCATCTGCACAGAGGTTTCAAAACCTTTAAAGGGGTTTCGAAACCAGAGGTATTTCAAAGGGGAAAACTAGCCGTTATAGGCCATGGTTTCGAAACCAGCAAAGAGGTTTCAAAACCTGTAGCCAAAATATAAATTTTTGGCCTTACTTCCATAGTGGTTTCGAAACCTATGCTTGAAAACTCTTAATTTTGACTTTTTGTTGACTTTTTAAGGATTATACAATATAGGTATTAAGTCAAATAATTTAGAAAATATTTGTTCAAGTTAAAATTGTATTTTTGACAAATTTGATTCGAATTTATGAAATTTACAAATTTTTCCAAGTTAGTCCTTTTAGTTATATCAAAATCAAAATAAGTCTAACAGACTTCGTAGAGTCTAACTCGACCCCGAGGAGTCTATCTTGACCCCGAAGAGTATATCTCACACTGTAGTGCTATGACCCAGCTGCTAGGACTCTATGGATATCCAATTATACCAAAGACTTCACAATAGTACTTGGGAAAAATCAACATTATAATCAACATTCCATGTTCAAAACATCAATATAAATCATATAAGTCGATATTAGGCAGTTAATACCCAATATCTAAAATCTGATTTATCTTACATAAATCATTATGCCATATCAATGTATCACATATGCCATTTAATATTTCATGTCATTTGCATAAATTTGATCAACATACATTTTCATTAGTATCAAGGTCGACATATCGCAAGTCTTCCTCATATCATATATATAAAATAGGTAAAAATGCACTCATCTTGGCCACTTAACACAATGCCTCACTAAGCCCTAGTTAGATCCTTTCTTTCATAGTACCTCGACCTTCTTTGATTCAGACTTGACTTTATTAATCACAGAATACAATAAAATATTTGTTAGATTCAAATCTAACAATACCTTAAACATGTTGTCTAATATAATTATTCGGATATAAAATTTCCAAATATTTTTCCTTTCTTCCTTGTACTGTTCAAAAACTCATTATGGTCTTTAATGACCAATTTGAGCTTCCAATAATTCTTCTTAGCTTGCTAACTAACATTTAAATACAAAACTAGACTAACAAATCTTTACAACGGTATAAAATTCATCATCTAACCATTTTTGTATAATTTATGGCAAATTTTTAAACTTACTGTCATAATTCAAATTCCAACATAACTTTCCATAAATAACTTCTAATTTACACCAACTTCTCCTTATTTCTCTACTTGTCAATTTAGTCTCATCACTTTACTTCAAATGACTAGAATAAATCTTGTATTCATATGTTCTCTTTACATCCTTCATCAAAATAAGCTTAAACCTTTACTTCTCTAACTTCTCTTGTTTTGTCGAGGTGGTCACCAAATTTCAAATATAAGGATTCAAGCTTCTTAACTTTGCAAATTAGTCCTCAAATCAACATAACTACCTTAATTCCATCATTTTAAATAAAAATCAGATTTACTCCTTCTACATATCCTCTTTGCCGAATAGACCATTCAAGTTTTACAATTTGTCAAAATGGTCACTAATGTGATTAATCACCAGTTTAGCATTCTAGCTTCATTTTTATGTCTCTAATATCATTAATAATATAAATACACATCAAATTTATAAAAATCATATTTGGTCCCTTAATTTTTGAAGCTTGCCGAAATGGTCCCTATGTATTTAACTTAGGGTTTTGCTTCCAAACAACAAATCAAGCTTACTAGATCATTAATCCAACATCACAAACCCTAAGTTAGACTTGAATCCATAAACCCTAATCTTCTCTATACAATCCGAAATATGTAGGCTTTAAATCCCAACTCAATAACATGATTCTAACATCATACATGCATGATTCTAACTTAAAATCAACCATGGATTCATAAAATCATAAAAGCCCCAATTTGTTCATAAACCCTAATTTCTTCCTCATATCAAATCTCATCAACCAAGAAATTATTCTATGAATTATTTACGTCAAAAGATAAAGCTCAAAAAGTAAAACAACTTTGTAGTTCGAAAGATTACCTAAAAACTGAGATTCGGGGCTTAAATCGAGCTTGTAAAATTTTTCTCTTCTTTTTCTCTTCACAAAAGTTTTGGAGAGTATTTTTGCTGATAATTCCTTCATATTTCATATATTTAAGACACTTGTATCATTAAAAAATAAATTTTTAATTCAATAAATTCCACTTTCCAAAAATACCCTTCAACTAGATTTATATTTCTAATTTGCCATTTTGTAACATTCCAACTAGACTTAGTTGGATTTTAAAAAGCCACTATTCATCCATAAAAGAAATCTCAAAATTCCCTCCATGTCCCTTTTGGGCAAAATGACCAAAATGCCCTTTACTAACCAACTTATTCACGAAATTGCCATTCCATGTCATTTCGATCGATTTAAATTTTTCCCAATCTTATTAACATCCAAATATCCATAAAATGATATTTTATGAATCTTCTAAGGTCCATAGAACTCTCTCTGAAATTTTAGCTTGATTTGATTATCCGAATATTTTTCCAAACTTTATCGTTTTATAGCCATTAATACAAACTCCGTACGAAAATCTGGGTAACATAGAAACGTCATTCTTGGGGTTAAACTATTCATTTACGGGGTTAAAATACATAACTTTTTAAAATTACACTTTTATCCCTAAACTTTTCCAATGTTTATACTTTAGCCACAAAACTTTCAGAATTTACATTTTGGTCACTAGCCAAAAATTGGGATATTACATGTATATTATATTTTGAGTATATTTTATTGTTTTCGACTTATTATGGCAAACAACACAATATCATTAATGTTGCGATCGATTCTTGAGAAGGGCAAATAGTATAACATGAACTTCTTTGATTGGTTCTGTAATTTGAAGATTGTCCTCAAACAAGAACGAAAATCTTATGTCATTGAGACCTCTAAAAACTTTGTTTCAATTCTAGATGATGAAGGGAACTCATTTTCTTAATATGTTAAGTTATATTAAAAGCTTTGAAAAACTGAGTTTCCGTTTAAGTGATGAATTAACCACCGAAGTTATCATGCAATCATTGTTAGATATTTTTAATCAATTTATTCTTAAATTCATAATAATAAAATTTACAAAGATTTATCCACAATTACTCTTGCAAGCTATTGATAGTAACATGAAAAAGGTTGGACCTAAGCCCATCCATTAGGGAAAAGTATAGGGAATGACAAAGTCTAAAAACAATGGTAAGGTCAAGCCTAAAGGCAAGAATGCATTGAAACCCAAAAGAGGAATTACAAAAGAAGGAAAGTGGATCGTTCGCCTCAGATATTTATTTTATTGATATTAATTTATCAAAATCTATTTATTGGGTATTGGAAGTCAGTTGTAGTTCTCATATTTGTACATCTGTACATCCACTAGTAAAGAGTAGGAATTTGAGAAAAAGGAAATATGGACCTACAAGTATGTAATAGAGCAAGAGTTGCTACATTAGCTATATGAACATATACTTTCATTAGCTATATGAACATATACTTTATCATTGCCTAGAGGACTTAATTTATGCATAGATGATTTTTATTTTGTGCCTAGTTTGACTAAAAATATCATTTTAATTTCTTGTTTGAAAAACACTAGTTTTGAGATAATGATTAAGAATGATTGTTGTTCTTTTTATCTCAATAATATTTATGTTGATATAAATATTTTGATATAGCAATTTAAAAGAAAAATAATTTTAGACTTATTCCATATTCCAAAAATAATTCAAAGTCCAACAAACTTGGAAAATATGTTTCAGATTTTTAAAACATCAAAACTATGTGTTATTAATTGTTTTATATTTATAAAATATTTTTGAGTTGATTAAAATATTCTTAAAGTGTTTAAAAATGCCAATTGTTGAGATAATTATTTTGATACAACAATTTAAGAGAAAATGTTTTTGGAGATATTCAAATATTGCAAAAATAATTCAAAATCCAACAAACTTGAAAAATATGTTTCAAATTTTAAAACCTCAAAAATATGTATTATTAATTACTTTATAATTATAAAATATTTTTGAGTTGATTAAAATATTTTTAAAGTGTTTAAAATGGTTTTAAAGCTTTTAAAATATGAAAACAGTATTTAGTCACTATTTGGCGTTGTTCATACACGGGTATTGTTCATGGTTCCAAAACCTTTGTGCCGTAACCTCAATTTAAAGCATGTAATGTCTATATTTTGATAAGGTATCGAAACCGTTATGAAGGTTTCGAAACCACTGAGTGCAGGGGCCTAAAAAGTCACGAAAATTGATTTCCAAACGGCTCTAATTCATCTCCAACGGTAGGGTTGTATGGTTATGTTTCTGTCCTCGAAAGAAAGAATTCATTAGTGAATTGAGAAATCCTTAGTGTGGATAGATAAGGTGGTGGATGTAGACCTTGGTTGAGGAGGTCGAACCACTCTAAATCGAGCGTGCATAAATTGTCATCTTTTTTATTTCAATTTCCCCTAAATTCTTCGAGAGACGACTACACCCTTTAATTGGCATTTCAGTTGGTCGAATTCGAGCCTAAAATTGGTATCAGAGAGAGGCTCATTCGAGGGTCTAACAACCATTGAGAAGATCCTTGGAGTGCTCAATACTTTTCTACATCAACCGACCTTGAAGAGCTTTTTCAATATCGACATCAAGCTCAAGGATTCAATGATGAACCATCATACCTCCTCTCATTTTCAAAGGTGACATGCTCACACATTAAAGATGGGTAACTTCTAAGCTTAATCTTTGAGATTATATATTTGGCTACTTATTTTTAATGGATTTTAATGTTAATGCAATATTGATTGTTAAATCTTTTTTAAGTGCATAACATTCTTTGATGCTTTGTGCATATGTGTTCTTAATATGTTTTATTCATATTAATGCATAAAGGTTTCTAAAAAGTCTTAGAAACATTGAATTTCAAGTGATCTTAAATCTTTTAACCATATGTTGAAATTCAATAATTTTCTTGAGTGTCAAAACTTTTGAGCCAAATTTTAAATGGAATGCCTCTAATAAGGGGGAGTTTTAATTTTTAGTGTTTCATTTGTTTAAGCTTCTTAATTTTACTTATTCTCCATTGTTATTTTGTAGTAACAAAGTTTGAATTATTTTTTATATAACAACAAGGGTAGGTAGGTGAAAAATTCAATTTCAAAAAGAAAAAATGGAGCTTGAATATTTTTCCAATATATTCTTTTTTTTGAAATATTATTTTTCTAAAAGGGCATTTTCAAAAACAATTTTCAAGGTGTTTTGTTAAATCAAAAAGGGGGAGATTGTTGAGATAAATAGTTTGATATAACAATTTAAAAGAAAAGTATTTTTGAACTTATTCAATATTGCAAAAATAATTCAAAGTCCAACAAACTTGAAAAATATGTTTCAAAGTTTTAAAATCTCAAAAATATGTATTATTAATTTTTTTATATTTATAAAATATTTGAGTTGATTAAAATATTTTTAAAGTGTTTAAAAATGGTTTTAAAGCTTTTAAAACATGAAAACACTATTCGGTCACTATTTGGCATTGTTCATGCACATGTGTTATTCATGGTATCAAAATCATTGTTCATGGTTTCGAAATCTTTGTGCCAGAAACTCAAGTTTGAGCCTATAACGACTATATTTTAGTAAGGTTTTGAAACTTTTATGAAGATTTCGAAACCACTGAGTGCATGGGCCTAAAAAGTCACGAAAATTCATTTCCAAATGGCTCTAATTCATCTCCTACGGCTATAAATGGCTACAAACTCATTCCTACTTATGAATACACATCAAGGACACTTCAAGAAGTAAGAGATGGACTTCCAAGCATAAAGATCAAGAGAGAAGAATGTTTTATTGTCTATTTCTTTCTAATCTCTTTAGAGTCCAATCTAGTGAGCCAAAATGTGTAAACACCCACCTAGAGAGAGATTATGTTTACAATGTCAAAACCTTGTAAAAGGGATAGGTTCTAGTTTAGCCTTAGAAAAACTAGAGTGATTCTATCTTAGCCATCGGAAAGATGGGTTGTATGGTTATCTCTTTGTCCTCAAAAGAAATAAGTCATTAGTGAATTGGGAAATCCTTAGTGTGGATGGTAAAGTAGTGGATGTAGACCTTGGTTGAGAAGGTTGATCCACTCTAAATTGAGTGTGCAAAAATTGTCATCTTTTTATTTTGATTTTCCTAAATTCTTCGAGCACCCTTCAATTGGCATTTCGATTGGTCGAATTCGAGCCCAACAGTTTTCCATGGTACAACACAATCAATTAATGACCTTTATATTTTGAATCAAGAAAATTCACATTACAACATAAATAATAAAATATCAAAACAAATGGCTGTAATCAAACTTATCTTTAGCATTGTCGTTTGGGTCATATAAGTGAAAAACATATATCAAAGCTCTATAAATATGAAATTTTGAATTCATTTGTTTTCAAACAACATGATAAATGTGAGCCCTACTTGTTTGGTAAAATGATCAAACTCTTTTTAACGATAAAAGCGAGAGGGCAAATGATTTGTTGGGCCTAATACATATTGATGTATAGAGACCAATAAATATACAAGCTAAGGGAGGTTTTCAATAATTCATTACTTTTACATGATGACTTCAGTAGATATGGGTACATTTACCTTATGCATCATATAAAGCCCTTGAAAAGTTCAAGGAATTTTAAAATAAAGTTTAAAATCAGTAAGACAAAAGTATTAAGACCCTTTAATTAGATCAAGGAGGAGAATACTTAATCTTAGAGTTTTCTAGCCTCCTTTAAAATGACCTCTCATTGATGAATGAAATCGGAATCACTCAGGACCCATTAGCAATCTTAGATGAAGAGACTAGATTTTTTTCTCGAATGACCATGTCCTTTCTTGCGAAGCTTTAATCCAGCCTCATCACATTCTTCCGACGGTAATAAACTTATCATAACCTCTACACCTTTCTTATGACACCATTATAATATAGCCCTATTCGTATTCAAGATTGGACCGATGGTCATAGGGCCCATGGACGAATTATGTACACTGTTATAGGCTCGATAGGATGAGCAAAAATGCCAAGATTGGATGAATTGGCTTATAAAAAATTTGTGGAAGCAACTAAAAACGATAAACAATTTTTTCACAATGATTTTAGAGTGGTTCGACTTCTAAACCAAGTCTACATCCACTACCTTAGCTATCCACACTAAGGATTTCTCAAATCCACTAGATTTGCTTTCCTTTTAGGCTAAAAGAGATAACCTTACAAACTCCCTTAAGGTTTATACCCCAAATCCTTAAGAAAACTCTCAAGGAGAAATATAAAAATTTAGAAAACTAAGAAAACCTCACAAAGAAAATAAGTTTGCAAAATTAATCTCTCGCCTAAATGAACACTTGAGCAAAAATCAAACAATGAAAGCTCACAAGTGTTCTTACAAGAGAAATAGACTTTAAAGCTCAAATACAAGATTTCTTTTTGCTTGAATGTTGGAATGGACCTTCTTGATGATCTTCAATCACTTGGAGGTCCCTTTTATTTCCTCTAATCAATTTCTAGCCGTTTCTAGTCATTGGAGGAGGTTTGGAACAGTTGGGTGTCATAAAATTGGGGATTTAATGCTTATTTGCACAGAAGTTTAGAAACATCTCAAAGAGTTTCGGAACTCTTTGAGCTAGATTAAAAATTTAGCCGTTAGAACTCTAGAGTTTCGAAACTTATACATGAGCTTTGAAACTTATACAAGAGTTTTGAAACTCTTGCATAAGTATCGAAACTTTACTAAAGTTTCAAAACTTAAAGCCTCGCTGTTTTTCTAAGTTTCAAAACTACACATGAAGTTTCGAAACTTGTTATGAAGTTTCAAAACTATGAACATATTTTCAAAACTTTGCTCCAGGAAAATTGATTTTCAAAAGTTTTTGACCTTTTAAATATTTTTTAATAGTTGAAACAAAGTCAAAAATACTTTAGCATTATTTTTGACATGAAAATATTTTGAATGAGTGTTTTAAAAGGCTCTTGAACAAATTTTACATATTTTATTGTGTCATATCAAAATAATCATAAAGCTATCAATCTTTCCCTTTTTGATATAGCCAAAAAATATTTGTACAATTTTAAATTTCTTTCAAGTTTGACAAAAATAATTTTCTCCCTTAACTAAAAGGCTTTGGAGCTAGAAATAAAAATTAGACTTTTAAAGAGTTATTTTAAAAATTATTGCACCAAATTTTACAAAATCTTTCTCCCCCATTTTTTGTTAATTCAAAAAGGAATCATAAAGCTACAAAAGAGAAGAAACATTAGTGAAATTTAGGAACCAATAACAAGCTCATACAAAAAGTCATAAAATAAAGTCCAACATCAAGCTCATAATTATTTAAAGTTATAGGAAATAGGTCAAAACATCAAACCAACATATTGTTCTAAAGCAAGATAAAAACATGAAGTTAAAACATATAGCAAACATACTAAGTCCATAAAGCAAATAATATATCTAAAATCCAAGTTTAAGCATTAGGTTCATCGGGAGAAGGCATAAAATAATGACAAAGAGCACGAATATCTTCCTCCATGGCTTGTTGTCTAGCTTCGATGGCTATTTGACGAGTTTCCATGACATGTTGTCGACTCGCCAGCTCCAAACTGATCAACCATGTAATAAAAAATAGACTGAATGGCTGCGACTTGTTGCGGATGAGGCACATCACCACCGGGAACAATAGGAGCTGCACTAATAGTCGGAGCATCATCATCGCCGCCATCAATATCCATCTCACCTTGATGCTTTTGCATCCATTCAACATTCTCAAAGTAGTAACCATGATGTGATCATACCTCAATAGGAGCTGAAAGCACTCCCACAAGGACCCATAACTCGTGCTAATGACAAACTATTCAGGGATGCCATCACACACAAATGCATTCAAACATGGAAGTCATTTGAGTCCACAAGTTAACAAGCATTGGCGTTGGACTCATAAAACAAGCCATGCAATGTTTTGCATGTGTAACCATAATATATTCATTTTATTATGTCATTTTACTTATTATATGCTTCATATTGCATTTATTTTGTCACATTTCTATATGTTAGTAGTTTATATTTTTAATCCTTGATTTATATTTTTGCAAGGTACATTTTATGGACGACAATAATGAAGAGTGCATCAAAAGGCATGTTTCTTCCTTCATACCACTTCACGATGGGCAACAATAATGAAGGGTTTCCATTCAAATACATCTCTTCATTGAAAGGGCGACAACATGAAGAGGCATAACTCAAGATTCAAAAACATGATTTTTCAAGAGAGAATGGTTCATCCAAAGGTCTCATTTCTCTTCACCATGATCGGCCACCTATTCAACATGAAAATGGTGTCTTTTAATTCTAGTTTGTAAGCCTATAAATAGGGCAATTCATTTCATTTTGCAATATCCAACTTTGAGTGCAATTTAAATTGAGAATTCATCTCTTTTTTTCTTTTGAGAACTTTATCGACTTATCAAGAATTCTTTCTTGTGGCGTCAACCTTTCTTTTGATATTGTTGGTTCATAATTTCTTAATTAGTGGGTCACAGTCCTCCGATTGAAGACTATATAAGAATTGGTTTAGTACTCTTTATAGTATTGGTTCTTTCTTTGTCCTTAATCTTCAAACATCAAATAAGGATATTGTGCAAAAAAAAGAAAAAAAAGTACCAAAGCAAAGCAAGGCATATAAAGCAAAAGGGCTCGAAAAGAAGTGCAAAAGGTTTGATTGTTCAAATTTGAGTTTGCAATCTCTTGCTTGTGACCCAAGTTCTCCCACCTTCATTTTTCTTCTATCCTACCCTTATTGTTTCTACTTCCCTACCCTAACATCCATTTACAGCCGACTTAACAATGAAGGATTGATAGAGTTTTAAATGAGTGTAATTGAGAACTTAAGAGAATTGAATACGAGTGGTAAAAGGCAAGCGAGTGTGAGAACAGAAGGGGAATATAAGCCAAAGTCCTTGAGTGAATACACTAGTGGAGTGATTTTTTTTTGAGTGACTTTGTGAGATTTTTGTGCAAGTAAGGTTTTATTTTACTAACCATGTCACAACATTCTGTCAACAATCTACAACTCCAGGAGAAGAAGGAGGGAACGGCATTCAAACCATCATCCGAGAAATGACAATATTACTAGTACCAGTACAAAGTCGCCTAGATCATATTGAAGGAACCCAAGGAAGTCAAGTAAATCGAGGACATAGGAGACAAGGGAATTTGAGGCAATCTTTGGAAGAAGAATATCTAGATGAGTATGAAGAGAAGTGGAGGAAGATCAAGCGTTCAACAAGGCTCTAGGCGCCTAGAACCCTGATACCAAAGGGAAAGACCTCAGATGGATGACAACCTTGATAACATAAAGGTTTCCATTCCACCATTTCAAGGGAAAACAAACCCTAAAGCATATCTCGAGTGGGAGAAGAAGGTTGATCACATCTTTAATTGCAACAACTATTCTGAACAAAAAAAGGGTAAAGTTGGCATCAATTGAATTTATGGATTATGCCTTAGTTTGGTGGGATCAACTAACCTCTAACAGAAGAAGAAATAGGGAAAGACCAATTTCTACATGGATATCGATGAAATCAATAATGAGGAAAAGATCCATCCTAACTCACTACCATCGAGAGTTGTTCCAACGCCTTCAAAACCTTACACAAGGCAACCGTAGTGTTGAGGACTGATATAAAGATGTAGAAGTTGTGATGATCCGTGCTAACATTGAGGAAGATCGTGAAGCAACCATGGCCAGATTCCTATCCAGACAAATCCAGAGATAGCCGATGTAGTAGAGCTACAACACTATGTTCAATTGATGAAATGGTGCACATGGCAATGAAAGTTGAAAGACAATTGAAGAGAAGAAGCATGTCCCGTAACACTAATACTACATCATCTAAATGGGGACAAGGGAATTACAAGAAGGCCACACATTTCTAGATTAAAGAGAATGTTGGGACTTCTAAAACCAATAAGCCAAATGTGGAATCAAGCAAAGAAAAAAACAACCATACCGGATCGCCCCCGAGACATCAAATGCTTTAAATGCCTAAAACGTGGGCATATTGCCAGCCAATGTTGCTTCTAGACAATGGCAAGATAAAATCTGAATATGAGGATAAAAAAGAATCAAGTGACTATGAGGAAAACCTTTAACTTGTCGTTGATGGAGAAATACTCATTTTCAATAGAAGTTTGAACATACAAGAAGTAATAACAGAAGAGCAACGCGAGAGCATCATTCATACTCGCTGCCACGTAAATGGAAAGGTATGTTTCGTTATCATTGATGGTGGAAGTTGCACTAACGTTGCTAGTGCTTTGATGGTGGAAAAGCTTGGACTCACAACAACAAAGCATCCACAACCTTATAAGTTGCAATGGCTTAATGAAGGAGGAGAACTTAAAGTAACCAAACAAGTGCGCATACTATTTTCCATTGGAAAATACAAGGATGAGGTGTTGTGTGACGTACTTCCAATGGACGCTGGACACATTCTATTGGGGCTTTCTTGGCAATTTGATCGACGTGTGCTTCATGACAGTTTCACCAATAGATACACTTTCACCCATGAAGGCAAAAAGATCACTTTGGCACCACTGACTCTAAGACAAGTACATGACCACCAGGTTTACTTAAAAATGAGTTTCGAGGAAGTGAGAGAGAGTGAAAAGAAAAATAAGTGTGAAAATAAAAGGAGTGAGAATGCTAGTGAAAAAAGAGAAAAACAATGGAGAAGAATGAAGAAATTGAAGAAATAAAAAGAGGGAATGAAACAAAAAATGAGTATTTTTGCATGTAGGGGGGAGATTAGAAAGTGCCATATGACACACCAAACACTTTTTGTACTCATCTACAAGGAGAATATTTTTTCTACTAATAATCTTGAAGAAAATTTGCCCCATCTCATTGTTTCTTTATTGCAGGATTTTGAAGACATTTTTCCAGACGAGATTCCTAGTGGTTTGCCACCAATTCGAGGAATTAAACATCAGATTTATATTACCATCGGGGCAACCATTCTAAATTGCCCTGCATATTGAAGTAACTCTGAGGAAACCAAGGAATTCTAAATACAAGTAGTCGAACTTATAGAAAAGGGTTATATTCGAGAGAGCCTTAGCCTATATGTCATAATAGTGTTACTAGTACCAAAGAAAGACGCATCTTGGTGAATGTGTGTAGATTGTCGTGCAATTAACCAAATCATTATCAATACTTCCATTTTATACCTCGCCATATAACATGTTGGACGAACTAAGTGCAACAAGCATCTTTTCAAAGATTAGTCTCAAAAGCAGGTATCACCAAATCCGAATGCGAGAAGGAGATGAATGGAAGGCCGTATTCAAAACCAAGCAAGAATTGTATGAGTGGACAAAAATGCCATTTGGGTTGACCAACGATTCCAACACTTTTATGAGCTTAATTAATCATGTCTTTAGGCCTTACATCAGTAAGTTTTATGTTGTTTATTTCGATGATATCTTAATCTATAGTCGATCATTGGAGGAACATGAACAACATCTGAGGTATGTTCTAAATACCTTAAGAAAAGAGGAATCTTATTCTAATCTCAAGAAATGTGTTTTCTGCACTAACAAAATCATTTTTCTAGAATTCATTGTAAGTACACAGGGATTGGAAGTGGACCCAGAAAAAGTCAAGGCAATTCAAGAATGGTTGTGACCTACAAATATAAGCCAATTGAGAAGTTTTCACACTAGCAAGTTTTTGCCAGAGATTTGTCCCATATTTTAGAACCCTTGTCGCTCCTTTAACGAGAGTCATAAAAAGAATTCCAACTTCTTTTGGGGTGATGAACAAGAGAAAGCATTCATTAAGATTAAAGAATGTTTAACCAAGGCTCCTCTATTAACCCTACCGAATTTTGATAAAACATTCAAGGTGGAGTGTGACACTTTTAAAATAGGGATTGGTGACGTATTAACTCAAGAAATGCATCTGATAGCGTATTTTAGTGAGAAACCTAATGCTGACTTACTAAATTGCTCAACATCTGAAAAGGAAATGTACGCTCTCATTCGAGCACTCGAGACTTGACAACATTATCTTTGGCCAAAAGAGTTCGTTATACATATTGATTACGAGGCTTTGAAGCATATTAAAGGCCAACACAAGTTATACAATAGGCATGCAAAATGGGTTGAGTTCCTTGAATCATCTCCATATGTGATCAAGTACAACAAGGGTAAGGAAAATGTTGTTGTTGGTGAATTATCACGAAGGAACACACTTCTTACTACTTTAGATTCAAAATTGCTTGGATTTGCTTTTATAAAGGAACTTTACAAAACTGACAATGACTTAGATGAAATTTTTAATAAATGCGAGAAAGGGGAATTTGAGAAATTTTACAGGCACGAAGGATACCTCTTCAAAGAATAAAGGCTTTGCATCCCACAAGGGTCAGTTCGAGAGATGCTTATCAAGGAAGCCCATGGTGGAGGCTTAATGGGACATTTTGGGGTGTTTAAAACATTGAGTACACTTTAGGAACACATATATTTGCCTAAGATGAAAAGAGATATGGAGAGGATGTGTGAACGGTGCATCATTTACAAACAAGCAAAATCGAAACTCATGCCTCACAAATTGTATATGCCATTAACTATACCAGGTGAACTTTGGGTTGACATTTTGATGGACTTCGTATTGGGACTTCCACGCACAAAGAATGGAAGACTCTATCTTTGTGGTAGTGGATAGATTTTCAAAGATGTCTCATTTTATCCCCTGCCACAAGACTGATGACGCTTCACATGTTGCCAATCTATTCTTCAGAGAAATTGTGAGATTACATGGGATTACAAGGACCATTGTGTCAAAACGAGTTGTGAAATTTCTTAGCCATTTTTGGAGGACATTATGGAGCAAGATCGGGACAAAGTTGTGTTTTCTACGACTTGTCATCCACAAATTAATGGCCAAACTAAGTAGTAAAACGAGTATTGTCAACATTGCTTAGAGTAGTTATTCGAAAGAATATCAAGACATGGGAAGAATGTTTACCGCATGTTGAGTTTGCACACAATCGATCCATACACTCTGCTACAAAATGTTCTCTATTTGAGGTTATGAACAGATTCAATCCCTAAACTCCGTTGGATTTGCTACCCTTGCCTACATAACAAATCATGAACAAAGATGGAAATGATAAAGCAAAATTTGTGAAGAAGATCCATCAATAAGTGCGGGACAACATTGAAAAGAAAACAAAACAATATGAACAACAAGCCAAAAAGGGACGAAAGCGAGTCACTTTTGAAGTCAAAGACTAGGTTTGGGTTCATTTAAGAAAGGAAAAGTCTTCGGCACAAAGAAGATCAAAGTTGTTACTCCGAGGAGATAGTCCTTTTCAAGTGGTACATAAGGTTAATGATAATGCATACAAGTTAGACCTTCAAGGAGAATACAATGCCAGTGCTACTTTCAATGTCACAGATTTTTCTCCCTTTGACGACAATGACAATTTAAGGACAAATCACTTTCAAGAATGGGGATGATATGATCATACCTCAACCGAAGTTGGAAGTACTCTAACAAGGACCAATCACTCATTCTAAGGCCAAACTATTCAGGTATGCCATCACACACAAATGCATTCAAACATAGAAGTCATATGAGTCCACAAGTAAACAAGCATTGACGTTGGACTCAAACAACAAGCCATGTAATGTTTTGCATGTGCAACCATAATATATGCATATCATTACGTCATTTTACTTATTATATGCTGCATGTTGCATTTATTTTCACATTTCTATATGTTGGTAGTTTATATTTTTAATCCTTGATTTATATTTTTGCAAGGTACATTTTATGGAAGCATAGATAACTACATATTATAAAAGCTTGGATGGCTACAATATGAAAGAATGCATCAAAAGGTATGTTTCTTTCTCATACCTCTTCACAATGGACGACAATAATGAAGGGTTTTCATTCAAATACATCTCTTCATTGAAAGGGAGGCAACATGAAGAGGCATAACTCGAGATTCAAAAACATGACTTTTCAAGAGAGAATGGTTCATCCAAAGGTCTCCTTTCTTTTCACCATGACCGACCACCTATTCAACATCAAATGGCGTCTTTTAAGTCAAGTTGTAAGCCTATAAATAGGGCAATTCATTTCAGTTTGTAACATCCAACTTTGAGTGCAATTTAAAGTGAGAATTCATTTTTTTTTCTTTTAAGAACTCTATCGACTTATCAAGAATTCCTTCTTGTGGCCTTAACCCTTTATTTGATACTATTGGTTCCTAATTTCTTAATTAGTGGATCACAGTCCTCCGATTAAAGACTATATAAGAATTGGGTCAGTACTCTTTATAGTATTGGTTCTTTCTCTGTCATTAATCCTTTATCTTTCTTTCTTCCTAAACTAATTTCCATCACTATGTCACCAAGCCTACACGCCTACACCACCAACCAAACTTCTACCTTATCTTAAATTCACTATTTATTCACCCTACACCATCAACCAAATTCCATAAGAGACTGCTTACTTGGTTTCGATTGGGACACATCAAACAATCTTGGTAATTCTACATCCAAGAGCGTATCAAACCGGCTTTGTGAGTTGTAGTTTCATCAAGCTTGCTAATCAAGGGAGATGCCAGATCAAAAGAGAAATTAATATCATAACACTGGAAGATGTGGCTAAGGAGACAAGCATAGGGCAAAGAATGTTTGGAGTGAAAACCTTTATTAATGGCACCAACTATCTCACTAAAGATAATGCGAGTAATGTGAGGACGAATGTTGGTAAAGAATTAATGAATCCACCAATAATCAAGATCACGCATCTTAGTGGCTTTACCACCCAAAGGTCATATAAACCACGTAACAATAAGGTGGAACATTCTTTCCTCGAAGGCAAGAGTTGGAGAGTTATGATCGGGTAAATCTAGGATGGGAACATAGGATTTTTCATTATAAAACCCTCACAAGGAACACATAAATCATTGGCTATAGATGAAATAAAGATGTTTTATCTTTTGACCCATAAGATAAGATTCAACTCTAATGACGGTGTCACTAGCATCATGAACAAGAACAACATTACTATAGAATGCCTTAACAAGTTGATTATGGATGCTAGGCTCTATGAAAAAGAAATCTAACCAACCCCAAGTAGCAAAAGTATCATAGAAAGAAAAATTAAACTTTTCAAAATAAAGAAAATAAAGATCAATTGTCCTTCCTTGCCGAATAGAAACGTTGAAAGAAATAAGTGCGAAAACGCAAAAGTTCTTACAGGTCTCTAAACCAAAGGTTACCAAACGTTTGAACATTTTTTAGGTGGTGGCACGGGAGGTTGATGAGAAGATTGACCGGTTTGAAAATTTGTTCGAGCATGTTTGGGAGCCATTTGAATGAAGAAAACAAAGTTTTTGATTCAAAAATTTGGTTAGGGAATTTTTACAAACGCCTTGGGGGTAAGGGTTTGAAGCAAAAGTTTTAAAGAGTATGGGTGAATGGGTAAACTTTCTGCAAGATAAATACAATATATAGAGTATGTAAATTAACCCAATTCAACCAAAATATACGATATAATCATAAATTTTTGCCAAAAATTTGAAATACCTGATTTGGGTGATTTTTGAAGAACATGTTAAAATTAACTAGATACAAGACTTGAAAAACATGTATACATGTTCTTATAATCATGAAACATCAAAAATCCTAATATATATTGATTATAAAATTAATTTATCTCAAAATTCGGAATATTAAAAAGTTGGGTCTTGAGAAATACCTTCAAGAAAATTTGGAATTGATGATGTAGGAGACTTGAACCCACAAAAGAGATAAAAAGAGTGAAAGATTTTGATGATTTTTTTTGAAGAAATCTAGGTTGGGGTTGAGCAAATTTGGGTTATATCCATTAGGGAATAAGTAACCTAATGAAAAAAATTAGGTTTTTATCGTTTTAAAACAGCTCGATATGTTTGTTCCGCCCTAGGAGTTTCAAAACTTTGCTGGTAGTTTCAAAACTCTGTGTAAAGTTTTGAAGCTGTATGAGAAGTTTCAAACCTCTATCCCTATAGGTTCATTTTTGAACCTTTAAAATATGGCAAACTTGGATCCTATCAAGTATTAAAGCTTTATTGACAATATTAGCATGTTCAAACATGTTGGTTGAAGATATGCACAAAATTAAAACAATTTTCCTATGAATTTAATTTATTAAAATGTATGTTATGGGCTAAAAGAGCATCCAAAAATTTCAAAAGAAGTCTAATACATATAGACATGAAAGATATCATGTTCTAATTTAAACAAACAAGTTTAGCCACATGGAACATGAAATAGACAAATACAACATATTTGCCAATTTAAGGCCAAAAACATAGAAGAAAGCATATAAGGCCAAAAATTTAGCAATTCGTGCAACAAAAGCTCCCCTCACTAATTGCATTAAGGCGTCATGCGGGGACACTCAAACATGCTTTAAAATATGTAGACACATATAAAACAACATGAATGAGTAAAAATTGCATGAACACAAAAATGTTTCCACTTGAACCAAGAAAAGTTGATTAGGCCTCTCCCTCTTCAAGTGTCATTCCTTCTAGTGTGTCTAGAGCTGTCAAATTTCTCCACTTTTCTCACCATAGCTTCAACACACCTACAATAGACAATTATACAATTTTTGGTACCCAAATCTTTTTGGGTCCATTGGAGTTAGTCTCAAGTATGTTAGATCCCTTGGGATCCATTTAGTAATGGAATCCTTATTATTAGAAGATACAAGTCCTTTTAGGACCCATATACTTTTAATTGTTTTTTCTTTAAAAAAAATTAGGAGAACTAGATTGTCTTTGGTAAAAGTTTGATTTATCAAAATTAGTTTTAAAGCATTCTCCATTTTTCTTTTCAAAATTTTTGTAAATTAAAACTTTTTGTTTCTTAAGATCATCTATTTCTTTTTGATGATTTTCTTGAACCTTTGAAAGTAAATTTTGCGAGTCTAAAATCTTTTTTCTCAAAATCTTCAAATTTTACTTGCATTTAATCAATCTTACTTTCAAGATCTAAATTAGTTTTAGAAAGCAATTCATTTTCACTTTTCAATTTTGAAACAATCTTTCTATTTTTCAAAATTGATGCTACAAATTCTAAAACTAACTCATTTATATGCATCTTGTAACTCATCAAATATATATGAATTTAAATCAGATGAGTTAGAAGTTACCTTAGGGTCTTCTTCCATGGCCATGAGGCAAAGGTTTGGTACTTCATCATCTTCAACATCGTTGGAGTCCTCATCACTCCAACTAGCAACAAATGCCTTCTTCTTGAATTTTCTTGATCCCTTCATCTTTAATTTTGGACAATCAAATTTGATGTGTCCCGATTTCTTGCAAATGTAGCATATGATGGGATCTCTTTCTTTTCTTGATTTATGCTTCGAGTCTCTACTTGACTTCATGAATCTTTTGAATCTTTCTGTTAGCTCTTCCATTTCTTCATCTTCATCCCCTTCTTTACTAGAGTCCTCTTCTCTACTGGTGGAAGACTTTAGAGCAACACCAATATTCTTTTCTTCTTTAGTCTTTTCTTCTTCTCTTCTTCCTTGCCTCATCAACTCATGAGTTAGCAAAGACCACATGAGCTCATCAAGCTTCAACATTTTAAGATTTTTAGCTTCAATGATGGCGGTCTTCTTCGAGTCATATGAGTCAGAAAGAAAATGTATGAGCTTTCGAACAAGCTTATCTTTCGGAATGATCTCTCCATATCCCTTGAGCCCATTTACTATAACGAAAAGGTGATCAAACATCGTCTTGATGCTTTCATTAGGCTCCATCTTGAAGTTCTCATATTTAAGATTGAGGAGGCCAATCTTGGTTTCCTTTACTTCGTTTGTCCCTTCATGAGTAACATTGAGCTTGTCCCAAATCTCATTGGCACTCGAGCATGAAGACATCTTGGCATATTTGTTAGGTCCAAGAACACAAAAGAGAATGTGCATAGCCTTGGCATTATATTGCATTTGCCTTCTATCTTCATTGCCTCATTCATGTATCTCATTGGGAATGAGTCTTTCTTCTTCTTTTTTCAAAGGTAGAGTTGGCCCATCCATTACTACATCCCAAAGGAAATGGTCATAGGATTGGATGAACAACCTCATTCTATTCTTCTAATATGGATAGTTGGCTTCATTGAAGTATGGTGGCTTTGTGATGGATTGAGAATCTTCAACATAGTAAGACCTGGAAGTGGAACCCATTAGAATCGGTTGATGTAGAAATCGATCGACCATTCCAAGGATCTTCTCAATGGTGGTTAGACCTTCGATTGAGCCTCGCTCTGATACCAAATTTTAGACTCGATATGATCAACCAAAATACTAAGAAAGGGTGAATTGGCTTATAATTTGTGGAAGCAACCGAGAAAGATAGACAATTTTGCACAATGATTTTAGAG
Organism: Hibiscus mutabilis; assembly: GCA_019671005.1. Classification (NCBI taxonomy): domain Eukaryota; kingdom Viridiplantae; phylum Streptophyta; class Magnoliopsida; order Malvales; family Malvaceae; genus Hibiscus; species Hibiscus mutabilis. The sequence continues at coordinate 27,617,215 of CM033739.1, read as the reverse complement.
TAGTTCGACTTCTAAACTAAATCTACATCTACTACCTTATCTATCCACACTAAATATTTTTCAAATCCACACTACATCTACAACCATAAGAACACTCTTAAGGAGAAAAATACAAATTTAGCAAACTAAGAAAAAATCTCACAAGGTAAATAAGTTTGCAAAATTAAGCTCTCACCTAAATGAACACTTGAGCAAAAAATCAAACAATGAAAGCTCACAAACAAGTGTTCTTACAAGAGAAATAGACTTAAAGCTCAAATACAAGAATTCTTTTTTCTTGAGTGTTGGAATGGACTTTCTTGATGATGTTCAATTACTTGGAGGTCCCTTTTATGTCCTCTAATCAATTTCTAGTCGTTTCTAGTCGTTGGAGAAGGTTTGAAGTTGTTGAGTGTCAAAAAATCGGGTATTTAATGGTCACCTACAAAGAAGTTTCGAAACTTCTCAAAGAGTTTTGAAACTCTTTGAGCCAGATTAAAAATTCGACCATTAGAACCCATAAGTTTTGAAACTTATACAAGAGTTTTGAAGCTCTTGTATAAGTATCGAAACTTTACTGAAGTTTTGAAACATAAAACCCCATTGTTTTCCTAAGTTTCAAAACTACACATGAAGTTTCGAAACTTGTTATAAAGTTTCGAAACTATGAAGACAATTTCAAAACTTTGCTCCAGGAAAATTGATTTTTCAAAAGTTTTTGACCTTTTAAATATTGTTTAATTGTAGGAACAAAGTCAAAATACTTTAGCATTATTTTTGACATGAAAATATTTTGAATAATTGTTTTAAAAGGCTCTTACTTTTTTTACATATTTTACTGTGTTATATTAAAATAATAATAAATCTATCATATAGGATCAACTTCCCACACAACACTGTCCGTTCCCTATCAAACTTAGCTTCCCTAAGAATACAACCGACTCCTTATCCGCTATCCATTCCCCCGATGTAATAAAAAAAATTAATACAAAGATCTCTCTGAGTCGATACATCTCATAGGCCATTCCTCTGCCACTTTATCACATTACCTTGTTCATGGCCAACTATCACTTGTTCTTCATTTCGCACACCATAAATTGTTCCATCAAACTCACCCCCATTTTTCTCTATACTTCGCTGAATTTCGTGCTCAACATCTTTTAAATTGCCCACGATGTTGTTCGATCACATATCTTCACTCGATTGATCATCGCTATCCAAATCCAACATGTCCACCCAATTCACCCAATTGTAAGATCAATTATGTTGAAAGTAAACCTTCGTTTTCGATACGCGAACTCGAAACACCATATCTTGTACTTTTAGGTCCAAACTTTCAACAATGTTGTCCACCGTAGATGTTTCAATTAATAACCGACCTCTTTCAAAAGTTGTAGGTCTCGTCCGCTACCAGCACCACCAATCCCCAATTAGATGCCACATTCATGAACGTTCCCCTCGACCACGCGTGAATCGGCAATCCAAACACCGAGAACCAAACGCGTCTGGTGACCCCTCATAGTCTGATGTCCAAGGCGATACCTTCTCAAACCATGACTTTAACAAATCACAGCCAAGAATTTTCTTCTTGTATTCTATATCATTGAATGACATTAAAATGCACGATCCAGCAATTTGCATTAGCAAACGACCCAATATCTTCGCCTTGTTTAATTCTCTCTCTAAGTTCGCAAGTGCCATTGGCTTGAAGCACAATCTAATTGCGCATTGTTTCAATATCTCCACAATAGACTCTTTCACCACACCATCGACCATATTAATGATGTAATCGAGATGCTTCTACGCCCCAAATTGGATCTCGTCATTTCAATTTCCTTGATCCAATCGAGAGTTTCTTTTACCTCCAAAATTGATCTCTATTTTTAGATTGAGCCAACTATACCCTCAATCGACAGCCTTGCATCCAAAAACCATTCAACCAATCTCTAACCCTCATCGCATCACATTTCGATTCTATTCTCACAAAACTAAAGCGTAATCCATCTTTATTCCTTTTAGACGGTACAAACACATCAACAACCTTGTCGTATCGATTAAAGACCTGCCAAAGGCCTTTCCAATGTAGATGTTGCGGTAGATTCAAAACGAATAATTCCACACTCGGCGATCGACGATTGATCTGAAGTCGTTCATAATTGGTACTATAGCTCCCAAAGTATACACTTTCTACCAAGTTGCCTCCTAAAATAGTTTTTGGGATATTTTGCTCCCTAAACTTTAAATCGTTACATATGTTGTGTTATTTTTGTAACGTTCATTAAAATAAATTTGATCAATCAAAGCGTGCCATGTGGCATGCAGACCAAGAAAAGTGGTTGGCAATAATCTTTAATTTTTTACTTTATCTAAAATTGGCCCCTATTTATTTTTATATTTTATAATTTAGTCTAATATTATTTTATAATATTATAATATTTCCAAATTTCATAATTTATTAAATAAAAATATTATAAATAATATTAAATTTTATTTTATTTTTAATTATAGCATAAATAATATTGCCAATATTATTTTATAATTTTTTATTTATAACATAAATTAAATAAAAAGTACATTAAACCTTGTATGCTTTGTACATTAAAATCCTTTCTTTTTCCTTTTTTAATCAGCAAGGGTTGGTGCATTGGCAAGGCACATTGCACTCCCAAGGAGAAGATGCGAGTTTAAACCTCGGAGACTACATTGTTAAGAGAGTCAACTTCGCACTCTAAATATAGACTGTAAGATTGACATACATATTGCCAAAAAAATCTTTTTTTTTCTTTTTTATCTCCTGATCGAAACTCATTACTACACTCATCACCACCATGGCATTCAACCATGACCCAGTCAAATCCACAGCCAAACAAAATTGCAAAATAAAGAAAATGAGAAGAAATCAAAGGAAAATTTAAAAAAAAAAGAAGAAAGCAAAGAAAGAGAGAAGAAATCCATATTAGGTTTCATGATTGTGGGATTTAGAGATATCATTTTAAAAATCTCAACAATGAGCAATAAATTTAAGTGGAGGAGATGCTTCGGTTTTAATTTGAGTCCGATTTAATTTTCCAAATCGAAGATCAAAGGAGTTAAATTTCGAACATTTAAGATTATATTTAATTCATTGCGACAATGGCAATGGCGGGAAGAAGAGAAGAGTTTAGAAGAAAATGGAAGAAGAAACGTGAGAGTGCTGAAATGGGAGAATTTTTTTAATAATATTATATTATTATTTTTTTTATTTAAATTTATTTGTATTTAATTTTGTAGGGATTAAATTGAATAAAGTTAAATTTGAGATACATAACATGCCATTAATTCATTTATATAAAACTTAGAAACAAAGGGTCAATTTTGATTTTAAAAATTTAAAGATTAAATTGAACAAAAATAAAACTTAGGAGAATTAAAATGCAAATTACTCACTTCTATTAAAGCTAACTTTTTTTTATTAAAAGTGTCATGTGACACTTTAATTGCCCGAATTTTTTCCTGGCCGACTTTAGGTAATAATTTAAAATTTAGGAGATAAAATATTTTAAAAAATTCTTTAAAAGACAACTCGATACAAATATAATTTAAGACTAATGGTGCCTTTAAATTTATTTTTCAAAATATACCAATTTTAGACATAAAATGATGCTTTAACATCTCTCACACGTAACTAATTCTCATATCTAATCTAGACTTGGGTTTTAAACACTGACTTTCGAAATTGTCATTTCAAAAAGATTTATAAAAGGCGATTTTATAGGTGTTAAATTGATGGTACCTAGTTTAAAATGACGGATAAGACTCCATCTTTTAAGACATTATTTGACCATGTAAAATATTTTCAGATTTAAAAACGAGTTTGGTACCTATCAAAGAAAATAGAATAATAGACCAGCCTTGAAATTAGAGACGTTCATTTTCGGATATCAAATCCAATATAATATAAAAAATTCAGATATTCAAAATTTTAGATCGATAAAATAGTGATTCATATTCGATCCAAAAAAAATATTATATCAGGATATTAGGATACCTAATTATTCAAAAATATAATTTGATTAAATATTTTTTCAGATTTGAAGGTCGTATTTATAAAAATTTTGAAATTTCGAATATAACAAACAATAAATTGCTAAATATAACAATATATGCATATATAAAAATTTTGATTTTAAAATTTTTTGGATATAACAAGCAAAAAATTGTTAAATATAACAAGATTAATATTCATGAAATTTTCAATTTTTAAATAATTCGAAACTTAAAATATTACGATCAGTATTCAACCCAAAGAATTAAAAATTGGATCGGATATCCAGTCTAAAAATACAAATGGGATCGATATTCAAATTTTAGGATCAGATCAACGAATAATCGGATATGATATTTTGTACACCCCTACTGAAAACGTTATCATACTACTTTTCCATTGCTTAATGTGCAACAATCCGACTTAAATTTATCTTTTTCCATTGCTTAATTGATTGTGGTTAGACTTTAGATGATTCTTTCTTTACGCTCATTACTAAACAGAAGATGACTTCTAGTTCATTATATAGATTAGAAATGAACTTTTCTCCTTCTATTCCATTGCTTAATGTGCAACAGTGCCACTAAATTTATCTTCTTCCATTGTTTAATTAATTGTGCCTAGATTCTAGATGTTTCTTTCTTTTACACTCATTAATGAACAGAAGATGACTTGGATTTTTAGTACGCTAATTCAATTGTTCCAACACACGAGCAAGCCTCTAATTAGAATGAACGAATTCAGACGAGATTCGTACTGTTGGGGTGAATTAAGTAACACTGTATTGGTAAATTTCTTGGGTACCTGAATTGAGCTTAGTTTGCATGTCTAGGAAGGTCTTCAAAATTTAATTAAATATGGTACTAATAATAATGTACTGGCTGAGCAAAGTAGTGAACCTTAGGCCGGGATTCCACTCTCCAAGGAGCTCGAACATCCCTCGGGTTTTACCCCTGATAAGCAAACATAAGAACAGAAAGACTGAAAAGAAAACAAGGAAAGTGTATTTGCCTTCAAATGTAACAAGGCTGGAAACAAAAACATCTTATTCAGAAATTCACTAATTTATAAAAATATTTATTTTATTTTTATCTTATATCAACATGAGACTATAAAATCTCTATTTAATAAAAAAAAATTGATATTACTCGACTAAATTAGCAGCAAGTACAGATCTGAGCAGCTCCGACCCAGATGGCAGAGTCCTATGGATTTCAGGAGGAGGAAAAGGAGTATGCAGAAACCAACCGACTCTCATGCTTCGGTTACACACTTTCAAACAAAAATTAATTCATGATATAAAGCACAATCATTCGAAGATAACTCTCTATTGCCAACATTGCATACGAAAATTCTCGGAGCCTGGTCTTTTTTATTACGAAAGTTAAAATAAGAACGAAAACAACCCAACAAAAGAGTTTGTAAGGGATTAAAAGAAGTTGCGTCGAAAATCAGAGCACCTTGAGAATGTCTTCGGCTCCACTGAAAGTAAAAGCACCACCTTCTTCCAAATTAACAAGTTTAACGACTCCATCTTCAGCCAAGAGCGCGTACCTTCTTGAGCGAACTCCGAGTCCCACGGGCTTATCACTCAAATCCGTTTCGCACCCAATTTTCTTAGTGAATTCCCCATTTCCATCCGACAACAAAAGAACCTCATCGTTGATACCCAGATTCTCCTTCCAAGCCCTCATCACAAAAGCGTCGTTCACCGAGATGCAGGCGATGGCGTCCACCCCTTTGGCTTTGAGTTCCCCGGATTTCTCCACGAACCCAGGGAGGTGTTTCTGGGAGCATGTGGGGGTGAAAGCGCCGCGAACGGCTTTTTTGCCGGCGGTAAGGGAGGAGATGGTGGTAGTTTGGAGTTCACCATCGTTGTCGAAGTAGGAGAGGGTGGCGTCGGGAAGCTTGGCTCCGACGGAGATAGCAGCGTAGATTGGGGTGGTCTTGGTGGAAAATGAAATGGGTTTGGAAGGGCGGCGGTGGAGGCTGAGGGAAAGGGGAGAACTGGAAAGCTTTGAAGAGAGAGACGTAGAGGAAAGTTTGACGGTGGCGGCGGGACATGAGAGGAATCTTGAGATTGTCAAGGCAGCTGCCACTGTTGATGGGGAGAAAACAAAAGAGAGTGAGGCTTTGGCTTTTGAGGGCTATGTTGGTTTAGGCTTAATTTGACGTTACTTTAAAAAGTGGGTAAAAAATAATTTTAAAATTATAATAAAAAGTAATTTTAAAAAGTTAAATTAATATTTATTATTGAAGTCAAAAAGTAATTTTGAGAAACAAAATGTTTATTTTGAACCTAATATTGTAAAGTAAAATAAGTGAATTTGGTGATGTTCAAATTTGTTAATATTATGATGTATGAAATAAATCAACTTAAATTATAAAAAAAATTAATTTAAAAATAAATCAACTTAAAATATAATAAAATTAAAAATATAAATTATAATAAAAAATTTATTCTCAATATAAATACTTTTACATATATATTATTTTATAATTATGTATACATTTAGTTTAACAATTAATTATAATTAAATAATAGAGAGTAAAAAAATAATTTTATTTTTTAAACTAGTTTATTCACCGCAAAAGTCATAAAATCTAATTTTTGAGTTTATGTGAAAAATCACTTTTAAAAACAACAAAAAAATATTTAATTTATTTTAAAAGTACTTAAAAAAGAAAAGAAACAAAAAAACACTCTTAATAGTTTTGGGGCGAAAAGAACAAGTCAAATCAGGTCAGGTTTTGAGAAAATAAATTGTTGTATAGGTCTGCGTGCCACATTTAAAATGTGGCTAATAAATTGTTTCTTTTCTTTTATCCGTTTATTAACTTAAAATGTTATATATATCGATAACAATTTCAATTGTAACTTAAATTGATGTGATATTTATAACATTTCAGGTTTAGGTTTTCAAACTAAAATATTATGTATTGGTAACATTTAAGTTGAAACTTAAATGGGTAATATTTTAGGTCACAACCTAAATTATTATAATTTTGTACAACATTTTAGGTTGAAACATAAAATTTTACTTACTTCAACCTAGATTATTATATGAGATTTGATTATCTCGTAATGAAAATATTCAACGATAAGTATTGAAATTTTGCTCTAAGTTTTACTAAAAATCAAGAATTCTAGCTTAAAAGCAATATCACAATTTTTAACAATTATCAATTTTGAGTTTGAATTGTTAAAATCAAGTTTAGGTTACTCATATAATCTAAAAAATCTTCAATTTCGTACGGTGGTGGATTCAATAATTTAAGAATGGGGTTTTAAAAAAATATTTCTTCTCAAGAGCCACAACCGATCAACCCCAATCTCTACTCTACGAACTTCAGTTGTGCGCAATGCTGGTGTCATTGGTGAGAACTGGTGAGATTTATTTTTTCGAAAACTTGCTTAATAGAGAGATAGCCTACCAAGTGTTCGATAAAATTCTTCAAAGAAAGGAGATGAGTGGCAGCATTGGGATCACAAGGATGAAGTGTTGGATGGTTTTTGTGGCGAATCTACCAGTACAGTTGCATTGGAAAGGAATATGGCAAGTGTTCAATCGGCATGGGGTTGTTGTCGATGTTTTCGTGCCAAAGAGACGGGCAAGAGATGAGTCGAGATTTGGCTTTGTGTGGTCGAAATTGAAGGCAGATGATGATTGTATAATCGGGAGATTCAATAGGTTCTGGCTGTATGGTTTGCGGGTACGAGTATCAATGGGAAATAGGATACGCGTGAATCATATTGGTGGCAAAATGGTGCAATTAGATTATCTCAAGACGAGAGTCGGTAATCAAAACCAGAACGATCACAATAAAAAAAGAGAATAGGAATGTGATGGTGAAGATTATTAAATCAAATGAAATGCCACAATCGAAACTGATAGATGGTGATCAACTTAAGGAGCAACTTAAGTTGATCGCTGGCGTAATTGAGTACGAAAAAATAGGGATATTAGAAAATTGCGCTGTAGGTTTTAGTCGTAAACCATTGCAAATTCTGGATTTGGCTAAGGAATTTCATAAGGCGAATTTAAAGGATTTTGCGGTGATGAGAATAGCGGGTTCATTGGTGTTGTTGATGTTCTTAAATAAAGAGGCGAGAAAGAAAGTTTTGGATTCAAAGTGCCTTGATCAATGGCTGGAGAATGTGATGGAGTGGTCTCTAGAAGTATCTCTACTGAATCGACGTGTTTGACTGTCGGCTTGTGGGATTCTGATTCATGCTTGGTCAGAAGTAATATTTTGAAATATAACGGCAGCGTGGGGCAAACTAGTGATGGTCGACGTTGAGACTTTAGTGTCATCGACTTTTGAGAGGGCGCGATTCCTTGTAGAAATAGATTGGTTGTAATACTCCAAAATTTATAGTACTGTTTAAGGGTCATTTAGTGCTAATATAATTGCTTAAAAGCTTATTTAGTGACTAAAATGACAAAAATATAAAAGTTAGGGTTTTCTTAATTATGGACTGTAGAAAAGAAATTTCTGAGGTTTTAAGGTGTCATGTGATAGAGAACGAGTAAAATAAGGTACTCATAAAATTTGGTTAAAATCCAAGGAAAATTGGAATGGGAATTCAAGGCTAAAGTTTAGTGACCAAAATGATAAGTTTTTAAAACTTGGGTGGTACAAGTTGAAATATGAAAAGTTGAAGGACCAAAGTTGTAATTTTCCAAAACTTAGGTGTTTTATTTCATAAATAGATAGAGCACCTATTGGTGTGGATCGAATAAGGAATTACTGGTTTGATCCGATATTTCGATTATTGAAAAATTGCAATCAAAGTTTAAATGGAATTCAGATTAACGGGGTCGAATTGAAAAATTATGAAATTTTATCATATAATAGAGAAAGGTTATAAAAGTCATTTCCAAGTGTTAGAACTATTTTAATTCGATTCAGGATGAATCCTATGATTTATTTCAATTAAGGAATCTATTTAGTAACCCATAAAATTCTCGGCATTTATCGGTAAATCGGATCGAGCTAAAATTTCGGAGATGATTCCATAGACTTTGGAAGAGTTATAGCATATTATTTTATGGATATTTGGAGAATTTAACAGTAATTATTTCATAATGTACATGGATTAAACAGATCATAGAGAAAAATGCAGTATAAGATATCGAATTTCGATTGAACTGCAAAGTTAAACGTGCTCAGGGCATAGGATGGGTGACCTGTTGGGAAGGTCTTATGTTAGTATTTGATACTGATAAAAAAAGAATCAGTTCGAGTTAATATTATTCGTATGGATATTTGATAAAGGATTATTAAGAGAATTTTATCCGATAAAGATTTCGGGTAAATTATCAATATATTAGACCGAGTCAAAATTTCAAGATTTTGAATTTTACAAAATTATGGAATATTTTGTATATCAACCATATTTATTTACGGAAATTAGAATTATGAGAATTTTAGATTTGATCCGATTGTTCGAAAAAAAATGGAAAACCGTAGTAAGTGATAACCAAGTAATCAGATCGGATTGGGATTTTAAAGAAAGTTCCATAAGCCATGGAAAATTCATAAAATATTATTTTTATGAATATTTTAATGATTCTAGTTGGAATCTAACTAGACTTGGTTTCATTTTTACAAGATGGCAATATTGAAAATAGAATATAGTTGGAGGATTATTTGGACCTAAGAGATTAAATGAATTTAATATTCATTTTTTATACATGTGGCATTAATAAGTAAAAGATGAACAAAAAATTTAGTTCATCTTCATCCTCCTATTCGAAATACAAGGGGAAAAAAGGGGAAAATATACAAATTTTTCCAAGGCAATTTTGAAGGCTCCAAAGTTAGAATCAAGTTATGTTGCTTTGGGAAAGATTGATCTATGCTTAATGCTCTTTATTTTGATAGTAATTTTGCATGGTAATTTGGAGAATTGTTCATGTTATTGATGAGAGAGAAAATAGGGTTTTATGTTCTATGTTGAGATTGAAGTATAATTTAAGCAAATCAAGTGTTGTGGAGTTGAAATCAAGCTTAAATTTAGATTAATTTCATGTTTAAAGACATAAACCCTAACCCTAGAATTTGGGGTTTTATTTAGTGTTTTGAAATTAAGGATGAATATGGGAGATTTATGATTCTACAAGTTTGACTTTGATGTTAGAATGGAAAATTCTCAACTAGTTTTCTAAGTGACTATTTTGGCATGTTTGGTAAATTAGGGAAAATATTGTGAAAATTATTCTAGTGGTGGATTTGAAGAGATTATGAATTTAAAAGTTTGATTATGGCAATAGGACCAAAATAAAGTCCTTGAAAAGTTTAGACACCCAATTTGGCATTAAGGAATAAATTTGGGTTCTAGGTGTAAATTCTTGGAAATGAAAAATATATGTTGGAAAAATTAATTTGAGCATGTTAGAATGTTGGTTGGAAGAAAAATGAGCCTAGAGAAGCTAAGTGACCAATTTGGTCACATGAAAGAATAATGGGAAAATTTTATGAAAATTATGATTATGAGATTTTATGATTCGAATATGTTGTATGAGGTTATAATTAAGAGAATTCAATGGACCAAATTGACAAGAAAAAAATGGCAAGGGACTATTTCAATAGCCCTGGTTAGTTCAAGGACCAATTTAGCTTTGGTCTAAAAGTAAGGGAAAATGTGAGAAATAAATTATAGAAATGTTGGATTAATTATTCGATACAAGTTTGTAAGTTTATGTGTAAAATTAGTGATTAAAATGTCACTTTAATAAAAGTTAGTGGAGAAAGGGTATTGAATAAAAGTTAGTGAAAAATGATGAAATTATTGAATGATTGTGATTTGAGCTTAAATAAAATTATAAAATGTGCAAAATGGTCATTATGGACCATAATAAACAATTCAACATTATTAAAGGAAAAGTGAACATTTTTGGAAATATTTTATATTCGGATAATTATACTAGTATAGTACAGTTAAGTAATGTTAGATTAAAGATCTAACATGAATATTGTTAGGTATGTTCAAATGAGGCTAATATCATGCATGGCTTAGGTGAGTGCGTTTTTAGTTATTTATTATGTATGTGAAATGAATGAGTGCAATTTTTACCTATTATATATATACGATACTAGAAAGACTTGCAATAAGTCGACTTTAAAATTAATAAAAATGTATATTGATCAAAGTTATGGAAATGGCATGGAATATTAAATAGCATATGTGATACATGGATATGGTATAATGATTTATCTAAGATAAATCGAATTTTAGATATTGGGTATGAACTGCCTAATATCGACTATATGATTTATATTGATGCATAATACAGTAATGGCAAGTACATATGAAAAATTATGATGAAATATGGGATGTGAATTGCCCATTTACATGAATGATAATGAAATGAAATGCCCAAGTATTATAGTATGAGAGTTCATGGTATAGTTATGATATGATTTCATGTTTTGTGACTACTATGGTGTCACATACACCTTGGGGACCCAAGCCCTTGGTGTTGCACCCTGGGGATCCAAGCCCATAGTGCTAATGGCACTAACAAGGAGCAAAGAGCATCCTCGAATACGTACTCATTTATCATGTTCAAGTTAGGCACTATGGTGTCACTTCTACCTTGGGGACCCAAGCCCTTGGTGTGCACCTTGGGGATCCAAGCCCACATTGGTAATGACATTGACGGGGTGCTTTTATGAGGAGCAAAGAGCGTCCTCGAGTACGTACTCATGTTCATGTTATGCTAGACACTATGATGTCTTATCAAGATGACTCACATACCTTGATCTCATATTATATAGTTTGAGCTATCTCTAAAGGAAAGTTATATTGTAAATGATTACATGATGACTGATAAATACTGAGAACATGATTTTATACTTTAGGCTATCTCTAAAGGAAAGTTATATTGGAAATGATTACATGATGACTGATAAATACTGAGAACATGATTTTATACTTTGGGCTATCTCTAAAGGAAAGTTATATTGCAAATGATTATATGATGACTGATAAATACTGAGAACATGATTTTATACTTTGGGCTATACTACTTGAAATGCATTTATGCAAGTAGTTAAGCTAATAAGCATAATATATACATGACTGGTAAAATAGATTGAATTCTATGATTTGAAGATGATATTGGCTAAATGAACTATACATGTAAGATAGTTTTATACATGATAAAATGATATCAACTGCAATTAGAAATCGTTTGCTATCTTACAGGGCTGTGACAATTATAATTATTGTTTTACATTGATATGATTATGCCTCATTAAGTTATACTTAACATGCATTTTGTATCACACGTAGGTATTTCGGACGAGATAACAAAATAGGAGTTGCACATCGTTGGATCAAGTTAATATGCATTATCAGTAAGTATCACCACATCTTAGACTAGTAGGGCATGTATAAAATTTTAAATAAGTAGCTATTCCGTATGATCTAGCGTCATGACTTAGTTTGAAGAATTAAAAATATTAGAAAAGATGCTTTAAACGATTTTAAACTTAGTTGGTCATTTATCGTGTAGAGATTTTGAAATCAAGAAAGGGTATAGGTAGCATACATAGTTTTCGCCCTAAATTATATTCTCATTTTAATAACTGCTTAAAGTATTTTACAAACCAATTCAGGGTCAAAACTATTTGCGGTTACTAGACATAGTTTTGTTTGAAAACTGAGAAAAGGGCCAACCATTGAACTACTTTGTTGAGGTAAAAAAAATTTACAAGTCCGAAATTCAGTGTAAATCAGTTAGAAGCATCTTTAATGTGTATTCGAATATCGAATAAACGTTGAGGGTGTTACATTGGTTTTATAGGATTGATGAAAGTTTTGATTTACAGGTGGGGACAAAACTTTTTTCAGGTGAGAATATTAGAGTTTGAGAAGTCGCTCAGAATAAAATGTGATTGTTGTTGTGTGCAAGATGAGGATGTCAACACAAGTGCAACATGTACTGAGTTTATGAATGAGGCTAGAAATAGTGCACCAAGGGAGTCGTTGGGGATGGGTGTTGCATTCCGATACTGAATTCTAAGATGATTATGCCAGAATCAATGTCGGGTGAGAAACCGAGCTCATGGCAATTAAATATGTTGAAGAAAAAGAAAAAAATGAGGATTGGAGAGTTCTTGAGACGCCCATACGTTCATATATGAGCAATTCATCACAAGAGCCGAAGGCTTGGATAGCGGAGGAAAGTGTGGGTTTTGTTGATCGAGTGGAATAGATAAGTTCAAGTTTAAATGTATTGGCTTGTGAACTGGAACCAATATCATGAGAGGTGGGTTTAATCACAGATGAGCCTCGGGCTGAGATTCTTAGAGCGGATAAGGCCATTTTTATTGAATATAATGGGACTCAGAGAAGTGTACGATAGGTTTTGAGATTGTATTGAGTTTTATGCCTCCAAATGAAAGGTGCGAGTCAGAAAAAAAATTAGAGAAGGGGCAAGGGCGTCCGCGAAAGAATCGTCTATGATCACCTACAGTAATGAATGGTTCGCTATCTGATTTTGATTTTATGTGTCGCAGACATACAATCCTGAGGGAGGCAAGGGAAACAATCAAATTGGGAAATTAATTGGGATAAAATAGTGGGTACCGAAGATAAGATTGCAAAAGATATAGCACGCTTGATTGAGGCGTTTGGCAAGGGGCAGTAGCCGTAAAAGATGAGGTTGTTGTCGTGGAATTGCAAGGGGTTGGGATTGGCTACGAAATGCAAATCATTTCAGAGTTTAGTGCTACAACAGTGAGGCGAGATGATTCTTTTGCAGGAGACTAAATTATAATTGATTTTGGTTACTTTGGTGAGTAGAATATGGATTTCAGATAATTTTGGTTATGAGTTTGCACCATCGGCTGGTTTGTCAGGGGGTTTTATTAATTTAGGATAAATAAAGATATCAAGTGCGAACCTCAGTGATTGGTGTGAGATTTGTAGTGGTGGAAGGTAATTGGATTTAGTAGGATTGGGAGTGTAACATTATAGGTATCTATGCTCTGTGTATTCTGGAGGAATAATGTATTTTGTGGTAGGAATTGTCTAGCCTTGTTGCAAGTCAGGAGTTTTCATGTGCTTAAGAGGCGACTTCAATGTGGTAATAAAGGGCTGTGAAAGACTTGGTTGTGCATCTGTCGATGTGGTTAGCTCACAACGATCTTTTGTTTAATGCTAAGAGAATTGAAGGTGATAATTCATTTTTCTTGGTGAATTTACGGGCTTTGTATTGGATTCATGCTTTTAATGCACGAGATTTGATTGCTGAGTCGGCTTGGTGGGAGTGTCCTTGGCTTTGCCTTACTTGGTATAGCACATCTATATCGCGGGTGGGGGTTGTTTGGTGTATGTTGTCGTGTGGTGTTCTAAAATTTAATGTTGATAGTGCAACGAGAGGGAAGCTGGGTTTGGCGAAATATGGTGGAGTCTTGCGCAATGATAGAGGCTTTGTCTTGTGTTTGTTTTTACAATGTGTATCGTGAGGCGAATTGTTTAGTTGATTTTTTTAGCAAAGAGGAGTTGTAGATAAAAAGTCATGGTTCCAAGTTTTGGAGTGAATTTTTGGGCAGATTTATATTTATACACTGTGACGAGTACTCTTTTCCTCTACTTAGGTTTAGGGAGGTTTTTAATGAGGCTTGTGGCAATATTGTGGCTTGTATGATTTTCTCTAATAATATTCATATTAGGTAATTTTTTAGGTTGCAACTGGAAGTTTCGAAACTTACAAAAAATTGTCATTCCAACCTAAAATTTATACATATTGGTTACATTTTAGGTTTCATGACAAGTATCGAAACTTAGTCGGAAGTTTCAAAACTCACAAAAAAATTGTGTCATTCCAACTTAAAATGTTATACATAATGATTACATTTTAGGCTTCACGAAAAGTACCGAAAATTAGTTGGGAGTTTCGAAACCTACAAAAAATTGTCATTCCAACCTAAAATGATATACATACTGATTACATTTTAGATTTCATGACAAGTATCGAAACTTAGTTAGAAGTTTCAAAGCTCACAAAAAAAATTCCAACAAAAATGTTATACATACTAGCTACATTTTAGGTTTCACGACAAGTATCGAAACTTAGTCAGAAGTTTTAAAACTTACAAAAAAAAATATGTGTCATTCCAACCTAAGGAGGTGTTTGGTTAGCGGAAAAGATTACCTAGGGGAATGATCTTTAACGGGAATCACATACTCGCATTTGGTTGAGGAGCATTCCCTCCAAGGGGTAATATTGTATTCCCAAAAGTAGCATCTTTTTCATTAAATGGTGGGAATGTGATTTCCTAGGATTTCTTAGGTATTTGTTGATTCACATCCCTTTGGACCATATTACCCCTATATTAATGAATCTGGTTTACATGGATCATTTATTGAATTTAATTAGATGATTAAATATGTGTGGTGTAAATTAATTAAATATTTTTATTCAATATTAATTTAACATTTACATGGTATTACACATATTTAAATATTATTTTAATATTTAATTTATTTTTATTAATATTATAGTTATGATGTTTTTAATTTTATTATTTGATTTATAAGATGTTTATCCTCTTATAAAAACATTTTAGTAGGTTAAACTTATGATGTAAATTTTTATCAGTATTATACAGTTTTTAGATTTATTTTATTCTTTACTTTAATCTACTTGACAGTCTGTCACGAGTAATAAAAATTTAAAATTTTGGACACATTAAAAGTTTAGCATTTAAATATTCACAAAAATACTTTAATAGGTGGTAACGAGAGTATGTAAATATAAATTATATATATTTTAAAAATAGTTAATATAACAATTATATTAATAATATAATAAATATATAGTTTTTGCAAATTTTAGATAGTGTAACAAAAATAATTCTATTACTTTTTGTGCACATGTTTTTAATTTAATATTGAAAGTTTAACATGTTAAAAAGAAAATATAACACATGGACAACTTAGTAAATTTCACTTCTATATAATCTTATATATCTCCAACCAAACACAACAATCTTACATTTATACCAAATAAACCAAACAATGTAATGTAACATTCCCAGTAATATGTCAGGTAATGTTACATTCCAGGAATCTAATTCATAGAGATAATCTTACATTCCGTGAACCAAACGCACCCTAAAGTGTTACACATAGTAATTACATTTTAGGTTTCACAACATGTATCGAAACTTAGTTGGAAGTTTCGAAACTCTCAAAAAATTGTGTCGCAACCTAAAATGTTATACATACTGGTTACATTTTGGGTCTCACGACAAGTATTGAAATGTAGTCGGAAGTTTCAAAACTTACAAAAAAAATTGTATCATTCCAACCTAAAGTGTTATCTATGGTAGTTACATTTTAGGTTTCACGACAAGTATCGAAACCTTGTTCTGAGTTTCGAAACTTCGCAACCTAAATTAACGTTTTACTCAAAAATCAATAATTCTAGCTTAAAAACAATATCACAATTTTATCAATTATTTAATTTCGGATTTGGTTTGTTAAAATCAAGTTTAGATTACTCACATACTATAAGAAATCTTTATTATCCAATAGAAAATCTTAGGTTTAGGTCAAAATTAACAAAATCACCATTAAAGCATTAAAGAACTTGACAATAAGCTATTTCTTTCATCAATTACCTAATTCTAGATTTTATTTGTTAAAATCAAGTTTAGATTACTCATATACTATAAGAAATCTTCATTACCCAATAGAAAATCTTAGGTTTAGTTCGGGATTAACAAAATCACCATTAAAGAGTTAAGAACTTGAAAATAAGTTTTTTTTAAAAAAATATTCAAATTTTGAAATCCCAATTAAAAATTTAAACTTTTTACAAATTTCTCTGTATAAGAATTGTTTTCCCTCATTGAAGCATTCCTTCCTTTGATCGATAATAACGGAGAATATCTTGAACAAAGGCGTTATTTCGCGACGAGTTTCGAAACTTGTCTCTGAGTTTCGAGACTTACAACATCCAACCTAAAATGTTATACGTATCGATAATATTTTAGGTTGCAACTAGAAATGTTATCTAAGTTTCTAATTTTAGGTTGCAACCGAAAATATTACATATTTTGTTAAGTTTTGATACTCATTAGAAAGTTTCGAAACTTGCATGTCAACTTAAAATGTTATATCTTTTGGTAAAATTTAGGTTGGTGAGTAAAATTTTAAGTTCTATATTTTTAACTTACCGGTAGCACACACTTCCGGTTACACATTTTTTTCTTGATCTAACGGTCAAAATTAAAATTTTTAAAGAAGATGCTCATCCAACGGTTCTAAGAACCCATCGTTTATTAGCTGTAACTTAACACGCTTTTCTTTAGAATCGCCCAAATTGTTGTGTTTTTTTTTTCATTCAACCATATATAATAAGTGTTAATAATATTGTATTTTTCCCTTTAGATGAATTATGCTTTAATTACATGTAATGTAAATAATTGAATACGTCATTTTTATCATAAAATAATAAATACATTATACAAATTATTAATTTTTACATTTATTATGTTAATAATTTATATCTATATCTACTAATAATAGAACTTCTAATTGAGTTGTTATTGGTGTCACCCAAAATTATTAAAATATTGTTAAAAATAAGTAAAAGAGAGACTTGTATTTAATTTTAATATAAAGTTGTGTACAATGTCTTCTTCAGGTTTTATATTTACAGGCATAAGATGTAACTATCATAGCAAAGAAAATACACTGTCACTCTGGTAAAGAAAACGTTCCTCAACTTCTTAATGCAAATGCATGATTCTACTAGCTAAATGCAAAAGTATGTACTCAAAGTCAAGCAAAAGCATAGCAATATATATATATATATATATATATATATATATATATATATATATATATATATATATGAAAAGTAGTACTTTTGAGGAGTTAGCACATAATAAAACCGATGCTTTTGGTTTTGTTTGTGATAGAGTTGTTAAATGGGCTATCAGATGGTCTAATTGTCTACTGTCTAACGGAGGATGAGAGGTCTTCCTTACATTTTTGTTGCCTGATGATCTGATTGATGAAATTATTTATATCATGCTTGATTTTTTATTGACAGGAAAGCCTCATGATCTTGGGTGGGCTTTTGTAGCATAGAATACTTTATGTCAACCAAAATCAGTGGGTGGTCTAGGATTCTGTGATCTGAAGAGTTTTAATTTAGCCTTGATTAGCAAACATGTTTGGCGAATGCTACGTGAGCCTTCTTCGCTCTATTATCGCGTCCTTATGGTCAAGTACTTTCCCCATGGTGATATCTTTAACGCAATGCTGGGTGATTGACCTTATTATGCATAGTATCTTCAAATCAATCAATGCATTCTGTGATTGTTATTTCTAGAGAGTGCGGATTGATAGTCCCACACATTTTCACAAGACCACATGGGGTGGTACCAAGAAAGTGGAGCTTACTACGAGTTATGCAGATAATTCAATTAGGTCATTATGTTGTGGCAAATTTATGGTTTCCAACTTGGCTCAATGGGACGTATCTAAGGTAAGAGCAATTTTCTCTGATGCTGATACTGCAACTATAATTGCTTGCCCTATTACCCCGGGGTTTGGTGATGTAAATATTTGGGCGAATCACTCATCTGATACCTATTCTACACGTTCTGGGTAACATTGGCTCCGAAGTTTGAATAGGTCACCCGTCGTTTCGTCTAAATTGTGAAAAGTTATTGTTTGGACGAAGACTCTACCAAAAATCAAGATTTTTGGTTGGCGATTGGGATATAGTGCTTTGCACTTGGGATATAAATTCGCAGGTCTCAACTTGGGTCTTTGTCCCATGTGTTGTCAAGAGGACGAGACTATTGTCCATGCTTTTCATGATTGTCATGAAGCTAGGCAGATATAGCTGTTGGCGGGTATTGATGCCTGTATTGTTCATAGCTCAGAGCCTAATTGTATGGCTTAGTTAGAATTGACTTGCTCGCTATTAGATTTTAGACGTTTCATAGAATTTTTTTAATTTTGTTTTGGAATGTTTGGAATAGGCGAAATGTTCTTTTATATGATGACATCTTACAATCAAGGGAAATGTTTTTGTTGAACGCAAAAAGTCTCTAGTAGGAGTTTATTTTAGTTTATGACTCTCCCATTTTTCCAGGTCGTCAACTGATAGCCACTCTGAATTTTTTTTTTCTAATTGTACTATAAAGATTAATGTGGATGGTGCGCTTGTGGCTTCCTCTCCGGTGTTATTTGCTATTGGAGTTGTGGCACGTGATCATAAGGGTCTTCTAATTACTGCACATGCATGACCTTTGTTCGTCCTATATGATAGTTAATTGGATAAGGCTCGCGCATTTATTGTTGGGATTACACTTGCCATTGAAGAAGGCTGGTCATCAGTTGTTGTGGAGGGTGATGCATCAAACGTGGTGTCTAAACTTACATATCAGACTTGTGATTTTTCTACTATAGGAATCATGTTGCAGGAAGTACGCCAGACTCTGTCTACGAACACGGGTTTACGTATTCAATATGTGAGATGAGAAGCTAATCAAGCTGCTCATAATTTAGCTCATTGGGCTCTATCGTGTTTATCGTCCACTTGGTTTTATACTGATACCCCTCCATGTATTGCGTCTTTTGTTGTACATGATTTTATTTATGGATAATTTATAAAATCTCCCTTTCCTAAAAATATGTACCTTGTAACACCCCTTTTCGTATCCATACGGCGAATACGAATAAGGAATGTTACAACTTTACTATCCTTAAATACTAATGATATTTGAAACAAAATTTAAATTTTGATAATTTTGAACCCAAATCTTGGGTACTGGTACACTCTGTCCCAAAATGCACATTCTTGCATTTTCATATTTCTAATTCATCCTAATTCAATTCTCAAATGTCTTCAAATGTTATGTATGCTTATAGGGAACAAATGACTATCATAAAACATACATGCTCTCAATTATCTTAGCATGCAACTCATCACTTGAGATTACTCTTAACTTTGAATCTTTTCAGAAACGCCAATTATCTTGAAACCATAACGAACTTTAAAGGCCAATCACAACTCAAAAAGGTTTAGCAAGTATACATGCCACTATAATAATCAAACCTCAATTAGGATGTCATTACTGTGATTACCTGTTGAGCTTTCCAATATTGATGCAATGCTCTTCTCACTCTCATCTTGATTTACCTACGTGTGCACAATCAAACACACGCTAAGTACGAACTTAGTGAGGCAATAAAGGAAATTAATAACAATAATTTAAACTTTATTCGACTCCATGGCTATGTTTGTATAACATGATATATATGCCAAAGCATCAACTTTCACATTGCATTAGTAATGATTTACTACATGCTAATGTCATAAGACTTTCATGCTTATTTATTTGTCGTAATATGCCTTATATGCATAAATGCATTATGATCACTAGACACGTAAATCCATCATGTTATTCATATATTAACATGATATAAATCACATATAAATTTCTTACCAATATACTTGTCATTTATTCAAAACGCTCATAAGCTTATTCACTTGTTTATCATTTATTAACCATAAACCATAGCCCAAATATAAGCCTATGAGGACCCTGGGTACACGAGTCAAAACCGCACATAAGGTTCTGCTAACCATCCTCACATAAGGTTCTGCTAACCATCCGCATATAAGGTTGTGCTAACCATATACACTAAGTGTCTTTTATATACACTATAGTGCTAAACCGAGTATGCATTGTGCTGCTGGACTCTATGGCATGCCAACTGTACCTTGTCCCTCATTAACATACTTGGGCATATATTTCATATTTATTCCATCCATGGCAATGTATATCAACATAATTTAACATTGGGCAGTTCATACCTGAAATAACATTCATAATATAACATCATATATAACTAGTGATCTATGCATTTATGTTCAACCTTTGACATATTTAAAACATGTCAATATATGATCAATGACATAAATATCATGCCAATATATAAATAAGGTAGACTCATCGCAAGTCTTCATAATGACGTATAAAACATCCACATATCATGTTATGTTATGTATTGCACTCACCTTGGCCACTTAACACAATACCTCACTAAGTCCTAGTTCGATCTTTGCTTTCAAAGTACCTCGAACCTTCTTTGATTCGGACTTGACTTCATTAATCACATGAATAAAATAAAATATTTGTTAGATCCAAATCTAATAATACCTTAAACATGTTATCTAATATAATCACTCGAATATAAAATTTCCAAATATTTTTTCTTTCTTCCTTGTACTGTTCAAAAGCTCATTATGGTCCTTAATTACCAATTTGAACTTCCATTAATTCTTCTGAGCTTGCTGACTAACATTTAAATACAAAATGTTTCAATTTCCATTTTCTGACAGCTTGCGCTACCTTCAAAGATTTACTTATACATGGCAGAATACATACTGGATCTCAATTTCCTTTCTACCACAGAAACTAGATTCGATAATGGTTCTAAAGATATAAGCCACATAAATTAATAAAATATACAAAAATTATGAAAATTCCTTACATTCACGTCACAAAGCTGTCCAGGCAGAAACTGTTCTGTGATTTTTCTGACCTTCATTTGATTAAAAATTCATATTTTTTAACTCAGAACTCGAAATCAGTTTCCGTTTGTTGGAAACGAAACTAGACTAACAAATCTTTACAACGGTATAAAATTCATCATCTAACCATTTTTTTAGAATTTATGACGAATTTTTAAACTTACTGCCATAATTCAAATTTCAACATAACTTTCCATGAATAACTTCTAATTTACACCAACTTCTCCTTATTTCTCTACTTGTCAATTTAGTCTCATCATTTTACTTCAAATGGCTAGAATAAAGCTTGTATTCATATGTTCTCTTTACATCCTTCATCATAATAAGCTTAAACCTTTACTCCTTTAATTTCTCTTAATTTGTTAAAATGTTCACCAAATTTCCAATGCAAGGATTCAAGCTTCTTAACTTTGCAAATTAGTCCTCAAATCAACATTACTACCTTAATTCCATCATTTTAACTAAAAATCAGATTTACTCCTTCTACATATCCTCTTTACTGAGTAAACCATTCAAGTTTGACAAATTGTCAAAATGGTCACTAAAGCGATTATAATTCGGTTTAGCATTCTAACTTCATTTTCATGTCTCTAACATCATTAATAACATAAATACATTTCAAATTCTAAAAATCATAATTGAACCCCTAACTTTAACACTTTGCTCAATTAATCCTTTAGGGTTTTGATTCCAAACAACAAATCAAGCTTGCAAGATTACTAACTCATCATCATAAACCCTAATTTAAGGTGGGATCCCTAAACCCTAATCTTCTTCAAGGTTTGCTAAATTGTTTAGGGTTTAAATCACAACTCAAAAACATAAATCCAACATAATTCTTGCTTGATTTCAACATAAAATCGAACATAGATTCAAAAAATCATAAAACCCCCATTTTGAGCATAAACCCTAATTTCTCTCTCATATCAAGCCTCATCAATCAAACATGAAATCCATGAATAATTTACATCAATAGATAGAGATCGAAGAGATGAACAACTTTGTAGTTCGGAAGATTACCTTAAAATTGAGATTTGGGGCTTAAATCGAGCTGAAAAATTTCCCTCTTCTTTCTCCTCTTTCTCCACGGTTTTGGAGATGAAATTTCATTGATAAACCTTCATATTTCATATATCTAAGCCACTTGTATAATTAAAAATGAAATTTTAATTCAATAAATTCCACTTTGTAAAAATACCCTCCAACTAGATTTATATTTTTAATTTTTCATTTTGTAACATTCCATCTAAACTTAGTTGGATTCTAATCAGCCACTATTCATCCATAAAAGAAATCTCAAAATTCATTCCATGTCCCTATTGGGTGAAATGACCAAAATGCCCTTTACCGATCAACTTATTCACAAAATTGCCATTCCATATCATTTCAATCAATTTAAATTTTCCCGACCTTTTTAACACCTAAATATCCGTAAAATAATATTTTATGACTCTTCTAAGGTTCATGGAACCATATCTGAAATTTTAGCTCGATCTGATTATCCGAATATTTTTCTGAACTTTATCGCTTTATAGCCATTAACACAAATTCTGTACCAAAAATTCGAGTAACACGAAAACGTCATTCTTGGGGGTAAAATATTCATTTACGGGGTTAAAATACACAACTTTTAAAAATTACACTTTGGTCCCTAAACTTTTCTATAGTTTATACTTCAACCACAAAACTTCCAAAATTTACATTTCTATCACTAGCCAAAAATTGGGATATTACATACCTCCCAACAAAAGAATTTCATACGACAAAATTGGTAAGTAAATGTCACGCTGGTGGATTGTTTTTTTTTTTTTCTATTTTGAAGGAGAATTTATTTTATAAACTAGATTAACTACATACTAATAGTTTCATCCATTTAAATTGAAATTTTTAAATAATTATTTTACAAAATAATGTAAAAGAAAAGAGTAAAGATTTGTCCATGAAATAATGCTAAAATATCAAATATAATAGTTTAATAAATATAAAAATAACCTTAAAAATAAATATAAGTATAAATTATTTCTAATAATCTGATAATGAATGAACATATATCCTGTTATTCAATTATTTGAGAGCACCTGTTAATACTCTGAATTAAAACTATTTATTTTTTATAGGTTCAGATTTTTAACGAGTTAATATAAATATTTTATTAAACATTACTTTTAAAAAATATTGAAGGGTAATACTAATAAAGCGTGAATTATTCTGTTCCATTAGCTCTCCAATTTTCCCGCCTTCTTTTCTCTTGAAAACCGTCTGCCTTTCGGTTCCTTTCTCACATCCATTCTTTCTTCTCATAAACATTCTCTTACCTTTCTGTATTCAATCATGTCTTGCTTCATTAGCAAATACGCCGGTATTTCTTTTTATTTCTCAGCGTTTTATGTTTATAATCTTTACCATCTTATTTGTTTTGTCAGATTTGTTGGAGAGAAAACTTCGTTTCTTACTGTTCAATTAAATTCATTTATATTTTTTCTTTGTTAATTTATGTAATGAAAGGAATTATGTTTTCGATTTATAGTTTCATTTGGATCTTTATCTGGTATAAATTTATTTATTTAGATATTTTAATTTAAATAAAAGAAACAACGTTGCAGATGAGCTAGCAAAAAACGCAGCCTACATCGGCACCCCTGGGAAGGGTATCCTAGCGGCTGATGAATCCACCGGCACCATCGGCAAGCGATTTGCCAGCATTAATGTGGAGAATGTTGAAGAAAACAGGCGACAACTACGAGAGCTCCTCTTCACTGCTCCCGGCGTCCTCCAGTACATCAGTGGCGTTATTTTCTTTGAAGAAACACTCTACCAAAAAACTGCTTCTGGTATTATTATTAGGATTATTATTAAATTAAAACTGTCGGACCATAAATATATGATTTAAATTATTGTTGGATGTGTCAGGTCATACAATTTCTTTTCTTATGAATGTAATGATTGCAGGCAAGCTGTTTGTGGATGTGTTGAAAGAATCTGGTGTCCTCCCAGGCATCAAGGTTGACACCGGCACCGTTGAGCTTAACGGAACCAAAGGTGAGACTTTCACCCAGGGTCTTGATGGCCTTGCCCAGCGTTGCCAAAAGTACTACGAAGCCGGTGCTCGGTTCGCTAAATGGCGTGCCGTGCTTAAGATCGGAACTATTGAGCCAACCGAGGTAGCAATCCAAGAAAATGCCAATGGGTTAGCCATGTATGCCGCCATCTGCCAGCAATGTGGCCTAGTCCCCATAGTTGAACCTGAAATCCTTGTTGATGGACCACATGACATTAACAAATGTGCTGAGGTAACCGAGCGTGTCCTTGCAGCTTGCTACAAAGCTCTAAACGATCACCATGTGATGCTGGAAGGTACATTGTTGAAACCCAACATGGTGACCCCTGGTTCGGATTCCCCAAAGGTGGAACCCAAGGTTATCGCCCAGCACACTGTTCGTGCCTTGCAACGAACCGTCCCTCCTGCGGTCCCTGCGATTGTGTTCTTATCTGGTGGACAGAGTGAGGAAGAGGCGACCATTAACCTGAATGCGATGAACATGCTACAAACCAAGAAACCATGGTCCCTCTCCTTCTCATTTGGACGAGCTCTTCAACAGAGCACTCTCAAGGCATGGGGTGGGAAAAAGGAGAATGTGGGAAAAGCACAGGAGGCTTTCCTGGTTAGGTGCAAGGCTAATTCCGAGGCTACTCTTGGGACTTACAAGGGTGATGCAATGCTTGGTGAGGGCGCTGCTGAGAGCCTTCACGTTAAGGACTATAAATACTGAGAATTCGGACCTCTTCCTCTCGTAGTATGGATATTAGGGTTTTTTTTTTTTATTTTGGTTGGGTCTGAAATTTCTCTCATTTCCCTTCTCATTTTGGGGCTGAAATCAGACGAATAATAAGCTTAGGAGCCATTGTGCTCGTTGCTTGTATGCATTCATAATTTTGTTTAAAAATTTATTTATACTAAATTGCTTTGGAACTTAATATTTAGGATAAATACGCCAAAAAAATTCTTGGGCTATAAGGTATTTTTTGTTAAGTCATTAGACTATAAAAAATTCCAAAATAATCACCTGAATTAAAAAATAACAAATTGTGTTAAAAAATTAACCTTAAATATAATTACAATTAATAAAATTAGCATAATCAAAAATTAACTCTCGACTGCCATGGTTCCTTCACTGCTGCTGTTATGCAGTTGATCATTACATAAAGTATATATCATCAGATCCCTTAACTTTTGCTAAAAATAAAGAAGAAAATAAAATAAAACAGATCTCTTTATTTACTCAACTAAATTTATATCAGTACCCAAGAACTGACTTGTATATATAAATTAGATCTTAGATTTTTTTTTAACAATTGGGAGAGAAGGTAAGGTTTAGATTCGAAACAAGAGAGTGACAATATCACTTACACATTAAAACAGTGAAATTATCTGTAATATTCTAAAATTTGGGATGGTGTAGTACGGAAAACCCGATAATGCAATGGATATATATTGAATATGAGTATGCTAATTTTATTAAAAAAGGTAAAATTCAAAAATACAATGAGAGTTTACAGCTCATGTAAACAAATTTGATCTGAACATATTCCTAAAAGTACGAACACTAACGCATCTAGATCATAAAAAGGATCATATAAAGAAAATGTAAAAACCCTAACTCAAAGGCTTGAAACAAAATAGATACAAAACATCACCAAAGTTCGACGATAAAAGGTAAAAACCAACAACAAACAACATTAAAAAAATGCATATTACAATAATAAGGCAGGTTGACAACACTATCACTACCACAACTCAATCGCGAACAAAAACGGTGACTGTATGCTTGTATCTAGATCCAATTTGAGAGTCCAAAATAGAGAGATCAACAAGATAATCAAAAGAGTGACAACTTGATCAGTCGTGGCGACTTCAATTTCAACCTTGATAATAAATTAAAAGAAAAAAGAAACGGTCAAACGACCGATTAAGATAAAAAAAAATGTGCCAATAGATAGATGATACGTAACAAAAAGTAAAAGAAAACGTGTCACAATAACAGAACTATTAAATTTTAAAAGAACAAAACAAAAAAAATTACCAGCGATCGACAACTAACATTTAAACTGATGTCGTCGTCGACTTTATTAAAAAGAAAAATAAACAAGTTGCATGGGAAAAATTTCGAGAGAGCGGCGCTCAAAACCCTACCTTTAGAGAATTGCAATGAATATATTTTGAAAAAAAATGAAGATGTCAATTATTAAATAATATTTGGCTAGCGAGAAATTATGAAGAATTAAAGGAGCCAGTAATCCCATTGCATGTTTCATGCACATAACACGTGGATGTTAATGAGGTTGAAGTTTTGATATTTTGGAATGAAAAATAAAGGATAAAATAATTGTTTTTTTAATGAGAATGAGGTGGATTTGGATAAAAGATGACGACAAAGTAAGATTATTCAAATCAATTTGTACCTAATTGTTGTCGTAATAAAAATATGAAAAATTCTACGAATATTGTTGAACACCATTAACATTAAACACTGCTGAATACTATTAAATTGATTAATAAAGATTATAAATTTGAAGGACTCGAATTATAATTAAAATTGTTTTAAAACAAAAATAGAAATTAGATTTAATAATTTTTTATATTTTTTAATTAATATGTTAGAATAAAAAATCCCAAAATCTTTCTACAATCGTAAACCCTAATAAACTCAATCTCTTTATTTTCTTTCCGCAACCGCCGCCACTACCACCACCACCATCACCGTTGACCATTGATTGCATTGTTTGCAGGCGATCTTGCACGGTGACCCTTTGCCTATGCCGTCCAACTAAACCCATCGTTATCGATTTGTTTCTCCAGCCCTATCTTGGGCTTATTTTCCAATTTCAGCCGCACGTCGCCGAGATCCGATCGATTTGTCTCGCCATCGTTCATCTGCAGCTAGTTTTAGTCCTGACACTGTATCCGAACTCCAACAATTTGCATATCGATTTGGTGCTCATCGCTTGAAGTAAGAACTCTAAAAATCCTATTCAATGAAATCTTGTCTCTTTATGTCTATATGCCTCCCTAATATGCATTATTTCATGTTAGCTAGGGTGCCTATGGTTTTATTGTGTCTAAGGGTGAAACCCCATCTTCATGCTGCTCTATGTCTCTTAGGAGGCGTTTGCTTCACGTTTTTGGTAAGGTAAAATGCATTATGTTTTTCAACTTTGACTTTGACCACACGTCTAATTAATTCATTAAGCATCATTTGCAAGCTCAATTGTCAATCCTCTTGGTCTCATAATCTCTAAACTTCTTATTGAGTATAATTATGCTTATCTCATTCATCCTTGTATTATTATATCACTTGGTTTAGTTAATCTATTAATCATCATTTGCAAGCTCAATTGCAAGCTCCAGTTTTCTTTTACTTAGTTTTCACCCTTGGTGCTTGTTAGTAGGCACTGGTTTTGCTTACAGTTAGTGGTTGTGTTCATTTTGTTGGAGGGTCATTATAGATTTCTTGGTGTTACTTTTGTTATGAACGATTTAGTCTGTAGAATATTGAGTGTTTCTGTTTCACAAGAAAAGCTTGAGGTAGTTTGGAATGTATTGAAGTTTTAACAATTGGATGATAGAAAATTATCTAGAGTCTACTGCACTTCGTTGTAAAATATATTTTTAACCCATTTTCTCTGATTCTTGCAAATAAACTCCCTTTTTCCATGAATTTGCCATGCTATGTTCGGATGGAGGCCATATGTTATAATTCGAATGAAAAAATTGTTATGTTAAGATCTAATAATATTTATTACGCTGAAACCGAATGGAAAATTACTATGTTTTAATTGAATTAAACTATATACACAATGATTCTGATGGGGCCATATGTTATAATTCGAATGAGATTTATTAATTTACACACTTTGCTTATATTTTGTAGTGAGTAAACTTTTGCATGATACACTAGTATACCTTCCCGTCTTTTCAGGTTCAACTGAATTTAGGGGCTTCAATGACTTACTATTTTGCCTGAAATCGACGTGGCTAGTCTTGTTAATTATGCAAAGTGAAAACTTCCAATTTTGAGCAACTATTTGCATTTATTACCCTTGTGTAATATTATTTTCAACTTATCAAATAGCTCAAACCCGATCCTCGGTCTGCAGAGGCCAAACAATACATAAGAAGTGGAGCATGTAACCCCTAAACCCGACCAAGAGGAAAAGGGCCGAATTTAGAAAGTCGCTTTTGAAAAACTTTACCCTTAAGAAATCAATTTATTTATAACAAATCGTTTAACTTTTATATGAAAGATATTTATAAGTTCGTTAACATCCATTAAAATTATTAAGTCCCAGAAGTATAATAAAATATTTAGATAATCATAAAAACATGCATACTGAAAATATCCTCAAAACCCAAATAGTCTCTAGTCCAAATTACATCTCAAATTTGATAAAAATATAATAAAATAATAATAAAAATATCTTGAAATTCATGAGTCCATACTGATGTGGAAATAAAACTGAAACGCAAGAGGTCATCCGAGTACCAGATCGCCTAGAGTTAAGAATCTAAAAGATAAGCTATAAGGGAATGAGCTATTAAGCCCAGTGTGTCTCTAAGTGCAACAATCACAAAACACAGTTTCACAAAAATAACACAAGGTAAAAACATGTCATTATAAAACACAATGCATCAGATGATACTAATAACTAGTCACAATACCCATCTACTAACGCCAATCACAGTAGTGGCAAAGCCAACCGGTCACAATGGAGGTAGTTCCCCCTCACCCCTCACCCCTTATTTCTCCAATCACAGTGTGGTCAAACCACTTCTTCCTCCGCACAACCCATCCCATGCATGATAAAATAATGTTTATGAACACATTGTTAACACAGTTGTATCATACTAAAATACGAGGAACATAGCACGAAAGTTCTGATAATCTCATAAAACACAGTTCACAGTATGCATTGCATCTCAAATCTCAATGAAAACTCAACACAGAAAATAGTCATGCAAAGCTTGTAAAACATTTCACAGAATATATCACAGCCAGAGAACACACCTCTAGCGGCCACAGCTCTAACGTCGGTGCTGACGCCTCCCACGGTCTAAACTAGCTCTAGGTCTAGTTGAGTTAGAACCTACGAAGTAGAGTTCTCAATTAAATTCACCTTTTAAAATAAATATTACTATGCCACCTAAATGAAACTATGCTAGAAACACACATAAATCTCTAATAGAAGATGAAGGGGCTGGCTGAACAAGAGGAGGTAGAGAAGGTGGTAAAACGTCATCCTCGGAATCGATGTCGTCTGAAACAAAAGTGAATCTCATTAGATCTTATACATAACTCCTTAATTTTCCCAAAAATAGATTACAACTAGCAAAACTATCAATTCAGGTTCGAATTAGGCGAAACGGGCTGCAAAAACAGACTCAGGACGTCGAGAAATGTCAAATTCAAGTTTGTTAAAAAGTCAACAGTCAACATTGATTTTGACCGGCCAAGTCAATGCTGACGTCACTGCCCTTGGTCAATGATGACGTCATCACTTTGGTCAACGCTAACGTCATCACCTTGGTCAACACTGACATCATCAATTTGGTCACCGAGTTGGGTCGGTCAACGGGCAAACCCGGTTTGGTCCAGCCACTTACACACACCCTAGTCCGATTCACTACACGGTTCAGTCTGGTCTGACCAACTCGGCCGGCCTCCTCAACCCAAGGCATGGGCTCTTCACTCACTCTCTCACAACCTCTCATGCGGCCCAATACAGGTAGCCCAAATTACCCAACGAACTAGCCTACACATGTAACCCACTTTTAGGGTAAACTGCACGGCTGCTAGTTTTCCCCAAACCCCATAGAGGCAGCTTCCCAATAAACCAAGGCAACCGCGACAATGCAGTGGCGACGCCACAACACGGCGGCGGCGGTCAAACTCAAAGCGGCGACAAATCCCACCACTCAACCACAACTAATGCGCGAACGACCCA
The DNA here is from genome assembly GCA_019671005.1 of Hibiscus mutabilis. Lineage (NCBI taxonomy): Eukaryota > Viridiplantae > Streptophyta > Magnoliopsida > Malvales > Malvaceae > Hibiscus > Hibiscus mutabilis. Next base: position 27,586,630 of record CM033739.1, on the reverse strand, counting down.
CCAAACAAATAAAGGGAACTCAGACTCAAGACCTTACCCAATTCGGACAGAGAAGGAAATCAACGGCGGAAGAACGAAGGGTTTTCGGTTCGAAGACTCACCAACAGCCGAAAATGGCGCGGTGTTAGTGCCGGCGCAAGGGAAAACTGAAAGGTTTTCAATCCAGTTCTCACCTCTGCGTCTATCACGATAAGGGCGCGGCTGGTTCGCGCGGACAAGGGGACAATGAGAGGTATTGTGCGTCACTCGCACGGCGGCAACTCCTTCGCTAGAGGGTTGCCGGAAGACAAACGAGAGAGAGGAAAGGTTAGAACCGAAAGAGAGAGGGTTTGGGGATGTGGCTGAAGGAGGAAAGAATACAGAAAGGAAGCCTTTAGGGTTTAGAAACATGATTTAAATTCTCTTTAAAGAAATTAGTTAAATTGCAGTGGAGGTCCCTGCAATTAGCCCGCCCTTTCCTCATGGCCCCAAAGTTCATAAGCTTACAATTTGGTTTTAAAATAAATTTTTAGGGTGTTACAATTCTCCCCCCCTCAAAAGAAATTTCGACCTTGAAATTTCACGTTTAGCGATAAATTCTGAAACTAACGTATGCGCACACATACTTCGTCATTTTAAATTATTCAGCTAATAAGGTTAGAATAAGAACTGAAAATATCACAACGATACCTGCTATGTCCTCAAACTCCTCATCATCATAATTACCACGAGCTCCGGTTGTATAAATTAAACCCGGTCGCCTAACCATATTTAGCTGATCTAACACCCTGAGAAGGTATATCTCTACTAGCAGTACCAGAAGCAACTGACCTACTCTGCTTTCTACCTCTAGGGGGTGCCCGGACTGACGCATGTGTCCGACTCTGCATGACCGAACCAGTACGTGATCGCAGACAATCATTAAGGAAATGATCAAGAGAACCATATCCGAAACAAGCTCTGTTCTTCTTCCTACACTCCCCGTCATGCCATTTCTTACAATAAGTACACAGGGGCACAAAATAAGAACCTGTCGATCCACCGATACTACCTGTCGGAACTGTCAAATCGACTGGTCTCGTTCTCTAACTACCCTGATGATTAGATTCCTCCCTATTCCTCTTACCGGAATAGCTAACTGAACCATACTGAACATTTGAACCCTGTTGCTTCTTGCCTTGATCTCTTTCTTCAACTGTCTGACTCTTCGAGAGGGATTCCATTCTCTCTATTATTTTGGCTCAATCAACCAACTCACTGAACGTATTACTTTTGAATGGAGCCACTTTCTTACGAATTAAAAAGCGCAGGCCTTTGAGAAACTCCAGACATCTACTCTTTTCTATGTCCACCAACTCTGACGCATACCGAGACCACTCTACGAACCGAGTCTCATAAGATGATACTGTCATACTCTCTTGCTTAAGGTCTATGAATGCTTGGCGACAGTCATCTAAGTACTGCTCACCCATATAGCGGTTTTGGAATGCCTGTTGAAAGTTTTTCCATGACATCTGATCGCCTGACATCAATCTCTGCTCAGCCTTCCACCAGTGTTGAGCTTCACTATGCAGTAGTGAAACAACAGCTTTCAATTTCTTGTTAGCAGGATAGTCCATCTCCTCAAAGAGCCTCTCAACATCCTACATCCATAACTCAGCATCATATGGGTGTTCATCGGACACACCCGAAAATACCCTCATACCGGCACTCAGAAATATTGTAGAGATAGGCCTCATCGCATTCTCTGACTGATCACGAAAATACCACAACAGCTTCTGATTAACAGTAGCACTATCCAACTCTACAGTCTCATTGTCATCTGAATTCAGGAAATCCTCACCAGATAGCTGTTGATCATGAGCATCTCCATCACCAGGCTGTTGACTCACAGTCTATTGTCCCGTAGGTGGCTGGGTTTCTCCCGAATTCTGTATCTCCTCCTGATCGCCTATATGATCAACAAAATGAGGTAGTTCACTAGCGACAGCCGCTGTACGGCCTCGTCTTCGACCTCAACCTCGTCCTGTAACCAAAGTGTCTAACACTCCTATGGGGTGGCATAGTCTCTATCTACAAGAATAATAACCTAGAGACTAGAACTGGTACCGGAGTCTCAAAATTTTCAGAACACTTAAATTAATAATTAGGCAACCGATTATTTATAATGTTTCCCATTTACCCAAAACATTTTTAAAGGCATGCAAAAATCTTTAAACAAAATTGAAAACCTTTTTTTAATTTAAACTTTTCTGTGTGAGCCTCATAGTTCGAGGGTTGAACTCGGCTCTGATACCAGTAAATGTAACCCCCAAAACCCGACCAAGAGAAAAAGGGCCAAATTTAGAAAGTCGTTTTTGAAAAACTTTACCTTCAAGAAATTAATTCGTTTATAACAAATCGTTTAACTTTTATATAAAAGATATTTATAAGTTCGCTAACATCCATTAAAATTATTAAATCCCAAAAGTATAATAAAATATTCAGATAATCATAAAAACATGCATACTGAAAATATCCTCAAAACCCAAATAGTCTCTAGTCCAAATTACATATCAAATCTGATAAAAATATAATAAAATAATAATAAAATATCTTGAAATTCATGAGTCCATACTGATGTGGAAATAAAACTGAAACAAAAGAGGTCATCTGAGTACCAGATCGCCTAGAGTCAAGAATCTGAAAGATAAGCTATAAGGACATGAGCTATTAAGCTCAGTGTGTCTCTAAGTGCAACAATCACAAAACACAGTTTCACAAAAATAATACAAGGTAAAAACATGTCATTATAAAACACAGTGCATGAGATGATACTAATAAATAGTCACAATACCCATCCACTAACGCCAATCACAGTAGTGGCAAAGCCAACCAATCATAGTAGAGGTAGTTCCCCCTCACCCCTCACCCCTTATTTCTTCAATCACAGTATGGTCAAACCACTTCTTCTTCCGTAGAACCCATCCCATGCATGATAAAATAATGTTTATGAACACATTGTTAACACAGTTGTATCGTACTAAAATACGAGGAACACAACTCGAAAGTTCTGATAATCTCATAAAACACAATTCACAATATGCATTACATCTCAGATCTCAGTGAAAACTCAATACAGAAAATAGTCATGCAAAGCTTGTAAAACATTTCACAGAATATATCACAGACAGATAACACACCTCTAGCGGCCACAGCTCTAACGTCGGTGCTGACGCCTCCCACGGTCTGAACTAGCTCTAGGTCTAGCTGAGTTAGAACCTACTAAGTAGAGTTCTCGATTAAATTCACCTTCTAAAATAAATATTACTATGCCACCTAACTGAAACTATGCTAGAAACTCACGTGAATCTCTCGCAGAAGATGTAGGGGCTGGCTGAACAGGAGGTGGTAAAATGTCGTCCTCAGAATCGATGTCGTCTGAAACACATAAGTAAATCTCATTAGATCTCATACACAACTCCTTATTTTTCACAAAAATAGATTACAACTAGCAAAACTATCAATTCAGTTTCAAATTAGGCAAAACGGGCTGCAAAAACGGACTTAGGACATCGAGAAATGTCAAATTCAAGTTGGTTAAAAAAGTCAACGGTCAGGGTCAACGGTGACTTTGACCGGCCAAGTCAACACTGACATCACTACCCTTGGTCAACGCTGACATCATCAGTTTGGTCAACACTGATGTCATCAATTTGGTCACCAGGTCGGGTCAGTCAACGGGCAAACCTGGTTTAGTCCAGCCACTCACACACACCCCGGTCCAGTTTACTACACGGTTCGGTCCAGTTTGACCAACTCAGCCGGCCTCATCAACCCAAGGCCATTCTGTTGGCCACCACTTGGGCTCTTCACTCACTCTCTTACAACCTCCCATGCGGCCCAATACAGGTAGCCCAATTTACCCAACCAACTAGCCTACACCCACAACCCACTTCTAGGGTAAACCGCACGGCTGCTAGGTTTCCCCAAACCCCATAGAGGCAGCTTCACAACGAACCGAGGCAACCACAACAATGCGGCGGCGACGCCACAACACGACGACGACAGTCAAACTCAAAGCGGCGACAACTCCCACCACTCAACCACAACTAACGCGCGAACGACCCACCAAACAAATGAAGGGAACTCAGACTCAAGACCTCACCCAATTCGGATGGAGAAGGAAATCGACGGCGGATGAATGAAGGGTTTTCGATTCGTAGACTCGCCAACAGCCAGAAACGGCGCGGTGTTAGCGGCTACGCAAGGGAAAACCGAAAGGTTTTCAATCCAGTTCTCACCTCTGCGTCTAGCACGATAAGGGCACGACTGGTTCGCACAGACGAGGGAACGATGGGGGGTGTTGCGCGTCACTCGCACGGCGGTAACTCCTTTGCCGGAGGGTTGCTGGAAGATGAACGGGAAATGGGAAAGGTTAGAACTGAAAGGGAGAGGGTTTGGGGATGCGGCTGAAGGAGAAAAGAATGCAGAAGAGAAGCCTTTAGGGTTTAGAAACGAGATTTAAATTCCCTTTAAAGAAATTGGTTAAATTGCAGGGGAGGTCCCCGCAATTTTCCCGCCCTTTCCTCATGGCCCCAAAGTTCATAAGCTTACAATTTGGTCACTGAAATTGGCTTAATTCACATAAATCCCCAAATTAAACAATTAGGGTTTTAGATTCCTAATTCCCAAATCCTAGGGTTTCGAATTTGGGAAATTGGAAATTAGGGTTAGGGTTTTAAAATAAAATTTTAAGGTGTTCCAGAGCATTTGGAAGTTATTTATGACTACAACCCACTTCTAGACTCTTTAGAGGGTAACTCGGGTTACGATCGAGGTGATTATTTCCTTGATGGTCATGATTTTCCATATTACTTGGATGCTCAAGCCAGAGTAGATGAAGCTTGCAAGTAAGTCTTGAACCTTTTCTTTTGAAAGCTGAATTTTTTGAGGTACATAGACGAGATGATATATTTCATATATTGATACTTTAGGGATCGGAAGAGGTGACTAAAGATGTCTATACTAAGCACAGCTAGGAGTGGCAAGTTCCGCAGTGATTAGACTATAGCTCAGTATGCTAAGGAAATCTAGAACATCCAGGAGTGCCATGTGCAGTTGCTACCAGTCTCTGTCAGCAATCAGGTTCTGGTTTTCATGATAGTGAAAGCATACAAGAAGAATGAATAATAGGATTTTCTTTTCAAAATCATTTGTGTTTAGCAAAACGAAAATAAGCGAGAAACCCAACGTCTCCATTTCAATAAGTTGTGTGTTTTACTAGTGCTTAAATTTTAATTTTAGTAAGCAGGATTCAATCCTTGGACTGCTTGAAAATATTCAGACAAAAAATATGTTATATATATGCTTTGGTTGGAAAATGTTCTATATTTATCTCATTTGCTTTTGATATATAGTCTGAAGTTTTAGATCCTGCCTGGATTACTTGTTCTTGATAACTTATTTGAGTTCATATTGAAAAAAAGTTCAAATTTGATTCAGTTATTCTTTAGTAGCTCGAGCTCTTGAGTAAGAAGAGTTCATGCATATTAGCATTCGATTCAAGCAATTGGCAAGCTTAATCAAATCGTGACAAATGTTTTAAAAACAAAAACGTAAGTGACCACAACGTTATTTTTTTTAAAATGAGTAACAATGTACACTTACTAAACGTAAATGACCATCTCTCGTTTCCATAATTAAAACATAAACACAATAAAAATTGAGTGATTAAATATGTATTTTACCAAAGAATTTTTTTACCCCTAATTTTATCATTTTGATCACACTTTTCAAACCTAAAACTCCGGAGTTTTTACTAAATTGTCTCAAATATTGTTTTAATTTTTATTGTATTAACTCGACAAAAATAGTAACAATATCATTAAACTGAGCTGACATAGTTTTAAGCCCGTTGTTACATTTTAAGAGTCCAAGTCTAACTCAATCTTAACTGAAAAGAGAAATTGCTTCACATGCAGTTGAACGTTTTAGTTAGTTTTGAGTTGCATAGTTACTATTTGATCATTTTAATACATTTGTTGGTACAGATTAATCTCTCAACATTGTAACTCTCCCCAACTTAATCATGGAACTTAAAAGTACGTCTTAACGGATAAAAAATGAATAGAAGGCAAGGTAGTTCTATTAACTGATACAAAAATAGCTTTAAAAGTCAAAGGTCGAGTTCCCTTGAAACTAATAGTATGTAGTGCATTCATTCTATATATATATAACGTTCAGCCGGGCAACTAAAGCAGCATCCAAATCCTCTACCCTCCTTCAGGATGATGGACTGGATCTTGAAGGAGATCTCAAACCCGGACTTGGACTTGCACTTGAACTTCTAGAGTAGCTATCATTAGAGCCTTCCCGCCTCAGACTCCTCGGACTTTTCCTAGACAGTCGAAAAATTCTTTGCGAGCAACTCCTCGACCTCCTCCCTACAGGAGAAGTGCTGCGTGAATAACTCCTCCTTGAACTAGTCCGCTTGGGGCTGACACTGTATGAGTTGCGTCTCCTTGAATCTCTCCTCAACCGCGGTGGTGTAGGACTTCGAGAAACAGAACGATCTCTTTTATATCTGTAAAACTGATCATCTGGGGAATCATACCTGGAGTCTTGTGGTGAGTAGGAACGATCATGCCTTCTATAGTAACAACCATCAGGTGAGTAGGAACGGTCCCGGCCACGATAGTAACGATCATCGATAGAGTAGGAGCTATCACGTCTTCGATAGTATCTATCATGAGGAGAGTAGGAACGGTCCCGTCTACGGTAGTAATGACCATCTAATGTGTAGGACCGATCACGCCTTCTATAGTACCGATCTTCAGGAGTGTAGGAACAGTAACGATAAATTCTTCTATCGTAGCGGTCATCAGGTGATCTACTATATCGGGAGCAAGACCGTGAATAGGAATTGTATCGAGGGGAGTAAGATTGGCTCCTACTCCTATGAGATGAATAACAAGATGATGGACTCCGGCTCATTGAGGAGTAGCTTGGTGATCGATGACGCACTGTATGCAGAGAAGAAAATTATAACACATTATCTAGTTCGCTTGAAGATGAAGAAAATATCAACAATTATAAAACTAATAGAGAGAAATCGTGTACCACGATAAGTTCTCGATCCCAAGTACCTTCCCGGGGTAGGTGTTCTCCCCCTCCGCCTCCTGGCCTGCATAAAAAAAATTGAAACATGCGATTCTCAAATTACCGAACTGTCCATGAATAAAAAGTGCAAGAACACATATCTTTCCTGGAATAAGTACGGAATTTTAAATCCAAATGTAGAAAAAATAAACTGGCAAGACATAAAGCTAAATAACAAGAGAAATTAAGGGCATACAACCCAAAAAAGTCTGATTCTTGTTGTTGTGTTTGAATTGTTTGGTTAGTTGTAAGTCTGTTGAAGAGCTGTTACACACAGCTAACCTGCTGCCACAAAAACTTCAAGTGGAAAGAAGCAAACAACATTTAAATCTCTAAGAAAACTGACCATCCATAATCTTATGCAATTTTTACAGAGCAAACACGAATAACTATCAAAGCATGCAATAACCAAGAAGAAACTGAATTCTGAATTTTTTTACCTTTTCCACCGTAATGACACGCCCTTCAAGAACAGAGCGGTCCAAATACTTAATGCAACGATCAGCTTCTTAGTTGGTGGCCATTGTAACAAACCCAAACTAGGGGTGTGCAAAAAAAACTAAAAAACCGAAACTGATTCCGAAACCCGAAAAAATTGAATCGAAAAAGTAGTTAACTGAACCAAAAAATTCAATTTCTGTTCGAGTTTTTATTTAAAAAAAGAATACCGATTTGGTTACGGTTTACGGTTTTGGGACAGATCGGGTAACCGAACCTACCGGTTATATAATATATATTATTACATTATATGCTATTTTAATATTTTATATTAATAAAATCAGATTTTATTTTATTTTCTCATTCCCCAAAAGTAAAACCATAATTTCATTTTATGAAGTTTAAGTGTTTAACTTGCGAATATTAAAAAAGATACTAATATCACGCGTCGGTTTTTAAAAGTATATATTTTTCTAACATATTATCAAAATTTATATTTTTAATAAACAAAAAAAACCATTACTCGAACCGAACCAAATTTTTCAGTTAACCGAATAAACGGTTAACCTGTTGAATGATTACGGTTTAGGGTCGAGAATTGGGTGACCCAAACTTACCGGTTAACCGAAATAATTTGCTAACGGTTAACCGAACCCGGTTTTGCACACCCCTGACCCAAACCCACGAGAGTCCCTTGTCCATGGATCAACCACAAGATGAACATCAATCACCTGTATAAATATTATATCAATATTCTCATTGTAAATAGCTTTTCTATATTGGTAAAACAAAAACTCATAAAATTGGAAAAACACAAATTAGTATTACACATAAGACCAGTTGTACTCATCCATACATCTCCTTCACTTGCAAAATGCTTCTCCAACTCTCTCTTGGTGACTCGAGGTGACAAGCCAGTCACATACAAACTGTTCTCAGGATTGTCAATATCACTTTCGACACTCCTACAATTCAGAAAACCAATCAAGGAAAACACATATCAAATTTGAGGGGGGAGAACAAAAAACTAAAAGCAGAAAGCAGAACTGGGGAAAATTGTACCTTGGACGACTCCTGGACCTTGACACGGACCTACTGTATCCCTTGCACGGGGAAGGAGAACGTGAATAGCTTGACCTCCTAGAGTACGGCATCTGGAAAGACGTATAAAATATACAGCTCAGTACTTTAATTAATGTAAATCTCATTTGAATTATAACATATGGCCTCCATCCGGATCATTGTGTATATAGTTCCATTCAATTAAAACATAGTAATTTTTCATTCGGTTTCAGCGTAATAAAGATTATTAGATCTTAACATAACAATTATTTCATTCGACTTTTAACATATGGCCTCCATCTGAACATAGCATGGCAAATTCATGGAAAACAATATAGAGGGAGTTTATTTGCAAGAATAAGAGAAAAAGGGTTAAAATGTATTTTACAACTTTGTGCAATAGACTCTAGACAATTTTCTATCTTCTTCAATACATTTCAAACTATCTCAGGTTTTTCATGTGAAACAAAAACAATTAATATTCTACAGACTAAATCGTTCATAACAAAAGTAACACTAAGAATTGAATCTATAATGACCCTCCAACGAAATGAACACAACCATTAACTGTAAGCAAAACCAGTGCCTACTAACAAGCACCAAGGGTGAAAACTAAGTGAAAGAAAACTGGAGCTTGCAAATGATGATTAATGGATTAACTAAACCAAGTGATATAATAATATAAGGATGAATAAGATAAGCATAATTATACTCAATAAGAAGTTTAGAGATTATGAGACAAAGAGGATAGACAATTGAGCTTGCAAATGATGATTAATGGATTAACTAGATGTGTGGTCAAGGTTGAAAAACATAATGCACTTTAACTTACCAGGAACGTGAAGAAAACGCCTCCTAAGAGACATAGAGCAGCATGAAAATGGGGTTTCACCCTAAGACACTGTTAGGAATTTGGTATGCGGCAAAATAACCAAAGCCATAACGACATAAACCAAGACTTGCACAAGAGACAAGATTTAACGTGGTTCAACATAGCCTACATCCACAGACGAGAGAAATCAATCCACTATCAACGTAGAGAACCTGAAGAGTACAAATACATGATAACCCATGTAATCCCAAAACCCGGTGTACAAATCCCATGACCTAGTGGAACCAAAACACTCTTCCCAATATCCCTACAATATTCATCTCTACAACGTAGGCACAATAGTTGTAGAGAACCTAAAAGTGGTTACATTTCTCCAGAGTAATTCCTCATCTCTTGTTCTCTCATAATTCAAAAGGTTAAACCTAGTCTATATTTATAGACCCAAATACTTGGTCACCAAGAAACCTTATTCAATAAGATCTCTGCCTAAAATAGATATTTACTCATTAAAGTAAATCCTAATTACCAAGTAATTTTCAACCACTAGAATTACAATAAAACACAACTTAATTACCGATTAGAATTTGAGTCAAAATATAACAAATCTCCCTATTAACACAAATTGTATTCGAGCATTGGTTTTCAAGTCTTCAACAGCTTCAATTTTTACGTAAGCCAAATATCCGTTGAAGCACCGCTTCTAAGTCTTCAACAACTCCAATTCTTACGTAGTATCCGTTGAAGCACTGTTGAATTTTGAGAATTACTCCCCCTACAACTGAAAGCTCATTGCAGCAATACTCCTCTGGCATGTCTCCAACATCGCACCGCAAAATCCACAGCAAAAATTCATCCACAATCGCGCAGCTTGAACCATAGCTGTGATACAATTTGTTAGGAACTTGCTATGCTGCAAAATAACCAAAGCGATAACGACATAGACCAAGACATCACAAGAGACAAGATTTAACGTGGTTCAGCATAGCCTACCTCCACAAACGAGAGAAATCAATCCACTATCAACGTAGAGAATTTTAAGAGTATAAATACATGATAACCCATGTAATCCCAAAACCCGGTGTACAAATCCCATGACCCGGTGTACAAATCCCATGACCCGGTGGAACCAAAACACTCTTCCCAATATCCCTACAATATCCATCTCTACAACGTAGGCACAATAGTTGTAGAGAACCTAAAAGTGGTTACATCTCTCCAGAGTAATTCCCCCTCTCTTGTTCTCTTATTCTCTCATAATTCAAAAGGTTAAACCTAGTCTACATTTATAGACCCAAATACTTGGTTACCAAGAAACCTTATTCAATAAGATCTCTACCTAAAATAGATATTTACTCATTAAAGTAAATCCTAATTACCAAGTAATTTTCAACCACTAGAATTACAATAAAACCCAACTTAATTACCGATTAGAATTTGAGTCAAAATATATCAGACACAATAAACCATAGGCACCCTAGCTAACATGAAATATGGCATACTAGGGAGGCATATAAACATAAAGAGATAAGATTTCATTGAAAAGGATTTTTAGAGTTCTTAATTCAAACGATGAGCACCAAATTTATATGTAAATTGTTAGAGTTCGGATACAGTGTTAGGACTAAAACCAGCTACAGATGAATGATGGCGAGGAAAATCGATCGAATCTGGGCAGCACGCAGTTAAAATTAGAAAAGAGGCGTGCGCGATAGGGTTGGAGAAACAAATCGATCGGCGATGAGTTTAGTTGGACGGCGCAAGCAAATGGTCACCGTGCAAGATCGTCGACAAACAATGATCAACGACAGCGATGATGGTGGTAGTGACTGTTGGAAAAATGTGAGGAAAATGGTAACTTTGAGCCATATTTCGAGTAGGTAAAGGTGGAGATTCGAATAAGGATTATATTGGGTTTTATTCTACTCCATGAGACCTTTACAACGGTATCTCATATGCTCAAAACGGTTAAGTAATGAATGAGAAATTGATGCTCAAAGTAAGGTAGTTGTGAATTGAATAAGGAAGTGAAAACCCCCATATTCCACTTTGATGGGATAAATGGAATGGGAAGTGTTTATAAACATTTGCCCACTTTGTGGTCATTGAATGACTTGAATGGAAATTGTGCCTCGCGTGCAAGGGGTGCGAATCCAAATTCATTCGGGATGAGGCGTACCCGTACGATGTGGGTGAAGCAAATGTCCGGACCGGTCGTGCCCTTTGTGGGCTTGCAGATATTTTACCCACTTTGAATATTTTTTTCCTTAAGTTAGCATATCTTTTTGAGAATATTCTGAATTTAAAAGGATATTATTGGTTTCTTTAAATTTGAATATTAAAACGGTAATGCTTGCAATTCACGAAAATATATCCGAGTAAATATGGCATAAATTAAAGATTTTTGAATTTAATCGGATGGATAATTAATGGCCATAAAATTGGAATATTTCTTCCTACAATTTTAACCTAATTTTCCCCTATAAATACAATGCTTCTCTTCAGTTTCAAAACACAACTGAGAAAGCTTTTTTCTCTCGAAAAATTGCATTGGTTTTTTGAGTGATAGTCAAAGACTCGAGTACTGCTCGTGATCTTTCCAGTAGTACTGCTGTCGAAGATCATCCGCTGTTGCATCTTGGGAGACTGATGACCTAAGATCTCAAGAACTGAGGAGTGGTCGAATCTGTCTTAAGGAAACTGCGCTTCTGCAAGCCTCAACAATATGATTTTCGGTTATTTTGAATCCGATTCTTTGTAAATTTGAAATTTACTATATTTTGTTTATTTATTTTAATGTGTATTTCGAATTTAACCTTCTTTTTTTACAAGAATCTTAAGACAGATTCAATCCAAAGCGATTCGAAATAAGTACACTTGTGAGAAAAACAAATAAATTTGTTTTCAGGATTAATCCTGCCGTATTAACGAGTTTGCTTATTCTAAAAAATAAACGAGACAAATCTGTGCCATAAAAATTGTCATTACAAGTAACTATGGTTACGGATTTTGTGAAAAATCAAAATCAGAAATAAACGAAATTGTTTTTTAGTTTATTGGAATTATTACTAATTCCAAGAATTTTGTTTCTCTTTGAACAGAAACAATAACTATGAGAGATGTTTCGAACACACCCAAATCGTTCGCACAGATGAGAGATGTTTCGAAACAGACGAATCAGGCCATGAATCTGAATGCAACGGCGGTGGCAATGAGCCATAATGAGAAGCCTTCGAAATTCAAAGGACAAAATTTTAAGACATGGCAACAAAAGATGTTTTTCTATCTGACCATGCTGAATTTGACAAAGTACTTGAAGGAAGATCCCCCAGTTGTCGCGGTAGGGGACGAAGAAGGAAAGGTGGATGATCTCACCGCCTTCAGCATAACTGAGGCTTGGAAAAATGATGACTTCTTGTTTCGTAACTACATCCTCAACGGACTACAAGACTCGTTGTATCCGATATATGATGTCTATAAAACTGCGAAAGAATGGTGGGCAGCATTGGACCACAAATACAGAGCAGAAGATGTTGGGGCTAAAAAGTTTTTAGTCGTAAAATTCTTGAATTTTAGTATGGTTGATTCCAAACCAATAGTAAGTCAAGTGGAAGAACTCCAACTGATTATTCATGGTTCTTGTTGAAGGAATGCTGATAAGCGAGTCTTTTCAAGTAGCTGCCATCACAGAAAAACTGCCTTTAAGATGGAATGACTTCAAAAATTACCTGAAGCACAAAAGAAAGGAAATGTTAGTGGAAGAACTGATTGTCAGGCTTCGAATCGAAGAGGACAATAGAGGCAATGCCAGAAAACTTACCTTCAAAGAGGCAAAGGCAAACATTGTCGAAATCAGGAAGGGAAAGAAACCCCAACATCACCAAGCGAGGTCAAAGTTGGGCCTAATGGTGGAATTTCCAAGAAAGAGAAATTCAAGGGAGCCTGCTACAACTGTGGCAAGGTGGGGCACAGATCCTCTGAGTGCAGAAATCCAAGGAATGCCAAAGTCTATGAGGCAAATAATGTAGACTTATGTGCCGTGATCTCTGAATTCAACCTGGTTGACTCCAACCCAAGGGAATGATGGCTAGATACTGGAGCCACATGTCATATCTGTTGTGGCGAGAATTCTTTTGCCGAGCTGATACCTAGCGACGATGGGGAGAAGCTATACATGGAAAATGTTGCGACTTACAAGATCAAGGGGAATGGAACTATAGTCTTGAAGCTGACCTCTGATAAGGAACTCAAGCTGCAGAATGTGTTGTATGTACCTGATATACGAAAAAACCTTGTATATAGAACACTCTTAAGTGTCCATTGCTTTAGAATGGTTTTTGAATCCTAAAAATTAATTCTATCTAAGGGTGGATGTTTGTGGGAAGAGGATATGTATTGAATGGAATGTGTAAACTCAATGCTATCTCTATAAAATCAAAGAGCATGAATAAGAATATTGCTTCTTCTTCTTCTTCTTCTTCTTCTATTTATATGATTGGGTCTTTAAATTTATAGCATGGTAGACTCGAATATGTTAATTATGATACTTTACGGAGATTAATTAACTTGGAACACATCCCTTCGTTTCATATTGATTATAATAATAAATGTGAAACATGCGTTGAAGCAAAATTAATAAGGTCTTCATTTCAAACCATTGAAAGAAGAACGAAACCTCTTGATCTAATACATAGCGACGTTTGTGACTTAAAGTTTGTCCGAACTAGAAGAGGGAATAATATTTTATTATCTTCATTGATGATAGCACAAAATACTACTATGTATATCTGCTCAAGAGCAAAGGTGAAACTATAATGAAATTTATACTCTATAAGTAAGAAGTCGTAAACCAACTTAATAAAAAGATTAAGATGGTAAGAAGTGATTGTGGTGGTGAATACGTTAAACCATTTGGTGAATATTGTTCACAACCTTACTCTCCTCAATCCAATGGAGTAGCCGAACAAAAAAATCACACTCTAAAGGAAATGATGAATGCCTTGTTAGGAAGTTCTGGGTTATCACAAAACATGTGGGGGAAGCTATTCTTTCAGCTAATTAACTTTTAAATAAGGCTCCCCGAAAAAAAAAAGAATAAGACACCATATGAGTTATGGAAAGGTTAGAAACCTTCCTATCAACACGTAAAAATGTGGGGGTGACTTGCCAAGGCAATGACCTCATTACCAAAACAAATAAAAATAGGTCCAAAAACTATGAATTGTATTTTCATTGGCTATGCAGAACACATCAATGCTTATCGGTTTCTTGTGTATGAATCAAAGAATCCCAAGATTCATAAGAATATGATAATGGAATCAAAGAATGCTTCTTTATTTGAAAATATATTCCCTTGTAAAGCTAAAGAAGTTGATCAAAGTTTAATGAAACAAACTTTAGAGACTATCGATGAAGATAACACAGATGATCAACGAGGGATTGTGCTTGAAATAGAGCCACGAAGAAGTAAAAGAGCAAGGATAGAAAAATCTTTTGGATTAGATTTTCTAACCTATATGCTGGAGGTTGAACCTCAAACGTATAATGATGCTATGCGTTCGTCAGAAGGCACCTTATGGAAGGATGCCATTAAGAGTGAAACTGACTCCATCATGCAAAACCATACATGAGAATTAGTGGATCTTTTTCCGGAAATCAAACCACTAAGTTCTAAATAGATTTTCAAACGGAAAATGAGAGTAGATGGAACAATTGATAAGTACAAGGCCAGATTGGTAATAAAAGGTTATCGACAAAAGGAAGGCCTTGACTATTTCGATGCATACTCTCATGTATCAAGGATAACTTCTACAAGGATGATACTTACAATTGCCGCTTTGCAAAATTTAGAAGTACATCAAATGGATGTTAAAACAGCCTTTCTTAATAGAGATCTTGATGAAGAAATATGCATGGAACAACCTGAGGGTCATGTAGTTTCAGGTCAAGAAAGAAAAGTATGTAGATTGGTGAAGTCCTTGTATGGACTTAAACAAGCACCAAAATAATGGCATGAGAAGTTCAATAGTGTCATGATGACAAACGGCTTCAAAATAAATGAGTGTGACAAGTGTGTATATGTCAAAACGACAAATATTGGATACATCATTAAATATTTGTATGTTGATGACATACTCATTGTTGGGAGAAACAATGAAATGGTAAAACGTACCAAAGACATGTTAAATTCAAGATTTGACATGAAAGATATGAGACTAGTCGATACAATTTTGGGCATACAAATCAAATGGTCAACTGACGGTCTCATATTAACTCAGCCACACTATGTAGACAAGATTCTTGAGAAATTTGGCAAGGATGATTTTGGTATAGCCAAAACTCCAATAGACACATGTCAACATCTGTCCAAGAACAAAGGCCAAAGTGTTGACCAAGTGGAATATGCAAGGGTTATAGGCAGTCAAATGTATCTTATGAGCTACACTAGACCAAATATTACTTTTCTTGTGAGCAGTTTAAGTAGATTCACAAGCAATCCAGGTGAAAACCACCGGAAAGTGATTGTGAGGGTACTGAGATAATATATACTCGAGACTACGAATTGCATTATTCCAGAGATCCTGCAATTTTAAAAGGATACTCTAATGCCAATTGGATATATGATATTCAAGATACCAAGGGCACAAGTGGATATGTCTTCACTTTGGGAGGAGGAGCCGTGTCGTGGAAATCCTCAAGACAAAAATGATCATAACCAAGATCCACAATGGAATTTGAGTTTGTTGCTCTGGATAAATTTGGAGAAGAAGCCGAATGGCTTAGGCAATTCCTTGAGGATATTTTTGAATGGCCAAAACCTATCCCCACAGTATGCATATACTGCGATAACCAAGCAACGATTGGTAGGGCACAAAATTGTATGTACAACGGCAAGTGGAGACACATGCGTTGTCGACATAATACTATTAGACAACTGGTCTTAAATGGAGTTATCTCTATTGATTATGTAAGATCAAAGAATAACATTGCAGATCCGTTAACCAAAGGGTTAAATCGAGATCAAGTTGAGAAAATATCGAAAGGAATGGGACTAAAGCCCAGAAAAATTTAAGGCGCTATGTGAAGGAAAATCCTACCTAGTTGACTAGAGATCCCAAGATCTAAGTTCAAAAGGATAACCTAATTGCATAGACATGTGCGGTCACTATATGGGTTCTTCTCCCAAGTATGTTCCTATGATGTAAACAGTGACAAAAAATGGGATAGGTTAAGCAAAAGCTTTTAATGACCATTGTGTGCGTCGGTGAGCCGAGCAACATAAGTCACCTATGTGAGAGTGAAGTAGGACCGCTTCAAGGATACTACTGGCATATTACTTTCAAACTCTTGCAGAACTAGGCGATGTCCATGGCCATATGGACATAACCATGAGAACAATCACTCTTGTTAGAGAGGTAGTTGTGTGGAGTATATCATCGTTTACACAAACGGCTGAATAGTTCAAAGAACATCACGTCTACTAGATAGCCAGTAAAGCAAATATACTTTCACAAGGGAAGGTTGTAAGGAGGAAACCTACCTATCCTATGCAACTATCGATCATAGAAGCTATCACCACACAGAGTCAAAATGTTTTATAAATCATCAATTTCATTCATGTGAGGGATTGTTGGAAAAATGTAAGGAAAATGGTAACTTTGAGCCATATTTTGAATAGGTAAAGGTGGAGATTCGAATAAGGATTCTATTGGGTCTTATTCTACTCCACGAGACCTTTACAACGGTATTTCATATGCTCAAAATGGTTGAGTAATGAATGAGAAATTGATGCTCAAAGTAAGGTAGTTGTGAAATGAATAAAGAAGTGAAAACCCCTATCACACATTGATGGGATAAATGGAATGGGAAGTGTTTATAAACACTTGCCCACTTTGTGGTCATTGAATGACTTGAATGGAAACTGTGCCTTGCGCGTAGGGGGTAGGAATCCAATCCCATTTGGGTTGGGGCGCACCCGCACCAACATGGGTAATGCGAATGTCCGGACTGGTCAGGCCCTTTGTGGGCTTGCAGATATTTTACTCACTTCGAATTTTTTTTCCTTAAGTTAGCATATCTTTTTGAGAATATTCCAAATTTAAAAGGACATTATTGGTTTCCTTAAATTCGAATATTAAACGGTAATGCTTGCAATTCACAGAAATATATTTGAGTAAATATGACATAAATTAAAGATTTTTGAATTAAATCAGATGGAGAATTAATAGCCATAAAATTAGAATATTTCTATCCCACAATTTTAACCTAATTTCCCCTATAAATACAATGCTTCTCTTCAGTTTCAAAACAAAACTTAGAAAGCTTTCCTCTCTCAAAAATTGCATTGGTTTTTTGAGTGATAGTCACATACTCGAGTACTATTCGTGATCTCTTCAGTAGTGTTGATGTCGAAGATCATCCGTTGTTGTATCCTGGGAGACTGACGACCTAAGATCTCAAGCACCGAGGAGTGGTTGAATCTGTCTTAAGGAAACTGCGCTTCTACAGGCTTCAACAATTTGATTTTTGGTTACTTTGAATCTGATTCTTTGTAAATCTGAAATTTACTGTATTTTGTTTATTTATTTTACTGTGTATTTCAAATTTAACCTTCTTTTGTACAACAGTGACGACGGCGACAGTGGCTGAAGGAAAATAAAGAGATTGGGTTTATAAGGGTTTATGATATTAAAAAGATTTTGGAAAATTTGATTCTAACATATTAATTAAAAATTGTATAAAAAATATAAATTTTTTTATTAAATCTAATTTCTATTTTTCTTTTAAAATGATTTTAATTTTAATTCGAGTTCTTCAGATTTCTAATTTTTATTAATCAATTTAATGGTATTCAACAGTGTTCAGCGTTAGTGGTGTTTAGCGGTGTTCGTCGCACGTGGTAAACTCATCCTAAAAGTATATCGGGATGCAGGGAAATCGTGAGTGAAGATGGTGAGATGTCGCTATGTATTAGGATTATTTGTACAAAGCTAAGAAAATAACCGTTAGAAATAATCGTTAGAGTTGGTTAACTGTTCAGTTAGCTTTAGTTAGCATTAGTTACTTTTTTTCCCTTCTTCTTTCGGTATATATAAAGACCAAGCACTTATTTTTTTGTAATCAGTTTTTTCTTCAATTTTAATCAATGAAATCATCAGTTTTCATATTAGATGATAAAAGTAGATTTTTGAGGATCTTTCCTACGAAAGATAAAAGTGAAGTTAAAAATAATAATAATTCAGTTTTACACTTTTGTTGAAACTCAATTTTCTAAGAGAATTAAATGTCTAATGACTGATAGTGTTAAAGAGTTTAAAATGGCATAATTTTTCAAAAAAAAAAAAAGAGATAGTGCATCAAACTTCATGTACTTACACCCGTCAATAAAATGGTACTGTAGAACGAAAGTATCAGCATATTCTTGCTGTTGCAAGGACTTTGAGATTTCAGGCCAACTTACCTTTAATTTTCTGAATTGACTGTGTTCTTGATGTTGCATTCTTGATCAATTTAACCCCTACTCCTATTCTAGGGAACAGAACTCCCTTTGAACTATTTTTTTATTCTAAACCAAATATTCAGCATCTAAAAGTTTTTGGATGTTTGGCCTATGCTTCTGTTTTACCTAAATCAAAAACGAAAATGCATCCTAGAGCTACAACATGTCTTTTTCTTGAATATCCTACAAATGTTAAAGGCTTTAGTATGTATGATTTAACCACCAAAACTGTTTTCATCTCAACAGATGTTATTTTTTTCAGAAAGTGATTTTCCCTTTAAAGATTCTAAACCTGTTGACAATGATTTTATATTCTCAGTTTATGATAATGATATTTTACTTGATGATCTGTTTTCACAAATCATTCTGGTACTTTAGCTAATCATCCAACCCAATTTGTAGGAGCTTCTTATCTAACATAATCATCTTTTAGACCTTCCAGGAATAGGCAGCTTTCATAGAAATTCAAAGATTTCAAGGTTTCTTTTCCAAAAGTAAGATCCACACCTCAAATATTGCATAGCCGCTTTCTTATCATAATATTTCTTCTACTTATCATCTTACATTAATAATATTATTATTTTAGTTGAACCAAAAAACTTATAATCAAGCTGTTAAACATGAATGTTGGACCAAGGCCATGCAAGAAAAGATTAATACTTTAGAAAGACCGTAGGCTGTAAATGAGTTTATAAAACCAAGTTAAAGGTTGATGGAACTTTAGAAAGATACAAAGTTAGACTTGTAGTAAAAGGCTACACTCAACAGTCGGGTTAATTTTCTTAACACTTTTAGTCATTCTGCTAAGATAATTACTATTAGGACTCTTATGGTCATAGCTGTTGTTAAACAGTGGCACTTACAATAATTAGACATTAACAATGCTTTTTTGCATGGTTATTTATAAGATAAAGTCTATATGGATTTACCTCCAGGTTTTTCCACTAAAAATCTTGGTTTAGTTTGTAAACTGAAATAGAGTTTATATAGATTAAAACAGGCTAGTAGGAAATGGAATGAAAGAGTCACTACTACTTTACTTGATCAAGGTTTTAAACAAGCTAGTTCTGACAATTCACTTTTCATTAAAGGTAAAAATTCTAATTTCATAGCACTTGTTGTTTATGTTGATGACATAATACTTGCAAGTACAACTATGGAAGCAATTTCTACTGTTAAACATTTCGTGCATGAAATTTTTAAAATTAAAGATTTGGGAGATCTTAAATTTTTTTCTTGGACTAGAGGTTGCTCGGTCTAATCAAGGAATTAATCTATGTCAAAGAAAGTATACATTGGATCTTTTAGAGGAAACTGAGTTTTTAAGGTCCAAACGTACATCTACTCTTATTGCTAATACTAGTAGGTTTTTAAGGCGCGCATATTGTATGGAACTCAAATGCTCTCAACTCTCTTCTCCTCTTTTTCTAGTTTCTAGTCTCGCCGTCGCCGTGAGAATGGAAACTATTGGTCGCCGGCTGGCGCATGGTCTATTAGCCTTTTTTGGCCACCGTTGGTTCCTTTTTATTTTCCATATATGATCTTCGAGAGACCACATCTTTTACTCTTTGCCATGTCTATGACCTCTATCGTGATTTGTAACGACCCAGATTTTTAAGTCAACGATGGGCATTGACCCGGGTATTGGATCGACATGTCAAGTCGGATGTTCGAATCTTGTCGGGCTGAGATGTTGGGCTTTGTGGACTTCCATGAGTTATTGGGCTTGGATGTTGGGTTTGTGTTTGGGTGAGAAAGGAATAATAAAGGGTAAAAGGGTAATTTCCTCTCAAGGAAAGACAAAGGTTGAGGCCTTTTTTATTTTTCAGTATTTTGGAAGAAGGATGAAGTCATCCTTGTCTCCATCTTCTTCCCACCATCTTCCCCCTTCAAACACCCACCCAACTCAAAGTAAAAGTGGTATTTTGTTATTGTTGAGTGGGAATCAAGGATTGGCCATCAAGGAAGAGTTCATCAGCAAGCAAGGATCTATCTTTCAAGGTGTTCATCTCTTGGTTTGGTGGAAGTTGAGTTTAGAAGCTTAAACCAAGAAAATGAGGTGGGAGAAGCTTGGTGGGTGCCCCATTTCAGATTTGCTTGTTTAAGGTCAGTCATTTCTGACTCCTTTGATTCTTAAATATCCTAAAGTGGTTGGCTTGCTTGATTTTGTGGTTGAGATGGCTAGTTTTGGTGTTAAGGTAGCTTAGAGCCTTGTTAATGGTGAATCTTGATTTAATGTTTAATAAGGGTAGCAAATCACTCTAATAAACTCCCATAAGATGTAGGATTAAGTTAAAGGGTTAAAGGTTATGTTTTGGGGGCTTGGAAAGTGATTTCCCGAGCCTTGGAAGCCATTTCTGGGCTTTGTTATTGATACTCAGGAGCGAGTATTGATACTCTATGTTTCGAGGATAAACTCAGGCTTTTCTTAAAGGGTGTATCGGTACAGTGATTTTTAGCATCGGTACGCTATGTTTTCCAGTATTAATTCGGTGCTTTCCAGCATCGGTACGATATGTTTTCCAGTATTGGTACAATACTTTCCAATATCGGTATGCCATGTTTTTCAACATCGGTACGGCATGTTTTTTAGTATCGGTACGGTTCTTTCTAGCATCAGTACACCATGTTTTACAGCATCGGTATGCCATGTTTTCCAGTATCTGTACGTTGCTTTCCAACATCGGTATACTGTATTTTCCAGTATTGGTACTGTGTTTTCCAGTGTCGATACACCAAGGCTTCAAAAATTCTAGTAATTTTGGTATCGGTACGCGAGGACCAGTACTGGTACCCACTAGGCAATCTATCCGTAAATGTTGAAAATGAGTTTGAGAGGTTGATAGTTCTAAGACTATGGTCCAAGGGACTTCTAAGGTGGTAAAATGAATTATAAAATTGAGAAACTGAGTTTTAATCCTTATATGTGAGAGTAACGCGCAATAGCCTTAGGGCATATGCGTTATAGCTTGGCTTGGTGCCACTTACCTCTTGGTGTGGTGTATGAATGCTCGGGGAGCATGTGTTATCTTATGATTATGGTAAAAGAATCCAGATGTCCTATAGTCAGTGCAAGGGCACTTGTATAATGGGATGTATACTTCGAGCTGTGTGATCAAGTACATCCGACGTGTCCATGGGCTATGTGATCTGGATGCGGTTAGAAACCTATCATTGGGCTATGTGATCAGGATAAGGAAACGTAACTCGATGTGCTATGTGAACTTGAGTAACCTGATTGGCTGATTAACCTCAGGTAAATACTGCTTTTGCCTAATGTGATCCAAGTTTGTCTAGGACATATTTGTGGCTATGGTGATCCAAATATGGTCTATTAACCCGACAACTATGTGATCATGGGTAACCCAACGGCTGTGTGAGCACGGGTAATGTAGGGCTTCGTTGGCCATTTCTTAGGGAATGTATGTTACTTATGTTACTGTGTGAATAATTGATGTTGGCTATTTTACCCATGGGCTATGTGATCATGGTATGGAATGCATAACTCAGTGGGCTGTGTGAGCTCGAGTAACTCGATGGGCTGTGTGACCTTGAGTATGGTAAGCCTGGGATGGCATGTGAGAATCCTTATATTATAGTGGTATCTTGAGAAATAATTTTGATCTTTAGCTAGGGTAGGCTAGAAGACGATCTTAATATTTGAGAAGCCTTTTTGTACTGTAACCCCATCGACCCAGCCTAGACTCTCGACCGACCAGAGTGAGTTGCATTAGGTTTGCTGAAGCAAACTGGAGAAAGATTACTAAAACTGGTCTATTTTTTATCTTGTCTAGATGCGTATTATTAATCCTAAGTGATTATACTTGCAGCGGACGAGTTTACAAAGAGACGGACCACAGAAAGACAACCAATTGCATAACGTACAATTTAGGGATCGAAACATAAAGCTAATAAATTACAAAGCCATTGGTGGGATTAGGGTTACCAATCCTCAATTAGTCAATTTACATGCTTACATGTCAAAACTCTTTTCAAGCCAACCATTCAAACTTCCACAATTGCCCAAACAAGGTTGAGGGACTGAATTAGAAGAAAACAGAACTGAGCTTCCATGACATTAACTGAATTAACAGCCATCTGTATCGATACGTGAGCACCCGTATCGATACGGTGCTTAATAATGACCAGCCCTATTTTGGTATGTTGTGTACCGTACCGGTACGCTTGGATGACTTTGAAATCCAATTTAAAAAGATTATACAGCCGTACCGATATAGATACTAGGTGTTCCAGTATACGGGTTGGTCTCAAAAAGCAACTTTCTAGTGGCGTAAAATTGTACCGGTACGCCTTAGCCCATACCAAAACCCAGAGCCTATTCTTGCCTAGCTGTGCCTATACGGTACCCTGCGTGTCGATACGTCTGGGCCTGTAATGTTATTTTTAGTTGTTTTTTCACTCGAATCTAGATGCACTTGGAACCTAACAACTCTCATACATGCATACAAACATTCTTCAAATCGTCATCCATCACTATCATCTGAATTCAACAACCATAACAACCTTATGCTTCCGATAGAATCAACCTATAGGCATGCTCCCTAAACCAAATTACCAAACATGACAAAACACTCAAAAGAACAATTTCCAGCATATACACCATTTCAACACAACTTCAAAACCATAATCAACATGGTAGATTCATCCAAGCATATCATTCAACCAAAGCTATCTAGATGCATACCTAGGTAAACGCCTAGCATCAACATAAGCAAGAACTATTATCAAGTTCATCATCAACAATCCAAGTCTAAAACTCAGCATCAAACATGCTAAAAAACTAGGGAAAATGGAATTACATATCCCAAAAACATGGCGAACACATTACCTTATTAACATAAAACTAAAATCGAGTTCATACTCAAAAGTAGTCTTGATTCTTGGATCACTTAAAACCTTGCCTTTCAATGCTCTGCATCATTAGGAAAAGAGAGTGTAAGCACACATGCTTAGTGAGGATGCTCATAAACAATGATGCATTTAAACCATTTGAAAATAAACACTTGTTTTCAAAACCATGCTTTCGACCTAAGCATTTTCATTGTTTCCAATCAATCATACATAACAATCCTTATGTAACAACATGTATAAATTTCATGCTTATATCCCAAAGCATTAGATCAAATCGTCATGCTTAAATCCCAAAGCATAAAATCATATTACCATGCTTAAAACCAAAGCATTATAAAATAGGTTCAACACATGAACTTTCATATATTGGCAATTATAGTGACCCCGGATAGTCGACCACTATCATTGATTAGCCAACCGCTGATCATTGGTTAACCGACTGTTAACCTTACACATCGGATACACTGATCTTTCTTAATGACCTACCGCCATCAAGACCCATACCATGGCGACCGCATGATATGACAACCTTGTCGACTGCAAGATAAACATCAACAAGGGGAATCGACCGCTCAACCTAAGTGACAACATCATAGTCTGAGTAGCCAACCGCTATATCTCAATAACCTCTAACCATGATTGATTTTAACATATTATAGTGCATTTTATCCTATGGCATGCCAACTATATCCGATTGTTTCTCACCTTGTCACATAGCCAATATATATACTCACTGTTTACAATGCATTAAGTAAAAACACCACACATGCAAACCACATTGCCAAAACAATACCACATTCCCGACCGGAATAAAAACCAACGCTCACTAGCATTCCATAGACCTTTAAAGCATTGCATATGTACTCAAAACCATACATTTACAATAAGTACAAATAAACCATGTTTACGACCAAAACATGAATTACACATGCTCATATCCGAATCGATATTAAAGAGAAAAAGAGGGAAACTTACTTCTGAGCTAGGTAAGTGTTTCAAACATATCCTAAACTCCCAAAACCACTTTGAAAGACCTTTTTAAACCATTTCCACTCATCGACTTCACTTTGTTTTGCTTGCCAACGCAAAACAAGCTCCCAACAAGCTTCAATCCACTTCAAGCAACTTCGCGTTGATTATCCCCTGTTTCAATCACACAAAACTAGAGGACACATTCATCCAAACCCCTGCCTCAAAGCAGATTCCCGCAACTCACAAGTTGCCCACTCAAAAACTATCCGAAACTTATCGAAATCAGCCTCAAACATCCTTCAAACTTAGCCCAGCCATAATACGATGATTTGATACATCAAACTTCATCATTTAAAATTTTAAAAAACCTTTTACAACATCCTTTTACTTCCAGCAAATATTAAACACCAAAAACCTCACAAAACCCTTAACTAACAACCTTTAATATTAGAGATTCAACTAGTTTCGGGATTACGATGCTAAATCCAAGATTTTAACATTATTAAACATCAAAGTCATGATCTAACCTGATCAAAAACCCAGGAAAATAGATCCAATTCGAAAATCCACCAATTTCACCAATCAAACACAATTAAACCAATTTCCCTCAATTTAATTATCAAAACTCATTAGAAAACAATTGCAATGGATCAACAACTTGGGAAAGTAAAGAACCTTTCATTAGAGGAGAAGAACGAACCTTACCTCCAATGGATGAATATCCTCTCAATTAGATGATTTGTTCTTGATAAAAACAAAAGAATTAATAAGATTTTTGGAAAACAAATTAAAGAAATCATTTAGGAATCAAAATAAGATCAAATAAGAATTTACTTGAGATTTTTGGATGAAAAAGAAAGTGTTTGGCTGAGAGAATTTTGAGAGAAAATTTGGTAAACAAAAAGTTACATCAAAAGTTGTTTTAATCCAAATAACCAATTTCCCTGTATTAAAACCTTTTATCCTTTAATTAGAACCCAATAAAATAATTACAATTAAGAGGAAATTCTGATAAAAACATTTAGGTCAAATAGCTCCTTAAAGATTCTAAGTTTTGACCCTTTACAAAACAGTCACTAAAAATAGTTTTCAAAGTTTGCATTTCGGTCACTAGTTTAAAATGTTTGATTTCCAGAACACATTTTCCAAAATTGATTTTACCACAATCATTAATATATTAAATAATTATTTTAAAGAATTTTCCATATTTTTATCACCTTCAAAAATATTTAATTCGATTTAATCTCGAAACCAACTCAAACCTCTAATACCGGTCCATTAGACCCTCGAACTGAACCCCAAAACATCTAGACCCAAAACTGAGGCGTTACATGTACACTCTTGATTATATTATCATGCATGCTTGTTTTATGATATTCATGAATTACGGTAGAATAGAAATGTACCACTAAGCTTTGTTAGCTCAGCGTGCAGAATTGTGGGTTTTTTGTGCGTAGGTCGACAGGTTTCTTTTGAAAGAGCACATCGAGGAGATTTTCCCAACACCGATCCAACTTTAAAGTATAGTACTGGATGTTTTAGTTTGGATTGATTGTATTAATAGGACCTTACCACAGTCGAGTCTGTAACGTTATTTGATTTACTATTAATTGGTCAAACGGTGTATTTTTAATTGGAGTTCCTATTTTGTAAACTCATGTAATGATTATTTAATTATGTGGATTTATAAAAATGAATGTTTTGTGAAACGTTAAACTCGTGGTTTTAAAATGAAAAATTTGATGGGTCAGATTTGTGAGACTCGAATGCAATAGTTCAGATCTGGATCAGGATCAAGATCGGGGTGTTACATTTAGCGGTATCAGAGCTTAAGTTTAGTCAGTTCTAAGAAACTCGGGGTGGTATAGAGGTCATGGTAAGGTGTCTAGTGAATACAAGTCCCTAAATTTGAGTTGTACTTTACAAGACTGGGAATCCTGATGTGCCACCTTGTTTCTCGTGTTTCAAAAAAGAATTGATGGAAGGAAAACCGGTAATGGAGAAGCGAGTCACTTTCGTAATCTTACATCTGCCCTTTTGTAAGTGATGCAAGCCATTTCGAGGTAATCTGAGACGCCTCGCAAGACCCCTATAGAGAGGCTTCACTATTCTGGGCCTAAAAATTTTGAGGTCTTGGGTGAGGATGACCATATCAAGGTTGATCAGTGGTTTCACGATACATATAGAATTTTGAGGTAAATGAGGGGAAGCCCGATGGTTGATCTTGATTGTATTATTTCCCTTCTTAGGGGCAATGCACACGAGTGGTAAGAGATTGTTGAGTCAGGTCTACAACCTACACTCCCGACATAGGATATCTTTTTGGATGAGTTCTGAAAGAAGTACATCAGTAAGGTACATCTGGATAAGATGAGGGACCATTTTCTGTATTTAGTTTAGGGAGACCAAACGGTGTTTGCTTATGAGCAAGAGTTTCTGCGTTTGAGTTGTCATGCCCCAGAGTTTGTTGTCACAAAGAGTTGAGGTGCAAGAGGTTCAGACAAGGTTTAAGGGTTGAGCTCTAGTTGCACGTGACAACGGGTCCACTTGGGACATTTTCAGAACTAGCTAACAGTGCAAAGGCACTAAAGCGATTTTAGAATACAACGTCTGGTAGGAAGAAAGATGCTAGGGGTCATGATATGGAAACCCAAGATATCATGGGTCCTTCTCCCTTTTCGCATGAGAGGTTTTATGCTTTGAAGAGTTTGAAGAGAGTTGTTTTAGATCAACTATCGAGAGTCAGTTCAGGATTTAGATTGAGGGTTCATAGGAGTTTTTTTATTTGTACTCTAGAAAGGAGTACTAATGGTTCTGTCGGAGTATTGCTTTCACCAGCATGCGAGCATTGCGGCTAACATCAGCTAGGAGTGTGCTTTTTGCTTCGAAGGTTGGATAATTTTTTGCTTTTTGCTTTCACCAGCATGCGAGTACTAATGGTTCTGTTGGATGAGGACACACTCGCTCAGTCTCAGAGGTTGGCTACTTCCTAACATGATCAAAGTTTTGCTAGAGGCAGAGCTAGGGCACCGTCAGGATACCGAGGTGGAGGTCTTGTAAGATTTACCACTAAGGTTGACGTGTGAGGTATTGCTAGACGACCTACTGCTCAGACTAGAGATGACAACATTACGGCCGAGGATATGTCAGGTAATTAAGTTTTATTTTGGATTTTAATTATTTTTAATAGTTGTTTAGCTCTTTGGTTGTGTAATGGGTTGGTTCTTGTGAATGTGTATCATGGTAAATCTTGGGTTTGTTGTTGCTTTAGATGGTAATTAGAATTACATCTTCTGCTAGATAAAGTTTTTACCGTAGATGGTTGTTAAGAGTGCAAAGTATACTGTATGTTGCGAGCGAGAAGTTGTGAGGTATCAGATTGTTTGTATCTGGTTGTTAGTGCTGGATGAGTAGGATTTTTACCCTTCTAGGGTGGATGTTGTGCTCTATAGTGATAGCTCAAGGAAGGTTCTGTATGTTACAAGATGTTCTTAGCTTGCGTTGTAGACGCGAGGGTTAAGAATTCCTGGCCTTAGAGTTGTAGACGTTTTGAGGGTATGGAGGTACCCTTGGTGAATGAGCAGTCTTACCGTTTGATTATGGTTTAAAACCGTGATAAAGGTAAGGTTGAGTTCGTTGTTAGTGTCTATCGCTTTGTGGAATGGTACTTAATGAACTCTTTATTGGAGGCATACTTGTGCAAGCAACCAATCAAGTGTCGTTGCCAAGTACTTCGTCGGAGACATGCCTGTGTGAGTGTGGCTTGTATGGTGGCTTTTGATGCATTGCTTATTTCATGAGATCAAACCTCTTATTTTTGGTTATAGAATGTGAGAGTTATGTATATTTGTTCAGAGTAAAGGTACCGTAGTAAAGGTAAATGAAGGTTGTGTGCACCTTTTGATCTAGATTTTGTGGAGTTAGGGGATTGCTCTATCGAGTCTGAGAGGAGCTATCTTCAGTTAAGGCAAGCAGTGTGAAAGTTAACAGAGTAGAGCAGCAAAAATGTGGGATCAATAGCCGTGTTGTGGGTAATCGGATGGTTGTGTAGCAAAGAAATGTTATTGGATGAACAAGTTGGAAATCCTTGAGATCAGTTAGATGGTTCCTCACGTTTGATAGTTGGGACCGAGTGAGGGGTTGGAAGAAGATGTTTAGACCTTTGGGGATAGATTGATTAGTTTTGGTTGCTCGTGTGAGTTCATAAGTGACAATGGTTATTTCTCGAAATCAAGTAGTTGAATCATGGAATCTCATGAATCGTAAGTAGTTTTCATTCGTGTGGTAGGCAAGTTCAGATAAAGTGAAGTTTTAAGTCTCCTCTTGGTGGGTTAAGTCTGGAGAAAAAAGTCATTAGTTTAAGGTAGATTGATGATAAGGTTTGGTTGTCAAGGTTTTGTATGTCCATTAATGTTGACCGGGGTATGGTTGTTAGATATGATGTGCTCCTAACAATGTATTGTGGGAGTGGTGCAACATTTTTGACAAAGAAGAGGTCTAAGTTTAGGGTTTAGAATAGCGAATGTTAGTAGAAAAAATGTTATATGAGGTAGAATTCATCGGAGTTAAGTTCCTTAGATTAGTGTTTGGACAACATAGCTTGAGGTTGGTTTGTTGCCCTACCTTAAGGTTTTTTGTGAGTGCTAATGGTTGTGGTGATTAGGTCGCTAGAATTTCTGGGAGAGGTGTTAAGAACAAGTGGTTCAGTGTTATGGTTTCGATTAAGGTAGGTTGAGGGAGAACTCTCCCTAATCAAGGTGATCTTGTTTGAATGGAGAAGTGATTGGGTCTGTTTTGGTTTCATCTTCTCCCTCTATTTAAAAAAATTAAGGATAAAATTTCTTGAAGGAGGGGAGAGTTGTAACAATCCAATTTTTTGAGTCAACGATGGGTGTTGACCCAGACCTTGGACTGATACGTCGAGTCAGATGTTTGGATCTTGTCGAGCTAAGATGTTGGGCTTTGTGGACCTCCATGAGTTATTGGGCTTAGATATTGGGTTTGTGTTTAGGTGAGGAATGAATAATGAAGGGTAAAAGGGTAATGAATAATCAAGGAAAGACAAAGGCTGATGCCTTCTTTATTTTTCTGCATTTTGAAAGGAGAATGAAGTCATCCTTGTCTCCATCTTCTTCCAACCATCTTCCCCCTTCAAACACCCACCCAACTCAAGGTAAAAGTGGTATTTTGTTATTGCTGAGTGGGAATCTCAGATTGGTCATCAAGGAATAGTTTATCAGCAAGCAAGGATCTATCTTTCAAGATGTTAATCTCTTGGTTTGGTGGAAGTTCAGTTTGGAAGCTTGAACCAAGGAAAGGAGGTGGGAGAAGCTTAATGGGTGCCATATTTTGGATTTGCTTGCTTAAGTTCAGTACATTTCTGACTCCTTTGATTCTTGAATATCCTAAAGTGGTTGCCTTGCTTGATTTTGTGGTTGAGATGGATAGTTTGGCGTTAAGGTAGCTTAAAGCCTTGTTAATGGTGAATCTCGAATTAATGGTTAATAATGTGTAATAAGGGTAGAAAATCACTCTAATAAACTCCCATAAGATGTAGGATTAAGTTAAGGGGTTAAAGGTTATGTTTTGAGGGCTTGAGAAGTGATTTCTTAAGCCTTAAAAGCCATTTCTGGGCTTCGATATCGATAGTCAAGAGCGAGTACTGATACCCTGTATTTTGAGGATGATCTCAGGCTTTTCTTGAAGGGTGTAACGGTACGGTGATTTTCAGTATTGATACAGTGATTTCCAACATCGGTATGCCATGTTTTCCAGTATTTGTATGCCATGTTTTTCAGCATTGGTACGCCATGTTTTTTAGTATCGGTACGGTACTTTCCAGCATCAATACACCATGTTTTCCACCATCAGTATGCCATATTTTCCAGTATCAGTATGGTGCTTTCCAGCATCGGTATATGTTTTTCAGTATCGATACTGTATTTTCTAGTGTCGGTACACCAAGGCTTAAAAAATTCCAGTGATTTCGGTATTGGTACGCGAGGACCAGTACCGGTACCCATTGGGCAATCTGCTTGTAAATGTTGAAAATGAGTTTGAGAGGTTGATAATTTTAGGACTATGGTCCAAGGCACCTCCAAGTGGTAAAATAAATTGTAAAACTGAGAAACTGAGTTTTAATCCTTATATGTGAGAGTAACACGCAATAGCCTTAGGGCATATTTGTGATAGCTAGGCTTAGTGCCACTTACCTCTTGGTGAGGTGTATGAGTGCTCGGGGAGCATGTGTTATCTTATGATTATGGTAAAGGAATCCAGATGTCATATATTCAATGCGAGGGCACTTGTATAAAGGGATGTGTACTTCGAGCTATGTGATCGAGTACATCCGACGTGTTCATGGGCTATGTGATTTGGATGCGATTAGAAACCTATCCTTGGGCTATGTGATCAGGCTAAGGAAACGTAACTCGATGGTCTATATGAACTCGAGTAACCTGATTGGCTGATTGACCTCAGGTAAGAACTGCTTGTGGCTAATGTGATCCAAGTTTGTCTAGGATGTATCTGTGGCTATGGTAATCCATATATGGTATATTAACCCGACGGCTATGTGATCACGGGTAACCCAACAGTTGTGTGAGCATGAGTAATGTAGGGCTTTGTTGGCCATTTCTCAGGGAATGTATGTTATTTACGTTGTTGTACCCTTGGGCTATGTGATCACGGTATGGAATGCATAACTCAGTGGGCTGTGTGACCTCGAGAATGGCAAGCCTGGGATGGCATGTGAGACTCCTTATATTATAGTGGTATCTTGAGACATAATTGTGATATCTAGCTAGGGTAGGCTAGAAGATGATCCTTATATTTGAGAAGTCTTTCTGTACACTCTTAATTATATTAACATGTATGCTTGTTTTATGATATTCATGAATTACGGTAGAGTAGAAATGTACCACTGAGGTTTGTTGGCTCAGCGTGCGAAATTGTGGTTTTTTCATGCATAGGTTGACAGGTTTCTTTTGGAGGAGCACGTCAAGGAGGATTTTCCTAGCACCGAGCCAGCTTCAAAGTATAGTACTTGATGTTTTAGTTTGGACTGATTGTATTCATAGGACCTTACCACAGTCGAGTCTGTGACTTTATTTGATTTATCATTAATTGGTCAAACGGTGTATTTTTAAATGGAGTTTCTATTTTGTAAACTCGTGTAATGATTATTTAATTAAGTAGATTTATAGAAATTAATGTTTTGTGAAATGGCAAACTCATGGTTTTAAAAAAGAGAAATTTGATGGGTCAGATTTGGGAGACTCAAATGTAATACTTTAGATATGGATCGGGATCGGGACGTTACATGATCACTGGTTTTACAATAATCTTTCTCGTTGCCGCAGCTACCATTGTGGATACTGCGTTTGTGACACCTATCCTAATGATTTCCTATATGAATGGAAGAGTTAACAGCCGATGACTGTTACAGGATCATCCCGCATTTAATGAATTAAGTTTTTACTCTATTTTTTTGGTTTTACGGGATCTTCTTCCTTTTTGTTGCATGCTTTTTAAGTTTGGTTTCATCCATCTGTTTTTTGTTTTAGGTTATTATTCCAGGGCTATCATCCTCCCTTACTACATGTGTTTGCTCACTTATCCCGGTGCTCTTAGTATTTTCCGCGTCCAAGACATCATCGGAGACTAGTGGCGTGTGCGGTAGAATATGTTTGGCCGAGATTTCATCTCACAGGCCCCATTATTTTTTAAATATACTCTATTCTTATATTTGACTCTATCCTTTTTTTCCTGGTTTTGTTGTTTAATTTTACTCTTCCTCTTATGCCTTTTCATAATTTTATCTCTCTTTTCTTTTTTATTTATTTATTTTATGTTATTTCTTTTAATAAATTTATCTCTTTTTTATTTTTCTATTTATCTTATTCATCTTATTATTTCTCATGGAATCCTGCATGAAGACTCTGCATCCCCCCATGTATTTGTATAGCCGAGATTCCACGTCCAGATATAGACCTTTCTGCTCTCAGCTGTTTTCGGCATCACAACCCTAGGTTTTCGGGGATTATCCTGCGCCAAAGTATTTGCTGTCGTTGAGAGTCTTTCTACTTTACTTATCCTTTGGGCACGTTCTCCCCTTATACCAGACTCTATTTAATTGGGCTCATCCCTTCCCTGGATTCAGACTACTATTATACCTCATTATCTCACCTCACCAATTTGGTTAACAACATGGCTAATTCTATTCTCAAGAAATTGGGTGATCTGAGCTTTACTGTCGAAGAACAAGGGATGCTTTTTACCCCTACGGTAAGCATGGAAGTTCCTCATGAAGACTTGGCCCACTCATTGGTTGGGAAAGTTATCTCTACCAAGAGCATTGATGGTGCAGCCTTGATCCGTGTTTTTTGTTCTATTTGGAAAAAAGAAAAGGTCCAAACCATCACCGAGCTGAAATCGAACTTCTTCCTCATCAAATTTATGTCTGCGATTACCAGAGATGATGTGCTCAAAAGGGACCCTTGGAGTTTCAACAAGGAATGGTTCTCCCTCATTCCTTTGAACCCCCTCTATTCTATAAATGACTATTCCTTCACCCATATGAGGATATGGGTCTGAATCCATTGGATACCCATCATCCTCATAACTGAAGCCCTTGCCCGCTCCCTCATAACTGAATCCATTGGATACCCAAACATTCAGCATGCCAAGAAAGACTCAGTCTCTCGTATCCCCAACAGAAGCATCTCTCTTACTAAAGTTGTCAAAGCAAAACGTCTCTGATCCTCTTCATCTTTGACTCTTAAAAGTTCTCTAACTACAAAAGCTGGGATGAGCAGCGTTAATAACTCTTCGGTGAAGGTTGTCATTCAACCCCACTGAGAGAAAACCCCAGGCAGTTCTCTCTTTTGGATAAGTTGTTGCTCTTAAGATCCCACATATTATTTTCATTTGGGAAAGCGTAGTAGTGATAGAATTAAGTATGCTTTGAATATGGAAGGTTGTATCACTGTTGATAATGGCCATGGTTGCACTGGTTTAATGTTGCTATGTAATAATGAAGTTATCATTGATTCTCTTTTGTACTCTTGTCAGCACATAGATGTTATTATACATTCGAATTCTAAACAGTTTCATTTCATTGGTATTCATGGTTGCTTTGAGAACAATATGAAATACAAGACCTGGGATTTGATTGGCCGCCTACGTACTACTTCGCCTCTTTCATGTCTCGTAGAGGGTGATCTAAATTAGATCCTCTCTAATAATGAGAAACAAGGGGTTCACCGTAAGGCACGTAGCCAAATTGATAGCTTTAGGGATTGTTTATCACGAAATCAGTTGTTTAATTGCAAACCTGCGAAGGGCTGGTTCACTTGGACTAAAACTGGCCCAATAGCTTCCCCCATTTGCGAATGCTTGGACAGATTTATTGCCAATAGGGACTGGCTTTCCTCTCACCCTAACTCTTTAGCTATCTTAGAATACAACGCAGATTCTGATCATTGTCTTATTATTATGGACACTGCTTGGATCCGCCAGGCTCCTAGTCACCGTGCTAGAGATGAATACTTCTGTTTTGAAAATTGTTGGGCATAAGATGATGACTGTGTGACAAAGGTACAAGATGCTTGGGTGAAAACTGTTGGTTCGGTCCTTGATAAAATTCAGGCCGTTGGAGGGGCCCTAAAATCTTGGCAAGATCACCAAAAGGACACAAGCCACAAAAGCATTAAAGACCTTCAAGATCAAATAAATTCTTGCCTTCATTGTCCTCTTTCTGTGTCTGACATGGAGATATTCCTTGCGGCCAAAGGCGAGCTTTGACATCTTCTTAACAAAAAGGGGGCATATTGGGCTCAAAAGTCAAGGTTTTCATGGCTCTCACAGGTGGACAAGAATGCATCGTATTTTCATGCTCGAGCTATCGGTCGAAGGAAGAAAAATTACATCAAAGGCTTATACGATCAAAATGGTGATTGGCAGGAAGGCATTGAGGATACTATGAGAGTGGTCACTAATTACTTTCAGACTTTTTTTACCTCTTCTAATCCGGACACCGACCCTCAGCTTCTTGACAATATTGTTCCTTCTGTTGCTCATGATAGGAATGTTACTTTAACTAAAGATTTTACCACTGATGAAATTATTTTTACTTTTTAGGATATTAATCTCAAGAAAGCTCCTGGCATTGATGGCCTTCCAAGTAACTTTTTTCGATAGCACTGAGATACAGTTGGCTCAGATGTTGTTAATCTTTACATGAACCTTCTCAAGGACAATGCAGATATGTCCATCATTAACGAGACTGTTTTGGTACTCATTCTTAAGGTGGCCGAACCTAACGATATGAAACAACTTTGCCCTATCAGCCTATGTACGACAATCTACAAAATCGTCGCTAAAGTTCTTGTCAACCATATGAAGCCCATTCTCCCTTTTTGTATCAGTGAAAATTGTAATCACCATTTTTCGTCCGGCTTTTTTATTTGAATCGAACAAACCATTAAATCCAAAAATTCAAAAAATATATATATATAATCTAAAAAATAAACAATTTAAAACAAAAAATCAAAAAAATCCATTTTTATCAATGTCCATTTACATTATCCAACAACCCACACTTTACACCGTCCCATCACCTAAATCCAAACCAATTACCTAATCCAAATACAACCGAGCCCAATTCTAAGTCCTACCCAGTTCACCCATACCCGACCACCAATCCACTACTCATTGACACGACCCAAATATCCTAAACATAAAATCCCTAATTACCCAAACCCTAGCCGCCAAGGTCTTGACCCTTCAATCCCTTTTCTAGAATCTTCCAGAAGCCTCTCTGTCCCTTGGCCTTTCAACTTCAAGCCGCATCGACCGTCTAGCTCCCCGTCCACATCGACTCTACATTGGCGGCCAACCCAACCACCTTCTGCCACGTCAACGTCGTCCACCACATCAGCAAAGCCAGGCTGGTCCTCATTCTCTGCCATCTACTACACATGTAAATCCGGCCAAAAATGAGTGTCCCCTCCTCGTACGGTACATGCAACACCACCAACAAAAAACAGAATTTTAGAATGCAGAACCAACCCTCATATTTCAATTTTCATTTTTGTTTTTCAAAATCAATGTAAATTGGCTATAAAAGCCTGAATCAAATCATGTAAACCCTAGACGGGTATATAAAAAAAGCAATACAACCATGGAAATTCAAAAAAGGTATCATCTTTCTTTTTTTTATTTTAAATATAAAACAAAAATACAGAAAAAATTAGGGTTACCTTCGGGAGGCGGTTACCCGTCACCGTCGTTGCTCATTTTTGTCATTCAAACTTTCAATCGTCTCAGGTTTTTAAAGGGTTTTTGAACCAGTTTCAAAAAGCTTTCTAAACTCGGATTATGATTTTTGAAAAGGGGATTTAGATTTTTTAAATCTGAAGGGGGAGTTTAGTTTCAAAATCGAGGCTCGTTTTTTGCTTTTATAAAAGAAAAGCAAGGTTTTGGGGTGACTTCAAAGTCGTCGGCCATCAGCTAGCAATGGCCAAGGCGGTGACGTACGATGGCTAGGCCATCAGTTTCAGGGCTTTTTTTGTTTTTTTTAAAGGGGAATGAAACAAATGATTATCAGGCATTTTTTGACTTGTTTTTCATATATATACGGTTTGTGAAACACTGCCGTTTTGGCCGCTCTCGACCCACGCGGTGACCTGAATTCGGGGAATGATCTGTGCATTCTGGTCGATGGGCTAATTGCCATTTCAGTCCTCCCAGGTTTTCACAATTTTTAATTCAGCCAAGGGTTATTTTCTCTTTCGGTCCTTTCCCCTTTGTTTTCTTTTTCATTTTCAGCTTTTTTTAATTTTCTTTTCTTTCGATTTTGGCCTTATATTTTCTGTTTTCTTCATCTTGGTCCATATTATACATAACTATATACTATATATTATTATACTATATTAGCATACTATATTATGTATATTATATAGTTTTATACGTCATTATATATATGTTACTTATATACCTTATGTATTACATGTTTATATGTAACATTATATGTGTATTTATCTTAGGTCTATATTACGTATTATTAACATATTATTTATACTATACTGTTATATATATTATCTATTTTAAGTTATATTATTGTTCATTTATTTAATTTTGTTCGCCATCGGCCTTATGGTGACCCGCAACGGGGGATGACCCATATTATTATGGCTCGTTTAGTGTAGCCATCGAACATCTAACTTTTATTTTTCTCGCATTTATTTTCTGCAATTTAAATTATCACATTTAATTTTCGCTCTTTATTTTACACTCTTTTATCTTTTGTTTGATCCGGTCTTTTTCTGGACTATTTAATTTCCTCATTTTATTAATGTTTTTATTTTTATATATATATATATATATATATATATATATATATATATATATATATATATATTTGCTTTGATTTATTTTCTCACACTCAGATATATAAACTGTTAATGCGGTTTCCCTTTATTCGATAGTAAACAAGGCCAGTACCAGGCGGAGTGGTAGTGGTTCTTTCGTTTATTCTCGAATAACGGGACCTTTAAAATTTACTCTCATTTTTAAACAGATCTTAAATTAAATTAAAATTAGAACTCACAAATTTCCAATTAAGGCAAATTGTATTCGACTATGTACCAATTTTTGGGCGGTGTGGGGGTGCTAATCCTTCCCCATCCGTAACCGACTCCCGAACCCATTTTCAAAAGAATCTCTGGTTTTATTTTTGGTGTTCGGTCTACCTTAAAAAAGATCAGTGACGACTCCAGTCTTTATTTTTCAAAAACTGAATTTTCAAAACCAAATTCATCTAATTCATCAATTTTCTAAACATTTTCCAAACAATGTTAATTATTTTCTTAGCGATTTTCAAAAAGAGATCGCTACAACTGGCGACTCCGCTGGGGACCAAATTTTGTTTTTACAAAAAAGAAAGTCATGCCGCGAGTCGAGTACCCATTGCCTCAACTAGAAATTGCGAGTTCATTTTTAAATTAATTTAATATCTTTTTAGAAATGTGAGTTCATTTTAACGCATTTTAAAATTTGACATATAAACACGTTCGTTAAGTGGGGGGAAACGGTAGTGCTTTCGTGAGGATATTGTTCCTTCGTAAAGGCCTAGTAAGTACCTTTGGGGCACAAGTACCCTATGTTTTCGTGGGAATATTGTTTCCTCGTATGGACATAGCGAATGGGTCCCCTTGAATTGAACTCGATTGAATGAAGCCTATAATGGGTGATGATCGGGGGCCTTGCTACCCTTAGAAGGGGATAGCAAGGACAATTCGAGTACCCTTTTAGCACCAAAACTACATGTAGAATCTAAGAAGCCCACCCCTTTAGAGCCATGCGGTAACCCTAGAAGATTAGAATATCATGCAAATAGGGTTTATTTTGTGCTAAAACATGTCAGGTATTTTTATCTTTCATCTGTAAATATTTAATTCATACTAACCATTGTTTCTTTGTCATTTGCATTACATCAGCATATAATATCCATTCACATTATATTACTTAACATCATCTGTATTAGGTCGTCATGAGGTATTGACCCGAGAATGGTGGACACAGTGGAGATCGTTCATGAATCGATAGAAAATCTAGTAACCAAGATGTCAATTAAATGCAATATTCAAAAGTTGCAAATTTCTCTCATATATTCGTGAGTGTTGTTCCTCAAAAACCATATCTAAATCAATACCTTTGCATTTAGGGCAATTATCCCGCATTTACATGTATTCATTTTGAAAATATCAAGACTAATTTTGAGATGTCCCGTGATAGTGATTTTGGATCAAAGAAAAAGTTAGCCGATTCAGCACCCCTACGAAACCCGACAAAAAACAAAATGGTGAACAGGGATAGATTAGACTAAATTGAGCAAACCCAATGGGACATACAAGCGGAATTGGCTAGAAAGATGGAAGACAGTTAGCTAAGGCCTGGCAAGACATGGTGGAACAGTTCAAGAAGTCTCAACAAGATACACTAGGCCAAATAGCCCAAATGCTTGGATTTAAGCTTCCCGAACCCAAAGAGGCATCTGTTGTAAATCTTACAGCAAATCCCAATCCCATTGTTGGGAACGAATGTCCTACATATCCATCAGGGCTTACTCCTACTCATGCTAAGGTTCAACCAAGCCCTCAGGTAATACTTTCTCGAGGGAAATCACCACTTTATTAGGTAGGCACCTCATTCCCTATAAATTTACCCTCTGCATCGGAAGTCAAGCCCAGGGGAAATCAAGCCGAAAACTTCTTCTTAGAGATGGATCAGTTGATTAAAATGGAAAAGCCTAAAATTGAAACCTCTAAAGAGATCGAGGACTGATGCAAGTAACTCGAAGAAAAGATGGAAGCCATAGAGGTAACTGACACCTTCATTGGATTTGATGCCCATGAACTCAGCCTTGTCCCGGATCTGTTATTACCTCCTAAGTTCAAGGTCCCAGAATTCGAGAAGTATGATGGAACGAGTTGTCCGCGGGCACATCTTACCATGTTCTACCGAATGATGACAGGATACGAAAGAGATGACAAGTTATTGATCTACTGTTTCCAAGACAGTCTCTCAAGATCTGTCACAAGATGGTATAATCAATTGAACCGGCATCAAATAAAGTCGTGGAAGGACTTGGCTAAATATTTCCTAGAACAGTATCGACATATCAGTGACATGGTGCCAAACCGTTGCACTCTGCAACACAAGAAACAAAAGTCAAATGAAGGCTTCAGGTAGTATGCCCAACATTGGAGAGATATGGCAGCTCAAGTTCAACCCCTATTCAGTTAAAAAGAAACAATGGTCATGTTTATCCAAACATTGGAGGGTCCAGACTTGGATCGCTTGATAGGCAACACGGCCACCAATTTCGCCGACCTTGTGCTATCCGGTGAACTCGTCAAAAATGTTGTCAAGAGTGGCAAAATCGAAAGTAGAGGTAATTCTTCCCATAAGAAGACATCGTATGCAAAGAAAGGATATGAAGTAAACCTCTGGGTGTTTACAATGTTGGTTATCCGAAGCCTATGATAGTTGTACAACCCATGGTTGTGCCAAGTACACTGGGTTCATCGAGCCAAGACTCTGATCAAAGAAGAAACGCCGAGAATATGGAGTTTACCCTGTTACCAATCTTGTACGGTGAACTATACAAGCAATTTTTCGATTTCCATATGGTGGCGCCCTTCTATCAAGCACCATTACAGCCTTCCTTCCCGAAATGGTATGATCCTAGTGCAAAATGTATATACCATGGTGATCAAGTGGGACACTCGATTGAAACTTGTATCAACTTCAAAAAGGTCATGGAAAAGCTTATCAAGCTCAGGGTCATAGGTTTTGACAAACGCAGTAGAGCAGCTACAACTGCCAACCCCTACCAAATCACACCAGGAGAGTGAATGCAATCTTGGAGGAGAGCAACTGAACAGTTAATTCTAAGGTATCAAAATTCAAATCACCTCTTATTTGGGTTTGGAAGAATCTATTCGATATGGGTCTGATCGGTGAAGGAATGATGATACTCGAGGGGCACATCGATCTGTACTGTAAGTTCTATGCCGAAGAGGGGCATGCCATTCAAGACTACCATGAGTTCAAAGATACGGTTCAAGGCCTAAGGACAGCAAGGAAGTTGAATTCTTTGAGAAATAAACTCGTTTTTGTTTCTTTTTCTAGATGCCTAGCAAATTAATTTCAGTAAGTTCCATTTTGCTTTTAACTTCTTTTAAAGTAATACATGTAAATCAAATCCACCTGCTTAAGCCTAAAGGCGGTGGTGATCTTTTGTAAAGGCCTAAGACCACGTGCTTTAATTTTCAATGAAAATATGCATTTTGTTTTTCAACTCTCTCTTTATTTTTTTTATATATTTGTCTATTGGGTCCCCATATATCAATTGCACAAGGGACATTGACTTTGACCCGAAGGTTGAGTCCAAGTATCCTGTGTCTAATTAAAATCTTAAGCTGCAGAGATTATGAATATGTGACGCACATTTCACATTAAGGACCACAAATAAAAATAAAACGATACAGTTTAATGTATGAAGCATTTTCAAAACAAGTTCAAAGCCTGGTAATAGGCATTTTCCAAAAAGCACTTCAAAGCCTGGTAATAAGCATTTTTTAAAAATTAATCAAAAAGCACTCTAATGTTCGAAACCTGGTAATAGGCATTTTCGAATATGAGTGTAGAATTGTTGGGGCACTTCACTGAAGCCCATTCTGATTGAAACTCTTCGCTTCATGAGTGATGGTAATATTTTCAAAATCATGACAATGCCGAGTAGCTCGGGAATTTGTTGTTTGCTCCATCATTTATTTTGAGCCAAAGGAATATGATGTATTAAACTCCCTAAACAAAAATAAGACAAAAAGTGAACTTGCCAAGGGTAAGTTGGTTAAGCACCATAGTAGCTTAAAATGCACTTTACATCTTCTAACATCAATTCAGCTTTTGAGGTCTCCTAGACACAAAATTTGCTTGGGGCAACCCTTGGTAAGCCATTTCAGTGTCGCTCGTGCACTTGGTATTTGGGGTACTCAATCTAGCCTGATATATCCTCAGCTTGAAAAGAAAAACCATTTTCTTAATAAGCATCTCACAATTGAAATTAGAACATGTAGTCTAAGATCTGTAGTGAAAGAAAGGATTTCTCTACATTACATACAAATAAGCTCAAAAGTATAGGGAACAACAGCAAATGTCCCCCCTAATGGCACAAGAAAAGACTGCTTCGACTAAAGAAAGAACACACGAGTTGACCTTCACCTAGAAAGGTAACATTTCAGAAGAAGATGGTCAAACCCACAAAAGGTTGGGCATCACTGCACACAAGATGAAAAAAGCTGTCTATCTAGTCCATAAGATAGAACTTGGGCGAAAACAAGACCAAAGCATCAGAATGACCAGAAAGTCATGGGGCGTTCCCTTTGAAGTCAACATCATGGCCAACTGTATTGCATGCCATTTATCACATCATCATGTATTCGCATTAAATGCATACATTACACATCAAATTGACCTTCACCTAGAAAGGTAACATTTCAGAAGAAGATGGTCAAACCTACAAGAGGTTGGGCATCACTGCACACAAGATGACAAAAGTTGTCTATCTAGTCCACAAGATAGAACTTAGGCGAAAACAAGACCAAAGCATCAATATGACCAGAAAGTAATGGGGCATTCCCTTTGAAGTCAACATCATAGCCAACTGTATTGCATGTCATTTATCACATCATCGTGTATTCGCATTAAATGCATACATTACACATCAATTTAGATGCATTCATGCTAAGTGCATTTACTTCACTCATACATAAAAATAGGTTCAGGATGAGAAGCCTTAATCATGGAGGACAATAACAAATTGGCAAGCCCCCAGCCACAAAGGGGAGCCAGACCAGCAAAGAAGTTGAAACCTCAAGATAGAGGATAGCAACACCTAACACAAAATGATGAACCCTCAAAGCAAAAGAAGCCAAACCAAAACTCAAGCTTTAAGTGAACAATAACTAACTATTGTTTACTTCTATTTTCAGGTCTTGCCTTATCGTCAGTGGTGTAGCATATCAAACTTCTTCTCTTTAGATCTCAATTTTTTGTCAATGGTGTAGCAAATCATGTTTCTTTTCAGATCTTGACTCATAGTAAGTGGTGTAGCGGATTATCTCTCTTTTCAAATCTTAACACATCGTCATTGGTGTAGCGGATTATCTCTCTTTTTAGATCTTAACTCATCATCAATGGTGTAGCGGATCATCTATCCCTCAAATCATGCCTCTTTGTTAGAGTTGTAGCTTGATCAAATCTTAATCTTTAGATCTTGACTTATCATCAGTGGTGTAGCGGATCAACATTTACTCTTCAGATCTTGACTCATCGTTAGTGGTGTAGGGGATCATAATCTCTCTTCTGATCGTACCTCTTCGTTAGAGTCGTAGCTTGATCGCAATCTACTCACCAGATCTTGCACTTCCGTCAAAGTCGTAGCATGATCACCGCTAACTTATCAGATCATGCCTCTTCGTCAGAGTTCTATCTTTTTGAAAAGAGATGAAGTAGATAAGTTGACCAGATCCTGACTTTCCGTCGGTGGTGTAGCAGATCAACAGATGAGTTCTATTTCTCTAGAAGTTGGAAGATGGACCAGTCAGAGTTTGAAGGAAAGTCGTGCCAGAAAGGGTGCTCCAATTCAACCAAACAAAAATGGTTATCTTTTGCTCTTTGCTCTATTGCCATTTCACAACAATAGCAAAGAGGGGCAGTTGTAATCACCATTTTTCGTCCGACTTTTTTATTTGAATCATATAAACTATTAAATCCAAAAATTCAAAAAATAAAAAATATATAATCCAAAAAATAAACAATTTAAAACCAAAAATACAAAATATCCATTTTTATCAATGCCCATTTACATTATCCAACAACCCACACTTTATTACTGGTCTATCACCTAAATCCAAACCAATTAGCTGATCCAAATACAACTAAGCCCAATTCTAAGTCATTCCCAGTTTACCCATACTCGACCAACCAATCCACTACCCAT
Source organism: Hibiscus mutabilis (assembly GCA_019671005.1). Classification (NCBI taxonomy): domain Eukaryota; kingdom Viridiplantae; phylum Streptophyta; class Magnoliopsida; order Malvales; family Malvaceae; genus Hibiscus; species Hibiscus mutabilis. The sequence continues at coordinate 27,543,268 of CM033739.1, read as the reverse complement.
TGACACGACCAGGATATCCTAAACCTAGAAACCCTAATTACCCAAATCCTAGCAGCGAGGGTCTTGACCCTTCAATCCCCTTTCTAGAATCTTCTAGAAGGCTCTCTGTCCCTTGGCCTTTCAGCTCCTAGCCGCATCGACTGTCCAGCTCCCTATCCACATCGGCTCTATATCGGTGGCCAACCCAACCACCTTCGGACCCGTCAATGCCATGCACCACATTAGCAAAGCCGGGCTGGTCCCCATTCTCTTCCATCTTCTGTACATGTGAATTCGGCCAAAAGGGCATGTCCCCTCCACGTACGGTACATGCAGCACCACCAACAAAAACATAAAATTTTAGAATACAGAACCAACCCTCATATTTCAATTTTCATTTTTGTTTTTTAAAATTAATGTAAATTAGCTATAATAGCCTGAATCAAATCATGTAAACTCTAGACGGGTATATCAAAAAAAAAATAATACAACCAAGGAAATTAAAAAATGTATCATCTTTCTTTTTTTTCGAATATACAACAAAAATATAGAAAAAAAAAATAGGCTTACCTTCGGGAGGCGATTACCCATCACCGCCGTTGTTCATTTCTGCCATTCGGGCTTTCAGTCGTCCCAGGTTTTCAAAGGGTTTTTGAACCCAGTTTCAAAAAGCTTTCTAAACTCGAATTAAGGTTTTCGAAAAGGGGATTTAGGTTTTTTAAATCTGAAGGGGGAGTTTATTTTCAAAATTGGGGCTCGTTTTTGTCTTTTATAAAAGAAAGGTAATGTTTTTGGGGTGATTTCGAAGCCGTCAGCCACCGGCTAGCGATGGCCGAGGCAGTGGCATACGGTGGCTAGGACACCGGTTTCTGGAAAAAAAAAAAGGGCTAGGATTCTTAATTTTTTGAGCTTTTTTAAAGGGGAATGAAACAAATGATTATCAAGCATTTTTTGCCTTGTTTTTGATATATTTATACGGTTTGCGAAATGCTGTCGTTTTGGCCGCTCTTGACCCATGCGGTGACCCGAATTCAGAGAAGGATCTGCGCATTCTGGTCGATGGGCTAATTGCCATTTCGGTCCTCCCAGGTTTTCATCATTTTCAATTCAGCCAAGGGTTTTTTCAATTTCGGCCTTATATTTTCTGTTTTCTTCATCTTGGTCCATATTATACATTATATTATACATAACTATATATTATTATATTATATTAGCATACTATATTATGTATATTATATAGTTTTATACATCATTACATATTTATTTACTTATATACCTTATGTATTATATGTTTATATGTAACATTATATGTGTATTTATCTTAGGTCTATATTACGTATTATTAACATATTATTCATACTATACTGTTATACATATTATCTATTTTAAGTTATATTATTGTTCATTTATTTATTTTTGTTCGCCATCGGCCTTACGGTGATCTGCAACGAAGGATGACCCGTATTATTATGGCCTGTTTATTGTAGCCATCTAACATCTAACTTTTATTTTCTCGTGTAATACCCCTAAAACCGGGCTAGGAGCTTTACAAAGTGATCACATGCTTGACAATGTTATCTTTGAATTTCTAAAGATTCCATTCGAGTCAATTGAATAAGTAAGTCAATGGATTTGAGAATGAAAGAGCTAGTTAAGCTAAAAATCAATTAGCAATGAGTAAAGTAATTATATTTTAAGAAGCATGAAGGAGCATATAAGAATATTAAGAGGTTAATTAGTATGTGACTTGAATTATTAAGGATTGAATTGTAAGATATGAGAATGAAATGATTGGAGATGTAACTAGTTTTGAAGGACCAAAATGCAAGAAGCTTAAAGTTGAGAGCAAAGGATCAAATTGAAACAAGATTAAAACAATGTTTTTGCATGTGTAGTTAGACCACTATTGGTTAGCGGAAAACATGTGGTAAAACTATTTCACACATGGCTAAAGAAGGAGAGTTGGCCGGCCATGTAGTTGAAGGAAAGAGAAAGCAAAATTTGGATCTTCCATCTTTGTTCTCTTCATGACCGAAAATGAGAAAGGGAGAGGAAACCATAGGAGGCTTGCACTGTTGAGCTTGAATTCAAGAGGATTTAGTGAAAATGAAGCAAAATTTTTGTGGGAGGAAGTCTAACAAGAGGTAATCTCATCTTGAACTATGAAATTATTGTGGAAATTGTTATTAAAGTTGAGTTTAATAGATGAATGTTTATGGAGGAAAGCTTGCTGAAATTCAATAATATAATTGCTTTGATTCATGACTGTATGCATGTTAAGGACATTGAAATGTTGCTGGTTAATTTGAGTTTAATATGTTGCTATTAGAGTGAAATTTTGGAGCTTAGGCTAGTCTTAAACAAGGGCCAAATGTAATCTGCCCAGAAAAGCTATGTTCTAGCAGTATGTTTAGAAATTCATAGAAAATTGAGTACACTGAGTTTGGAGATGGATTTTATGTGTGTAGAATCATGTGTGAGTCTAGTTTAATATCCAACAAACGGTGATTGATTTTGAGCTCTAAATCAAAAGTTATGAATTTTTAAGTGAAGGTAGTGCAGAATTTCTGGAGGCAGATTCTGTTCTGGAGAGTTTCTATTTTGAAATTTCTAAAAATTCTCCTAGTTGCTTTAGAACTTGTTAGATCATGAGGCTTATACCGTTAAAATCTTGGTTGAATCTAGTTTGTAAAGGTGTAAAGAACTTAGAGCTTCAGTGTATATTTTGTTTTGGAGAAAAATTTATTTGATGATAGCTCATGTTGCTAAAAAAATAGGAATAAGGACTTATATTGAAAATGGAATTGAGAAATAACTAGTATGTATAGCTAATGCTTGAATGACAACATTGGTCAAGTTTATTGAATTAATATGTGATGAGGAGCAAGTATCATAATGGATGTATTTTTAATTATTTGAGCTAAAGATTGGAAGAAGAAGCTGGAAGTAGGGTCAAAGTAGAAGGAAAGTTTGGAATCAAGGGTTCAGATGAATCAAGTATTGAATGGAGGAAGCTTGGACGTGTTAGAGGATCAGGATATCCCGTAACTTCGAGATATAAGGTGTAATACCCCAAAATTTTCTATGTTAATTTAGGGTCATTTAGTACTAAGATAAGGACTTAAAAGCTTACTTAGTGACTAAAATGAAAAAAATGCAAAAGTTAGGATTTTCACAATTATGGACTGTAGAAAAGACGTTTCTGAGGTTTTAAGGTGTCATGTGATAGAGAACGAGTAAAGTAGAATACTCGCAAAATTTGGTTAAAATCCAAGGAAAATTGGAATGAAATTCAAGGTTAAAGTTTAGTGACTAAAATGGTAAGTTTTGAAACTTGGGTGATAGAAGTGGAAATATGAAAAGTTGAAGGACCAAAGTTATAATTTCCCAAAAGTTAGGTGTTTTATTTTATAAATAGATAGAGAACCTATAGGTGTGGATCGAATGAGGAATTACTTATTTGATTCGATATTTCGATTATTGAGAAAATCGTAGTCAAAGTTTAAGTAGAATTTGGATAGCCAGATCGAATTGAAAAATTATGAAATTTTACCATATGATAGAAAAAGGTTATAAAAGTCATTTCCAAGTGTTGAAGAATTTATAAGTAATTATTTTATCATGTACATGGATTAAACAGATCATGGAGAAAAATCTAATATAGATTACGTGAATAAAAATGCAGTACAAGATATTGAATTTAGATCGAACTGCAAAGTTAAACGTGCTCAGGACATAGGATGGGTGACCTAATGGGAAGGTCTTATGTTAGTACTTGAGACTGATAAAAAGGAATCAGTTCGAGTTAATATTATTCATATGGATATCTAATAAAGGATTATTAAGAGAACTTTATCCGATAAAGATTTTGGATAAATTATTAGTATATTGGATTGAGTAAAAATTTTAAGTTTGACTTCATAAATATGGAATATTTATTTGATAATATTATTTATTTTTCATATATGGAAATAAGAAATTTTTAGAATTTATTTGATAGCTCGGTGAAGAGGAAATCGCAGTTGAAGTAGTAAGTGATTATCGGCAAATCGGATTGAATCAAAATTTCAGAGGCTGTTCCATAAGTCACGAAAAATTTATAAAATATTTTTATGAATAAATTATTAATTGGTTGGTTGTGATCTAACTATAATAGTTGGATTTTTATAAAATGGCAAAATTTGTGACTAATTTTGGTAATTTGGTCACAATGGCAATTTTGAAATATTTTGAAAGTACCATGGGTAATATGGTAATTTCCCATGTGAAAGAATTACTCTAGTTTGGTTAGAGTTAAATGGGATTTGGTTGGAATCGAACTAGAATGACAACTAGTAAATATGAATTTAGTTGGAGGATATTTTGCTAAATTAGAATAAAATAAATTAAAAATTCATTTTTATTTCTACATGTGGCATAAAATAAGGAAAAGATGAACAAAATGTTCATCTTCTCTCCATCACTTTCGAAACCAAGAGGAAAAGGGGGGGGGGATTTACAAAATTTTCCTTAGGCACTTCGAAGGCTTTAAAGCATGATTCAAGGTATGATCCTTTAGAATAATTTGTTCTACATTCAATTCTCTATATTTTGGTAGCAATATTGCATGGTGTTGTGAAGAACTATTTGAATTATTGATGAGAAAGAATTAGGGAATTGATGTGCTAAGTTGAAATTAGGACTTGAATTACATGAATTCAATGTTGTTTTGATGAAATTAATCTTGGATTGTGTTTAATTTCATGATGAATTTAAGAACCCTAACCCTAAAATTTGGGATTTTATTTATGGTTATGAAATTGATGATGAAAATGAAAGATTGATTTTGATGTTAGAATGAAAAAATCCTCTATTAATACTTTAAGTGACCATTTTGGTATACATGGAGAAATTAAGAGAAATATTGTGAAAATTATCCTAGTGATGGATTTGAAGAGATTATGAATTTAGAAGCTTGATTATGGCATTAGGACTAAAATAAAGTCCTTGAAAAGTTTAGACACTCAATTTGCCATGTAGGAAGAATTTGGGGTTTTTTAAGTGTTAATTCTTGGAAATGAAAAATATATATTGGAAAATTAATTTAAGCACGTTAGAATGTTGTTTGGATGAAAAATGAGCCTAGAGAAGCTAAGTGACCAATTCGGAAAGCTTCAAAGTTAAGGGACTGAATTTGAATTTTAAGAAATTTGAGTGTAATTATGTAATTAATGATGTTGGAGATGTGAAATTGATGTTAGAATGCTAAACCGATGATGAATCGAATTAGTGACCATTTTGACAAATTGTCAAAATCAAGTGACCAAATAGGAAATGAATTATTGGATGGGGATTAAATCTGATTTTTTTAGTTAAAATAATAGAATTAAGGTAGTATTGTTGATTTGAGGGCTAAATCGCAAAGTTAAGAAGTTTTAATCCTTACATTTGCATTTTAGTGACTATTTTGGCATAGAAAGAAAATTTGAGGGAATTATTTTGAATAATTATTTGATGAAGAAGATGATGAATTGGTGGTTTGATGTAAGTGATGGGACTAAATTGACAAGTAGAAAAATAAGAAGAAGTTAGTATAAACTAGAAGTTAATTATGCAAAGCTATGTAGAAGATTGAATTTTGGCAGTGACTTCGAAAATTCACCATAAATTCTACAAAAATGTTTAGATGATGAATTTTATATTGATATAAAGATTTGTTCGTCTAGTTTCACCTCCAACAAACGAAAACTGATTTCGAGTTCCGAGTTAAAAGATATGAATTTTTAATCGAATAAAGGTCATAAAATTTACAAAGCAGTTTTTGGTCAGGGCAGCTCTGTGACGGGAGTTTAAAGAATTTTCATAATTTTTGTAGATTTTATTAATTTATGTGGATTATACCATTAGAACCATTATTGAATCTAGTCTCTTCAGTATAAAGGGAATTAAGATCCAGTATGTATTATGCCCGATATAAGTAAATCTTTGAAGGTAGTGCAAGCTGTCAGAAAATAGAATTGGATACATTTTGTATCTAAATGTTTGATAACAAGCTCGGAAGAATTATTGGAAGTTCAAAATGGTCATTAAGGAACAAAATGAATTTTTGGACAGTATAATGAAAGAAGGAAAATTATGGAAATTTTTATGTTAAATGATTAGATAGCTTGATTGAAATATTGTTCGAAGTGAATTTAACAAATGTTTGTTTATATTCATGTGGTTAACCAAGTCAAATCCGAATCAAAAGAAGATTCGAGGTACTATGAAGGAAAGTGATACGGAAGCTAGTATCCAAGAATTACCTCAAAATCTAGGAACCCTCTAGATCACAATTAATCTAGCAAACTCACTAATATGATACGAGAAAACCCCAAACTCAACGTTCAGCAAAGCGATAATAAAGCATGATCTTGATGCAGAAAACGAGATAGGAAGAATTTGATGGTGGCGGTGTTGGATAGATTTGTCCTTGGCACCCTCCTAATCGCAATTGAATAGGCAAACACCTGCAAACGGCACGAATCTCTCCGATGAATGGATGATGACGAGATAGATGTTGTAGGATATTTTGTCCTCGGCAGCCTCTTAGACGCGATTATCTAAGCAAGCAACCTCAAACGGCTCTAACCCACCCTCCTAGATACAATTACCTAGGCAAGCAAGAGTGTGAAGATAATCTCCATTACAAGAACTTGACGAACTTACGTTGAAGAAGACTTCTGATACGAAAAATAACAAGGCAAATCTATCTACCTTGAAAATAAAATGGCCCATGGCCAAAGGTTTTTGCAACTCATAAATTCATGATGTTGTTCTTATTAATGAAGAAAATATGCCTTTAAATAGGCTACAAATGAAGAGTTCAACTTAAATTAGGAAAAGTAAACATAACAATAAAATAAATAAACATATTTTATCTAACCTAAAAAACTAATAAATAAATAACAAATCTAATCCTAAATCATCTAAATATCTTCATAAAGAATCCTAGATTAAATTTAAGTACAAATAATCAATACAATTATTGAAAATTCGTAATAAATAATATTTCTCGTAATAAATCCGTATAGAGATTTCTGCTCGCATAGTCTTCACTAAAACGGACATAACTTGAGCTCCCGATGTCGAATTGATGCGTTGGAAAGCTAAGAGACATACGAATATGTTTGAAGAAGACATGTAGACTCAGAAGTGACCAGATCCCATCCGAAAATTCGATGCAAGTCGGCTGAAATTCCAGACTTATAAAACAGCTTCAACTCTTTGGCTACAATGCATCATTTTAGCCCCCCATACATGTATCAGAAAGGATCGAGTAGAATTTAGTGATGCATGCTAATAAATGGCCCAAGTGAGTGTATTTTATTTATTTATTATATATGTGAGATGAATGAATGCATTTTATATGTTTATATATATATGATGTGAAGAAGACTTGCAATAAGTCAACTTTGATAATAATGAAAATGTATGTTGATCAAACAAATATTAAATGGAATATGTGATACATGGATATGGAATAATGATTTATCTAAGATAAATCGGATTTCAGATTTTGGGTATGAAATGCCCATTATCGAATTATGGTTGCTAGTTTTGATGAATTGGATATTGAAGATGAAATATGGGATGTGAATTGCCCTATTATATGAACAATGATGATTGATCTATAAGGAAATAAATTGCCCAAGTACTAGTGTGAAGTCTTTGGCATAATTGGATATCCATATAGTCACTTAGCAGTTGCGTCCTAATGTAGGCACTTTGGTGCTGAGATAATGTACGCACTTCAGTGCTAAGAAAAAACACTAAGGTGTTGTGTGAGGAGCAAAGGGCGTCCTCGAGTACATACTCGCCATCAGACGCTACAGCATTGTAGACACTACGGTGTCGGGCTCGTATACCATATATTCACATGAAAACCCTTGGTATAGTTGGATATCCATAGAGTCCTAGCAGCTGCGTGAAAGCACTACGGTGCAGGAAAGGCTCTACGGAGTCAGGAAAGGCTCTACAGAGTCAGTTCAAACACTACGGTGTTACATAGCACAAAAAAAACGATTATATGAGGATCAAAGAGCATCCTCGAGTACGTACTCATTTCATTCGCTTCGGCGATGTAGATGTTACGACATCGTAGACACTACGGTATCGTGATGACTCACGTACCATAGCTTCACATGATTTTGTACTTTAGGCTATGATAAAGGAAATGATATGCAAATGATTGCATGAAGGAAGTATGACTATGATAAAAGAAATGATATGCAAAAGATTACATGATGAAAGTATGGCTATGTTAAAGAATATGATAGGCAAATGATTACGTGATAAAAGCACGACTACTTGATGATCATAAACCATTGATATCATGATTCTATGACAAAATTGATAGATGATATGAATCATATTGAAAGCATGTTTATGTTGAAGAAATTTTTATGCATGTGAGCACTTGATGAACACAGAACAATAATGACATGACTCTTAAGATAGTCATGATACATGACTAATTCTGCATTATAGATGGCTTGATTTTATACCTTGGCTATAATACTTGAAATGCAATTGTGCAAGTAGTTAAGCTAAAAAGCTTAATGTACAAAAGACTGGTAAGACAGATCAAATCTTGTGATTTGAATATTATATTGGTCAAATGAACTATATAAGTAAGGCAGTTTTATATATGATAAAATGATATCAACTGTAATTGAAAATCATTTGCCATCTTACAGACCTGTGTTATTATAATTATTGTTTATATTATTATGATTATTTTTCACTAATTTATACTTAACGTGTATTTTGTATCACACGTAGGTACTTCGGATTAGATTGCAAAATAGGAGCTGCACATTGTTGGATCAAGTTAGCTTGTACTAACAGTAAGTATCACCACATCCTAGTCTAGTGGGGCATGTATAGATATTAAATAAGTAGCTATTACATATGATCTAGCATCATGACTTAGTTTGAAGAATTAAAAATTTTAGAAAGATGCTTTAAACAGTTTTATACTTGGTTGGTCATTTATCGTGTAGTGATTTAAAAAAATAAGAAAGGATCTAGGCAGCATACATAGTTTTCACCCTGAATTATATTCTCATTTTAATAACTGCTTAAAGTATTTTACAAACCAATTCAGGGTCAAAACTAGCTGCGATTGCTAGACATAGTTTTGTTTGAAAACTGAGAAAGGGCCAACCACTGAACTACTTTGTTGAAAAAAAAATTACAAGTCAGGAAATCAGTTAAAAACTTTAGTAATATCTTCAATGTATATTAAATCATCAAATATACGTTGAGGGTGTTACATAAGGTGAGTGTAGTTTAAAGTCTCGGGATAGATTAAAACCACCTTGAGTTTCTATTTGCTTTGTTTAATTATGATTACTTATTGGCTAAAATTTGCCCCTATGAATAAGCTTGGATGCCAAGGTAAGTATAAAAAATTGAAAGCTATATGTGATTGAGTATGTTTGATATGCTATGAAAGCTATATGTGATTGAGTATGTTTGATATGCTTTGAAAGCTATATGTGATTGAGTATATTTGATATGCTATGAAAGCTATATGTGATTGAGTATGTTTGATATGCTTTGAAAGCTATAAGTGATTGAGTATATTTGATATGCTATGAAAGCTATATGTGATTGAGTATGTTTGATATGCTTTGAAAGCTATATGTGATTGAGTATGTTTGATATGCTTTGAAAGCTATAGGTGATTGAATATATTTGAGATGTTATGAAACATATGCTGAGTTATCAATTGATTAAGAATCCGAATATGAAATTTGAATCATGAAGGAATTGAATACATGCTTGACATGGTATGATCTAAATTTTGCAAAAAGTACATGAATTCGAACTATACCACCTTATGATGTAATAAGATATACTCTTTTTATAAGATACCTTGGAGCTATGCTCATATCTAATTCACATAAGATATGTTGTCTGATATTTTGATAAGGAGCTATACTCATTCTGATTTCTGCTATGATAATAAGATATATGATTACATGAACATGGAGCTAAGTTCAATCTTGATTATGATAAGATAAGAACTTGTGAAAAGCCTTGGTCTCAAGTTAGTCTTAGGTATAGTTGGCATGCCATGGAGTCTATAGAGCTCATGTTTTGGGGTGGACTACGGTCCTTAATTGGCGACAGTGGGAGGGAAGTGTTGTGGTCACTTGGCGACAATAGGAGGGATTGACTGGTACTATGAGTACCTTTCTGTTGGCGACAGTTGGTTGGGGATTCGAGGACCTAGGCTGATGCTTGGTTTCAAGGCTATGTTAAAACTTCTTAATGTAACCAACTAATGAATTAAAGTGATAACTTATGAGACAAGTAACACATGTTTACAATATGTTATGTATGATACCTTATTTGATAAGTAAATCATGTTTATAATATGTTATGCTTGATAAATTATATGAATATTAACATGTATATGAGATACTATGATGGATAAAAAAAATGTGTTATGGACTGCTTTGCTTAGTTAAGAACATTAATGGACTATTTTAAACATGTTTGTGGAAATTTATATGATTAAGGACTGTTTTGCATATGTGAGAAAAGATATGGATTGTTTTGCTTATATATATAAGCTAGTGAGCTGTTTTGTAAATTTATATGTGAAAAAGTGGAATGCTTCGATAGAAATGAATATATTTGGACTGTTTAGCAATGTATAAATGTGTATACATGTCTATTGGACTGTTTTGGAGATAAATGAATATATTTGGACTGTTTTGCAATGTATAAATGTGTATACATGTATATTGGACTGTTTGGGATATAAATGATTATATTTGGACTGTTTTGCAATGTATAAATGTGTATACATGTCTATTGGACTGTTTTATATATAAATGAATATATTTGGACTGTTTTGCAATGTATAAATGTCTATACATGTCTATTGGACCATTTTGGATATAAATGAATATATTTGGACTGTTTTGCAATGTATAAATGTGTATACATGTCTATTGGACCGTTTTGGATATAAATGAATATGTTTGGACTGTTTTGAAATGTATAATTGTATACATATGTTTTTGTGGATTGTTTTAATAGAAATGAACATGTATTGGACTGTTTTGGAATAAATAATTATATATATGTTTAGTGGACTGCTTTTTTATATGTTTATATGTATACATGTATATTTGGATAGTTTTGATTATATAAGAAAGTTTGTGGACAGTTTTGGAAACTACAAAATGTATACTCATGAATTAATGATAATATGGATGATTTAATCAATAGACGTGTAAGTGAAATAGGTTGCTTGAATCTTAAGACTATGATAAAATAAACCAAGAAAGTTTATAAGTTAAATTATGAGTTGATAATGACTTGTTTAACAAGTAAAGTGAATCTTAGCTTATTATATGTTCTTGTTCTGATTAGATAAGATTGGCAGAATGCTACATGTTTGAATGACTTGTACTTCAAATGCTCATGATTTGTTGAACAATCATAAATTCGAATCACCCATGTATAAGTGTAATTTCTTGATTGAATGTCTTGACCTAGAATGATTAACTTCTTGTCCAAGCCTAGACTTTACGTGCATGAGTAAAAGATTTAAGTGAAAGGATATGTTTTGTTTCTATGATCTGGATGTTTTAAGTTACCTCACTAAGTAATCATACTTATATATATCCTTTCATTGTCTTTCAGGTTAAGTTCATTATTTGGTTAGCTATGAGACTGGACAAGATCACTGGAAGTCAATATTGTATGTCTTGAATTTTCTTAAAGAACTCCTAGATGGTGGCACATAGTTGTTAACTTGAATAATGCATTTAGATTTCATTTGGCTATATATGTATATAAGTTTGGTAAATATTCAAAGTTTTGTAATGGGCCTTTAATTATTCCTTGGTTGTTGCTTGCTTTATATGATTTATTAGTTAGCCAAATTGAGTGGTTGCTTAATATCTATAAGAGCCTGAATTTGATAGATCACCTTGATGGCATGTGTATTACAATCTAAAATATATTATCATGGTTTAAACCTTAGAAAAGTAATGTAGTTAGTATGTTTAATTGTCGGTTAAGATATGTAATTGGTAACATGACAATGAATAAGTATATGGTATTGCTATGTTATAGTTATGTATCTGGATATGATTAGTCAAACTATGTTAGATATGTTGTTCGATTGATTGCTTATTGGTTAAGTTATGTTAGATATGTTGAGTTAATAATTGCTTGTTGGTTAAGCTATGCCAGACATGATGTTTGAATACTTGTTGCTATGGTTACATGTTTGAATATGATATGTAATGCTTAGATAGTAATCTTGGATGACAAGTTTTGATTTTAAATAATACAACATGTAAGCTTAAAGATCATTAATCAATGGTTGATTGTTAACTTGAACGATCTTGATCATAGATCGATATGTCTTAAATTGAATAGAGGTATGTAAGTTTATAATTGAGTTAAGATGGATAATGTGTACGTATAAAAAAGGGAATCTTATGTGTTACTAGAAACAGTATAATAACTTTGTGATTTGAAGAACATAGAAGATAGAGGCATACTATGAACTTGTGATTGGTGTGTATAGTTTATGGTATGAAAATACATGTTTGTATATGAATGGAAGTTTAAGTTAGATCTTTGAAATTTAAAAAGTTTTAAATTACTCTGATTTTTCTAAGGCATGTTCACTTGATTGTACTATTTTGATCAAGACTCTTTGTATGTTTGTTTGGTAACACGACCTAAGCTGGTTTATTTCGTAGACCAGGTAGTGGGTGTTACATCCCGTATTTATTTTTCGCAATTTAAATTATCGCATTTAATTTTTGCTCTTTTTTACGCTCTTTTATCTTTTGTTTGATCCGGTCCTTTTTCTGAACTATTTAATTTTCGCATTTTATTTATGCTTTTATTTTGTGTGTGTGTGTGTATATATATATATATTTGCTTTGATTTATTTTCTCGCACTCAAATATATAAACCATTAATACAGTGTCCCTTTATTCGATAGTAAACATGGCCAGTAACAGATGGAGTGGTTCTTTCATTTATTCTCGAATAACGGAGCCTTTAAAATTTACTCACATTTTTAAGTGATCTTAAATTAAATTAAAATTGGAACTCGCAAATTTCCAATTAAGGCAAATTATATTCGACTAGGTACTAATTTTTGGGCGGTGCGAGGGAGTTAATCCTTCCCCATCTGTAACTAACTCTTGGACCCATTTTCAAAAGAATCTCTGATTTTAGTTTTTGGTGTCCAGTCTACCTTAAAAAATATCAGTGGCGACTCCAGTCTTTATTTTTCAAAAACTGAATTTTGAAAATCAAACTCCCCTAATTCATCAATTTTCTAAACATTTTCCAAACAATGTTAATTATTTTTTTCGAAAAGAGGTCGCTACAAAAATTAGGTAGCTTTTGTCTAGGGCATGAGTATATTTGACAACATCTTAGTGGCCCATGAGCTTGTTCACTTTCTTCACTCGCCAAAGACCGGTTCTAGTAGGGGTGTTGCCCTTAAACTAGACATGGAGAAGGCATTCGATCGTGTCGAATGGACCTTCCTCAAAAATGTCATGTTAAAGATGGATTTTGCGCCTTCCTGGGTGAACATTATTATGAGATGTGTCTCGACTGTCTCTTTTATAGCCTGGGTCAACGGCTTCCTCTCTCTTATTTTCACTTCTCACTGTGGTCTTAGACAAGGGGATTCTCTCTCCCACTTTCTTTTCCTTATCTGCACTCAAGGTTTCTTAGCAACTCTCACAATCGAGTAACAAGCATGGCGTCTTAAAGGACTATGCGCTAGTCGTTATGGCTCTTATGTCAATCACATTCTTTACGATGATGATAGCATGGTTTTCATGCAAAAAACTATCGAGAAAGCAACAAGACTCAAAGAAATCCTACTCACTTATGCATCCTCCTCGGGGCAGCGTGTTAACTTTGAGAAATCAACGATCTACTTTAGCCTTTGTACCTCTACTAAGCTTAAGCGAGTTGTTCATGATATTCTGGTTGTCAGAGAAGTTGAAGACCCTAGGATTTACCTTGGCATTTCTCTCTCGGTCGGCCGAAATAAAAAAGCTGCTATTGGCTTTGTACGGGATAGAGTGGGTACTCGTGTCACTAGTTGGACTAAGAACCTTCTTTTTTCAGTGGAAGAGGGGTCTCCATCAAATTTGTGGCTCAATCTTTGCCTCCATACGTGAGTCATGCTACCTCCTCTCTCAGAATCTCATTGATGATATGACCAAATCCATGAGACGATACTAGTGGACTGGCAGGAGCAATAAGCGAGGATGGCCTCTTGTTTCTTGGAATTCCATTTGCACTCCTAAAAGTGTTGGTGGCATTAGCTTTCGAGACATGTATAATTTCAATATTGCCTTGCTAGGTAAACATGTTTGGCATATGATTATAGAACCTAACTCTCTTGTTTCTCGTGTTTTCACGGCAAAGTACTTTTCATCAGGCAACATCCTAAATGTTGAGTCCACTAGGAGAGCTTTTTTGCATAGAAGGGTATTCATCATGCCATGTAGAGTTTACACCCTAGTTTCTTTTAGAAACTTAGGATTGACAGCAATGTTTATATGCATGGGGATCGATGGGGTAGAACGACTGCTATCACCCTCTCGGATAATTACATGGACAACTCAAAATTGCCAATTCGATGTCGCGACTTTATGGTTCTTAGCCAGCCTCTGTGGTATGAATTAAAAGTGCAACAAGTCTTTCTTGCTGATGATGCAAATTTGATCCCTCGCATTCCCATTTCTAATGAACCTCACGACATTGTCCTTTGGAGTAACCATGAATCATGTATTTATTCTGTTAAATCTAGGTTCACACTCTTACAATGTCTATCTTCTCTTGCGAACATGCCACCTCGAATTTGGAAGATCATCTCCAAATTACTGGTCATCCCCAAGGTTTAGATTTTTAGATGGCATATTAGATATGAAGCCCTACCCACGGGTAGCAGGCTTTGCGCTGCCAATTTAGACCCAAGGATCTGCCTCCAGGCCTCAAAAACGGTCATGTATGCGTTACGTGATTACCTAACTACAGCCAGACTCTTTACCTTACCGGAATACATCTTTCCCTCATCAACAACAGTGCAGCTTCCACTCTTCCATGGCTTGAAGATGCAGCTTTCATGCTTTCTATAGACTCCATTACTTTGTTGTTAACTATGCTTTGGAACCTTTGGAACCGAAGGAATGATTAGGTTCATGATGATAGATTACAACCCCCTGGATTACTATTATAAATTCCTAGATTTTGCTATGTGACTATATTGCAGCCATAGTTTCACATTCCCCCACCACCTCTGAGGATGACACACTGGCTCTTATGGATTTGAGGTGGCAGGCTCCTAGGGCTAGGTACATCAAAATTAACACGGATGGTACTTTTGACCCTGCCCATAATGATGTTACCATTGGTGTTATTTCCCGAGATGACCATGGCTTGGTCTTAGGTGGCATCGCTCAGCACACCACTGGGTGCACTGACTCAACTCTGGCCGAGGCTCATGCAGTCATCATTGGCTTGCAGTTGGCTTATGACAAGGCTTGGACTCATGTTATTATTGCGACTAACGCAGCTGTGATCGTTAACAAGTTGAACCAGCCTCATGGTGATCTGTCAGTTCTGAGCCCACATTTGGAGCAGGCCTAGCACTTGCTCAATGCACATAATGATTTTTGTATTAGTTATGTACCACGGTCTGTTAATATTGTAGCCTATTCATTGGCAACTTAGGCCCTTCGGTCTGTTTCCTCTATGTTTTTTAACTCGGTTTGGCCCGAGTATATTACCTCCTTTGTACGTGATGATCTTTCATTTCTTTCTACCTAATGAATTTTGGGTAATCTTTTCCCCTTAGGTGGCCATTACCAAGCTTCGATTTGGTCTTGGCTTTAGAGGGTTTTCTAACTAGGCTCGTCTTTTTTTCAAAAAAAAAAATAATAATACTAGTAGGTTATCTAGAATAGAAGGAACTCCATTAACTAACATAACATGCTATAGAAGACTTGTAGGAAAACTTTTGTATCTTACTAATACAATACCTGGTATAGCCTATGTTGTGCAATAGTTGATGTTCATCTTGTTGCAACTCATCTAGTTCTTAGATACTTAAAAGGGAGACCAGTACAAGGTCTTTTCTTTCCTGCAAATAATGATCTTAAGCTGAATGCATTTTCAGATTCAGATTGGGCTTCCTGTCCAAATTCTAGAAGATCTACTACTGGTTTTTGCATTTTTTTTAGGGACAATCGTAGTTTCTTAGAAGTCTAAGAAATAACAAACTGTTTCTTGATCCTTAAGTGAAGCAGAATATAAAGCCTTAGCTGCTTTTACTAGTAAAATACAATGGTTTAATTTCCTTTTTTCTGATTTGTAGGTACAAACTTCTTTAGCCAACTTATATTGTGATAACTTGTTTGCCATAAAGATTGTCGAGAACCCTGTTCAGCATGAACAAACAAACATATTGAGATTGATTGTCATCTAATAAGAGAGAAAATTCAAAGAGGGATCATCAAACTTTTGCCAGTTTCTACCCAACATCAGCTTGTTGATTGCTTCACTAAGGCTCTGCAACCTTCATCCTTTTCTCATTCTATATCCAAGCTGGACATACAAAATTTGTATGCTCCACCTTGAGGGGACTAGTAGGATTATTTGTACAAGGCTAAGAAAATAACCGTTAGAGATAGCCGTTAAAGTTGGTTAACTGTTTCAGTTTTTTTTTGCTAAGCAATCAAATTTTATTAATATGATTTTGGCCATAATTGGATGCCTCGTTAAAAACTTCTCTAATCTTGTTTGGAAGAAAAGAGTACAACACAACTAGTCATATTGAGAACCACCAAAATTGAAAATACATCATTGTATAGTCCACAGCTCATCTCGAAGAAAACAAAAAATCTCAACCCAAGCATATAGCTGTTACCACCAAGCTTTGAATAACTCAATTCGATACATGCCTGCTTTGGCGAGCTGGTCCGCTAATCCATTCCTAGCTCTTGGGACATTAACCAGAGTAATTTCCCATGCTATGTTAACTAACTCATCAAAACTCCACCAACGCTACGGTCTAAGAAGTTGGTTCGCAATCCAATTCGAAGCAACTTGAGAATCGGATTCTATAATAAGATTCGCCTAACCCATCCAATTAGCTTAAAAGAGAATTGTCTGTGCTGTCCGAATTGCCATTATTTCTTCAAAGTCAGATATGAAATTGTCAACATGACCAGAAAACATTGATCTAACGTCTCCTGTACTCGATCTCAAAACACTCCCACATCTTGCTGCAAGATCAATATACGCACCATCTGCATTGAAATTTACTGTACCTTCTAGGGGAGGGATCCATTCCGATGTAACTCCTTTAATATTTGTTGAGAAGCAGCAGATTGGATCGCACTACTAGTTATCTTCACTAAGTAAAAAGGAGTCTTTCACTGCTTTAATCCAAATAAAACCACACATTTTTTGACCTTCTGCGCAGTAGCTTTGTCTTTGAAAACCTTCTCGTTCTTGGCTAATCGCACGTCCATAAAGCTGGAGCAATTGAAACAAACCCCACAGTCATTGCCAAACCTGTTTTTTCTCAATTTTGAACTGAACTGCTTAACGAAGTGATCGTACACTTTTCGCTCCAACCTTTTTGGGTCCACAGAACCACCTACACCCAAATTTTGTCTCTGGATCACATTACGCTTTGCTCTTACCTTCACTGCTCTTTTATAACCTTGACACACCCATCTTTAGAGAACCATGCATTGATAAGCTTGAAAAGTCTTGGCCCCCAGATACCTATCACATTAGACAACAGTAACAGGAAATGGACTGAAACGGGTGCATGGTAAGCCTTGAAGCAGTAGATCTTCGCTTGCTTGAAATCAAACCTCCTCCACTAAGAATCTGTCTAACTTGCTGCGCCTGTACTTCCTCCCATCAACAGGCACTTGTCTCGATTAACAATTTTCAATACGGTTGTTAGTTTCTGTTGCCACACCCTCTCCTTTCTTTTTTACTTTTAAATGCAATGAAGTCGGCCCCCATGAATCAAGATTGGTTCCAACTTTTTCTCAAAAGCACAAAATCATCCCACAATAGTAGTTGCTCCGGCAGTTCACAATATGCATAGATATTTATCCAAGTAGAATCAAAGTTACCAACAACCCACTTCCCTGAGACAATAATATACCTTGTTTTAACTACACACTTCTCTGCTATGAATTTATTTTTGTCCCATATCATTAACAGACCGCCTCGACGTCCCTGACATCCTGAACTCGAAATCATCATCAAAAAAAGCCGCCTATCTCAATCTCGCTTAACATTTCCTATTTTGTTTCTTGTAAAAACACCATCATTATTCTTTGCGATCATAACGGACCTCGACCTCCTTATGTTCCAAGATATTATCCGCATCTTGGCTCCTTCACCCAATTTGAAGTTCGGCTAATTCTCCTTGTTTAGTTGGTCTCTCTCTTATAAAGCTGCTAGCTCTTGTACTACGTCATTCTCATCACCTCGAAATTCAATGCCAAGATCCTTTCCCACTGCTAATGCCTTCTGAGCCTCTCTAGTGAAATTGTCCCATCTAGCTTGCATGTCTGAATCTGTTAACGACCTTCCTTCCAACTCAAATTTTCCATTGTCCCGTCCTTTATTCTTGAATCTTCTTTTCGCCCGATCTCTTTTTTTTCCTCTCAACTTCTGTTAATGCTTTATCTTGAAACTCCTGAAGCGAACAAAACCTTCTCTCTCTTTTTTGAAATTTCTTTAAGGTTCCTTGGAATTCAGGCAGGTTAAATATCACCCCCATTTCACCTCTGAATCGCCCCTTTGTACCTTTTTAAGAGAGTACTTTTTTTTTTTTTTAACCCATTTTTCATCTGTGTCCTTTTCCAATGAATTATTTATGGCTATCTGCCAGCATGTTTTGTTTGAAGACTTATTTATTTTCTACAATTTTGGCCCAGTATCATTCACCATTTCGATATCTGAATAATCCCCATTTGTACTTTTTTAGGCAGAGTTCTGTTTTTTTTAACCCATTTGCCTCATTTCCTCAACTGCTCTGGCAAGGCATGGGTCTGCATCTGCCAGCATGTTCTTGTTTGGATCACAAGAATCAAGTTATTGTCTCTCGAACAATTTCTTCCTCCTAACAGGCCCACATCTTTCAGGGCTTGGTATAGACACCACTTCATTTACATTTTTTTCCTTTTTTTTTGACTTTGTCTGGATCTCCTGATGTTCCTCAGAGTTGACACCCTCTGAAACGTCTTCCCAAAGATATGCTCAGCTTCTGCTTTGTCTTTATTACTGACATTATCATGCGATAGTCTATCCATAAAGTCCTCATTTATTGCTTTTCCCCCAATCAAAGAAAATTGTCTCAACTCTGCAACCTTTTAAAAGTCTTCCTTCTAGAACAGAGCTCGCCCAGTTGATTCAGAAGAGTACTCTTTTAAGCAAAAGATTCCGTCTTTTATTCTTTTTCAGATCATTTGTCTGATTTATCTTCCCCAGACACTATCAGAGCCCCTGATATTTCTCTCAATCAGAATATCAAAGATATCCTTACCGACTTCCAGTTTAACAGTTTCTTCAATTCTCTGAATCTGAATTGTAGAAATTAATACCGTAGCCATTGTTCCAATTAAGCGTTTGCTCAATCGCCATAGGGTTTCTTCCTCCACATGACCCTGGATTGTTTTCAAGCTACGACCATTCTTCTTGCTGGATTCTCCTTGTTCATCTGCATGGCTTCTTTGATTATTCAAATGATAATTATTGTCTTTATTGTCTTCTGGCTAACCCTAAGCTTCGCCGAATGGCTCAGGCATCTCCCGAACTTTTCTCCAATAACTAGTTCTTACCTTAAATCTAGCCAAAGAGACTGACAATCTGAAGCCATACAATCTGAAGCCATTCAATCGTTCAATGGCTCTATCCGCATCCCTCTTGTTTGAAAATCTAACAAATCCGAATCTTTTTCCTGTTCTATCCAGTTTCTTTGCAATAAAAGAATCCACCAGGTCGCCGTGCCTCCCAAAAGCTTGTCGTAGCCCACTCCAGTGCAACTTTGTTGGAAGATTGTTTACGAATACGGTGACTATTCCTCTCCCTCTGTTTCGGTTTCTCACCGCCATTTTTCTTGTAACATTTAGTTAGCATCAGTTAATTCTTTTCTTTCTTCTTTCGGTGTATATAAAGACTAAGCATTTATTTCCTTTGTAATCAGTTTTTTCTTCAATTTTAATCAATGAAATCATTAGTTTTCATATTCTAATACTATGTGTAAAAATGCAGTATGGGAAGGTGGGTTTTTTTGCTTTGGAATAAAGGTGAATTAACAAGTATTGGGGCCATGCTTTTGGATTTACGGAATCCAGGGAGAGAATTACCAAGGAATTCAAGTATCGTAGGCTGAATGGATCACCAAATAATTGTCAAGATTCAAGTATTAAAATCAAGACTAATTTCCTTATGATTTTACGAACTAGCAAAACCTATAAGTGTCAGAAAACCAAAAAAAATCTAGAAGTGACTCCAAACAACGTGTGGTTGAAATCTAGCAAGACTGAGTTTTTGCTTGTTTTCTTGGAAGAGTTTGAGAAGATCTTCAAGCAAGTACGCTGGCAAGGGTTTTAATTTAAGTGAATTGAATTTTTAGTACAACTATCCATACTAATTTTCAGGATGGATTTCGGAGCTTATATTCGTCAAATAAACTCTACTTCTTCAGCTGGAAAAAGAGAAGCAATCTCAAGATGCTAAAGGAGCTCAGTAAGTCGTTGAACTTACTTATTAGCAGACAAATTTATATACTTAAAGCTAAGGGCGGATTCAAAATTTTAAATTTAATAGTTCATTGATTGATGCAATAAATTAGAACTAACTTATATGTGTCTAATATTATCAAGAGACAATTGTTGTTCAAGCGAGCATGGTTTATAGTAAGAGACAATGACAGCTTAGGAAGATGATCTTCATGTGCCAAATAATCCATTTAAATTCCACGATTTGGTGACTGGAGAATCCAAAACATGCATAAGCTCAGCATACGCCAAAGTCCAAGAGGGAGACAATTAGGGGTGTAAATAAACCGAGCTTGAACAAATAAGATTATGTTTGTTTATTTATTTTTAAAGTTGTTCATGTTTGGTTCGTGTTCGTTTAAATTTTTATATTGTGTTTGTGTTCGTTTATTTTATTTTTAAAGGTGTTCATGCTCATTTGTTTAGTGTTCATGAACATGTTCGTTTAAGTGTTCACGAATGTATTCGTTTAAGTGTTCACAAACGTGTTCGTTGAAGTGTTCACAAACGTGTTCGTTTAAGTGTTTACAAACGTGTTAGTGAACGTGTTCATTTAAGTGTTCGTAAACGTGTTCGTTTATACATTTGAGAACATGTTCGTTTATATGTTCAGAAATGTTAACTAAATTAACAATAAATAAATACTTAAAACAAAAGCAACAAAATAAAACTTACATTTCAACATGAACTTATATAACATCTTTAGTAACAACAAAAGGTAGTATTTAGATACATCCATAAGCATTTCATCCTATAAACGAGCTTATAAACAAGCCTATAAACGAGCATATAAATGAGCTTATAAACGAGCCTATAAATGAGCTCGTTTGTGAACATAAACAAACCGAACACACATCTGTTCACGTTCATTTGTGTATTAAACGAACGTAAAAATTTTATTTATACTCATTGATTTAGCTTAATAAATGAACGATTTGTTGAACGCTCTGTTCATTTACGCCCCTAGAGATAATGTGTTTGACTTAAATTAGAGAAGTCTAATCCAAAGGCCCAAACGTGCCCACATGACTAAAGATCAGCACATTTGATTTAGCTTAATAGGGACTTCATTAAGTGAATCATTCATTAATTTACGAAATAAATCATTTGTATTCAATCTACTACTTGCGTAAAAGGGACAACCCACTGTCACTGTAACATCCCGAAATTTGGGTTAATAGTTTTAAACATTTGATTTGGATCAGTTTAGGCTTTAATGAGAAATTTGATTAATTGATTGATTCTGAAAAAAAAAATTATTGGATTATAATGGATTTTAAATTGGTAAGTTCGATTCAAAAATAATTTGGATTATTTAATGATTATATTAAATAATGAGAAATTATTTGAAAGACTTTTTACTAAAGTTGATTTGGATTTTAATTGGAAAGATGACTATTTTAATGATTATCTCAAATTTTCTCTTGATTTCTCCCAAACAAAATTCAAAAAAAATATTGATTTCCAATCCATTTCTATTTCTCTTTCTTTCTAAATGATTTTTAATCTCTGGTTAAACATTGATTTTAGATTCCTTCTCCCATTCATTTGATTTTCATGTCAAATACAAGAGGGGAGGTTCATCATTGATTTGGTTTCCTATCGAGCAAGGTGAGCTATGGTTGTTATTGAAATTTCGCATATTTATGTTTCTAATCTATCAATTTTAATGTTTTTTTGTGATTAAAATTGGTTCTAATAGAAGAAATTGATTTTGGGGTATGTTAAGGGTAAGTCTTGATTTGATTGATGAAACCCAAATGTTTATATTGAGTTTTCATGTAATCTTATTGGTTGATGATAATCCAATGTCAATTTCATATTTTTAATCCCGAAATTAATTTAATTGGTTAATTTTTTAGTTAGTTTCTTGAGGATTTTGGATAAAATTGTGTTTATATGGGGTCTTTGATGTTAATTACTATTATGAGGAGTTAATTGGTGATAATCTTGATGAATTTGAGTTAAAAAATGTGAAAGTAATGTGGATTGCTAGTTGGAAGTGATGAAAGTGTAATTTCGGCTGTATTTTGACTTTTAGGAAGGATTTTGGATTCGGTTTCAGCATTATTAAATTGTTGGAAATTTTGGAATGTATTTTGATGAGAAGTTATATTGTTATTGAGTTGTAGAGAATTTGGAACCATTTGTGGAAGTTTTGTAAACATTCGGACAACCTTCGGCAATGTTTCTACATCAACCAAATATGTGTTGGTGAGTGTGATCTAATCAGTTGCTATTTCGCAAGGTTTGAAACTTTTTTGTGGGAGTTTAATAGTAGCCTAGGAAGCTATTTAAACTCAAAAGTAATCATTTTCCAATATTTGAAATTGTGATTATATGATTTTAATTTGACAAGTTGGGTATGATAAAGTTATTGCTTTTATGCAATTATATGTGTTATGCCATGTTTCTTAAAGTCTGAGAGTGCTAAAGTACACCATTATAATTTTTCAACATGATTTGACTTGGTAGCCAAGACCAACACTATTTGAATAAGTTCTGATTTGTGAATTGCATAAGAAAAACAGTAAGTAAATATATTTTAATTGATATATTGACTTGTGACAATTGAAATTTGGTATCGGATATAGTTGACATGTCATAGGATAAGAGTACTCTATATGTTTTCAAAAGTTTGTGATGGACTCTTCGAGTCTAATTGATCGATCGTCTATATATGTATATGCCTCGCAAGGTCGAGTGACTATAGTCATTGATTCACAAGGTCGAGTGACTACATTCATTTGTTGAATGTGAATTGTAAGGTCGTGTGGCTAATGGCTATAAGGTATATAGTTTGTTTTGATTGGGGTAGGGGCCTTTTCAGCCCACATTTTGATAAGTTTGATCTTTGTATCTGATGATTTTAAAATATATGTACGAGTCACAAGTATAATGCCAATATACCTTTACTTTGATAAGATATGATTATAATGAAGTAAGGTTTGATATGAAACCATTTGAAAGCTTTTGGATTCTTGTTTTTACTTATGAATTTATGTAATATGAAACACTTGGATTCGATATAAAACTATTGTACGCTTTAAGTTTTGACTTCCTTCAAAACCTTTAAAGATATGTTTACCAAACGTTGTTTTGATGCATTATTGGAAGCTTTAAATGCGAAACACTCACTAAGCTATTAAGCTTACACTCGTTATATTTCATTAATGCGGGAGATTAGATCTTTATGAGTTGTTGATCGAGGCAAGACGATATTCCAAGACAATCCAGAGATTGTGTTTTTGGTTTTTAACAATTGTAATAAGCCAATGCGGGCTACTCACTTAGGGGAAATATGTTTTTAGATGATTGATTGCTGCTATGTTTATTGGATCTTATGTTTTTATACTTATTCTTGATGGATTATAGATGGTTGATAAGTTTTGAATTTGTTGATAATTGTCCTCCTTCGAAACATGAATATTCTTTTTAGTTGAAGAAACATAATTGGCTATGTTGGTTTCTTTTAGGTATGCTCAAGTGTAATGCATTATTTTGGTCATATGTAAGTAATGTATAAAGGTTCTAAGTCATGCTTGTTTAATTTGACCATTCATGCATTTTAGTTTCACCCATTTTGGCATTTTAGGAATATGCCTTTAGATGATTGATATGATCATGTCAGATGCCATAAATTGAATTGTTAATACCCAATCATATGCCATTTATGTTTACCTATCTCTAGTAGCATGTCGGGGGTGTTTGAAATTAATTCGAGGGGTTTTAGATTAAATTTGATGGCTCGAATATGGATTTTTGTTCAATGGGCATCAGTACAGGAGGCTTGCGTACCTGTACGCCCCTATGTATCTGGACCATGTTTAAGCAGCTAGTACCGATACAGAAACAAAGTGTACCGGTACCCATGTCTAAGTATCTGTATGGTTCTCTCTATACTAGTATCGAATATGGTCACTGGAAATTTATTGAGTCTTGCGTATCAGTATGGAACCTAGTGTACCTATATGGCGGGTAGGTAAGTTAGATGGGGCCTATACCATATTTTTGTTTTCTTGTGTTTTAGTCCCAAATCTTCTGTGTTTCAATTGATTGAGTTCTCATGCTCCGTTTGGGTAAATATTTGACATATCTGCATGATTTTATTTGAATTGCACCTTGGTATGTTCAATTTTAGTTTATCCCTTGGAAATTCATTGTTTTTGCAATTTGGTCACTAATTGTTCATGCATTGATTGAATGAGTTCTTAATGTCTGTTTGGCTTGAAATTTAACATGTAATTTCAGTGTGACACTCTTAATTTCCAATAAATCCTTGTAATACAATAAATTTACATTCTAGTCCCCAATGTGTTAAAGTTGCAATTGAGCATGTTGAGAATATATATTTCGAATGAAATTTGGTACGTTGCTTGTATATATGTGTTAGGACAGTATGATGCATCCATATTTGATTTATGTTTGGTGAAATTTTAAATTACTTTTATTTTTGTTCGATCCGTTCAAATTCAGTTCAATGGATCAATGTGACATTCGTCACTTGGCTCTAATCCTTCTAGACCGGGTGACGGGGTGTTACAATCACTTTGAGGATAGAGATTTGAACTAAATAAAATGTTGGTCTTGAGAATTTCTTTTCATGGTTGGATGTCTCACCTTGTTTATTCTTCCAACAATCTATGTTATTAGGTACATGTTATCAAGAGGTGGTATGAAAACTATCTAATTATCTTTGTTGCAAGTAACGAATTGATTGGAGGGGTGGTAGGAAAACTATCTAATTATCTTTGTTGCAAGTCACAAGTTGATTAGAGGGACATACAAAATCTATCCAATTATCGCCATTTCCAGTCACCGGTTTATAGGAGTGGATGTAGAATAAATACTAATTATCATCGTTACTAGTCACATGTTGATTAGAGAAGGTGTAGGATGATATATCTCCTTGTTTACTACATCTTAATCAGGTTTTCTGTCAATTCTTCTAACTTAGTGATTTGAACATTTTCTTGGATCTTAGTTATCAACATTGCATCATTCAATTTAAATGATAATTAGGTCCATCATCTTGTCCATTTTCTTCATTATATATAGGCTCTATAGTGATTTAATTGTTGTTTATGTATGAGGTGTGCTATTGGTGTAGGTTTTTAGTTGTAATTAAGGCATTAAGTTTGATTTCTTTGTCAAATTGAATATAATTAATTGGATACATGGAAAGACATCTTGAAGTTACAAAATGCATCCTTGTGACAATTTAAGGGATAATCAATCTTATACATAAAATTAGATCCCTATAAAACCGTTAGAAATTTTTTAGATCTTATATTAAACTAACTTTTAATTTTTCAATTGTTTCTATAAAGCCCTTCCACAAGTTGAAAGGTATCTTATTTGTGAAGTTCTATTTATTTTTCTACATATGGAAGCCTAATTAGTCTTTGTTGCACTTTATTTTATGATTTTTGTGTGTAAAGTTTCTTTCATTTTGATATAAACATTCCCCCCCTTTTATTTGCAAAATTCATAAAACAATCAGTGTAATTGTACCAATAAGAGTGACTCTCTAATACTTATACAATGGTTGATGGATGGGTTGGAATAACATCAGAGATTTTGATGCTGAAATCGTTTTAAATTTTACCATTTGAAGAATTTTTTTCTTGGTGGAAATAGAAAAAGATATGGACGAGGCAACGGATCCGAGAAGTTTAGGCTTCAACACTAGAGAACTTGACATGGTTTATCCTATTGTCACACTTGTTTGAATATGGTTAAAGAGAATAATTTTGATAGTTGTCTTAACTTTAGTATGTTGTCAAGAAGAAATGAAATTGCATTCAAGAGAGAATTTATTATCACAACCGTGATAGTTGTCTTAACTTTGGTTTTGTTGAGTATTTATTTGCAATTTATATGTTTTGGTTAGAACTTGTTTTTCGCATTGTCGATGTTTGTTTGGGAACTATGTTGTTTACTTTCTTCTTTTTTCGTTGTATTTGAATGCATTCAAGAATATTAACTTGATACATTTCTTTTTGTTTCATATTTTCTTGATATGCATTGGTTATTTTCTTTAGATTTGTAAACCCCTATGCAACAACCCAAATTTCTCGAGTCAACAATGGACGTTGACCCGGGTCTTGGACCAATACGTCGGGCTGAGATGTTATGCTATTATGGGCCTCCGTGCGTTGTTGGGCTTGCTTGGTGGTTTGGGTTTGGCTTATGTTGGGTTTAGAGGAAGGGCATTATGGTAAAACCATAAATGGGGGACAAAGGCTAGTAGAGCCTTAACATTTTCTGCAGAAAAGAGAGGTGATGATATCACATTGGCTCCATTGTCCTCCTCTCCCAAAAACCCTCTCCTTTCTCTTACCCAATAACCAAAAGAAAAGATGAAAGCTTGAGGTTGAAGAGTGTGAATCTCTGATTGGTGATCAAAGGAGATTTGATCAGCAAGCAAGGATCTATCTTTCAAGGTAAATATCTCATAGTTTGGTGAAAATTGGGTTTAAAGCTTTGAGCAAGGAAGAAGAGGTGGAAGAAGCTTGGTTGTTGCCTTAGTTCGTGAATTCTTGCTAAAGGTCAGTACATCTCTAACTCCTACGTTTCATGAGCCTCATAAGATGATTACCTTGCTTGGTTTTATGTTTATGGGTTGCTTAGCTAGGGTTTTTGAGCTTTAAACCCCTCTAATGGTAAATCGTGTTTTGGGAGTTGATAATGGGTAAAACTGGTAGGAAATCACCTAATATACTCCAAATAACTTGTAGGAAAGATTTGGGACTTATTTATAGGGGTTAAAGGTTGGATTGGTGTAATCCCGAGCTCCAAGTTTTAGAATCTGGGCTCGAGTACCGGCATGAGGTGACTGCGTACCGGTACTCCTTTGTATATTAAGTGATGGTTTATGAGGGGTGTACTGGTACGCCTCATCGTGTATCGGTACCCCTCACTCAAATGGAAATCCAGTAGCGCTTAGGCGTATTGGTACGCAAGGGGCGTATCGGTACGCACTATTACATTGCTTGGAAAGGCTTTGATACCGATACGGTACGTAGCGCATCGGTACGTCCTTAGGATGAACTCCTTCGAATCTAGCAGGGGTACCGGTACCCTTTGGGGAGTACCAGTACGTGATGTTGATTGCCTAGGAGAGGCTTAGCATACCGGTACACGAAGGGTAGAGTACCGTACGGGCTTGGATCGGTACGGGGCGATCCTAGTACCGATGTTGAGTACTGATACGGGGTAAGAGCGTATCGGTATGGCTTGTGGTCTAACTCTATCGAACCTAGTTAGGGTATCAGTACTCATGGGGGAGTATCGATACTAGGAGGGCGGTACCGATACTCACCTTGGAGTATCGATACTTGCTAGGCAATCTGCCAAAGAAAGTTGAGTTCGTATTCGGGGGTTCTATAATTCGTGGTAAAGGATCTGGTAGGTCCCTAAAGGTATAAAACAAACTCTAAAACTAAGAAATCGAGGTTAGCAACTCATATGTGGATTAAGGGCTAATGGCTTAGTAATAGTTTGATAAGTTGCTTGGTTTGGTAATCCATAGGGGTCCATGGTGGATCAGTTATTGCTACGAGGTAGCTTGGGGTCCTTGCTGTATACAGAAGGGACGCCCATGTAGGCTGGTTGCCATGAGTAATGAGATAATCTAATGAGAAAGGCATAAATGAATCCTACAGACATATATTAAATAGTGTAACAAACGAGTCATGCCTTGAGGCATTGGTAATGGTTTGCTGGAAGCCTTTATCTCTCGGTGAGATATATTGATGCTCGGGGGAGCATGTGGTATCGTATGAGTCTTGGTCAGGAATCCAGATGTCCTAGAGTCAGTGCAAGGGCACTTAAATAAGAGGATGGGTACTCCGGACTATGTAATCAAGTACATCTGGCGTGTCCATGGGCTATGTGATCTGGTTGCAGTCCGAAACCTATCATTGGGCTATGTGATCAGGATATAGAAATACAACTCGAAGTGCTATGTGATCTCGAGTAACTCGATGGGCTATGTGATATCGAGTAATTCTGTTCGGCTATGTGATCATACGATAAGACTGTTTGTGGCTATTGTGATCCAAGTATGTCTAGGACGTATCTGTGGCTATAGTGATCTGGATATGATTCGTACCCGAAAGCTATGTGATCACGGGTAACCCGACGGCTGTGTGAGCATGGGAAAAATAGTAGGGCTTCGTTGGCCATTAGGTAATGTATGTTATTTATGTTGTTGTATGGATAAACGATGTTGACTAGTTACTCTTGGGCTATTTGATCAGGGTAGGATTGTTACTCGATGGGCTATGTGATCTCGGGTACGGGTTGTATTACCTTTGGGCTTTGTGATCAGGGTATGAGATGTAACTCGATGGGCTTTGTGAACTAGTGTATAAGCTAGATAACCCTTGGGCTATGTGATCAGGGTATGAGACGTAATTAAGTGGTCGGTGGGACCTCGTGCACGGTAAGCCTAGGATGGCTTGGTAGGCTTCTTACATAATAGTGGTTTCTTGAGACAGTGGTAAGCTCTAGCTAGGATAGGCTAGAAGATGATCCTTAGATATGGAGAAGCCTTTCTGTGCACTCTTGAATATATTATTATGCATGCTTGTTTTATGATATTCATGAATTGCGGTAGAATAGAAATGTATCACTGAGCTTTGTTAGCTCGGCGTGCAGA
Source organism: Hibiscus mutabilis (assembly GCA_019671005.1). NCBI lineage: Eukaryota > Viridiplantae > Streptophyta > Magnoliopsida > Malvales > Malvaceae > Hibiscus > Hibiscus mutabilis. The sequence continues at coordinate 27,513,775 of CM033739.1, read as the reverse complement.
ATTGTGGTTTCTTCCGTGCGTAGGTTGACAGGTTGTATTTGTAGGAGCACATCGAGGAGGATTTTCCAGCATCGAGCCAATGTTAGAGTACAATACTTGATGTTTAGTTTGGACTGGTTGCATTCATAGGACTTTACCACAGTCGAGTCTGTATTTTATTCTGATTTACTGTATTTGGTCAAACGGAGTATTTTAATTGGAACTTATGTTTTGTAAACCCCTTTTAATATCATTATCTACGTGGATTTTACGGTAATGGATTATTTCGAGAATTCCTAACTTGTGGTTTTAAACGAGATATTTTGATGGGTCAGTTTTGGGTGACCCGAAAGTGATGCTCCGGATCCAGGACGGAATCGGGGTGTTACAATTTGGTATCAGAGGTTTATTCGGTTCTAGGAAACCTCGAGGTGTTGTAGAAGTCGTGGTAAGGTGTATAGTGAATACAAGTCCCTAAAGTTAAGTGTACTTTATAAGACTGGGGATCCTGATGCGCCACCTTGTTTGTTGTGTTTCAGAAAAGGATTGATGGAAGGTGGAACCGGTAATGGAGAGGCAAGTCACTTCTGCGACCTAACCTCTGCCCTTTTACGTGTGGTGCATGCTATCCCGAGGTAATCCGAGACGCCTCGCAAGACCCATGTAGAGGGGTTCATCATTTTGGACCTAAGAGTTTCGAAGGCTTGGGTGAGGATGACCCGATCAAGGTTGACCAGTGGTTGCGCGACACACAGAGAATCTTGAGACATATGAATAGAAGCCCGGAAGATGATCTTGATTGCATTGTTTCCCTTCTGAAGGGCAATGCACGTGAGTGGTGGGAGACCATAGAGTTGGTTCTAAAGCCTATGCTCCCGACATGGGACATTTTTGTGGATGAGTTCCAAAAGAAGTACATCAGTGAGGTACACATGGATGAGATGAGGGACTAGTTTCTGCATTTGGTTTAGGGAGATCGAACGGTGTTTGCTTATGAGCAAGAGTTTCTGCGTTTTAGCCGTTATGCCCCAGAGTTGGTTGCCACGGAAAAGTTGAGGTGCAAGAGGTTCAGACAAGGCTTGAATGTTGACCTTCAGTTGCATGTGACAGCGGGTCCGCTTGGGACATTCTCCGAGTTGGCCAATAGTGCGAAGGCACTTGAGCAGCTTCAGAGTTTAGCATCTAATCAGTTCGAGGGTTTTAGAGGTCGTGATGCGGAGACCCCGGATATCATGAATCCTCCTTCATGTCCGCATGAGAGGTTTTATGCTTTGAGGAGTTCGAAGAGAGTTACTTCAGACCAGTCGCTGAGAGTCAGCTTAGGATCTAGATTGAGGGTTTGTAAAGGCTCTTTGTTTTCTACGCCAGAAGGGGGTGTTGATGGTTCTGTTGGAGCATCACTACCATCGGCATGCGAGCATTGTAGCTGACATTACCATGGAGTATGCTTTTTGCTTCGAAGGGTTTATTATCAGTGCCGGGCACTAGGGCATATGGAAAAGGATTGCACAGTCATGGATGAGGACTCATCGGTTCAGTCTCAGAGGTTGGTTGATCCCCGACTTGATCATAGTTTTGCTAGAAGTGGAGCTAGGACACCGTCAAGTTATCGAGGTAGAGATCCTGTGAGATCCACCGCCAGGGTAGGCCCGAGGCGTTACGAGGTAGTCTACAGCTCAGATTGGAGTTGACAGCGTTACGACCAAGGATATGGCAGGTAAATAAGTTTGTGTTGGTTTTAGCTGTTGTGTTAGCCATTTAGCTCTTCGGTTGTGTAATAAACCGGTTCTTATGATATGCATCTCGGTAAATCTTGGGTTTGTTGTTACTTTAGGCGGTAAATAGAATTACATCCTTTGCTAGATAAGGTTTTATCATAGATGGTTGTTGAGAGGGCAAATGCGTTTTAGGTTGCGTGTGAGAAGCGGTGAAGTTTAGATTGCTTGAATCTAGTTGTTAGTGTTGGTTGTATAGGATCTTAACCTCTCTAGGGTAGACGTTGTGCTCCTTAGTGCTAGCTCAAAGAAGGTTCTACAGCTTGCAAGGTGTTTTTAGGTTGCATTGTAGACATGAGGGTTAAAAGTTCCTAGTCTTAGTGTTGTGGGTATTTTGAGGGTATGGAGGAACCCTTGGTGAGTGAGCAATCTTACCGGTTGATTATGGTTTATAATTGTGATAAAGATAAGGCTGGGTTCGTTGTAAGTGTCCATTGCTTCGTGGCGTGGTACTTAACGGACTCTTGTTGGAGGCACACTTGTGCCAGTGACCAACTAGGTGTCGATGCCAAGTGCTTTGTCGAGATCGTGTCTGCGTGTAAGTAGCTTGTATGGTGGCCTTGGATGTGTTGAGCTGTAGTACAATGGTGGAAGAACGATGACGGGTTTGTGAGATCGGCGACCTTGTTTTGGCCATAGAATGCGAGAGCTTTGCGTGTTGTTTGTCAGAGTAAAGGTACCGTTAGAAAAGTAGATAAAGGTCGTGATGATCATGGTTGAGGTCCTAATGGAGAATCGTGAGAATAGTTGCTTGGCTGGTGCACCTGTTGAGCTAGATTTTGTGGGGTTGGAAGATTGCCCAACAGAGTCGATCAAAATTGTTATCGGTTAAGGCAAACAGTATGGAAGTTATCAGAGTAGCGCAGCAAAAATGTGGATCAGTAGTTGTGTCAAGGGTAACTGGGTGGTCACTTTGCAAAGAAATGTTTTTAGACGAACCAGTTGGCGATCCTTGAGAACAGTCCGATGGCTTTTCACGTCTGATTATTGGGACCGAAGCCAGGGTGAGGAAGAAGATGCATAGACCTTCCAAGTAGAATGGCTAAGTTTTGGGTTGCTTGTGTGAGTTTCTAGGTGACGGTGGTCTTTTTTCGGAACCAAGTGGTTGAAATCGAAAGTGATTTTCGATCATGTGAAAGTGAGCTAAAAAAGGGTTAAGTTCTGGCTTGGTGGGTCCAGTTTGGGGAAAAGAGCTGCCAGTTCAAGGTGGATTGGTGATAATGATCAATTGTGAGGGTTTTACTTGCCCTTTAAGGATTTGACTGGATATGATTGTTGGACATGGCTCGTTCCTGACGATGGTTTGTGTGTGTGGTGTAACGTTTTAGACGTAGATAAAGCCCAAGTTAGGTTTTGGTTGGTGGATGCTAGTAGAAAGGATTAATTAACCGAGATAGAATCCTTTAGGGGTGATTCCTTAAAGTTGATGTTTGAGCAGCGTGGCTTAAGGTTGGTTATGTTGCCATGTTTAATGGTTCGTCAAAAGTGTCGTTAGTTGCTGAAAAATAGTCGTTGGAAACCTCAAAAGAAGTGTTGAGAGCGAGTGGCTTATGATATGGTTCTATTTAAGGTAGATTGAGGGAGAACTCTCCCTAATCAAGGTGATCCTGTTTGAATGGCAATGTGGTTAGATATGTTCGGGTTACATCTCTCTTTTATCCGTTTAAATTTTGAGGATGATATTTCTTGAAGGATGGGAGAATTGTAACGACCCGGATTTCTCGATTTAACATGGACGTTGACCCGAGTCTTGGACCAATACGTCAGGCTGGGTTGTTGGGCCATTATAGGCCTCCGTGCGTTGTTGGGCTTGCTTGGTGGTTTGGGCTTGGCTTATGTTAGGTTTAGAGGAAATGAATTATGGTAAAACCATAAATGGGGGACAAAGGCTGGTAGAGCCTTAACATTTTTTGCAGAAAATGGAGGTGATGATATCACCTTGGCTCCCTTGTCCTCCTCTCCCAAAAACCCTCTCATTTCTCCTACCCAAGAACCAAAAGAAAAGATGAAAGCTTGAGGTTGAAGAGCGTGAATCTCGGATTGGTGATCAAGGGAGATTTGATCAACCAGCAATGATCTATCTTTCAAGGTAAATATCTCCTAGTTTTGTGGAAGTTGGGTTTGAAGCTTGGAGCAAGGAAGAAGAGGTGGAAGAAGCTTGGTTGCTGCCTTAGTTCGTGAATTCTTGCTAAAGGTTAGTACATCTCTGACTCTTACGTTTCATGAGCCTCATAAGATGATTGCCTTGCTTGGTTTTATGTTTATGGGTTGCTTAGTTAGGGTTCTTGAGCTTTAAACCCCTCTAATGGTAAATCACGTTTTGGGAGTTGATAATGGGTAAAACTGGTAGGAAATCACCTAATATACTCCAAATAACTTGTAAGAAAGATTTGAGACTTATTCATAGGGGTTAAGGGTGGGATTAGTGTAATCCTGAGCTCCAGGTTTTAAAATCTGGGCTCGAGTACCGGTATGGGGTGGCTGCGTACCGGTACTCCTTTGTATGTTTAGGGACGGTTTATGAGGGGTGTACCGGTATGCCTCCCCGTGTATCGGTACCCCTCACTCAAATGGAAATCTAGTAGCGCTTAGGCGTATCAGTATGCACTGTTACATTGCCTAGAAAGGCTTTGAGTACCGATACGGTACGTAGCGTATCGATACGTCATTAGGATGAACTCTTTCAAATCTAGTAGGGGTACCGGTACCCATTGGGGAGTACCAATACGCGATGTTGATTGCCTAGGAGAGGCTTAGCGTACCGGTACGTGAAGGGTGGAGTACTGGTACAGGCTTGGATCGGTACGGGGCGATCTCAGTACCGATGTTGAGTACCAATATGGGGTAAGAGCGTATCGATACAACATGTGGTCTAAATCTATCGAACCTAGTTAGGGTATCGGTACTCATGGGGAAGTATCGATACTAGGAGGGCAGTACCGATACTTGCTGGGTAATCTGCCAAAGAAAGTTGAGTTCGCGTTCAGGGGGTTCTATAATTCATGGTAAAGGATCCGGTAGGTCCCTAAAGGTATAAGACAAACTCTAAAACTCAGAAATCGAGGTTAGCAACCCGTATATGGATTAAGGGCTAATGGATTAGTAACAGTTGGATAAGTTGCTTGGTTCGGTAATCCATAGGGGTCCGTGGTGGATCAGTTATTACTACGAGGTAGCTTCAGGTCCTTGCTGTGTGCTGAAGGGACACCCATGTAGGTTGGTTGCCGTGAGTAATGAGATAATCTAATGAGAAAGGCATAAACGAATCCTACATACATATATTAAATAGTGTAACAAACGAGTCATGCCTTGAGGCATTGGTAATGGTTGTCTTGGAAGCCTTTATCTCTCGGTGAGATATATTGATGCTCGGGGGAGCATGTGGTATTGTATGAGTCTTGGTCAGGAATCCGGATGTCTTAGAGTCAGTGCAAAGGCACTTAAATAAAGCGATTGGTACTCCGGGCTATGTGATCGAGTACATCCGACTTGTCCATGGGCTATGTGATCTAGATGCGGTCCGAAACCTATCCTTCGGCTATGTGATCAGGATATGGAAATACAACTCGAAGGGCTATGTGATCTCGAGTAACTCGATGAGCTATGTGATATCGAGTAATCTTGTTCGGCTATGTGATCGCAGGATAACACTGCTTATGGCTGTTATGATCGAAGTATGTCTAGGACGTATCTGTGGCTATATTGATCCAGATATGATCCTTACCCGATGGCTATGTGATCACGGGTAACTCGACGACTGTGTGAGAATGGGAAAAAATAGTAGGGATTCGTTGGCCATTAGGGAATGTATGTTATTTACGTTGTTGTATGGATAAACGATGTTGACTAGTTACCCTTGGGCTATGTGATCAGGGTAGGGTTGTTACTTGATGGGCTATGTGATCTCGGGTACGGGTTGTATTACCCTTGAGCTTTGTGATCAGGGTATGAGATGTAACTCGATGGGCTTTGTGATCTCGGGTATAGGCTAGATAACCCTTGGGCTATGTGATCGGGGTATGGGACGTAATTCAGTGGTCGGTGGGACCTCGTGCACGGTAAGCCTGGGATGGTTTGGTAGACTTCTTACATAATAGTGGTATCTTGAGACAGTGGTAAGCTCTAGCTATGATAGGCTAGAAGATGATCCTTAGATGTGGAGAAGCCTTTCTGTGCACTCTTGAATATATTATCATGTATGTTTGTTTTATGATATTCATGAATTACGGTAGAGTAGAAATGTACCACTAAGATTTGTTATTTCAGCGTGCGGAATTGTGTTTTCTTCCATGCGTAGGTTGACAGGTTGCGTTTGGAGGAGCACATCGAGGAGGATTTTCCAGCATCGAGCCAATCTCAGAGTACAGTACTTGATGTTTAGTTTGGATTGGTTGTATTCATAGGACCTTACCATAGTCAAGTCTGTATTTTATTCTGATTTACTGTATTTGGTCAAACAAAGTATTTTAATTGGAACTTATGTTTTGTAAACCCCTTTTAATATCATTATCTACGTGGATTTTACGTTAATGGATTATTTCAAGAATTTCTAACTTGTGGTTTTAAACGAGAAATTTTGATGGGTCGGTTTTGGGTAACCCGAAAGTGATGCTCTAGATCTGGGACTGAATTGGGGTGTTACACCCTAAATCCGACCTATAAGTTAAGGCCTAATTTAAAAGGTCGCAATTGAAACATCACCTTTAAGAAACCTATTATGAATACAAATATACTATAATTCATAGTAAAATAATTTAACTCACAATATTATAAAAACAACTTAATAAGTTTTAATCCAAAATATTCAAAATAACCAGAATTTTGATAAAATAATCTGAATGAAATGTATAAAGATGCATGTTGAAAAGTATCTCAAGTATCAATATCCCAAATATGAAATTATATCAACGTCTCAAATGATAATAATAATAATCTAGAAAATATAATAAGTCCATCTTGATCAATAAATAAGTCAAGAAAATGCGAGATCCTTCAAGTATCAAACTACATAACAACTAAAAGTAACTGAAAAATGAAATAAGTGAGAGTGAGCCTAAAAGCTCGTTGTGTCTCTAAAGTACAAGCAACCACAAACACATCAAAGCATTTTCTCAAAATGCTTTTAAAAGCCACAACAAGTTATAATATGATATCTCAAGCACAATGTAATACACCTAGCTACATAGTCATCAAAAGAAGAGGAAGGTTCCCAGAACCCCCCACTACATAGTCACCAATCGATGTGGGATATTAGATTAGTCGAACTAAGAAGTGATGACCACAGCTTCCCTTGTATAATCTCAACCCATGAACACAAATGATATGATGATGATTAAAAATCTGAGTTGCAAACACAGTCTCGTAATATTAAAAATCCAAGATTCACAGTTCAAAAATTTTGATGTCTCATAATATTAAAAATATGGGGTTCACAATTCAAAAAATTTTGTGTCATAATATTAAAAATCTAGGGTTCACAGTTCGAAAAATCCAATGTCTCGTAATATTTAATATGGTATGAATGCTATGTCAAACATAGAAATCCACAATATAAACAATAATCATGCAAGGTGTAAAACACCATCACACAGGAAATAATGTAGCACATGAAGAAAAACACCTCGAGCAAGCAGTAACTCGATAACGTCGCGAAGGATGTCTCCTACACTCAGATCTAGCATTGAGTCATATTGTATCGGAACCTACGAGATTAAACTCTACACTAATACTAACATCACTATGCCACCAAACTATACAAGATAACTAATCAATTTATTAACTTACGTGCAACTCTCGTAGATCGAGCATGTATAGTTTGTACATGTGGAGGGGGAGGTGGTAAATCTTTTGTCTCACGGATAAGAGAGTTCTGATCACCTTTAACACTAGAAATAATTAATTTCAGAATTTAATAATCAAATAATCTTCGAAATACTAAGCACATATAATGGTAAATAGAAAACACAGCTTTCAGGTTCGAAATTGACGAAATGGACAACAGATCCAAAATCAGGATGTTGAAAAATGTTGAGATCAAAGTTGTTTGAAAAAGTCAATGTCGATCAAAGTCAATGACGATCGAAGTCAATGATGACTTGGTTAAAGTCAACAATGGCTCGATCAATGGTCATTAGCTCAATTAATGGTTTACGACTCAGGTCAATGGTTCGTACGGCTCAGTTAATGGCAACACAGCTCAACTCAAGATTTTGGGTTTGGCTTAGGGTCTGACTCACAGCTTGGTCTCTCAGCTTAGGCTCCCAACTTGGATAGCTCAACTAATTTGGGCTCACAGTTTTGGGCTCTCAATTGGGTCATTATAGCTTCAATTTGGTTTGGGGCAACCAGGGTATTAGACTCAAGGTAAACGAGCTCAATGGTTTGGGCAGTGCTTAACTGGTTTGAGTCTTCTTTCTCTAGACAGGCAACAAGGCCCAACCCATAAGGGTTAGGTCCCTTGATTGAGGTTGAAGCTAGGGTTTCAAAACTCACTAATAGTTGTAAAAAGAGAATGTCAACTGGCAGCGTGACGATGCGGCAATGCACAAGAGGGTCAAAACTAAGATTGATAGTCACAACAAAAGACTGAAAAGAACAAGAATGGTATTCATGACATACCAAAGTTGAGTTCGTTGAGAATAGAAGAACAATGGTGGAGGAGGAGGCAGAACAAGTAAGTCGAATGGTACCAATACCATTTTTGAGCAAATGGTGAACAACGAATGGTAATGATTGTTTAGGTTTTGATCGCGGGACAACGGGGAACTTAATGAAGGTGTCAATGGAACACATAGATGTTGAAGAGGTGGTCGTCAGAGTAACACCACAAAAGGGAAGAATAATACTCCCTCTGTCCCACACAAAACGTCCATGGTTGACTTTTCACGTAATTTTAGGAAGAAAAAGTTTGTGTAAGAAAGATGATATAAAATAATTGAAACGACAATTTTATCCTTGAAAAGTTGAATTTTGTTTTTTGGGAAACTAAAAAGGGGTATAAAGGGAAATAAAGTTATTCATTTTTCAATAAGACATTTTAAGTGGGACAATTTTAAAACACAAAAGGGACATATTGAGTGGGACAGAGTGAGTAGAAGTAAAAGGTTTGAGAGAGAAAGAGGGGCGACTGATGAAGAAACAAAAATGGAATTTTAAGGGTCAAAGTTTTGAAAAGTAACCTTAAATACCCAGGTTAAACCTGGAATAAAGGAATGCTAAAAACAAATGAAGTTCGTTTAATATAACCAAATGAGTGGTAGAAGAGTTGGCAATGCGAGAGTCGTGAGGCCTGGGGTCACATGTTTGAACCCCCAGCAAACCCCTTTGCCCAAACTCTTTTTGCTTCAAAGTATTTTAAGGCAAGGAAGGAATGAATGGGAAATTATAGTTTCAGTCCTCGAACTCTGAATGGTTCTCAAACTAGTACTCAAATTTGCCAAAGGTTCAATCTGGGCCTTAAAATTAGGTTTTGAAGCAATTGCAATTCCCCAAATGCCATGCTTTCCAAATATTAGGGATTTGAGAACTTAGGGATTTTAGTTGGAGAAAAATTGGATTGTGACAACTCTCTCACCCTTAAAAAAATTCATCCTCTAAAATTTCAAACATTTCGACAAATTCTCAAAAGTACGAATATTTTGGTATAAGCTTAACAGAGCATTGCAAATTAGGTTACGAATGATGGATGGCATAGGGTTTGCAAATAGGCTTTCGATCACTGATTCATAAAGAACAAATGTGGTCACATTCGTTTGCTCGATTAACTTTAATTTAGGTCTTTATCAGAGTTCGGGTTATGATCATATATAAGGGTTACTCAAATGAAGGAGTTCCAATGATTCAATTGGTTCAGAAGTATTCTTATCGATATTTCCAAGTGGAGTAGATTACGAGTAATTCTATAGCTTGAGTATCAGTCACTAATTAACAAGTACGTATTCTTCTAAGTTCTGAATCCATCATCCATTAAAACAAAATAGAGAACTATTGCCTTTGAACTTTTCAAGAAATGAATCACATTCAATTTATTCCTATTACTAAAGAAAAAGCTATATTTTAAAGCAATTTCACCACTAAACTCTATTTCTATGCAATTAAAATGTAACACATGGGATGATGGGGGAAATCAATGAAATTGGCAATGTAACACATGGATGCCAACGAGGTGGTTGTCGGTGTAACGTCGAAAAGAGAAAAATGGAATCAAAATATTTTAGGGGGAAAGGGGAGAAGGAGGCTGATCGAGAAACAAAAATGGAATTTTAATAGTCAAAGTTGTGAACAGTGACCTTAAATACCCAGGGTCAAATTTGAAATAAAGGAATGCTCAAAACAAATGGAGTTCGACCAACAAATGTAGGGTGCAATGGTAAGGCACGTTGCACTTCCAAAAAGATAACACAAGTTTAATATTTGGAGACGATATTATTGGAAGGGTGAGCCACGAATCTCGAAAATGGATCACAAAATGGAGATCAACTATAAAAAACAATTGGAGTTCGCTTCATAGCACCAAAATATGCTAGAAGAGTTGGCACAGTGTAAGCCATGAGGGCTGGGATTGTGGGTTAAACCCTGAATATCCATGGTAGATGTATCAAATTTAACTGTTCGTTTTTTTAAATATTTTCCTTCATCTTCACTTCATGTGTATACATTGTGCCTCTTGACCAACTTCCCTCTAAGTCCATCAAGAAATTCTTTCTAAAAGCACTTAATATTTCACGAGTACACACTTTCGATGCATGAACCAAAATACCATAATTTTTAATTGCGCACATAACTTATCCATTTTTACATTAAAAATCTTTCTTACCCTCAGAAGAACATCGTCTTGTAACTAAATTCTCAAACTCTAAAATGAATTCCGTAAGAGAAATAGTGGCCTTCAAAACATCGTGTAAAACATTATTTGTGACTTTAGCTCTCTGAGAAGATTTAATTTGAGAAGAAAAGATATCAATTCTAAATGCAGTACTTTATTTTTCACGACATTTATACAAACAGTTCAACAATCTATGATCCTGAAGCGTATGGTTACTTATTATTTTTTTTCAAGTTTCCTCGAATTCTATCTTTGATTCACAACCTTGCATGCATTTATGAAACAAAGAAAGAAATTATACATTTGCATTAAGACTATCAAGATGGGAATGAGCATTTTTTGCTAATTGTATGACCGTGATCTGTCATTACGATTTTTGGTTATTGATTTCCCATTGATTGCAAGAAGGACATGAACAACCATGTGAAAGAAGCAATTGTCTCATCTAATAGAAAAGCACAACAAAACATTATAGTTTGTTGATGATGATTAATCCCTACAAATGGAGCACAAATAAGATTATACCTATAGGTGTGGTAAGTTATATCGAAAACCACAATATCACCAAAACAGTCATAATCAATTCTTGATCTGTCATCTCTCCAAAAGAAATTTGTCACTTTGTTTTCTTGATCAACTTGAACTATATAAAAGAACATTGGATCTTCAGCTGCTCTAACCGTGGAATGGTTAAGCAAGCTTTGAACATCTCTCGCTTCAATAACCATCATCTTCTGATTATTAACATAATTATAACAATCCCGCCTCGTAAAGCCAACATTTTCAGATCCACATGCTTCATTTGACATGTAAGAAAAAACATTTGTAGGACGTATCCCAGTAGTAACCATTGAACTAATGACATTAGCTTTGTCTGTCGGAAGAGATCTCGCTGATCTAAGTAAATATCTTTTAAAAAGTGTTGCCAACTCATGATTATGCTCTGAAATAAAATGAGTGATTGTCCAATGTTTGTCTTGTACTGTAAAACGAATCATCGCTGGACATCCAGTTCTAGTTTCTAATTTATTATATTGTTTCTTATTGATATCATTCTCAGATTCTTTGAAACCTTCCTTAGAATAGTAAAAGTCTTTGAAGCGAATAATATTGGTGCCATAAACATATCTGCTTTTTCCTCTTTAAACACTAAAACCCATACAATGACCATAATATCTATACAAATTGTAAGCCACATCTTCACTATCTACCACAAGTCCCATCAAATTATCACTTCCATTTTCTTTCCTTCCTATGCAATTCAAAATTTACTGAATTTTCCTTATCGCTATTTTGAGCCATCTCTGCAAAAAATATCATATCATTATATCATTAGTTTTACATTAAAAAGTATGAAAATAAAGTTGTAAAAGTATGAAAATAAGGCAAAAAAATTTCCTCGTCGCAAAAGTGTAAAATCAATACTTATAAACAAATACAAGTGTAAAAACTAATACATATAAAATCAATACATATATAAACAATTAAACAAATTCCAGTCATGAAGTGAAAGTTAGGTAATCGGCGATGAATGAATTAAACAATAATACAGTTAAAAAAATTAAACTAATATTATATATATGTGTGTATATATTACTTACTTGGTATAAGTTTCAGTCGATGAATTAAAATATGATTTGGAAAGACGAGCAGTGGAGGGTTTGGGAAGACGACAATTTATTTATTTTTTTACTTTTTTATGTTTAATATTTAGGGTTAAAAATCAATACATATAAAAACAATCAAACAAATTTCAGTCATGAAGTGGAAGTTGGGTAATCTGCGATGAATGAATTAAACAATTAAACTAGTATTATATATATGTATATATTACTTGGTAAAAGTTTCAGTCGATGAATTAAAATATGATTTGGGAAGACGAACAATGGAGGGTTTGGAAAGACGAGAGTTTATTTTTTTTACTTTTTATGTTTAATATCTAGGGTTAAAAATTAAATATGAGTTGGACAAATGCTGACATGTAAAATATGATGGGTAAAAACTAAATGACATGTCATAATTTTATTGGTTAGGCTTATATCCTAAGCGGTGAATAAGGTCTATAATATAATTTCTCCCATTCCTAGCCTCTCTTTGCTTCAAAGTACTTAAAGTGAAGGAATGGTATACATTATAAATTCTCATTGTTTACCTGAGTGAACTAAGCCTGGATTAATGTTGTAAATTTGTAACATACATTTATAGAAAGAGGTTAAATTAATTGATGAAAAAAAATGTTTTTTACAATTATAAAAATATTTAAGGCTCAATAAAAACATAGATAAAAAAGTAAAATTTGTAATGTGTTTAATCTCTTTAAAAACATATTTCAAAAAATTTTGCCAAACGGAAATAAATTGAACGATATTATTCAATCACTAGACAATACTTTTTGAAATGACAATCAAATCAGAGAATAAACAAAATTCAAATCAAAATCAAAAAATACAAAATATACATAACACTAAAGCAAATAATCAACCATCAGATATCATAATTCAAATAATTTTGATTTTAATCATTAGAGACTAGTTTGCAAAGTTTTTAAAGTTTAAAGATTAAAATATAAATTATTCAAAATTCAAGGACTTATAAGGAAACTTTTACTGACCATATCCTTGACTGTATTTAATATTAGTATAACTTAATTCGGTTTATTATCCTAAAAGACCCAAATTCAATCGCTTTGTCTATACGGTGTGTGTACATTGTCTAAAAGTTAAAAACATAGTTGAACAGATACTACCTTATAATCACATTTAGACTATTCAAAAAAAGTGTTGTCCTCACAATTAGGGACCAAAATGTGATTACCAAAAATTTTAAGACTTTTTAACAAAATTAAGTGCTCTATTCCTTTAACATAAAATGTTTTCAAATAATTCAATATTCTCATATTTTCGATTTTTTAAAATATAGTAATTTCACACCTGCAATCTTAACAGAAAGGGACTTAAATAATATATATATATATATATATGGATCATAACCGAACGTACATCAAAGTAAAACGGGCCGTCACATGAAAGCTAAAACAAAATATACAAGTGCATGCATCAGTGATCAAAAAATAACGCTGCCAATGACGATATAAAGCGCAACCGTAAATGATCAGACAACATATGATGCGAATACGATATTTCAGTGTAAATTACATTATTGTTATAGTAGTAGTAATAATAATAATAATAATAATACATGAAAAGGGTTTATTTAACACAAGAGAATCCAGCTTTAGGTACCTACAAGCTTAAAGAATAAGACACCAAAATCATAATCATGAGCCTCGTGTTATTCATAGCAACCCAGCATAAAAAATGGGATACAACCGGCAATTTCACAACATGAGGGCATAAAAAATGGAATACAACCGGCAATTTCACAACATGAGGCGAACTTTAACACAGAAAACGATGGCCATGCTACAACTCTACCAGGATAACAGCCAGCTCAGTAGTCCTAAGTCTTAACTTAAAAGGGAAATCGTGCAGGAGCATGGAGTCGACACTTTAAAAACCAGACTCTGCATCTCAAAATTAAGGTTGAGAAGGATCCTGAATTTGAATTGACGTTTTCCCTAAGCTTGCTTCTAGTTCATTTAATTCATCCATGTCTAATTCATCATCATCATCATCTGGAAGAACTTCTGCATCAACAGCAGTTGCTGTTGGAGTACTTGGTCCAGCAGCTGCTGAATTATTGGCCTGAACATAAACGTGCAAAACAATAAATATTCAACATTCCAATTCTATCTAGGAACCAATCATATTTCCATAATATCAGGCACTACAAAGGGGGCCATAAGATTTCCTTGAAGGTGGGCAGTAAACAAGAAAACATGTTAGATGTGAGCACCACAGTCAGGGAGGTGCTCTTTATCAACCCATCTTGGAGGATCAAGCTAGGGAAACGTGAGGAAACATAAAAATCCTCAGGAGCAGGGACAGTTTTAAGCTGTTTCGAGATGGGTATATTTCAAAGATACTTTTTGCAGTCTTCACTCCAATTTCCTCAGACGAAATTCTCATGTTAGTTTGTGTCACTTTCATAGTCAAAAATATGTGCAGTGGTGGCATGATTCTGTGGAAAATGATAATTGATAAAAATGTAAGATGGTGTCGATATTGTAATTCGTAGCTTAGCAGTACTAGAGGCAGAATAATAGTAGCAAGTGTCTATTACTAGTACTTTTCCCCCTCTTTAGAAGACCTAGAAAAGGCAATGCAATATCTACCTCAATTTGTTCCGCATATAGAATCCTCCTAATGATATATTACCCATATTTTCACCTCCTGTTTACCATAGTGATTAATGAAACTCAGAGGAACTTCAAAGAAAATATGAAAAATGCCAAGCAAAAGAGTACCGTATTTTCAGGAGCATCTGACTCTTCCCCTTTGGTATTTCTCATATGCCTCAGCATCATCCACAAATAAACTAGCATCTAACAGAAATAGTTCACGACCGCTGCACAAACCCAAAGAAGAAATATTACTTTGACTTGAGTGGAATTTTTTTAAGTTTTCCACATATTTGGAGGATCCTCAGAGGTCAAATCCCCCATGTCCATTTGGACACAGGTACCTCAAGAAGAATGAGTAGTCCGAGCAATGTATGCACACTTTTTATTTATAAAACTCATGAAACCAAATACACCATGAAGTCTGTAAGATTGAGAGAAAAGTTGTTTCTCTGTATATTAATTAATCTCTTAAAAATTATAGAAAGATTAGTTCTTTTAAAGAACTAATTACAATGTTCTAAGTTAAACTCTTAACTTTATCAGTAGTTTTTAGGAATTTGTTTTCTAGTACATTACAAACTTCTAAACTTACTAGAACTCTAAATCACATGTACGAGTATAATCTACACTCCCCCTCAAGCTGAGGAGTAGACATTGTATAGTCCCAGCTTGCATGTAAGCTTGTCGAAGGCATTTCTTGGAAGTGCCTTTGTAAGTACATCAGCCAACTGTTCTTGAGTTGGTACAAAGTTTAGCTTAACCATCCTACTTGTAATTTTCTCTGAAATGAAGTGCCTATCTACTTCCACGTGCTTAGTTCTATCATGGTGCACTGGGTTCTTCGCAATGTTGATTGCAGACTGGTTACCACAGTAAAGATTAAAGTCTTTACTATAATTTAATTTTAATTCAGATAAAAGCCTTTCAACCCAAATTCCTTCACAAATTCCATTTGCCAAAGCTCTAAATTCTGCTTCTGGAAACTACTGTTTGTTTCTTGCTTTTCCAAGTCACCAAATTCCTCCATACTCTAGCACAATAACCACTAGTCGATCTTCTAGATGTCAGCTCCCCTGCCCAGCTTGCATCTGTAAAAATCTCCACTGTTCTGCTTTCATTTTTAGTGAAGAACATTCCATGTCCTGGAGTCATCTTCAAATATCTTAGGATTCTCATTACTGGCATCTAGATGTTCTTCTCTAGGATCACTCATAAATTGACTAACAACATTGACTGAAAATGAAACGTCAGGTCTAGTGAGTGATAGAATGATAAGTTTACCCACTAGTTTTTGATATTGTTCTTTGTTCGTGGGAACACCTTGGTCATCAGTCCTGAATTTCAAATTGGATTCCATAGGTGTTTCTGCAGACTTGCATCCAAGCATCCCTGTTTCTGAAAGAAGATCGAGTATATACTTTCTCTGGTTTATTACAATACCAGAATTCAATCTTGCCACTTCCATTCCAAGAAAGTACCTCAATTTCCCCAAGACTTTCACCTCGAACTCAGTAGCTAGAAAGCCTTTTAGTTTTTCGATTTCCTGATCATCATCACCTGTTATAATTATGTCATCAACATAGACTATTAAAATAGTCTTTTTATTCCGTGAAGAAGTCTTCACAAATAACGTGTGGTCAGATTGGCATTGAGAATAACCAAATTTCAGGATTGCTTTACTAAATCTATCAAACCAGGCCCTAGGTGACTGTTTTAGGTCATATAGTGATTTCATTAATTTACACACTTGATTTGAATGTGAATTATCACTTAGACCAACTGGCTTGTGCATATAAACTTCCTCCTCCAAATTCCCATTTAAGAACGCATTTTTCACATCAAGTTGATAGAGTGGCCAGTCTAAGTTTGCAGCAAGAGAAAGCAGAATTCTCACAGTGTTGAGCTTTGCGACAGGGGCAAATGTCTCTTGGTAATCAATTCTATAAGACTGTGTAAACCCCCTTGCAACCAGCCTTGCCTTGAACCTTTCAATACTCCATCTGAGTTGTATTTTACTGTAAAAATCCATTTATAGCTTACTGCCTTGTTCCCAGGAGCTAACTCAATAATTACCCAGGTTTTGTTTGCCTCCAGAGCCTTAATCTCATCCCCCACAGCTTTCTTCCACCTAGGATCTTCCAATGCTTCATACACTGTTTTAGGAATCTGAGCTTTGTCAATTTTAGTGGTAAAAGCTTTGAAAGATGGCATTAACTTCCCATGGGCAACGTATCTTTGAATTGGATGACTTGTATATTTCCTGACACCTTTTCTTTGAGCAATAGGTAAGTCATACGTATCAATGACAGATTAAATATTATCATTTAAAATTTCCTTACCTTTCTCCTCCAAGGATAGTGGAATTGGTTCCATTTCTTGAGTAGTCCTAGGTTGTGTAGTTTCCTGAGTAGGCCTCTTGTTCCTCCTTGTATAGACACTAAGTTCCTTTGTTACAAGTTGGTTCTCTGAAAAAATGTGAGGTGTTGTAGGTGATGTTTCAGTTATAGGTGATAATGATTCTGGAACAATGTTTGTAGGTTTTAGGGTAGGCATTGGCTCGTTTAGAGGTAAGGTGATTTGAGGAGACTGAAATTCATCCCATTTCCCCCCTGAATTTTAGAATATGAAAAATAAGGCAAATATTCATGAAAAGTGACATCCATATAAATGAAAAATTTCCTATGTGTAGGTGAGTAACACTTAAAGCCCTTCTTATGAGAAGAATACCCTAGGAATACACACTTAACAGCTCTAGGATCTAATTTACCCCGAAATTGCTTATGAACATGAACAAAGGCAGTTGAACCAAATATCTTTTAAGGCAGATTGCAAGACAAAGATTTAAAAGAGGAAAAGGTCTGCAGAAAAACTTACTTAGGAGTTTTGAATCCCAAAATCCTACTAGGTAACCTGTTTATAAAAAAGTAGCATGAAGGCTCTCCCCAAAAATGCTGAGAAACATTAGAAGAAAAAATTAATGATCGAACAACTTCTAAGAGATGTCTATTCTTTCTCTCAGCCACTCCATTCTGCTGAGGAGTGTCTACACATGAACTGATTAGAATCATGAAATAGAAGGTTTTGAAGATGCTTTCTGTTTCAGATTTGTTTTTCATCAAAAAAGTCCAAGTAAGCCGAGTATGATCATCTATAAACGAAATAAACCATCTAGCCCAAGTAACATTCTTAACACTAGGACCCCAGATGTCACTATGTATTAAAGAAAATGGTGAAGAAGGTTTATAGGTCAAAGAAGGGTAAGATGATCTTTTATGTTTAGCAAGTTGGCACACATCACATGATAACAAAGATAGATCTTTATTAATAAACAAATGTGATAACAATTTTTGGAGGTAAACAAAATTTGGATGTCCAAGTCTAAAATACCATAAGAAAATATCATTAGATCCTAAATGTGAAATATTGGAAGATAAAAAAGTGCAACTTGGTTGGACTTGTCTTGTAGGAGGAAGACCTTCAATGATATAAAGTCCACTACACAACTCAGCACTGTCAATCCATGTCCCCGAGTCCACTTCCTGAAATACACAACCAGTGGCATTAAATGTAATGGAACAGTTAAAATCAGTGCAGAATTTACTCACTGACAACATATTGCACTGCAAATTGTTACTGAACCATTGGCCGTTTTTACATTCCTTGGATCTTGCTATTTACTGAGTTGAAGAAAAACAGTTTCATCCCCTGTCATATGGTCAGTGGCACCAAAATCCACAGTCCACAAATATTTAGCAGAGATTTGAAGGAAAGAAACACTACCAGTTTGACTAGGAGAATTATGTGTGGATTTCATCTGGGAGAGAAGCTTCTGTAAGTCTGCAATTTGTTGTTTGCTGAAACCGAATGAAGGGTCTGCTGCTACTGCATTAGCTGCTGGCTCCTTCTGCTGAGGCCTCATTTCTATGGTGTCCAATCAGCAGGCTTCCCATTCAACTTCCAGCAACTCTAACGAAGATGGCCCACCTTTTTACAGTAATCACACCATGGTTTTCCTCCTTTTTGTTTGCTGGCAGATGTTGCATGTGTAAGAAGTGCAGAACTATCATTCGTAGATAAATCTTGCAGCATAAACAATCGCCTGCTCTCTTCTCTTCTTACCTCAGAGAAAACTTCTCGAATAGAAGGAAGAGGTTTGATACTTAGGATTCGTCCTTTTACATCATCCAGCCCTTTATTTAGACCATTCAAGAATTGAAAAAATCTCTTTTGGTCAGTCTTTGTCTTGTAAAGAGCAACATTTTCTGGGTTGGTTCAGTCATTGGACTCAGAGAGATCAATTTGTTGCCATAATCTTGTCAGAGTGTTGTAGTAGATGGTGACATTCATATCCTCCTGTTCCAGGTTGGAAGCTTGGCATTCAATGCCAAACAGTTCAGAAATATTGTCTGAACTAGAATAAGTTTCTTGGACTGCATCCCAAACATCTTTTGCAGTCTCATATAAGAGAAAGTTACCCCAATAGCTGGTGTCATTGTGTTGATTAACAAAGACATCACCATACTATTTTCTTGCTGGCACTTTTCATATGCTGGATCTATCGAAGCAGGCTTATGCACCTTTCCCGTGATATAGCCTAGCTTTCCTCTTCCAGTGATGTACAACTTCACTGATTGGGACCACTATAGGTAATTAGGACCCAGTAGTTTATGACATGTTACTGAGGAAGTGGTAGAATCCTGAAAAGTATCAATGCATGAATTGATTTCTCCCCCTGAACTGACCTCGGATGAAGAAGATTTTGCCATTAGATTAAGGATCGAAACCTACTGATACCATGTAAGATTGAGAGAAAAGTTGTTTCTCTGTATATTAATTAATCTCTTAAAAATTACAGAAAGATTAGTTCTTTTTAAAGAACTAATTACAATGTTCTAAGTTAAGTTAAACTCTAACTTTATCACTAGTTTTTAGGAATTAGTTTTCTAGTACATTACAAACCTCTAAACTTACTAGAACTCTAAATCACATGTAGTATAATCTACAAAGTCCATACCTCATACGGTCATTCTTAACCCTTTCTGCTCTTTCTGCAGCCAAACCTTCATCTCTTTCTGCTATCTTCTTCCATTCCATGAAGAACTCAGGAATCATAGGAGTTGAAGTTTTCAATTTAGCACGTTACAGAAAAAGACACAGAATATTAAGGTAATTTAAATACCACTGAAAAAAAAGTGACAAAATATGTTGATGGAAGGATGCAGGAATAGCAGGGTGATTCCAGCAAATCTAATTGTTACCTGATTTTCAATCTCATCCTCAATTGGTGTTTTTTCACTCTCTTCCTCTATCAAAGCTTTCATCTGAGACTTTAGTACATATCCTAGGGGAAGAGCATGCCTGTAATGACAGTCTTTACCACCATTGGGGCAGACCAAAACCAACCATATTGTTTCTTTTCCACAGCTTCTAAAAAGTATTTACAAACCTGTATTTACATCCGAATCAATGCCAAGCAAAGTAATGCAAATGGGCGCCAAAGACAAGAACATCTCAGTCGCACATCTAAACCCTACAATTAGCACCATGGCCACCAAATTTTACCCGTCTCTCCATATTTTCTGCATATCTAATTGATGATTTCCAAATAGATGAATCTCATAATATGTATTCAGATGCAAATCTTCAGATTATAACAAAAGACATGCTACACTATCTTTTAATTGGACATTGTCCATGATACAAGAAATTTAAACCAGGGTCCAGAGATTGAAGGCACGAATAAGCACAAGCATTTAACAAAGAGTTCAGAAAAATATAAGGTCCCGCACAATCATCAAACATGCATAGGACAAACAGCTAAAGCTTACAATATCAGTAGGCTTATTCTGCTGATACTTGACTCCGCAACCTTCTCCAAAGTTGCTTGGTCCCAGTCCTCCATTGTTCCTTAAAGAAAGAAGGAATCAAACATATAAAAAATAGAAAACCCTTCAATCCTACTTGATAATTAAGTAGATAAGATCAGAAAACATAGAATTTCATATGAGGATTAACCATGATCACACTTATCACTGTAAATGTCAATCTTCTCTCCTTTCCTCTGAACATTCAGGTCGTGTGAGAACTTGCATTTAAAACCTTTGGCACATTGTCCAGCTTTATAGAATTCACATAATATTGACTTGGGATCAACACCTGCACAAGACCCAACTATTTGCTCTAATATTTCAATTCCCAATAAACCAGCCGATGTAAACACATTAAAAAGGAAGGCATCCTATAAGAACTTAAACAACTAACAACAATGAAGAAACCAAAGAGGTGCACTTTAGGCTGAGTAATAGCAATCTTGAACAAGTCATTTAGCTCCTTCTCTTTGGCCTTATCTTACCCTTTCTTTTTCTGAAATAAAAAAGAATTGGGTAAGAAAAATATTACTCCAATGCCTCAGCTCAATTTACAGAAGAAGAAAAAAAAACATACACATGCTTTGCACCTTTTCTTCGTCTCCATTCAAATTTACAACTCATAAAGAACCAAAATTTCCAATCAAGAGAATGACCATTTTGCTTAACAATAAAAAATATATATCTTTCATAAAAAATAATAATTTAAACAAACACACAAAAAAACCCAGAAATTCAGATTCTGATTTCATTTATTTCTCCTAAACAACGCAATAAAGAGCGAGGAAAAAATCAATCATAAAAACAGTACTTAATCATAAAATCATAAGAGGATCCGAACCCTTTAAGCGGTTTTAGTGGGATCGGGTTTGGGTTGGACGGATTGCTTAAGATTTTGGACGTATTTTTGAACATTTTTGCTCTTGTTCTTGTTTTTGAGACCGAATGTCTTGTCCTCTATGATCTTCTGCTTCTTCGCTAAATCTGCTTTTGAGGCTTGCTTGGGCGGCATCTCTTATCGCCATAAAAAAAGTAAAATCGAAGCGTCCCGTTTTTTCACTTAATCGATTAGTCAAAATCTTGCTTGAAAAAGCAATCTGATTGAATCGATTATTAGTTCCTTCACGTTTTTATTTTATTTTAGGGTTTTTGGAATTGAAATGAAAGTGCAAAATTGGGTAGTTTGGTTTGAACTTTTGGACAAGAATGGGGATGGGATTGATCGAGAACGACGAGAAGCTACGGTTGAGTTGATGAATTGTTAGTAACTAGGATGGTCAAAACTCAAATCTTCTCGAGAAAAAAATGAATTATTCAACTTAATACAAAAAAATTTACTCATTTTAATTTGATTTATAATTTTATGAACTCGACTAAAAAAAATTAAATAAAATTTGAGTTATAAAATAAAATTTTGAATAAATTAAATAATTCAAAATTTTTAGTAATTAATTTATCAGCTTTCAAGCTCGAGTTGAGCCTCTCAATTTTGCCTGATATATTATATATATTACATGTAAAAATATTAGAAATATATATGTATATTATATATGGATATAGAAAGTCGTTTAAATTGGAATCAATTGCATTATGATACTATAAATAATTACAACTAAATTTGTAGAGAAACTCAAAAACTCGACTTGACTAGAATTTTATAAACTCGACTCGGTACGAAAAAATTGCAAATAAAATTCAAAATATAAAATATGACTTATAAACTCGAATAAATCAAAAAAATTACTCAACTTGACCGAACGCCCAGCTCTAGTTTTAGCCTTGTTCTTGTTGACGTGGCCGATTTATAAGGCAATATATTTTGTTGAGATATTGATTTTGATATAACTTAAATGGAAAAATGTTTTTGGACTTAAACTATATTTGCAAAAATAATTCAAAGTCCAAATAACTTTAAAAAATATGTTCTAAAGATTTTTAAAATGTTTTTAATTTTTTTTGCCTTGAACAAATGCTTTCAAAATAGCCAAGTGTCAAAAATGAACTCTGAGTACCGGTTCGGTCTTTAGCGTACCAATACCCAAAAAAGCACGTACCGGTACAATAGGTTGTGTATCGATACACCTTATATTTTCTAATGATTTGAGATTTTTCGGTAGTTAAACGTCATACCGACACGGCCTAGTTCGTATCGATATGAGTGGTCATATACCGATATGGAAGTATCGCGTACCGGTACTCAGTGCAAAAAATATTGTAACCGCTCTTTCTACTTTAAGACAGGTACCGATACCCGAAGTCGTATACCGATACCGAAGGTTGCAGAATTGCATTTAATGTTAGAAATAAAGTCCCTAACGGATGTGCATTGTCCTCAATGCATGAAAACAACACATATAAACAATTAAACAGAAAAAATAAAATGCATGAACATGGAAAATACAATGACATAAAAAATATACAAAATGAGTTTTAGGAAGAGGATGAGTCCCCTTCGGATGGTTCTTGTCATGTGACGCGGGTCTTTCTCTTCACAAAGGTCCCACGATTAGGGGCAATATGCTTCTTTCTTTTGAGGTTGGGCTTTGAGGCAGTAGTGGAAGCACCAGCTTCCTTAACAATCTGCACTGGCTCCTATGTGGCAAGAGTAGCAACAGACGAGGCAAGGGCAGCAGATTTTTTCTGGACTTCTTCTTTAGATGCTAGTGGTGTTTCGGACTTAGCAGATTCTACTTGAACATTGGAGACTAGTACTGTGGCAACAGAGGGTGTTGGAGTATGAACGGATCAGGGACTGTCTGGCATGGCATCATCGTTGGCAAAGATTTCCACAGAAAAATATGAAAAGGCTGACATGGAGTTCGGGGAAAATCTTTCAAGGATTTCCCTGATGGCAACGTCCATGACCTGAATGTAATGCCATAGCTTGCTGCTCTGTTCCTCAGCTTTTTCCAGCTTTTGGAGAATCATCTCCTGGTGTTGGTTGATTTGGCAAAGCATTTTCATTGGCATAGAAGCTTCAGACTCAACCATCGGTGCTTTTGGCTTTGGTGTTGGTGTGGCAGCCTTTCCCTTACCTTTGTTCTTCAAATCAGTGGCAGTGAGGTTCTTCCATACAACCGGTGTGATTGTGGTTCCTTTTACTTCTTGGATTTTGTCCAAATTGGTCTTGGGCACATCGTGCTTCATACAAATGTTAGAAATTAATAACGGAAAGAACAAACCACTAGTTGGCTTACCAACATATTTGTACGTTTGTCTATGATGATTCAGCAAACATTAATCTTCTTGCCCATGATAATGGAATGCAGTAGTGCCACACTCTCCTCCGATACAGTCTCATTGTGAGTCGTTGACATTAAATTTGTCTTGAGAAAGTGGTTTTAACCCCTCGGTTGCGATGTTAGTGCCAACCGCTTGATCGTTCGGTGCCCTTTTGAAGAAACAATCCACTCAGTGCCCAGCTCACATAAATCTGTCAGCATCTTCTTTCTTTTGGTAGCGGTCATGGTGGCAACAAACTTTGCATGCTCGTTTTCATCATCTAACTCAAACATAGTGTTGATGTACCCTTCATCGAACTGCACGCATTTTCCGCTAATAATTAAGAATGGACTGGCCTTGGTCGTGAGATGTGCGTAGAACTCTCGAACAATGTTGGGAAAGATTTTACCCTTTTGCTGGCAAAACAGTTCTCATTTGTGCTTGGTGACTACTGCCATGAAATCTGGGATAACCCAAATTTCTCTCATTCTTGAAATCGAAGCTCTTTTCATATCAAAACATCTTCGATGAGAAGTTATCTTCATACTTCTGGCAGATTTCTTCATTTAAGAAGGTTTTGAAGGGTATTGATGAAGAAGCCATGGGAGCAAGGTCGAAAATTGAACAATTTTTTAGAAAGATAAGAGAAAGATCGCGAATCTTTGTTTCTTGCTTGGTAAAAGATCAAAGGGGAAAATGAAGGGTTTTTGAACCGGCTAAGGTAGATGAAAAGGAAAAGGTAGAGTGTTTAATGGGGGTAATAAAAATGGTCGAATTAAAAAGGGGTAATGATAGTATTATGCGTGTATGGGGAAAAGAAAAAGATTTGATTTGATAAGGGTGTAAGTGATTAGGATGATGTGATAAGGGTGTAAGTGATAGGGTAAGTTTATAAGTTTTGGAGTGATAAGAGGTTAAGTTTAATTTAAATTAAAACTTATCCATTATTTGGGCGGCTAGGGTTAGGTTTCAAAATTTCACTTTTCATGGGCTGAATTTAATCAAGCTAGGGTAACTCTTCTTTTCCCAAAATTACATTCGCCGCATGCCAAGCTTGTGCTGGAATTGTGATTGGCACATAGAATTCTCCCACTTGCAATCGTCTCATGCCAAGTTCTGCCTTGGCATTATTCCGGACACACTAGATCTGCACACACTCAAAGAGAAAATCAAAACTAAAAAGGAAAAATCAAAAGAAGAAAATGCTAAAAAAGAACAACACCTAACCTAATATTTACAAAAAATCAAAACCTGGTGATGAAGTTGTGGTACCTATGTAATACCTCAAAATTTTTGTTAGTGACCAAAATATAAAACTTGAAAAGTTGGTGACCAAAATGTAAAAATTTGAAAAGTTTGGCGCCAAAGTGCAAATTTTGAAAAGTTTAGGGACTAAGTTGTAATTTTCAAAAGTATATAATTTAGTCCCGTAAATGAATAGTTCACCCCCAAGAGTGGCATTTTCGTGATACACGAATTTTTGATACGGAGTTTGTATTAAGAGCTATAAAGCTTTAAAGTTCAGGAAAAATCCGGATAATTGAATTTAATCGAATAAATGAGATATTTTTATGAGATATTTTAGGAGATATTTTATTAAAATAAGGCAAGGTTAAAATGGTCATTTCCATGTTTTATTTTAATAGAAATTAATATGGACCATCGGATTAAAGATTACTTTTCCATATTTAATCTTAGTCATTGGATAAAAAATGGTAAGATGGTAATTCTTAAAGATGGCAATGGCAAAGTTGGTAATCACTAACTCCTTGTATTAATTTGGGTCATTGGATGATCAAAGTGGCATGTGGCAACTTATAGAACCTTGGATTAAAGGGGCAAGTAGTCATTTTGCCATAAAAAGAATTTTTAATTAAGATATCTTAAATAATGGACAAATGGCCTAAATTAAGTCAAAAAGAAAAATCAAGAATACTCATCATCTTTCTCTAGATTGGTCGAAACACCCTACTCAAGGTATGGGAAAT
Organism: Hibiscus mutabilis; assembly: GCA_019671005.1. Classification (NCBI taxonomy): domain Eukaryota; kingdom Viridiplantae; phylum Streptophyta; class Magnoliopsida; order Malvales; family Malvaceae; genus Hibiscus; species Hibiscus mutabilis. The sequence goes on along the minus strand of CM033739.1, from coordinate 27,487,877 downwards.
TTTATTTTGATTTCTCAAGCTTATTTCTTTGGATTTTGAATGAAAGCATGAAACAAATAATTCATCTACATGAAATTCTCTATCTCTTGGTACCAATTGTTCATGCTTTCCTTACTTAAAACCTTAGTTTTGAGGGATTGAGGATGAAGGGGATGTTGATTTAGGATGAACTAAGGTTAGATTTTGATAAATATGATGTTGTGGAATCATATTAAAGCTTTTGTGATGGTTGAAATTACATGGAAATAGTTAAACCCTAAACTGTTCAAATTTAGGGTTTTGGTAGAAAAGTTGAGTTTGGATTAATTTTGATTTGGGAATGATTGTGAAGCTTGGAAATGATGTTTAAGTGTTAATTTGACCAAATTGGAAACTTGAAAAGGTTTGGGGGTGAATTCGACAAATTGAAAGAATTAAGGGAAATTATGGAAAATTTTCCATAAATTGGGAAATGTTGAAATTATGATTTTTCAAGCTTTAAAATGTCATTTGGACCATTTTGGAAGTTTATAAAATTATAGGAATCAATTCGGAAAATTATAAGAAGATTGGGGACCAATTCAGCAAATTGGAAGAATTTAGGGACTAAAGTGAAAAAATATTTTCATGGAAGCATTATTCTGGAATTAAGGTTAGAATGAGTTATAAATCATTCTTTGAGTAAATGTTTGAAGAAATACAAAGTATTGAGGATGAAATGACTTATGTCATGAAACTAATATTTGGAAAATATTAGGGTGTTATAGGAAAAATTATTCCTATATTGTTTATGTGTTAGTAAGATACTAACATATAATTTAGAATGTACTTATGGTATTTTTAATACACTTGTAGACTGTGAACAAAATCAAGATCGAATTAGCAATCGAGAAAAGGAACGAGGCCAAAGTGGAACTTAGTGAGGCTAGTTGAATATTGACAAAGTATAAAGTGTCAAGGTGAGTGCATTTTTATGCATGGATAATTATATCATGAATTTATAATTGACATGTTGAGGACTGTCAAAGGTAGAAGAATTACATGCATTGATCACAATTAATTTAATTTTAATATGTTTATGTTATATTTAGGGTATGAACTGCCCAATATTTAATTATATTGCCATGGATGAATAGAATATGGAATTGGAAAGTATGCCTAAATAAGTAATTGAGGTATAGAGTATAGTTGGCATGCCATAGAGTCCAGCGGTTTAGCACTTCGGTGCGGTTTATTAACACTTAGGTGTGGTTCTTTAGCACTTATGTGCGGTCTCTTAGCACTTTGGTGCGGTTTATCAGCACTTCGGTGCAGTTTTGACTCGTGTACTCAAGTCCTCAAACTATGTTAGGCAATAATTTATTTGATAATAAATGGTTAATAAATTAGAGGGTAGATGAACTCTCGGATAATGGCAAGGATATTAATAGGATTTATGAATCCATATTATATTATGTTAATATTTGATTAACATAAGGGAAATAAAGGAATAGTGATCAAACTGCATGTTTATTATATTATCGTTATAATTCAAGCATGTTGATTTATGTTAAATATAATGCCTCACTAAGTATATGCTTAACGTGTGATGGTTTTCACGTGTAGGTAGTAATACCGGGCAGGAGTAAGGAATATCAACATCATCATCCTGAGGAAAAATAGTTATATCGGTAATTTACCTCTTTGATGTATTTTGATTATCTCTAGTTGGCATGCATAAAATAGTAGTAGCTCACTTTAACTGATCTAGATATGTTTTATAATATTAATATCTAGATAAGTGTGTACTTTATAATGTGAATTATAGTAGTTTAAAGAACTTTCTAGTAATGAAAATCGGGTAAAATTTATAACTTTGATTTTTAGAGTAGTCAAGTCCATTTTTAATTTAGGCAATTTTTAGGTAGTTTTCTTAATTAAAATGTGTAGTTATAAATTGTCAAGTTGCTGCCCGAAAAGAAAAGCTATTTGAAGGGTTAAAAATTAGAAATTGATTTTACGCAATAAATCGATTTTTTTGAAAATTGTTGTTTTTGATTAATTTGAGTAGCATAAAATGCGGTTAATTATATGTAACACTCTATACTAGTATTGGATAATAAATACTAGTAAGGGTGTTACATTTATTGGTATCAGAGCTGCAGGTTTAGCCGGTTCTGGACAGTAAATGAGTCTTTGTAGAAGGTCAGAGTTATATAAATGCCACTAGGATATCTAAAATTACTGATATTGTATAGGATTATGATGATGTCTGATATTGGGTAGATTATTCCTTATTTTAGATAATCTTAACATGAACAGATGTCGGATTATCGAGAATCGCGTCAGGCTATTGAGCAGGATGTGCATGCTCAAAGCGGAAGTAATGAGGTGAACCAGAATCCACCTCAGGTTCAACAAAATGTGGAGCAATCAGCTCAGCAGAATGTAGAGCAACGGGCTCGGAAACAAAGAAATATGTCGGTACAAGATCAAGGCTTATTTATGCAATCCTTGGATGTGATCATAAATCGGCGAGCACCAGTATCAGTCCCTAAGGAGTTAAGGAAAATCGGAGCACCAGAATTCCGAGGTGATACTGATGCAAATCCGATGGATGTTGATTACTGGTTAAACGATGTCAAGATCATATTAAGCAGAATTCCTTGTGATAATCAAGGAAAATTGGAAGGAGTAGTATCCCTATTGATGGGACAAGCCAGTATATGGTGGAACATGATAACTGCACAAGTACCTTCGGAGCGAGTTACTCGGGAATTCTTCCTTCAAGAATTCAAAGAAACATATATTGGAGACGTATTTGTCGAAGATATGAGACAACAATTTCTGCAGCTAAAACAGCATGGCAGATCGGTTTATGAATACAAATTCAATAGATTAAGCCGGTTTGAAACAGAGCTCCTTCCAACAGAAAAGTCTAGAATTGATAAATTTATTGCTGGTTTGGATTCGCAATATAAAATGATATTGGTTTCTCACAATTTCACTACTTTTCAAGAAATTGTGAACCGAGCCAAGACTATAGAAAGAATGGACCTCGAGGATAAGGTAGAAAAGCAGAATCAGACTGGGAAAAGGTCTAAAGGTTCATTTGTTGCATCATCGTTTAAATGCAGCAAAGGAATGTCACAACAGTAACATCAGCCTCTTCAGTTAAAAAGGGGTAAGGAAAATCGAAGCAGTCTCAGATGAATACTGTGGGTACTCGAGGTTTTAAAATTTGCCCGATTACAGAATGTGAGCATTGTGGCAAGAGGCATCCTAGTCAATGTTGGTTGATCGGGGTATGTTTCCATTGTGGACAAGCTGGGCATTTCAAGAAAAATTGTTTGGAACTTCATCCGCATCAGTTTGCTGCAGTGCCTCAGAAGGGAAAGTGAAACAAAGGTGGAAAACCGGGAACATCGACATCAACACCCAATCAAGAAAGTAGAGCTATAGCTTGGGTATACAACATCAAAACTGTTGATGATCGATATGATGCAGAGATCGTTGCAGGTATGATCGAACTCTTTGGCAGACCTATTTTTACCTTGATTGATCTAGGCTCTACTCATTCATACATTAGTTCTAAAGTAATACTTGAAAGAAATATTCTAGTAGAACTAATTTCGAGTGAGATAGTCGCTGTCAACCCAGTAGGACAAAGTGCCAAAGTGAGTAGAATATGCAAGAAATGTCCTTTAAAAATTCAAGCAGTAGAATTCCCTACTGATCTTATGGAATTGCCTTTCCAATAATTTGAAATTATTCTTGGAATGGATTGGTTATCGGCATATGATGCTATTGTTGAATGCCGATATAAAAGATTAATCTTAAAGAAGCCAGATGGCTCGAAGATAGTATTTGTAGGCGAAAGGCCGGGTAATAGGAGTAATATGATAAATACTCTAGAAACAAAAACAAATCTGGAAAATATAACTTCGGTGCAGGAATTTCCAGATGTCTTTCCGGATGAATTACTAGGACTACCTCCCGATCGAGAGGTAGAATTTGGTATTGATGTGCTTCCTAGAATAGGACCAATATCAATAGCACCTTATAGAATGGCTCCTACAGAGTTTAAAGAGTTGAAGGCTCAATTGCAAGAATTATTGGATAAAGGCTTCATTTGACCAAGCATATCACCTTGGGGAGCTCCGGTCTTATTTGTGAAAAAGAATGATGGATCAATGAGATTATGTGTGGATTATCGTCAACTTAATAAGGTGACGATAAAGAATAAATATCATTTACCGAGGATTGACAATCTTTTTTATCAACTTAAGGGAGCAACGGTGTTCTTTAAGATTGATCTTCGATCAGGGTATCATCAATTAAAAATCAAGGAGGCAGATATACCAAAGACAGCTTTCAGAACCAGATATGGGCATTACGAGTTTGTAGTAATGCCATTCGGACTTACAAATGCACCAGCGACGTTTATGGATTTAATGAATCGATTTTTCCAGCCGTATTTGGATTGATTCGTGGTAGTATTTATTGATGACATATTGGTTTATTCTAAAACCAAGGAGGAACATGATGCTCATCTTCGAGTTGTTCTCCAGATCTTACGAGAAAAGAAGTTGTATGCAAAGCTGTCAAAGTGTGAATTTTAGTTAACAGAAGTAAATTTCCTTGGGCATGTAGTTTTAGCCGAAGGAATTCGAGTTGATCTTAAGAAGGTTCAATCAATCCTTGAATGGAAAGTATCTAAGAATATCTCTGAAGTGAGAAGTTTTTTGGGATTAGCTGGTTACTATTGGCGATTTGTGAAAGATTTTTCAATGCTTGCCTCTCCGATAACCAAGCTATTAAGAAAAGATGTACCGTTCGTTTGGACAGAAAAATGTAAATAAAGTTTTGATCAATTAAAGAAGGTTATGACTGAAGCTCTTATTTTAGTGCAATCAGAACCTGGAAAAGAATTTGTAATATATAGCGATGCCTCCCATAATGGTTTGGGATGTGTGCTAATGCAAGAAGGGAAAGGTGGTAGCTTATGCTTCATGGCAACTCAAAAATCATGAGAGAAACTATCCCACTCATGATTTAGAGTTGGTTGCAATGGTGTTTACTCTAAAAATTTGGCGACACTACTTATATGGTGAAAAGTGCTATATTTTCACTGACCACAAAAGTTTGAAGTACTTGTTGTCCCAAAAAGAGCTCAATTTGAGGCAGAGAAGATGGATAGAATTAATCAATGACTATGATGTAATTATCGATTATCATCCGGGAAAAGCTAATGTGGTAGTGGATGCAATTAGCCAGAAAATATTTTCTGCCTTGAGAGCCATGAATACCCAGTTGAAAATGCAGGGAAATGGTGCATTAGTGGCGGAATTTCAAATTAAGCCAACTTTGATAGAGAGAATTAAAGTGTTACAAGCCAGGGATGAATGGTGCTTGGAAAGAATAAAGCAAGTTGAAAATGGTGAATCTAAGGACTTTGAAGTAAAGTCTAATGGGTGCTTATATTATAAAGGACGTTTATACGTTCCTGAGGATGATGAGGTGAAGACATAAATACTTTCTGAAGCCCATTACAGCCTTTTAACAATGCATCCAGGTGGTAACAAAATGTATCAAGATGTGAAAAATCGTTTGGGTGGCCTGGCATGAAACGAGCCATCACAGAATTTGTTGCCAAGTGTTTGACTTGTCAACAAGTAAAAGTAGAACATCAGGTACCATTCGGATTACTTCAACCAATTTCTATTCCACATTGGAAATGGGAAAGAGTTACTATGGATTTTGTAACGGGCTTGCCTTTGACGACAAGTAAAAAGGATGCAGTCTGGATGATCATGGATCGATTGACTAAATCGGCACGCTTCATTCCAGTTCACACGGATTATTCCTTGAACAAGCTGACAGAATTATATATCAAGGAGATTGTTAGATTACATGGTGTTCCTATATCTATTATATCGGGCAGGGATCCCAGATTCACTTTAAGATTTTGGAGTGCTTTTCACGAGGCATTGGGAATTAAGTTACATTTTAGTACTACTTTTTATCCCCAAACGGACGGGCATTCGAAGAGAACTATCCAAGTATTGGAGGATATGCTTAGAGCATGTGTAATAAATTTTGCGGGTTCTTGGGAACATCATCTCCCATTGGCAGAATTCGCATATAACAATAGTTATCAATCGAGCATAAAGATGGCTCCTTACGAAGCATTATATGGGAGGAAATGCAGAACGCCATTAAACTGGTTCAAACTTGAAGATCGAAAGGTTATTGGACTGGATCTTGTTCAAGAGGTGGAAGATAATGTAAGAATTATTCAAGACAATCTCAAAGCTGCCTCCGACAGACAAAAATATTACTCAGATCATAAAAGAAAAGATATTGAGTTTGAAGTCGGAGATAAGGTATTTTTAAAAGTATCACCCTGGAAAAAAGTGTTACGCTTTGGACGAAAAGGCAAACTTAGTCCAAGATTTATCGACCCTTATGAGATTCTAAAAAGGGTTGGTCCAATGGCATATCAGTTAGCATTGCCACCCAAGATGAGTAAGATCCATGATGTTTTTCATGTATCAATGCTGAGGAAGTATCGATCAGATCCTTCGCATGTCATTACACCAGAAGAAATTGAGATTCAGCAGGATCTGACATACGAGGAAGAACCTGTGAGGATATTAGCTCACGGAGAAAAACAGCTAAGAAATAAAAAGATTCCTCTAGTCAAAGTTTTATGGAGAAATCACAAAGTAGAGGAAGCCACTTGGGAACCTGATAAATTAATGGAAAAGCAATATCCGCATCTTTTTCAACCTAGTACTTAGAAAAATTTGAGGATGAATTTTCTTAAGGGGCATAATTGTAATACCTCAAAATTTTGGTTAGTGACCAAAATGTAAAGCTTGAAAAGTTGGCGACCAAAATATAAAAATTCGAAAAGTTAGGTGCCAAAGTGCAAATTTTGAAAAGTTTAGGGACTAAGTTGTAATTTTCAAAAATATGTAATTTAGTCCCGTAAATGAATAGTTCACCCCCAAGAGTGGCATTTTCTTGATACACGGATTTTTGATACGGAGTTTGTATTAAGAGCTATAAAGCTTTAAAGTTCGGGAAAAATCTGAATAATCAGATTTAATCGAATAAATGAGATATTTTTATGAGATATTTTACGAGATATTTTATTAAAATAAGGCAAGGGTAAAATGGCCATTTCCATATCTTATTTTAATAGAAATTAATGTGGACCATTGGATTAAAGATTACTTTTCCATATTTAACCTTAGCCATTGGATGAAAAATGGCAAGATGGTAATTCTTGAAGATGGCAAGGGCAAAGTTGGTAATCACTAACTCATTGGATTAATTTGGGTCATTGGATGATCAAAGTGGCATGTGGAAACTTATGGAACCTTGGATTAAAGGGGCAAGATAGTCATTTTACCATAAAAAGAATTTTTAATTAAGATATCTTAAATAATGGACAAATGGCCTAAATTAAGTCAAAAAGAAAATCAAGAATACTCATCATCTTTCTCTAGCTTGGTCGAAACACCCTACTCAAGGTATGGGAAATTTTATTTTAATTTTTCAAGCTTATTTCTTTGGATTTTGAATGAAAGCATGAAAAAAAGAATTCATCTACATGAAATTCTCTATCTCTTGGTACCATTTGTTCATGCTTTCCTTACTTAAAACCTTAGTTTCGAGGGATTGATGGATGAAGGGGATGTTGATTTAGGATCAACTAAGGTTAGTTTTTGATAAATATGATGTTGTGGAATCATATTAAAGCTTTTGTGATGGTTGAAATTACATGGAAATAATTAGTCCCTAAATTGTTCAAAGTTAGGGTTTTGGTAGAAAAGTTGAGTTTGGTTTAATTTTGATTTGGGAATGATTGTGAAGCTTGGAAATGATGTTTAAGTGTTAATTTGACCAAATTGGAAACTTGAAAAGATTTGGGGGTGAATTCGGCAAATTGAAAGAATTAGGGGAAATTATGGAAAAAATTCCATAAATTGGGAAATGTTGAAATTATGATTTTTCAAGCTTTAAAATGTCATTTGGACCATTTTGGAAGTTTGTAAAATTATAGGAATCAATTCGGAAATTATAAGAAGATTGGGGACCAATTCGGCTAATTGGAAGAATTTAGGGACTAAAGTGAAAAAATATTTTCATGGAAGCATTATTCTGGAATTAAGGTTAGAATGAGTTATAAATCATTCTTTGAGTAAATGTTTAAAGAAATACAAAGTATTGAAGATGAAATGACTTATGTCATGAAACTAATATTTGGAAAATATTAGGGTGTTATAGGAAAAATTATTCCTATATTGTTTATGTGTTAGTAAGATACTAACATATAATTTAGAATGTACTTATGGTATTTTTAATACACTTGTAGACTGTGAACAAAATCAAGATCGAATTAGCAATCGAGGAAAGGAACGGGACCAAAGTGGAACTTAGTGAGGCTAATTGAAAATTGACAAAGTATAAAGTGTCAAGGTGAGTGCATTTTTATGCATGGATAATTATATCATGAATTTATAATTGACATGTTGAGGATTGTCAAAGGTAGAAGAATTACATGCATTGATCACAGGTAATTTAATTTTAATATGTTTATGTTATATTTAGGGTATGAACTGCCCAGTATTTAATTATATTACCATGGATGAATCGAATATGGAATTGGAAAGTATGCCCAAATAAGTAATTGAGGTATAGAGTATAGTTGGCATGCCATAGAGTCCAGCGGTTTAGCACTTCGGTGCGGTTTATTAACACTTAGGTGTGGTTCTTTAGCACTTATGTGTGGTCTCTTAGCACTTTGGTGCAGTTTATCAGCACTTCGGTGCAGTTTTGACTCGTGTACGCAAGTCGTCAAACTATGTTGGGCAATAATTTATTTGATAATAAATGGTTAATAAATTAGAGGGTAGATGAACTCTCGGATAATGGCAAGGATATTAATAGGATTTATGAATCCGGATTATATTATGTTAATATTTGATTAACATAAGGGAAATAAAGGAATAGTGATCAAACTGCATGTTTATTATATTATCGTTATAATTCAAGCATGTTGATTTATGTTAAATAGAATGCCTCACTAAGTATATGCTTAACGTGTGATGGTTTTCACGCGTAGGTAGTAATCCCGGACATGAGTAAGGAATATCAGCATCATCATCCTGAGGAAAAATAGTTATATCGGTAATTTACATCTTTGATGTATTTTGATTATCTCTAGTTGGTATGTATAAAATAGTAGTAGCTCACTTTAACTGATCTAGATATGGTTTATAATGTTAATATCTAGATAAATGGGTACTTTATAATGTGAATTATAGTAGTTTAAAGAACTTTCTAGTAATGGAAATCGGGTAAAATTTATAACTTTGACTTTTAGAGTAGTCAAGTCCATTTTTAATTTAGGCAGTTTTCTTAATTAAAATGTGTAGTTATAAACTGCAAAGTTGCTGCCTGAAAAGAAAAGCTATTTGAAGGGTTAAAAATTATAAATTTATTTTACGCAATAAATCGAAATTTTTGAAAATTGTTGTTTTTGATTAAATTGAGTAGCATAAAAATGTGGTTAATTATATGTGACACTCTATACTAGTATTGGATAATAAATACTAGTAAGGGTGTTACAACCTTTTCCAAAAGGATAGCCTCCTTGGCATTCTTCGGATCATTTTCCAAATAGTACTTCAAACGCTGGATGTTTACTTTGAAAATTTCTCCCGACTTTAGATTTTTAATATCCACAGCTCCATGAACATATGGCTTTATAACTTCAAATGGGCCTGACCATCTCGACCTGAGCTTGCCTGGAAATAATTTAAGCCTCAAGTTAAATAGTAGAACACGATGGCCTACTTCAAAGTGTCTTGGCATGATTCTAATTTCATGCTAGTGTTTTGTCCTCTCCTTGTAGAGTCTGGCATTCTCATAGGCTTGTGATCTTAACTCTTCCAGCTCGTTTAGGCCTAGTAATCTCTTTTCTCCAGCTGCTCTTCATGCTATATCAAGCGTTTTGATACCCCAATATGCACAATGTTCCATCTCTACCGAGAGATGGCATGATTTTCCAAACACGAGTCTAAATGGTGAAGTGCCCAAGGGAGTTTTAAATGATATCATGTAAGCCCACAAGGATTCATCTAGTCTTAAGGACCAGCCCTTCCTTGATGGATTCATAGTCTTTTCAATGATACTTTTGATTTCTTTGTTTGAAATCTTAGATTGCCCATTTATTTGAAGATGATATGCCGTGGCAATCCTTTGCTAAATTCCATATCTACACAAAGCTTTAGAAATTAGTTTGCATTTAAAATAGGTACTCTCATCATGAATAATCATTCTAGGGGCACCAAATAGAGTAAAAATATGTTTGTGCAAGAACTTGGCAACGGCCTTAGCATTATTTGTTGGCAATGCCACAGCCTCAACCCATTTGGATACGTAATCTATAGCTACAAGGATATACATATTACCAAACGATAGAGGAAATGTACCCATAAAGTCTATCCCTCATACATCAAATAAGTCCACATGCATAATGTTTTGGAGCTGCAGTTGGTGTCTGTCAGAGATGTTCCCTTTCCATTGGCATCGGTCACATGCCTTGTCATAGTTGTGAGCGTCTTTATATAGTGTGGGCCAAAAGAATCCGGACTGCAGCACCTTGGCAGCAGTCTTCATTCTGGAAAAAGTGACCTCTATAGGGAGTGACATGGCATAAATGCAAAATGTTGTACTGCTCATCCTCTAGCACACATCGCCTTATTACTTGGTCGGCATACTGTTTGAACAATATTGGCTCATCCCAATAGTAATGACTGACTTCTCGCAGAAAACGCTTTCTGGCATTATACGCCAAATCCAGTGGCAAAATATTGCTAACCAGGTAGTTGACTATGTCAGCATACCATGGCACAATTTGGACTACGAGCACAGATTCGTCTAGGAATTCATCTTTTATGGTAGTGGTCTTACCATTTTCATAATGATGTTCTAGACATGATAAGTTATCAGCCACTAAATTCTCACTGCCTTTTTTGTCTCCGATCTCAAGGTTAAATTCTTATAGTAGAAGTGTCTACCGGATCAATCTGGCTTGGCCTTCTTCTTTGCCAAGAGGTACTTTAATACCGAGTGATCTGTATACACAACAAATTTATTACCAACTAAATATGATCTAAATTTGTCAAAAGCAAATACAACATCTAGAAATTCTTTCTTTGTTGTGGTGTAATTGAGTTGTGCTTCGCTCAAAGTTCGGCTGATATAGTATATGGCATGAAAAACCTTACCATAACGTTGTCCCAATACTGCTTTGACGGCATAATCACTGGCATTGTACATGAGTTTAAATGGCTTACTCCAGTCTGGTGCCACGACTATAGGGACGTTGATCAGTCTCTCCTTAAGTTCTTGAAATGCTCTCAAACAAGCATCATCAAACGTAAAAGTGGCATTCTGTTCTAATAGCAAGCATAAAGGTTTAGAAATTTTAAAAAAATCTTTAATAAAACAGTAGTAAAACCCCGCATGACTTAAAAAACTTCTTATACCTTTTACACTTGAAGGAGGTGGCAACTGTTTAATTACCTCCACTTTTGCCTTGTCAACTTCAAAGCCTTTCTTGGTCACTTTATGACTGAAAACTATGCCTTCCTTCACCATGAAGTGGCACTTCTCCCAGTTCAAGACCAAGTTAGTCTATATGCATCTCTTCAAAGCAAGCTCTAGACTCTGTAAACACTCATCAAATATCTTGCCAAAAATCGAGAAGTCATCCATAAAGACCTCAAGGTTATGCTCAATCATGTCCGAAAAGATGGACATCATACAATGTTAAAACATTGCCGATGCATTACACAGTCCGAATGGCATCTTCCTAAATGCAAACGTCCCATATAGACATGTGAATGTGGTATTTTCCTAGTCCTCCAGAGCTATAGAAATTTGGTTATATCCCGAATAACCATCTAAAAATAATAAAAAGCTTTACCTGCCAATATGTCCAACATTTGATCAATAAAGGGCATCAGGAAGTGGTCCTTCTTGGTGGCATTGTTCAGCTTCCTATAGTCCATGTGCACTCCCTATCCGGTAATAGTTTTGAAAGGGATTAACTCATCCTTGTTGTTTTGAACCACGATCATGCCATCTTTCTTTGGCACGTATTGTACCTGGTTAACCCACGAGCTATCGGATATGGGATAGATAATCCCAACATCCAGCCACTTGATAATTTCTTTTTTCACGACTTTTTTCATGCTCGGGTTCAATCTTCTCTAGCCTTCAATCGTATTGCCATGATATTCTTACAGGATTATCTTGTGCATGCATATGGTTGGACTAATACCTTGGATGTCTGCAAAGGCTCAACCCAACGCTTGCTTGTGCTTACTTAAAATCTCCAGCAATCTTCCCTCCTGATCATTGGTTAGATCAGAAAAAATGATAACTGGCAAGGTCGAGTGGTTACCTAAATATGCATATTTAAGGTGATCTGGTAATGGTTTGAGCACCAATTCAGGTGGCTCCTCAATAGATGGTTTTGGTACCACCATCTTTCTGCCAACCAACTCCAATGGCTCTGGTTGTCCGACATAGCTTACTTTTTCAATGTCCTTGCTTGCTTCTCTCTCACTATCGGTCTCACTGCATCATCATCAGCTTCTTGGCACAGCCGTGCCACGTTCACCTTAAAAATGGACTCCATCCTACCATGTGCTTGGCATTCCTTCGATTCATCTACACATTTCAAAGATTGAAACACATTAAATGTAACATGCTGATCATTTATGCGCATTGTTAATTTTACTTTATGTACATCAATCAAAGCTATACCAGTGGCAAGAAAAGGTCTTTCCAATATAATTGGGACATTTCCATCAGCTTCATAATTTAAAATAATAAAGTCAGTTGGGAATATGAATTTATCTACCTTTACCAACACATCTTCAATCTTACCCTTAGGATATGCAAAGGATCAGTCTGCCAACTAAAGTGCCATGGTAGTAGGCCTTGATTTAACGCTAAGCTTCTTGAACACCGACGTCGAGATCAAGTTAATATTAGCTCCCAAGTCACACCGTCTCAAAATTACCCAATTTTCTTTTCTTGGATAAAACCTCTTTCATGAATTTAACGTAATTGGGCATCTGCTCGAGTGCTTCCAATAATGGAAGATTGATCTACAATTGCTTAAGCACTTCCAAGAAACGCTTAAATTGCTGATCGTGCTTATGCTTCTGCAACTTTTGTGTAAATGGTGGAGGTGGATAAACATATGCTGGTTCTGCTGGCTTTACCAATAATTTACTGGCATCAGACTGTTGTCTGGCATTGGTCTGCTCGTTGGCATCAGCCTGATGGGTGGCAATGCTCATGTCCGTTTCTTTGTTTTCTGGTTCTTTTGGTACATCTATTGGTCATTTCTCTTCTTTTTGGCAATAAACTGGCTATTTGACGGATGTCTCAGCCTCACATTGTTTACCACTTTGAAAAGTTACAACTTTGCATTGTTCATTATTTTTCTGTCGGGCATCTTCTGTATGGCTTGGCAAGGTTCCCTGGGTCTATTACTGAGTACGCTGACAATCTGCCCAGTCTAAACTTCCAAGTTTCGCATAAAAGCTGCCAAACTTTGGACAATTGCATCATTCCTTTCCATGTAGTCCGTCAAAGTCCCCTAGTTGTTCCTTTGTCCTCCATAAAAATTGTTTTGTGCTATTTGCGCATTCTAATTGAAACCTGGCTGGGCATTGTTTTAACGTTGGGTATTGTTTTAACGTTGGGCATTGTATTGGTTTTCTCCTTGATTTCCCCAAGCTAAATTCGGGTGCTGCCTCTATCCTATATTATAAGTATTTGAGTTAGAATTAAAATTACGATTTATACTACCAACATAATTTATCGACTTAGGGTTGGTAGGGCAATCATCCATATGGTGGCTCTCTCCACAAATGGTGCATAATGGATCTAGTGCTTTAACTTCTTGGGACTGATTGTTCTTTTGCAAAGTTCTCACCATGCTGGTGAGATTGAAAATCTCGGCATGGATGGATGTTAGTTCATCAACCTTTAATTTCCCACTAGTTTTGGTTCTGATCCCAAGTCTGGCAATAGGATATTCAAAATCATTAATTGAAATCCTCTCAAGGATGCCAATAGCCTATGTGTAGTTCTTGTCAAGCAATGAACAACAGTCATGGTTTGTGCATTTAATCCGTTGTAGAAGGTTTGTATTTGGGTCCAATTCGGGAATCCATGCATATGACACATTCTCAACAGATCTTTAAATCTTTCCCAAGCATCATATAAGGTTTTATCTTCAGCCTACCTGAATGTAATGATCTCACCCCGCAGCTTGGCAGTGAGTATTGGCGGCTGAAAACACGTCGGAAACTTCTGGCATAGGTCCCCCCATGAGGTGATAGAGCCAGGTGGCAAAGAATTGAGCCAAGTTTTTGCTCTATCTCTTAAGGAAAAAGTGAACAATTTCAGCTTCACGGTATCCCCTGATACTCCAGGATACTGAAATAGTTGACAAATCTCCATGAATTGCTTCAAGTGTTGCCTCGGGCCTCTAGTAAGTGCTCCATCAAATTGGCCTACATTCAAAAGCAATTGTATCATTACCGATTTGAGTTTAAAATTAGGTGTATTTACCTCGGAAACAATTAGTCCTGACATCAGATTGTTAATGTTTGGTGTCGAATGTTCTCTAATAGGTATTTATTCCTCCACAATAATAGCTAGGGCAACATGAGCTAATACACCATTTCCTCCATTTCCTTGTTGAGCCATCTCTCGAATCACTTTCTTTAACCTTCACAGGGTTCTTTCGATTTCTAGATCGTATAGCCAATCTTCCACCACAGGACAGTTTCTGGTCATACACCGATCAAAACAAAGAAATAAAATAAAGAACAAAAATATAAAAGAAGACAAGTAAAAATTTAAAAACAACAAACTCCATTGCAATCCTCGACAACGGCGCTAAAAACTTGTTGTGACTGTGTGAGTGCTTGGCAAAATGGTGGAAATGTATGAAAACAATGCCAAGGATAAGTCTTTTGCGTGCAAGTATACATGGTCTGCAAGTAATACAGTAATAAGCTGGATATCGATCCCACAGGGATTGGCCAAGAGTTTGATTGTTTCGCTTGTTTACTTGTCAGAGAAAAGTGTGTTTGAATTGAAGTTGGTTTTGAAAATAGTTTAAAAAAAGAAATTAAAGGAAAACAGCGTTGGCAAGAAGGGTTTTCAAATGAGTGATGAGCGTTGGCAAGGGATGACTGGTTTTCATGCTATTCATGTCATGCCAGCCTTTAATAAAGTTTGTCTTGGCATTGCTTGTCGAGCAGATTCAAGTTGGCATTGCCTCTCTCGATGGCCAAGCCCTAAATTAACCATGTAAAAACTCATATATATATATAGTGTATTTCTTTCATAAATCAATTTGAATAAGTTCCAATCTATACTTCTATGGGGTAGACTCACTCCCGAAGTAAGTTCATCTACTTGAACGTCTTCTGTCGAAGCATCTCGCCTTAGTACCTGGCAATAATCTTTGCCCCCTAAGTCTGTTAAGATATTAAGGTGCAATGGGCTATCAATGCCAGTAGTCTCTTGGCACAGAGTTTATAAAATCAAAGAACATGCTAGATAGGGAAAACAATGCCAAGGCATTTTAATTATTAAAGACAAAACATAAAACAACGTTCAACTCAAACATGTCTCACCAACTATTAAATTAGTTCATGGTGAAGATATCAAACCAAAAACCTTCATCTTTTTTAACAAACATCATCATTTAAAAGAAATAAAAATAAAATCGACAAAGAGAATGGGATAGAAGAGGATCTATTGATACAACACTTCTCGCTCCAAGCTTTCGGTCAAACTTGGTCGAACCACGTCTCCTTGGTGCAGCCGACTGTGATCAATGAAGCTCTCTCTAATCGTCCCCCTCTCAAGTGCTTGCTTGAGTTCTTTAAATAGGCGTGCAAGGATGACCTAAGATAAGCCTTGAATTTGAATTTAAATGCTCAAGGATAAGGAATGCGATCACCTTATCCATCGTTTGAATCCTAGGGATGACGTCATCAATGGTTCACCGTCCACTTGACCAGGCTCCAAATATCTCTTCTCTGCTAACCTGTGCTTCGGTAATTTTTGGTCATTCGCTTCCAACAGCTACTCGGCATCCTCCTTGGCATCATTCTCTTCCTGCGCTGATCTGCTCTACCATGCCTGCAATATTGCCAACAAGCAACCCTTCACACTGGCATAGTCCAATTCTAAACTCCTTATACAAATGCATATAATTAACAACTAAATGCAACTAAATATGCTCAAAGAAAAGCAAAGATACTGTAAAATATGCATGAAAATCAGTACTTTTGAGAGGTAACATGTACACATGGATTCTCATCTGATATGAAACTCGTTAAATGAAGCAGGAAAGCACGATATTCTTTAAGAGGCTTTACGCGCTTTAAGGTTTCTAAACCCTAGATTTTCCATCTATATAAGAAAGACTTGGGCCACAAACAAAAGGGAGCTTGATCTTAAGCTGCAGCCCTTAGTCTTTAGCTATCGGAGAACCGCCGAAGTTAAAGGTCTAGATGAGTCTCCACACAATGAAAGCCATCGAGGGAGTCTGGAGAAGTGCAGAACCTGCAACATAGTTAGAAAGCTTAGAGGAAAATGTCAAGGACACTTGATTGTTTCTTTTTCCTTGCTTGCTAAACTACCATGTTTCTTAATAATTTTACTACGGATGTTTTAGGCTCAGACATGAGCTAAATACTGTTGTTGGTTTTATTACTTTTAGGATATTATATTTTGATTATTTGTTTAATGCTATAGTCTTTTCTTTTATCTATTATGTTCATCTTTTTTCATACGTAGTTATTGAAGAGCTATCGAGAAAGGCTTTTACTATTGATCTGTGACTTAATATCGACAGAGTTCGATTAAACAAATGTGAATAGTGGGGCTAAACTGTTAACTTAGTCCTAATCTGGCTTAGATATAAGTTTAGGGTTTCAACGACTAATAAGGGGAGTTTGAAAAGATAATAAAGTTGTTAGGGTTCACGCAGATATGTATTACCTTAGCTTCATTGTTATCAACTTCTAGGCATCGAAAGAGTCAGAAGTCAATTAGAAAACTCTTAAGTATTGCCAACCACTATAGCATTCAAATAAGTAATCAACATAATTCCTAGGCAATAAACCCAACTTCCATAATCATTAGATATATGCTACAACATCTGCTTGTCTTAATCACTATTATCTTTACTTTTATTGCATTTAGTTTTGATAATCACCATCAAACCATTACTTGCCCACCAACTCTTAAGTACGATAATTTTGTATTTATTGAACCAATTCATGTGGGTTTGACAGTCTACTCTATCACTTTATTACTTGATCGACGAGTATACTTACTCTAAATTGCACACTTGTTTACCGCACGTCACTAGCTAAGCACAAAATTTCCCACACGAATAACAGTTCTTGTGTGTTTTGTTCCAGAGCGTATGAGTCGGTTGATCACTTGTTTTGTCAGTACGAGTTTGCTTGGAGAATTTGGCAAATGTGGTGTAGTGTTTGGAGTTTACGGTTTGTTTTTCTGGATAATCTTAAATCTCTCCTAGCTATTTAGGACTGTCAACCAATAAAATTTGCGGTCAAACATGCTTAGACCCTTGCTTTCTTTGGCATTACTTGGACAATTTGATTGTGTAAAAATGAGGTTATCTTTAGCAATAAAAGTTGCAACGCCGACCAAGTATTCGGTCTTGCTCTTTTGAGAATTGATTTTTGGTACAAAAGCAAATGGACATTTTCTTTTGTTTCTATTTCAGATTTTATTTTTCATCTAAATTTTTGCAGGATTAGTGAGGGATTTAATTCTAGAACTCCCAAAGGTTCTTGGGTGGCCCCTCTCTGGGTACTCTTAAGTTTAATGTCGATGCATCGGTCAAAGGGAGCTACAGCAAAGCAGGAATTGAGGGAATACTTAGAGATCACTTGGGTACGCATCTGATAAGATTTTCTAAGTTTATTGCAGTTTCTGATCCGATTGGTGCTGTACTGTCTACTAGTTTAGAAGCGTGTTGTATTTTTTCAAATTCGAAATGATGCAAGTCAAGTAAACTGATTATTGAGTTAGACAGTATTATGGCGGTGAACTGGATTGCTCAACCAATGCGCATTCCTGCAATTTTTTATGAGCAAGTTTCAAAGTGTAGGTTGATTTTTCATAAGTATCAATGGAGTATCACTTTCGCTTATAATTTAGCTCAATAGGGGTCAAAGAGCGGTGCTGATAGGGTGTGGTTTGCAGTGTAATGAGGAGGCTTGCAGTAAGTCTGTATGGGTGTTTTTTTTTCTTTCTAGTTTTGGGGATTTCATGTGTTGGTGTCCAATGTTGGTGTATTTCTGGACCATGTTTTGTATCATTGATCAACTCAGTGTTACCTAATTTGTGCTTCAGATCGATTCACGGAACATGTACGAGATTGCAATTCATTAGTTTTACCGTTTGCGGTTCGTTGAGTAGTCTTCTTTAGAACGTAATTTGGAATCATAATTCGTGATGATATTTTGTTTGGTTCGTTGATAAATTTTTAATAATTTATTTATATGTTTATCTTTTTTTTCAAAGCAATTTTTTTGGTAAATAACTCTTAGTTCTTGTTCACCGACTGTCGAGCTCTCTTCAATCCAAACCCTGCTTCTCTTCAATTCAATAATATGGTTATTTTAATAATAATAATAATAATAATAATAAAGTTGAAGTTGTTTTTAAATAAAGAGTTTATAATTAATTAAAGTAAAAAAATAGTTTAGATCGTTAAAGTATTTTTTTGGGCCCACAAAAGCTAATTAACAAAAAATAAATTAAAATAAAAGAGGCTTTTACGTGGGTTCTTATGCAATTCTTCTTCTTCAACTTAGGTAGGGCAAAGTCTTCATCTTCAACTTAGGCCGCTCCTCCGCCAGTAAAAGCGTTTTTTTGCGTTTGCGCCTTAATCCCACCCAAACGTACTTTTTAAACTAAGGCAAACGAGTTTTTTTGGTACACCAATTTTATTGTTCAGGACGTGTTTCTTATCGAATTGGAACGAAAACAAATTTGGAATTAGAACGAACTAATCCAAATGAGATTCATGGGGTGGTGGCAAATTAGATAACACTGGATCAACTGATGTAAACCTTCGTCTTGATTAATAAATTATGGATACTCTTTTTCACTTATTAAGATTAGAAGAAATTTTTAACGAGGTCATTTCTTTAAAAAAAAATCTCTGGTAGTAGTGTCCAGTGAGTTTAGAACCATTGTTAGACTGATAAACAAGGAAAGAAATTTAAATTTTAACAGAATATTTTTATTGAGCGAACTACGAGTGTAGCAAACAAATGAAACTGAATAGAAATCAGTTTCTTAGAACGTCATTTATTCCCCCTTTTGGACTCACTGTAAAGAAAAACCCCAATAACTGTTAAGGAGTAACCCAACATCCCCATAAATGAGACCGGGTTCTTGAATATGATAATTGAGACCACCACAGCAACCGCACCTTTGGCATTTCCCAGAACCTGCAAGATTTTAATTAAAGGACCTTCAGTTTTTTTATTAAGACATGTGGAGAGTTATTTGCATTCTTAAGATAAACGTCCGGATTTAAACTCATACAAAATGTGATAACATTTGACCACATATAAAACAATTATTGGAATGAAATCTCATATTCCGTACCTGGAGAGTCAAAGCACTTGTGTGTTTAGTGACCAAAAAGTTGGTCAGGTTGACAAAATATGCAAGCGAGGAATTGAAAAGCAGGTAATACACTATTCTCATGTCTTTTCTTGCAAGATCCACAGTTATGGCAATCACATTTCTCTCCATCATCACTGTGGCAGGAAGCAATATTGCCACTGCTATGGGTGCCATGTACATGAGCAAATTCATTGAGCTTAGCTTTTCCCTGGATTCACATGGAGTAGATTATTTGGTTTGGTTAATGTTGAAAGCAATATTCATAATCGAGTTTTGAAGGTTTTGCAGTACTCCAATTCAGCTTACTCTTCTGATGACAGCAAAATAGCCTGAAGCACCGACTTAGACGCTCTTGCAGCAGTTGCTGAAACACACATTATGAATCCGAAAAGGTGGAAACTTGGTTCAGCCTACAACAAACATACACCTAGAAATTACTAAACTCTAACCCATACAACTCAATTTCATCTGATTTCAAAACTACTCATCTAATCTAATTTGAACCTGAAATAACTAAATTAAAAAATGATAAACTCAAAATTAAATCAGTAGAGTTAGGAAATTGTTACCCCACTAGCAATGATGACTCCAGCAACCACAGGTATGAGGGTCGCGTATGTGACCCAACTCTCCATCTTCTTCATCATAAGATATGCGAAAACCGCCGTGAAAAAAGGTGTGGTGGCACCGATGGCTTGGTTAAAGGACACGGGAAGATACCGTAAGGAGGCATTTCCAAGAACAACCGAGAAGCAGAAAACCAAGCTCAACCCTGCGATCTTGACCAACTGTTTGATGGATCCGATGGTTTGCATGGGAACCACCTTGAGCCATGCTATGGCTACGTAGCTTAGCAAGGAGCAGGCAAGCATATGGCACATGGTCAAGAAAATGGGGTACTTGAACCCGCAGTTGCTGAGCAAGTACTTGTTTAAAAGAAGGATCCCAATGTTTGAACCGTACCATGAGATCACGATCCAAATCGTGGTCCATGGTAACGCACTCTTCATGCCTATGCTATGATTATCTCAATTCTCAAGGGAGGGGCTTTCTTTCTTTCTTTCTTTCTTTCTTCTTAAGCCTAGGGCTAGGGGTGGAAGCTAATAAGGGGCGAGCAGAAGAGGAGACGTCACGTAAGAAACAAAAGAATAATTCCAGGATTCAAGTGTCAATGCCATTTGCATGGGGAAAATGTACGTTTCGTGGTTTAATGATCATCAAATGTTTAGTTTTTGGGTTGCTATCCCATGAATATAAATCTAAATACCTGTTTTTTCATCTGTTGTAAACGTGATTCAATGTATGTGTCAACAAATTTCAGGTTTTGATGACCTGCTTTGGCTACAAAAATTGGTTTTAAAATCTAAACTAAAAATTGATTTTAATTTCGAGATCACTAAATAACCCATCTGATCGGCCTGAAATTATTTTCCTTAAAATCGTCTTCTGGGCCAGCTGGACTTTCAATTATTTTTTTATTTTAGTTGGGATCAGATTTATATCAAACCTACAACATCCTACACATAGCAAACTTGACCCGAGACCTGAGAACTGAACCAATTTACCCGAATCGAGATTTAAATCGACCCGAACATGCTGACCCGAATTTGATCTGAAACCCGAAATAAATCAAACCGAAACTGAAATTGAACCGAATTTCAGTTGAACCAAAAATGGACCCGAAACGATTTTCAACCGAACCGAATGGAAGCAAACCAATTTCACCCGAACCGAAAGTAATCCGAACCGAAGACAACCCAAAATGAAGAAAATATATTAAAATAAATAAATAAAGATGAGAATTGAACTGTCGCACAACTCACCAAAAGTCAAATATACATGCTATATAAAGTCATATATAGGGTGAAAAAACCTAACTCGGCCTGAAAACCCGACTAAAACCAATCAATTTCATATTAACCCAATATTGACCAGACCCAAAATCAGCTGACCCGAAAATAACTGACCTGAAATCAACCGAACCGAAAATCAACCGACCTGACGTCCTGAACCGATACCCGAACCGAAATCACCATAGACCAGAACTAAAACCAAATCAGACCCGAACCGGCTTGAACTGAACTTAAACCAAATGTAGTCAGACCCGAAATGACCCGAACTAAAACCGAATCGAATAACTCGTTTGCCACCTCTACACCATCCAACCCCGGAAAGTTTACCATAATAACTTTTCTTGAACAATTTCTATTTAGGGGAGGGGAAGGAAAATTTTGCTCCTAATGAATATTGAACCTACAACCTATAGGAGAGGAGAGTGTGTCAGAGCTTTATTTTTTATATTTTTAATTTTTATAATATTTTAAAATTTTTATTTAACATTTTAAAAACTAATATAATAAGAAATGTAATATTTTTAGTACGGTTGGATTGGCAATGAGAAAATTTTCTTTTCATGTCGGAATTGTAATTTTTTAAGTAGAATCTAGTTTGGAACAGAAGGCATAAAAACCGAGTTAGAAAAAAATTTAAAAATTTTGTAGAATGATTTTTCAGGAAATCACTTTCTCATATGTTCAAATAAAGCATGCAGATTTTTTTATTATTTCAATTATGTGGTTCTTGTGGAACCATACTCTGAGTGTTATACATATTTATCTGAAATCATTGACGGACGTACAAGGAGTTATACGGTCTGAGAGTTTGAATCGTACTCTAATACTACTTTTATAACACCACATACATAATCTAGATGTTATGATCAAATAATAAGTCACATCCATAACTGAAATGACTCTAAAAAATATTTTAAGAATTTAAACAACAAGCAAAGAAAAGTTTAATCTAAAACATGCAAATTACCAAGTCGATGTCATACACTCCACAAAGTCAAAATGTAATGAAAACAACTCATGCCAGAGTTCGAAAATTAAGTAAAAAGTAATCATGAAATACTTTTACATAGCGGATGACCTAGAGAGTTAAGTGTCACCTAGGGGTGATAATGAGCTTGACCAGTTCACAAGCTATTTGGGCTCGGGCTCGAGCTCGTGTTCGGCTCGAGACCTTAACAAGCTGACTCAAGCTTGGCTCGAAAAGCTCGTGAATAGGCTCGAGACATATATATATACACACACACACTTGTATGTTTCAGTATTGTTAACTTGTTATCATGGTTAAATACTTTAAATCTCCTTCTTCTTGTGGACTTGTATAATCTAGAAAATGTACTATTGTTACTTGTGGACTTCAAAAATAAATATTATTTTTTCTCAAACAGGTTTTCACATGTCATTTTTCAAAACTTCAATAAAAATATTTAGAAGTAATTTTAGGAAAACAACGAGCCAAGCTCGAGCCGAGCCGAGCTCAAACTATCCACTTCGAGCTCGAGCTCGACGAGCTTGAGCCGATCCCAGTAATACTATTTTTGAGCCTAGCCGAATCTATAATACCCCTTTTCGTATCCATACGACGAATACGAATCAGGAATGTCACAATTTTACTATCCTTAAATATTAATGATATTTAAAACAAAATTCAAGTTTTGATAATTTTGAACCCAAATCTTGAGTACTGGTACACCCTGTCCCAAAATGCACATTCTTACATTTTTATATTTCTAATTCATCCTAATTCAATTATCAAATGTCTTTAAATGTTATGTATAATTATAGGGAACAATTAACTATCATAAAGCATACATGCTCTCAATTATCTTAGCATGCAACTCATCACTTGAGGTTACTCTTAACTTTGATCTTTCCAGAAACGCCAATTATCATGAAACTAAAACAAACTTTAAAAGCCAATCACAACTCAAATAGGTTTAGCAAGTATACATGCCACTGTAATAATCTAACCTCAATTAGGATGTCATTACTGTGATTACCTGTTGGGCTTTCCAATATTAATACAATGCTCTTCTAACTTTCATATTGATTTACCTACGTGTGCACAATCAAACACACGCTAAGTACGAACTTAGTGAGGCAATAAAGGAAGTTAATAACAATAACTTAAACTTTATTCGACTTCATGGCTACGTTTATAAAACATTATATATATGCCAATGCATCAACTTTCACATTGCAATAGTAATGATTTACTACATGCTAATGTCATAAGACTTTCATGCTTGTCCATTTGTCATAATATGCCATATATGCATAAATGCATCTTGATCACTAGATATGTATTACCATCATGTTAATCATATATTAACATAATATAAATCGGATATAAATTTTCTTACCAATATACTTGCCATTTATTCCAAAAGCTCATAAGCTTGTTCACCTATTTATCTTTTATTAACCAATAAACCATAGCCCAAATATAAGCCTATGAGGACCCTGGGTACACGAGTCAAATATGCACCGAAGTGCTAATACACATAAGGTCGTGCCCACCATAATATACACAAGGTCGTGCCCACCATATGCACTAAGTGTCCTTTATATACACTATAGTGCTAAACCGAGTATGCAGCGTGCTGCTGGACTCTGTGGCAAGCCAACTATACCTTGTCCCTCAATGACATACTTGGGTATATATTCCATATTTATTTCATCCATGGCAATGTATATCGACATAATTTAACATTGGGCAGTTCATACCAGAAATAATATTCATATTATAACATCATATATAACTAGTGATCCATACATTTATATTCAACTTTTGACATATTTAAAATATGTCAATCATTTACTCCATGACATAAATATAATAAAAAAATTTTGGGTAGGCTCATCGCAAGCCATCCCAATGATGTATAAAACATCAATATGTCATGATATGTATGCAATTGCACTCACCTTGGCCACTTAACACAATGCCTCACTACGTCCTAGTTCGATCCTTTCTTTCATAGAACCTCGAACATTCTTTGATTCGAACTTGACTTCATTAATCATGTGAATAAAATAAAATATTTGTTAGATTCAAATCTAACAATACCTTAAACACACTACAAGAAATTTCTATTATTGTGACAAATTTAATTTTGACAAAATTATTTTTGTCATTATTAGTAGCTTTATTGTGACAATATAAATAAGCGTCACTTTAAATTAGAAAAACATATTCAATTGTGACAAAAACTAAAACCGTCGTAATATTTTGTCACAATTAGCAAACTAGTGCAACATATGGTGACAAAGTATGATTTGTTATCACAAATGTTCCCCTCCATTTTTTTGGAGCAAAAAAAGTCATATAGTGACAAGTTTTGTAACTGTATGTTCTAATAATTATTACAAAATAAGTTGTCACAAAAAATATAATGAGATTCTTAAGATTAAAAAATAAATAATGAGATTAAAATTATATATTTTAATTATAGTGACAAAATGTATAGTCGCAAATATTTTTCCTCTATTTTTTTGGTGCAAAAAAGTCAAATAGTGACAAGTTTTGTAACTATAAGTTATAATTATTGTAACAGAAAAAATTATCGCAACAAATAATGCGATTCAAGTTTTTTGTGACAAATTATGTTTGTAGTTATATATTTTAGTTATAGTGACAAAATATATTATCATAGATATTTTTCTCTATTTTTTGGTGCAAAAATAATTATATAATGATAAATTTTATAACTATAAAATGTCAATACAAATACATTAAAAATAAAAAAATAATTTTAAATGATATAAGCTATTTTGAGAATACCAACAATCAAATCCTTTTGTTTAAATAAGTTTTTATTGTAAGAAAGAAATTAAAAACTTTCGATTTATATAACATCTAAGAGAATATCAGATATTTTTTAGCTGCTAGTAGGATGCTGACCATGGTCGTCCCTGGGCTAGGGAAATAGGGGCGCCCGCCCAAGGCCCCCACCCTGCCTAGGGCCCCCACCCAAAAAAAATTAAAAGTATAGTTTTTTAGCTCTTACGGGTGGATGAAAAAAATACAGTGATGAACATATATATATATATATATAGCTGGATAAGTTTTGAGGGCCCCAATAACAAGTATTAAAAAAATTAAATCATAAGAGTATGCTCTTGTTAATAAATATTGGGGGAAAATCGGGCCCCTAATAATAAGTATTAAAATAATTTAATTTTTAAGAGTATGCTCGTAATAAAAAATATTAAAATTAATTTTTTAATACTTGTTATTAGGGACCTATTTTTTCACTATTTATTATTATGAGCATACTCTTAATTTTTTTTCAATACTTGTTATTATAGACGCACTCTTAAAATTTAGTTTTTTCAATACTTTATATTATAGACATGTATTTAAATAGGGTATGTAACCGCAACAGAGATCATTATATAGCGGTAGAGACACCATCCAAAACCACAATCCTTGCAACCATTATTTCCACAATAGTATATGTTATTAAAAATTTTCACAATTGCGATACCCGCAGTGATAGAAATAACATTTGTTATGTCTACAACCGTGATAAACGCAACATGACCGAATATACGATCGCAACCGCGATTTAAATCCCTAATTTAGGGCTCAATTTTTAGGTTCGGCTTAAGGCCACTAAAATCTTAGGAACGGCCCTGATGCTGACGATAGATCTACTGCGCTGTCCGTTGAACACTATCTGTCACTAACCGACACTTGAATTTAAAATGAAACTGATATGAATATTTAAAAATATCAACTCTAATTGAACTTACCACTTAAATAAAACAAACTAAATAAACGACAAATAAAATTAATATAATTATATAGATAAATTAAAATATCAATTTATTTTCATACATCAACTGTCAAGTTAAAAAAATATCAACTTATATATTTTTTTAAACTCTCACATTATCAATTTAAAAAAGTCCCCGATTATAATATTTATTTGAATATATATATATATATATATATATATATTTTTATACAATAAAAAAAATTCAAGTCCGATGCTGGGCTTTGTTTTTCCCCTTTCTTCAAATTCTCAAATATAGAGAAACAAACCAGAAACAGAGGACAAGATTAGGGCTCTTGTTTTTCCAAAAAAAATTGGTGCCTTTTGGAATTGGGTGTTAGGCATGTCGGTGAAGTTTAAGATCATTTGAGGGGCAGATTGGAAAATTCGACTAATGTTCACGGCGCAAAAAAGGTTTGGTCGTTGTCACTCGAGAAGAAAATTGACGGGTCCGGTTTGGATTCAAACTCCAATGAGTTTCTGTATTTTTTTGTTGAAAGATGGATTGTATTTCATTAGCCATAAATAACGTCATCAATTACAAAGTTAGCAATACAATCCAGAACTTCATACGAGAAAGTAAAAGGCTCAATACAATTTATGCCCCAATGTGCAAGTGAGTGAGCAACCCTATTTGCTTCTCGGCCTATATGTGTGACCTTATAGTTGTTGCGTTCGGCCAGTATGACATGCGCTTCGGTTAAGTATGCTGCTGTGATCGACCTATCGAGTGACGTAGCGTTCAGCTTGTTAACCACCGCCATAGAATCTCCTTCAATTAAGGCCTTTGGCCAATCATTTTCTACTGCCATTTTGAGTCCCAACAAGTAGGCGCAAGCTTCAGCAGTTTCAGCAGTGTGCACCCCTTGTAGCTTATGGGCTCTTGCATCAATGACTAGACCGTGCGAGTTTCGGGCCACTATTCCAATTGAGGCTGCCCCCGATTTGGCATGAATGCTGCATCCACATTTATCTTGATGGTACCCTCGAGTGGACAAGACCATCTTTTCGCTCGACTGCAAGGGACAGGATTACTTATGGGCTCTTGGGCTGCTTCGTAATCCGATGCTAAAACCTGCACGTAATCAACAACAGCTCGAATCGGGAGAATCTTGTTCTCGTGGATCAATTTGTTTCTCCGATTCCATAGGTTCCATAGGAGAATGATGAGAAGTGTGAACTTTTCCTTCTCAAGGTTCTTGAGTGCTTCCTCCAGCCAGGCCTTGCAACTCGAGAACTGACCATTTGGCAAGGATGTCGATAGCGAGCAAAGATCAAAGGCTTCTCTAAGGGTTGGGCATTCCCGAAAGGCATGAAGGCAAGATTCAATGTCATTGTTACACATTTTACATGTGCCTGGGTCCAGCCCAGCCGCTTTAAGTTTGTAGCCCAGAGGGAGGGCTTCATGACACAATCTCCACCCAAACAGTCGAATTTTGGGCAAGGTGGGAAGCTTTGCCATTGCCTTCCAGATTGTCGAGGAGTCTCTTACCTCATGTTTTTGTAGAAGGAGCCAATTGTAACCAGATCGAGTGGTATAAGTGTCGGATGAGTGGTGTCCCCAAACAATTAAATCACCAAAATGGGGTGCAATGGGGCACCGACTGATCACATCCGCATCTTCATCAAAGAAAACTTGATTAAGCTGGACAACATTCCAAGCAACAACATTATGCACCATAAACTCGCTACACCGAATCGGGTTAAGTTCGTTGTCCAAGTGACTTCCTTTCAGCGAGATAGGTTTGGTACTCCCCCATTTATCTTTAAAAATCCGGACCTGACTGTTAGTCCCAATCCTCCAATGGAAGCCTTCTTTAATTGCTTCTTTTGCCTTGAAGATGCTGCTCTACACAAATGAGGTTTTCCCCCCATGTTTTGCTTCAAGCACGTCCCCATTGGGGAAATATTTTGCCGAGAGCACTTTGAAACACAGTGACTCTTTGTTGCATAGCAATCTCCAAACTTGCTTGGCCAAAAGTGCGAGATTAAATGTCTTGAGATCTCGGAATCCTGTCCCCCAAATCCTTTCGGTATACACAGGTTTTGCCACGCCACATGAGACCATCCCCTCTCTTTATTCTTCCCAGACCACCAAAATTTTCTAGTAGTGGACACCATCGGATCAATGATGCAATCCGGGAGGAGAAAGCACGACATTGCATAAGCAGGGATGACATGTGCCACTGATTTGATGAATATCTCTCGACCAGCAAAGGAGAGTAAGTTCTTGGTCCAATTGCACATCATCTTGTCCACTTTTTCATCTAAGTACCCGAAAGTTTCCACTTTGCTTTTACCCACGATTAAGGGGAGACCAAGGTATTGCCCCAAAACTTCATCTTCCCTCATGCTCAAAACAACCTTGATTTCCAATTTGCTTTGGTCATTCATGCCATTGCTGAAATAGATAGAGGATTTCTCCACATTGATCTTTTGCCCTGAAGAAGATTCATAAACCGCCAGTACATGCTTAAGTCTCATAGCTTCCTTCTTCGAGTTTTTGATAAATAAAAGGCAGTCATCGGCATACAAGAGATGGTTGACCCTTGGTCCATTTTGGCTTGCACGGAGACCTCTAATACGCCCCTCTGATTGTTCCTTTAGTAGCAAAGACGAGAACCCCTGTGTGCAAAAAAGGAAATGGTACGGGGATAGGGGATCCCCTTGCCTTAATCCTCTAGAAGGCCTGAAAGGATCTGAAATGGCACCGTTAATCTTGAAACAGTAAGAAACAGTAGAAACACAAGTCATAACTGTGTCAATCCATTTAGAGGCAAAACCCATTTTGGACATAACATCCGCAATAAAATGCCATTCAACTCTATCATAGGCTTTTTCCATATCCAGTTTAATCGCTGCCCCTTTATTAGGTCCATTTTTTGCACTCTTTAAGTAGTGAAAAAGTTCATGAGCCACAATAACATTATCCAAAATAAGTCTGCCTGAAACAAAGGCACTTTGGTTCTCAGCAATACAATAGTGCATAATATGTTTGAGTCTAATCACAAGAACTTTAGAGCAAGTTTTGTATACCACATTACAAAGACTAATTGGTCTAAAGTGTTTCATGAGGGTCGGGTTACCCAGTTTCGAGATAAGCACAATAACAGTTTGGTTTACCTCACCCATGTTAACTCTACCCAAAAGGAGATAAAGACACAAATTAATAAATTCAACATTAAGGATGGACCAGAATTTGCGAAAGAAAGTTGCGGGTAAGCCGTCCATACCTGGGGCTTTGTTTGGGTGAATTTGAAAAAAAAGCTTTTTTGACTTCCTCTACCGTGAATCCCGCACAAAGCTTGTCGTTCATCTCCGGTGTTATGCAAGGCTCAATGGCTTGAAAGATCATGTTAGAGGTTGAGCCATTGTCGGATTGGAAGAGATTGGAAAAGAACTCTTTAGCCACCACGAAAATGTTATCCACTTCTTCAATCCACTCCCCAGCATTATTCTCGATGCCCTTAAATAAGTTCTTCTTTCTTCGATTGCTAGCCCGAGCATGGAAGAATCTTGTATTTCGATCCCCTTCTTTATTTAAGCCATTTTAGTCGAGACCTTTGCTTCCAGCACACCTCCTCTTTTTCAAGAATTGATTTCAGCTCCTTTTTTGAATTCCTAAGGTCCTCTAATCTTGCCTCATTAGTGCTTAGCTCAAGAAGGTGCTCAATAGATTTTTTGAGTTGGTTCTTGCGTCGCACTTCAACTGTTCTTCTATGCGATTGCCATTCATGGAGGCTTTTGCCTATCTTTTTCAGCTTCCCCAAGGTGTCTCCCCCGGGGTTGGTCCATGCGTTGTTAACAATGTTCAAGCAATCATCCTCGTCAGCCCAGCACGCATCGAACCTAAAATAGTCCCCCTTCTTTCCTTCTATTTTTTGTTTGCCCTCAGTATCGAGGAAAAGAAAGCAATGATCCGAGTCCTTTGTATATTCTGATGTGATCTCACATTGTCCAAACAGATGAAGCCACGGAATAGAAGCCACATACCGATCAATTCTTTGTTTGACATGGTTGTCCAAATTGTCCCCATAGTGCCAAGTGAACCATCCTCGAGTCAGTTTAATATGCCAAAGGCCATTTCTCTCAAGAGCATCTCTAAAGGCATCTATTTCCACTCTCAGTTTCCTTCTCCCCACAACTTTCTCATTCATGCAAAGGATGTCGTTAAGATCACCCCCTATAAGCCATGGTAATTGGGATTCCCCTTTTAGTTTGTCTAGCAATTCCCAATCTACATGCTTCCTTGTGTGATCATATGTGCCATACATACCCGTGAACCGAGTTTTAAACGTCCCAAGTGCAAATTCAACATCAATGTGAGATTTTGAAAAGGATAGGAGGCTAACATCTAGATCTTCCTTCCAAAACAGAAGCAATCCACTACATCCATCACTTTTCTCAACATCAATACAACCAACCATGTTTAATCTTCTGCGAATACCATCTACTTTATTCTTGAAGAGTCTAGTTTCACTAATAAAGACTAAATCGAGATCATTCAAGGTCACGAACCTTGACAAGGCTTGAACTGTCTCAGGGTTTCCCAAGCCCCGGCAGTTCCAACATAGGGTCTTCATTGCTCCCGGCGGGGCTGTGAACCAGCCTCCACCGATATAGGTGCCTTGAGAGGGGACACCACCTCTAGTCCATGTTCAACTTCATCCAAGGGTGGGCAAGTCATCGACATAGCTTTCTTAGCTGTCTTCGAGCTACTGCCTTCCAGCTTCCATTTTAAAGACCGCTTTGCACTTTTGGGTTTAGGTTCCATTGTGGTGAGGTGTTTGGATCGGTCCGGGGACTACTCCGAGCTATTTTCCTTGGACTCGTTTGCACCATCGGCTTCCCCCTTCCCTTTTTCCTTAACCTCCATTCTATTCTCGTTTTCCCCACATCCTTCAATAGCAGCTTTGTCCCTGTCTTTCCCTTCTGATGTTGAGTCTTCGCTATTAGTTACAAATACAATTCCCGGTCGAGATTTTTTGCGGCCAGTGTTGTTTGACTTGGGGGATTCCACTCGGAGCCAGTCACCAAATTGGAACTTGTTGTTGCTTCCAGCAGGGAAATCCGGGCAGAGATGATATTCATGGCTAATAATGCCACAAAAGAAACAAAACTTTGGGAGCCTCTCATACTTAGCCAAGCAAATTCGGGGTTGGCCCATTTTTATGTTCTTACCCAATACCGTACATTTCTTGAGTGGTTTGCTACAATCAAGTTCAACTCTAATCCGTAGGTACTCACCGGTGCATCCTTCCTCATCCCGTAAATCCGTCGCCAAGCATTTTCTAAATTTATTGCCCACAGCTTCCCCAACCTTACTATTCATGAAGCCCAAAGGAACATCATAGATACGAATCCATATCGGGAGAGGGTTGAAATCATACTCCCTTGGGCTAAGAAACCTATCAAATTGTTTGATAGCAAGGAACTCCCCATCGAAAGTCCAAGGACATCTCCCGAGTACAAAGTCCTTGTCCTCAGCCCTCTTGAATTTGAACAAGAACATATTTTGTCTGAGTGAAGTGGCTTCCTCCAACGGGTGTTCCTTCCAGACCGAGAAGTACACTCTAATAAGCTTCAGAAAATCCACAATCCGTGGTGAGACAAGATTCCCTATGAGCCATTTCTCCTCACCTTCAATTGGTTCCAATCCCAAGTTATCTATTTCATCCGTGACACTCAGCTCTTCCTTGGTGAATTGGAGCCCTTCTAGTTGTTTAACCAGCTCTAGAGGCATATCTTCCATGGCCACTAAGAGTGTTTGATGCTCAAGCAACGAGAAAGAGAGAGGTTTGACCAGGGTAAGGCTGTGGATCAATAACAAGTCCCCAAGGAAAGAGGCAGCCACATAAATTTTCTTTCTCCCTTTGTCCGGCCTCCAATCAATGGGGGACAAATAAAGTTTTACATTAAATGCCGAGCAGCCTTTCACTCTGTTGAAAATACAAAGAAAATCCCAACGAGGTAGATCTGCCAGCAGCAGGCAAAGGTGGCCAGAGAAACAGTTTCCAAATCCAGCAAAGACAGCTCTGGCCCAGTAGGCTAGGCCTGACCGCGCCGCAGGAGAACAGTGTCCAGCACCCGCAGAGTCGACACTAGCCCCGCTGCCTAATCCTGATCGGGCTGCATAAAGGTTGTGCCCTAAAACGGGCGATCTGGGTGACCCATTGGGGCACGCTACACTGACATCCCATCCTACCATCTGAACCATGCTTGACTTTAGGTGGGAAAGTAATTATTTGGAGGGACCAAATCTGCACGAGCTTATCTTCCTCCTTGGTTCATCAGATAAAACAAACCAGCCCTCAAATAATTCTATTACCACCCTACCGTCAAATTCCAGCCACCATATACCATCAAGAAGCCCATATCTCGGATACCCATCCTTACTCTTCACACCCACTGGAAGCCAGTGATCGCAAGCTTTAAGTTCCAATATACTATATTTTTCAGCTGCCATCATCAAAGCTTTGATTATTATCCCAGGACCATTAGAGTTAAACCTTGCCCCACTGTCTTGGCCTGACCGAGCCGCAGAGGAACAGTATCCCACACTCGAAAAGACCGCACCAGCCCCAGGGGCAGTCCCTGGCAGTGCTGCATAGTCCCTAAGTATCTTAAAAATGGAAATAAACAATAACTTGTGTACGGTAAAGCTGCTCAAGACAAGAGATGTGTGCGACAGCCCTGACAAAGGGCGGGAAAGCTTAAGCCGATGGTCAATTTCCCGCCACAGGATCATCTTCTTCGTGGACTCATCGGGGAAGAAATCTCGGTCACTGGAAAAAATTTCTCAGATTTTAAACTACTCACTAGCCGATATTCGAGTAGCCTACCCTTCCAAAAGGCCCCCCTTGGATCTAATTTCTTACGGCAAAAAAGAAAACTCAAATCGGGGAAATTAAGATCCAACATGAAAATTTCTCCAGCAGCCACCACCGCGGCGATGGTTCTTCCGGCCACCGTGCTGGGACAAAGGGACGGGACCGCTGACACCCAATGGCCTTCCTCGAGCACCAGGGGTGCTGAGGGCCGCCCCCTCGGTGTGGGGGTCGGGGGGGTCGCGGATCACTACCCCCTAAAGAGCTAAAAAAACATGCCCGGACTGCTCCCAGTGAACATTGAGTTGTCTGAAATGGGGACACTTTCCATCTGCGCCACCCTGGTGTCCGATCTACGCCCTGCTCACAGACCCTTGGGTGCGGGATGACCAGGCCAAACCACCACGAGTTTGTGCCACGCCTGGGCACTATGTCGAACTCCTCGCCGACGTACACCACCTCGCCATCGTCCAGACCAGACCCGCCATCGGGCCTGTATAAACCCCCATCGGGACCCCCTATAGGGCAAATAAAACATACTGGAACTGCTCCCAGAAAACATTGCCGAGACTGAAAATGAGACACTCCGACCACCTCATCGGGACACCTTGAAAACCAGCCAAGAAAACCACACCATGATCCGAACACTTTCCCAATCTCTTGCCATTCTTCCAAGGCCCTCCCTCGGACATGAACCTACAAAAAGGAGAAGAAATGAGTACTTACCAAACACCGGAGACAACCTCCAAAGCCATGTGCTTCGTTCCAACCCTGACGGTGGAGGTGACAAGGAAAATCACAGCCACCATGGGGTGGCCGCGGTTCACTACCCCCTATAGAGCTAACGAAACACCATGGATCTGCTACCAGTAAACATTGCCGTGACTGAAATTGGGACATATCCGTCCTACCCCAACTTTCTAGAGAGAAGGGAGAGGATTTTCTCTCTCTAACCTCAATACTCACTTTCGCACCCCTGTCGCTCCAATGAGTTTCTGTAGGGAAAAGGGAAAGGAGCGACTTTTGCTGAGCCCTCTAGTCCAAATTGTAAATACGTTGGATCAGAAAGGATTACACGAGAAAGTGTTAAGACTCCAAAATAAGGTTATTTGCTACAATATATATCTAAATTTATTGTTTTTAGTCTCTTTAAATCTGTTTTATTGTTATGAAAATAAATATTTTTAATTTGCCATGTTATCGGGTACTTTAAATTTGTTCATATTGTTATAAATATATATTTTATAAGTTTAGGTGAGAAATTGATATGATTAAAAAAATACAATAAAAATTTATAAAATATATATTCATCCTATCAAACCCACAATTATACATACATATATGAAAATTAATCTCCATTTCCCCACTTCTTGGCATAGGGCTTAACAATCCAAACCCTAAAATTATTTACGAGTGTTCTCTCTTCAAGCTTGTTTAGTGGCGGATAGTTTTGACAATGAAAAATAGTGGGTAGCGCCGCTTCCCTTCCCTGTAACAAACATGATAAATTTCCTCTCAATTAGATTATTACTTTATAATTTATGACAGAAATTTTTAAATTATTCAGTTTTAAAATATTTTAATTTTACTTTTTTTATTGTTATGTTTTAGTGGTAATATACATGAGCTAGGATTGATGAATTTTACTATTGTCATTTATTTTCTCATCTTCTTGTTTTTCTTTGGGATTGTTAGGGCTTCCAATTATGGCTTTCGATAGACACTGTTAAGATTGCTAAACAGGATAAAGAACACTAGCATTTTCTCAACAAGGTAAAAACTTCAATATCACTTTTATAGTTATATTTATGTTTTCCTACATATTTAATTGTGTGTATAAATGTATGATAAGTGGACTTGTCGTTAAGAACACAATAATTGAACTTCTAATTTTGGCTTTTTAATGTTTAAATGATGTATTATTAGAGGGTTCTTGGTTAGTAACTCAAAATTGAATTGATGAAGTTGGCAATAAAAATAATAATCATAAAATCAATTTTAGAGATTTGTTGAATTATTTAAGTTTATGGATCTTAGAATAATCATTTTTTTAAATTAAGTTTATATGCTTGTAGTGAAGTGAATTACTTGGTTGATGTTGTTACAAATGTATGAACTAAAAGGAGTTCAATGTTTGTACTTTTTTGTGACAGAAGATGAACATTGATCTGAGTTACTTTGTTTTTTGTTCATGAATCACCGAAGCTTTAGCATTCAACCGTAAGATCAGGGATGAACCTAGGGGTGCTGGAGCATCCGCACCCCTATAACTTATATATTTTTTTTGTATTTTCTATTGATAATCTAATTCTGTATCCTCTAAACTCTTGTAATTTTACACCCCCTACATTTCTAATATAGCTTCCCGATAGTTTGCACCCCCTTACATGAAATCTTGGTTCCGTCCCTGCGTAAGATGTCTTTACATCTTGTATCATTCTGCGAACTTTAACCTCCTCTAAGAAGGTTGGTTTATATGGTCTGCTACAATTTTAATTTTTTCTTATGTTTAACATTAGATCTGTTGTTTCTTTGCTATTTATGAATTTATTTTTGCTTATGTTTCTTTTTAACATTGTTTTTATTTTGTTTATAAATAAACAAAGAGCTTTCTTCTCAAACGGGTAACCTTGCTAATATCTTGTGATCGACAATTTTTAATGCATTTAATAGCTTTTATTTCATTTGTGTTATTTTGTTGCTCATAATATTTTTTTTCTTTTTATTTAACTTTTTTTGGTATAGAGGATCGAGATGATGGCCGGCGATAATGGTAACCGAGAGAAGTAGTAGATCAGAGAAAAGAGGCTTCAGAACAACATTTGTAGTACGATTTTTTACAATTTAGAGAGAATTGAATTGTGACAGAATGTACTATTTATAATAAAAATAAATATTTTATTTTAAAGATATTCGGTCCTTATAAGTAACATTTAGTGATGAAATAAAGGTAGTGGGAAATTAAGTTTTGTTGCAATATGTATTTTTGTCAAGAAAATCTTTTCCGTTCGATGTTAAAATTTAAGTTAATTGTGACAAAATTTTCTTTTTGTGATGAAATAAATATTTTATTTTAACAAATATTTTTTCTCTGTAAGTTACATTTCCTGTCGAAATAGTAGTGAGAAATTAATTTTTGTTGCAATATGTATTTTTGTCACAAAACTCTTTATATTTGATTTTAAAATACAAGTTATTTGTGACAAAACGTACCATTCGTGATGAAATAGTTAATTTATTGTGATAAATATTTTGTCCTGATAAGTTAATTATAGTAACAAAATTTTATTGTTACGATAAATAGTATAAAATAGTAACGAACACAATTTTGTCACAATATACTTTGCATGACGGGGTTGTTCTAACAAACATGGTAACAAACAAAATTTGTCAAAATAAATATTTCGTGACAAATTTAGTACTTTCAGTGACAAATAATTTTGTTACAATATTATAAATTTCTTGTAGTGACATGTTGTCTAATATAATCATTCGAATATAAAATTTCCAAATATTTTCCTTTCTTCCTTGTACTGTTCAAAAACTCATTATGGTCCTTAGTGACCAATTTGAACTTCCAATAATTCTTCCAAGCTTGCTAACTAACATTTAAATACAAAATGTTTCAATTTTCATAATTCGAGTATTCCATTCGATTTTCATTCACTTAAAGGTTTAGGGACTAAAATGAAAATCTTTTCCATTTCAATGGCATTTTCAATATATTTATCACCAATAGAATTTTTTTACCTAATAACATTCATCATAAATTCTTCACTTACAACTTTTGTACATTCTAGTTCCTAAATCCCTGATTTTGCCGAAATGCCATTTTGGTCCCTAAACTCGAATTCATTTTGATTCGAATGTAATTTTCAGAATTTAACCACATTTCTAACACACAAATACCCTTATTTCCAGATTGTTACACGCTGGTCCTTACATTTTCTCACATTGCCAAATTGGTTACCAAATACAATCCAAGGATTCAAGCTTCCTAACTTTGCAATTAAGCCTCCAATCACTGTTAATTCATCAAACTCATCATTATACTCAAAAATCAGAACTGATCCTTTTCAATTTCCAGCATGCCGAATTGGTTCTTACAATTTAACAAATTGCTAAAATGGTCCATAATCAAGATAACACCAATTTTAGCATTCCAACTTCAATTTCATGCTTAGCAAAACCTTATATAATCAATAACAACTTATTAAATACAAAACAACACAAGTCCCTAATATTAATCAATCAAACCAAATAGGTCCATAAAGATTTCCAAATTGCCGATTTAGTCACTAGTTGAAATAACTAGATTTTCAACCTCCAAACTTCAAATTCAAGCTTCAATTATCATCAAATCTATAAATACTCTTAAAAATTCAGATTTAAAAACCAGCCCCTAACCTTTAAATGCTGCAATAAATAGTCCCTTAACTTTAGACATCAATCCAATTTAGTCCCAAGCATGGAAACAACATAAAATCAAACATAGTTTCTTAAATCTTCAAAATTCCCAAAATTC
The DNA here is from genome assembly GCA_019671005.1 of Hibiscus mutabilis. Taxonomy (NCBI): domain Eukaryota; kingdom Viridiplantae; phylum Streptophyta; class Magnoliopsida; order Malvales; family Malvaceae; genus Hibiscus; species Hibiscus mutabilis. The sequence goes on along the minus strand of CM033739.1, from coordinate 27,450,133 downwards.
ACATAACCCTAATTTCTTCCTCATATCAAATATCATCAACCAAGCAAGTATTCTATGAATTATTTACATCAAAAGATAGAGCTCGAAGAGTAGAACAACTTTGTAATTCGAAAGATTACCTAAAAACGAGATTCGGGGCTTAAATTGAGCTTGGAATTTTTTTTTCTTCTTTCCTCTAGCTCCCACGGTACATGGTTGTTCATATTTTAACTATTATTTTACACTTGTAACTATTAAATGAATTTTAAATTCATTTAAATAATGAAATTACCAATTTAGCCTTTAAATCCAATGGCTAATTTAATCTCATCTAAAATCAAGGGCCAAGATTAAATCCATATATATTTTATCTTCCAAAAATTTCCTAAACATTTCAAAAATATTTCAAAATTGCTATGCTGGCCAAATTACCAATTTGCCCTCCAACTAGTCTTTATTTACTAGTTTGTTTCAAAATTGCCATTCCATTATATTCTAACTAAATTAGTTCTTTCTCAACTGGCCACTATTCCATAAATATCATTTTATGATGTTCCATGACTTATGGAACAGCCTCTGAAATTTCAATTCAATTCGATTTCCTGATATTCACTAAATACTTCTACAACGATTTTACCTTTACCGAGCTATTGGATCTATTCCGAAAATTCTATATTTCCATATTCAGAAAATAAATACTATTATCTCATAAAACTCCCTTTCTTAAGGACTTAGACTGAATTTTCCTAACCCAGTCTATTATTTTGATAATTATCGAAAATCCTTATCGAGTAAAATTTCTCTTAGAAATCCTTTATCCGAAATCCATGCGAATATTCTCTACTCTTAATGAGTCCAAAATATCAACTAGAAACATTTTATGGGACCTTCCTAAAGGTCACTCTTCCTAGTGTTTCCCTGGTCTGAGCACGCTTAATAATAGGGTTCGATCAAAATTTGATACCTTATACTGCATTTTCATTCCCGGGACCTATATCAGATTTTTACTCACTGACCCAATTTATCCATCTACAGGATAAAATTAGTTATTGAGAAAATCCTTTATTATAGATTTAAACTTTTCCTTTCTTTATGATTTAGCAACCAACTTTATAAAAATTGTCATTTTGGTCACTAAACTTTAACCTTTAATTCCTATTCCAATTTTATCGGATTTCAACCAAATTTTGCATGTACCCTAATATGCTTATCACCCTTCAAAATATCCTGGATATTCGATTCGATCTGATTATCTGAATATTTTTCTAAACTTTATCGCTTTACAGCCATCAATACAAACTCCGTACGAAAAATTTGAATAACATGGAAACGTCATTCTTGGGGGTAAACTATTCATTTACGGGGTTAAAATACACAACTTTTGAAAATTACACTTTGGATGGAGTTTCTTGCATCATAATTAGGGCAATTTGATTATTTACGGGTATGAATGCAAGTTTAATAAATTGAGTTGATTTGCTTCTAAATTGCTTTCTACAAACAGAAAGCGAGCCTGTTGTGACAGCTCATAGAGGGCTAGAGGTCAGGTACAAAAAAGTACTGACTGCCCTATGTATTTCAAAATTCCATGAAGCAGTAAATTATGCCAAATGCAATGCAAAGGGTTCAAAATGAGAATATCTAAACAGGGGTCACAGCTGTAAAGAGGAATAGTGAATCATTATTTATTTCACCACTTCTAAAAAGTGGTGAGGATTCTCGGCAAAGATATCAAACTGAATTTATTACATAGTTCCACTAAGAGATCTGGACAAGGAAAATTAAGAACTCTCTGACATTTATAATTAATGTTGGAGATTCAAGAAAACCACAAAACCAATCATGTGAGTGTTGTGATAATTGGCATGCATGAGCATGCAGAGTTTTTATTGGAATTTGTTACCAATGTGAAAATTATTTAACTTATGCTATGGATACCGAGCATCAAGGGTAAGCTGGGAGAGTATTCCTATTGTTTGTGAGCTTTAAATGGGTTGCCCAAGAGGAGCTGTCAGGCATGATGCTTAATCGAGAGGCTAAGTTTAGGATTGGATTTAATCCAATATTGGACCTATATCGATTGCACTCTACAGAATGGCACTTACTAGATTGAGAAAGCTAAAGACTTAGTTGCAAGAGTCATTAGATTGAGGTTTTATACGACCCAATATATCACCATAGGAAGCTTTAGTGATGTTAGTCAAAGAAGCAGTAATATCCTCTAAGATTAAATTACGATTATATTATTACCAGTAGAATAAGATTTGATAGTAGCACTAGTATTAGTGTAGTATGAATCTAGTAAGGATTCTACCTTATTCAATAATACGTCCCAAATAGGTTGGGATGTGTATTGATGTAATAAGGCTAATGTAGTAGTTGATGTATTTAGCCAAAAGTCATTCTTTGGCTTATAAGCATTAAATGCCCAATTACCTTTGGAAGAAAATAGTATATTGATTACATAGCTTCAGCTCAAATCTACTTTGACAAATTGGATCAAAGATTTACAGATGAAAGATAAGATAAGTTTGTAAAGAATTCAGTAAGGTGAAAAGGGAAAATTAAAGATTTTGATGTTAAGTCTAAAGGATGTTCATATTATCAAGGGGTAATTTATATTCCCGATGATAATGAGTTAGAAAAAGAACTAAAAGGTGATTGAATCTGATTTATTTCAGGATACAAAAAATAAAGTAGGAATGGTTCGAAGCAATCTAGAATTGCTTTAGAATGATGGATATTATATGCTGATCTTGAAAGAAAAGAGATTTAATATGAAGTTATGGATAAAGTATTCCGTAAAAGTTTTATCTTGGAAGAAGGTGTTATGGTTTGGACACAAAGGGAAGCTGAGTCCGAGATTTATTGGGCCATATAAGATTGTGAAAAGAGCTGGTACAGTGGCTTATTAGCTAGCCTTACCTCCGAAAATGGACAAGATTCACAATATGTTTCATGTATCAATGCTCAAGAAGTATCAATCAGATCCTTTACATATCATTACCCCGAAAGGAATAGAGATTCAACCAGATTTGATTTATGAGGAAGAATCAGTAAAGGTACTAGCACATGGAGTCAAAGAACTAAGAAATAAGATGATCTCGCTTGTTAAAGTTCTTTGGCAAAATCATGAAGTCGAAAAAGAGACTTGGGAAAGAGAAAAAGATATGAGAAAGCAGTTTCCTCACCTTTTTGAATAAGGTACGTGTTAAAAATTCGAGGAAAAAATTCTTGAGGGGGGAGAATTGTAATATCCCAATTTTTGGCTAGTGACCAAAATGTAAATTTTGAAAGTTTTGTGGCTAAAGTATAAACTTTGAAAAAGTTTAGGGACCAAAGTGTAATTTTCGAAAGTTGTGTATTTTAACCCCGTAAATGAATAGTTTACCCCTAAGAATGATGTTTCCAAGTTATTCGGATTTTTTGTATGGAGTTTGTATTAATGGCTATAAAGTGATAAAGTTCAGAAAAATATTCGAATAATCGGATTGAATCAAATATCCAGGATATTTTGAAGGATGATAAGCAGATTAGGGTACATGCAAAATTTGGTTGAAATCCGATAAAATTGGAATGCGAATTGAAAGTTAAAGTTTAGTGACCAAAATGACAATTTTTTAAAAGTTGGTTGCTAAATCATAAAGAAAGGAAAAGTTTAAATCTATAATAAAGGATTTGCTCAATAACTAATTTTATCCTGTATATGGATAAATTCGGTTAGTGAGTAAAAACCTAATATAGGTCCCGGGAATGAAAATGCAGTATAAGGTATCAAATTTTGATCGAACCCTACTATTAAGCTTGCTCAGACCAGGGAAACACTAGGAAGAGTGACCTTCATGAAGGTCCCATAAAAGTGTTTATGGTCGATATTTTGGACTCATTAAGAGTAGAGAATATTCGTATGGATTTCGGATAAAGGATTTCTAAGAGAAATTTTACTCGATGAGGATTTTCGATAATTATCAAAATAATAGACTGAGTTAGGAAAATTTAGTCTAAGTCCTTAAGAAAGGAGGTTTTTATGAGATAATACTATTTATTTTCCAAATATGGAAATATAGAATTTTCGGAATAGATCCAATAGCTCGGTAAAGGTAAAATCGTAGTAGAAGTATTTAGTGAATATCGGGAAATTGAATTGAATTGAAATTTCAGAGGCTATTCCATAAGCCATGGAACATCATAAAATGATACTTATGGAATAGTGGTCAGTTGAGAAAGAACTAATTTAGTTAGATTATAATGGAATGACAATTTTGAAACAAACTAGTAAATAAAGACTAGTTGGAGGGCAAATTGGTCATTTGGCAAGCATGGCAATTTTGAAATATTTTTGAAATGTTGAGGACGTTTTTGAAAAATGAAACATATATGGATTTAATCTTGGCCCTTCATTTTAGATGAGATTAAATTAGCCATTGGATTTAAAGACTAAATTGGTAATTTCACTATTTTACTGAATTTAAAATTCATTTAATAGTTACAAGTGAAAAATAATAGTTAAAAGATGAACAAATGTTCATCTTTTTCCAGCCATGTACCTTGGGAGCTAGAGGAAAGAAGAAAAAAAATTTCCAAGCTCGATTTAAGCCCCGAATCACAGTTTTTAGGTAATCTTTCGAACTACAAAGTTTTTCTACTCTTCGAGTTCTATCCTTTGATGTAAATAACTCATAGAATACTTTCTTGTTTGATGAGATTTGATATGAGGAATAAATTAGGGTTATGTGAATTTTGAAGATTTAAGAAACTATGTTTGATTTTATGTTGTTTCTATGCTTGGGACTAAATTGGATTTATGTCTAAAGTTAAGGGACTATTTCTTCCAGCATTTAAAGGTTAGGGGATGGTTTTTAAATCTTAATTTTAAGAGTATTTATAGATGTGATGATAATTGAAGCTTGAATTTGATGTTTGTAGGTTGAAAATCTAGTTATTTCAACTAGTGACTAAATCAGCAATTTGGAAATGTTTATGGACCTATTCGGTTTGATTGATTAATATTAGGGACTGATGTTGCTTTGTATTTAATAAGTTGTTATTGATTATATAAGTTTTTTCTAAGCATGAAATTGAAGTTGGAGTGCTAAAATTGGTATTATCATGATTAGAGACCATTTTAGCAATTTGTTAAATTGTAAGAACCAATTCGGCATGCTGGAAATTGAAAAGGATCATTTTTTATTTTTGAGTATAATGATGAGCTTGATGAATTAACAGTGATTGGAGACTTAATTGCAAAATTAGGAAGCTTGAATCCTTGGATTGTATTTGGTGACCAATTCGGCATTGTGAGAAAATGTTAGGACCAGCGTGTAACAATATGGAAATTAGGGTATTTGTGTGTTAGAAATGTGGTTAAATGCTGAAAATTACATTCAAATCAAAATGAATTTGAGTTTAGGTACCAAAATGGTATTTCGGCAAAATCAGGGATTTAGGAACTAGAATGTACAAAAGTTGTAAGTGAAGAATTTATGATGAATGTTATTAGGTAAAAAAAATCTCTTGGTGATAAATATATTGAAAATGCCATTGAAATGGAAAAGATTTTCATTTTAGTCCCTAAACCTTTAAGTGAATGAAAATCGAATGGAATACTTGAATTATGGAATTTGAAACATTTTGTATTTAAATGTTAGTTAGCAAGCTCGGAAGAATTATTGGAAGTTCAAAGTGGTCACTAAGGACCATAATGAGTTTTTGAACAGTACAAGGAAGAAAGGAAAATATTTAGAAATTTTATATTCGAATGATTATGTTAGACAACATGTTTAAGGTATTGTTAGATTTGAATCTAACAAATATTTTATTTTATTCATATGATTAATGAAGTTAAGTCCGAATCAAAGAATGTTTGAGGTTTTATGAAAGAAATGATCAAACTAGGACGTAGTGAGGCATTGTGTTAAGTGGTCAAGGTTAGTGCAATTGCATACATATCATGACATGTTGATGTTTTATACATCATTGGGATGGCTTGCGATGAGCATACCCAGATTTTATTTTCATTATATTTATGTCATGGAGTAAATGATTGACATATTTTAAATATGTCAAAAGTTGAATATAAATGCATGGATCACTAGTTATATATGATGTTATATTATGAATGTTATTTCGGGTATGAACTACCCAATGTTAAACTATGTTGATATACATTGCCATGGATGAAATAAATATGGAATATATGTCCAAGTATGTCATTGAGGGATAGGGTATAGTTGGCATGCCATAGAGTCCAACAACACGCTGCATACTCGGTTTAGCACTATAGTGTATATAAAGGACACTTAGTGCATATGATGGGCACGACCTTATGTGCATTAGCACTTTGGTGCATATTTGACTCGTGTACCCAGGGTCCTTATAGGCTTATATTTGGGATATGGTTTGTTGTTTAATAAAAGATAAATAGGTGAACAAGCTTATAAGCTTTTGGAATAAATGGCAAGTATATTGGTAAGAAAGTTTATATCCGATTTATATTATGTTAATATATGATTAACATGATTGTAGTACATATCTAGTGATCATGATGCATTTATGCATATATGGCATATTATGACAAATGGACAAGCATGAAAGTCTTATGACATTAGCATGTAGTAAATCATTACTAATGCAATGTAAAAGTTAAAGCATTGGCATATATATCATGTTTTATAAATGTAGCCATGAAGTCGAATAAAGTTTAAATTATTGTTATTAACTTCTTTTATTGCCTCACTAAGTTAGCGTGTGTTTGTGTAACACCTTCAACCCGAATGTCACATTTGGGCCTCAAGCCCAAGCCATTACCATAAAATTTTGACCTAGTTTAGCCCAATCCGCAAATCCATTATGAAAATCCATTTAATTACAACCCAATAAAAGATAATAAATATTTGAAAACATGTACAGTGGAACTCCCTTTTAAAATTGCATTATAAACCTTTGACTCGATTGTTTGAAAATCCAATTACAAATTACATATTACAAAATACAATAGGCTCTTACGAATACATAGCCCAATGACCTAAATACTGCACTTTGATGAAATGATGCACTGGAATCATTCCTTGATGGTGCTCCTCCAAGAATAAGCCAAACCTACTAACCTGCGAACGGAAACAACGATTCTGAACGCTGAGCTAACAATGCTCAGTGGATACACCGCCACTCAACCATCCTTCATGCAAATCATAAATAAAGCAATGCAACATGAATGATATCATGGCAAGATAACAATAGCGCTACCATAACCGCCTAAACACATAGCATTATGAATGTATGATTACGCACACAGCTCATACAAGTGCCTCATACGACTACCTAGCATCACACAGATAAAACCAAAAACATTAAGTGAGGTCCGTGTCCACAAAGCATCGGAATCCTACACTTGAGTGACGCCCGTGTCCACATAGCATCGGGATCCTACACTACGAGTAAGGCTCGCATCCACATAGCATCGGGATCCTTTACTCAAGGGGATGAGGCCCGCATCCACATAGCATCGAGATCCTACATCTATGCTCAGGATCTCTCATCAAGTATCTTCGAATGAGGCCCGCGTCCACATAGCATCGGGATCCAACATTCGGAAAGTCTTCAAGGTGTTGCAACACACTTTAGGGTATCCAAATCCCAACAACAAGGGATGACTCGACTATCTAGGTGTCCCATCAGCACACAGCAAGGACCCTAGTAACCACACAGCTCTAAACCTTGACACAAGGGTCTTACCGCACACAGCTCTAACACCTTTACCATAGCCTTATGGTTCTTATATGTTATTATATCATCCCGTTGAACTATCTATTCATTAGCATGTTTATAAAGTACACATTAGCCACTCTCATTAATTTATTTCATTATTCAATAAGACTCAACCTTATAGGCGTCCCTTTTTCGCACACAATAAGGGCCTAGATTACCACACAGCAGCAACGATCCACCTATGATCTCTATGGGTTCCATCACATACAGTTTACCCAATATTTACCACGTTATTAGCCCATTATTATCATCCGGGGTTAAAATCTCCATTTCTCAATTTTAATGTTCATTTTACACCTTAACGGACCCTTATGGCCTTTTGCCTCGAATTATAGAACCTCTGAACATAAACTCAACTTTCTTGGGCAGAACGCCTAGTGAGTATCGATATTCAAAGGTGAGTATCGGTACTGCCCTCTCGGTATCGATACTCCTCTATGAGTACCGATACACTAAACAGGTTCGAAAGAAATAGACTCCGAGTCGTACCGATACGCTACGTACCATACCGGTACTCATCATCGGTACTAGGATCACCCCATACCGGTACTCTCACATAGGCTTACCGGTACGCTAAGCCTCTCCTAGGCAAGCAACAGTGCGTATCGATACTCCCTAAAGAATATCGATACCCCTACTAGATTCGAAGAGATTAAACCTAAGGACGTACCGATACGCTACATACCGTACCGGTACCCATATGGTACTTGGATCGCCCTATACCGATCTGTGCCCGTACCGGTACTCCCTCATACGCATACCAGTACTCAAAGCCTTTTCCAGGCAATGTAATAGTGCGTACCAATACGCCCTCTTGCGTACCGGTACACGAAGACATTACTGGAATTCTTACCTTGTAAGGGGTACTGATACAAGGGGAGGCGTACCAGTACTCCCCTCACAATTCATCCCCCATTTACACTAATGTGTACCGATACCCTAGCCCCAGTATCGGTACGCGAGCCCGATTTCTGAACTCTAGGTGCAGGTTTTACCTAGAAACCCTATTTAACCCCCATAGTTAAACCCCAAACATCTCCTGCAAATTATTGTGGTAGCATTAAGTGGATTTTTACTGATTTTAGGCCATTACAACAACACTACCAAGATTCACCATTAACAACCACCCATGCCAAAATCAAGCCAAACACATCAATACATGCATCAAAGCCTAATTTTATGATTTCCAAGAAACTATGGGAGTTAGTAGTGTACTAACCTCGAATTAGAGCTGAGGAAGAAGCCTTCAAAGACCATTCTCGTTCATCCACACTAACCCCACCAAAACCTCAATCTCCACCATAACTAGCCATCATTGTCTTGATTGGTAGATCTCTCAAAGCTGAACAAGCTTCCCTTCTTGCCCCAAACGAGATTCTTACTCAAACTCACAAAGATTTGACCTTTAACATGAAGAAGTTTGGGTGAAAGATAGGAATGTGAGAGAGAGGGAACATGGGAACCAAGATGATCCCACTCCCTCTATTTTATGCAGAAATAAAGTCCTACGTCAGCTCTCTTACCTTCAATTATGCTTTTACCCATTTGCCCTTCTTATTTTCACCTTATCCCATCAACAACCCAACAACACAAGCCCAAAAGCTTTTCTCCAAGCCCAACAAGGCTCTCAAGGCCCAATATCTTAGCCCAAACGTGAAGCCTATGCCTCAGGTTAACCCGACCCTTGAGTTTCGAAACCCAGGTCGTTACAACTCTCCCCTCCTTAAAGAAAATTTTGTCCTCGAAATTTAGATGGATGTAAGAGAGATGTAACCAAAACAGACCTAATCACCTCACCATTCAAACATGATCACCTCGATTAGGGAGAGTCCCCCCCCAATCTACCTTAAACAGAACCATAGCAATAAACCACACGCTCTCAACACTTCTCTTGAGATTTCCCACGACTTTTTTTTAGCAGCTAACGACACTTACGACGATCCGCTAAGCATGGTAACACCACCAACCTCGAGCCACGCTGTTCAAACATCAACTTAAAGAACTTACCTTCAAGGGAGTCTACCTCGGTTAACCAACCCTTCTACCATTATCCGTTAGCCAAAACTAAGCTTGAACTTTATCTACATCTAAAACACTGCACCACATCCACAAAACATTGTTAGGAACGTATCACGCCTAACAACCATATCCTGGTCAAAACACTAAAGGATAATCAGAGCCCTAACAATCGGTTATTAACATCCATCTACCTTGCACTAACAGCTCCTTTCTCCAGACTTGACCCACCAAGTCAGGACTTAAAACTTTGCTTTATCCAAACTTGCTTTCAACAGGATCGAAACTACTTACGATTCAACAACTTGGTTCAGAGAGATGGCCACCGCCACATACGGACTCGCACAAGCAATACAAAACTAACCATTCTATTTGCGAAGGTATAAACACCTTTTTCTAACCCTTGACTCATTCCAAACAATCAGACGCGAAGAGCCATCTGACTGTCCTTAAAGATCTCCAACTAGCTCGTCTAAAAACATTTCTTTTCACCGCAATCATTCGGTTACCTGCAATACAGCTATTGATCCACTTTTCTGTTGCGCTACTCTGATAACTTCCACCCTGATTGTCTTAACTGATACTAACTTTGGTCGAACTCAATTGGGAAATCCTCTAACTCCCCAAGATCTAGATCAATAGGTGTACAAGCCGAACAACTATCATCGTGATTCGCCTTTAAGACCTCAACCATTTTCATCACAACCTTCATTTACCCTTTCCTACAGCACCTTACTCCGACAAACAACACGCGAAGCTCTCACCTTCTATGGCCACAGCAAAGTTGCCAAACTCTGGCGAAATCGGCAACGGTCTCCTACCGTTACACTACGGTCCAACACATCCAAAACCACCATACAAGATATTCTCACGCATACGTGATCTAGACGAAGCGCTTGGCAACAACACCCAATCGGTCGCTTGCACAAGTGTGACTCCAACAAAGAGTTCGTTAAGTACCATACCACAGGGCGATGGACACTAACACGAACTCAACCTTACCTTTATCACCGGTCTAAACCACAATCATCCGGTAAGATTGCTCGTTCACCAAGGGTACCTCTATACCCTCAAAACACCCACAACCCTAAGACTAGATACTCTCAACCCTTGCGTCTACAATGCAAGCTAAGAACATCTTGCAACATACATAATCTTCCTCGAGCTAGCAATACAGAGCACAACATCCACTCTAGAGAGGTTAAGATTCTTCTCATCTAACACTAACAGCTAGATTCTAACAGTCTAAAACTTCTCGACTTTTCTCTCACATCATACGGCACTCAAGCACTCTCAACAACTGTCTACGATAAAACTTTATCTAGAAAAGGATGTAATTCTATTTACCCTCTAAAGAAACAACAAACCCAAGATTTACCAAGTTGCACCTCACAAGAACCGATCTATTACACAACCGAAGAGCTAAACGGCTAACACAACAGCTGGAACCAACACAAAACTTAATTACCTGACATATCCTCGGTTGCAACGCTGTCAACTCTAATTTGTACAGCAGACTGCCTAGAAACACCTATCGCGCCAAACCTAGCAGTGGATCTCACAGGACCTCTACCCCGATGAACTGGCTGGGTTCTAGCTCCGCCGCCTCTAGCAAAACTTTGATCATGCCGGGAAACAGCTAACCTCTGAAACTGAACTGATGTATCCTTGTCCACAACTGAGCAGTCCCTTGCCATATGTCTTGGTGCTCGACACTGCTAGCAACCCTCCGACGCAAAATCATACTCCAAGGTGATGTCGGCCATAATGCTCGCGTGCCGATGGAAGCAATGCTCTAACAGAACCATCAATACTCTCTTCTGAAGTAGGAATCAAAGAGCCTCTACGAACCCTCGATCTAGATCCCAAACCAACTCTCGGTGGCTAATTCAAAGCAACTCTCTTCGAACTCTTCGAAGCATAAACCCCTTATGCAGATAGGGAAAAGAATCAACGATATCCTAGGTCTCCACATCATGACCTCTAGAATCTTCGAACCGATTAGATGTTGAACTCTGAAGTCGCTCAAGTGCCTTCGCACTATTGGCTAACTCAGAGAATGTCCCAAGAGGACTCGCTGTCACCTGCCACTGAAGGTCAACATTCAAGCCTTGTTTGAACCTCTTGCACCTCAACTCTTCCATGGCAACAAACTCTGGGGCATAACGGCTCAACACAAAAACTCTTGCTCATAAGTAAACACCGTTAGATCTCCCTAAACCGGATGCAGAAACTGGTCCTCATCCATGCGTACCTTACTAATGTATCTCTTTTGAAACTCATCCATGAAGATATCCCATGTCAGGAGCGCATGCTGTAGAACCGACTCTACGGTCTCTTACCATTCGTATGCATTACCTTTAAGAAAAAAATGATACAGTTAGGATTCCCTTAAGACTATTCCATCTCATCCTCAAACCCCTTTGAGAGTTTCTTAACCATCAATTTGACTGATCAGTTTATCCTTTCTTAGCCCATTTTTCTATACTTAGATTCGTAATAATAATGCTCCTCCCTCTAAAGGAACATGGCTCCCTTTATGACTCTCCTTGGTCAATCTCGCGCCGTCGACCCAACTAGTTTAAACTGCATTCAGAAGATGGTAGTTGTCTTTCTCATTACTCTGGGTTTGGTTCCCCCAAAACCTCGAAGCTTTCAACACTACTTTTGTCATCTCAAGCTGGCTCATGACCGGTCAACTATCGGTGGCCAAGATCATATCAACTCATTTAGGGGACAACTCCGTTATACCTCTCAACCATGTATTCTCAAGCATTACTCAAGCATCGCCTCGCGCAAGACCCACGATGTCCCTCAAACCACTACTATACACAACCGCAACAAGCATGCCTTGCTCGAGATCCCAGGGCATTTAGCCTACTAAGATTATACTTGAAACCTCACAACCATCATGTACTTCTCTACATAAGATGAAAACGCACATCCGTCAGGCGTGCTACATCCCCATCACATGGTACCCACCATTAAGGTTCACTTACTACGGATGACGATGGCCTCCGATCGCCACTCTACCACTGGTCAATCAAAAGCAAGCCCTCTTATCCATTCCATAAGGGTCGTCTACCAACACGCAGAGATACACCACAGGAGATTCTCACCATTAACTCAAGACTTCAAGGTAACTTACAACACATAACCATGATTACTTCTCAAACGATGGGAGGAGGGCACACCCATAGCTCCTCCATTCCTTCATAAGCCCAAGCCTACGTCTGAGATAACTCCGATCTCAAAACCATCCCCAAAGGAATCAGCCATCATCACAGCCCTCACGACCATGATTAAATGTATCTTAATGTCGCAACCAACGACACACGTGAACACATGACACACCATCCAGATTCCAGTCTTGAAAGAGTACAACTTAGACACACGGGCTCGTATTCGCTAGACACCTATTCCCGACTCCTAACCACCCTGGGGTTTTTCTAGAACCGGTTAAACTTAGGCTCTGATACCACTAAATGTAACACCCTCAACCCGTATGTCATATTTGGACCTCAAGCCCAAACCATTACCATAAAATTTTGACCTAGTTTAGCCCAATCCACAAATCCATTATGAAAATCCATTTAATTACAACCTAATAAAACATAATAAATATTTTAAAACATGTACAGTAGAGCTCCCTTTTAAAATTACATTATAAACCTTTGACTCGATTGTTTGAAAATCCAATTACAAATTACAAAATACAATAGGCTCCTACGAATATATAGCCCAATGACCTAAATACTGTACTCTGATGAAACATACGCTGGAATCCTTCCTTGATGGTGCTCCTCCAAGAGCAAGCCAAACCTACTAACCTGCGAATGGAAACAACGATTCTGAATGCTGAGATAACAAAGCTCAGTGGATACACCACCACTCAACCATGCTTCATGCAAATCATAAATAAAGCAATGCAAAATGAATGATATCATGGCAAGATAACAATGACGCTACCATAACCGCATAAATACATAGCATTATGAATGTATGATTATGCACATAGCTCATACAAGTACCTCATACGACTACCTAGCATCACACAGATAACACCAATAACATTAAGTGAGGTTTGCGTCCACAAAGCATCAGAAGCCTACACTTGAGTGAGGCCCGCGTCCATATAGCATCGGGATCCTACATCCATGCTCAGGATCTCTCATCAAGCATCTTCGATTGTGGCCCGCGTCCACATAGCATCGGGATCCAACATTCGGGAAGTCTTCAAGGTGTTGCAACACACTTTAGGGTATCCAAATCCCAACAACAAGGGATGACTCGACTATCTAGGTGTCCCATCAGCACACATCAAGGACCCTAGTAACCACACAACTCTAAACCTTGACACAAGGGTCTTACCGTACACATCTCTAACACCTTTACCATAGCCTTATGGTTCTTATCTATTATTATATCATCCCGTTGAACTATCTATTCATTAGTATGTTTATAAAGTACACATTAGCAACTCTCATTAATTTATTTCATTATTCAATAAGACTCAACCTTATAGGCATCCATTTTTCGTACACAACAAGGGCCTAGATTACTACACAACAACAACGATCCACCTATGATCTCTATGGGTTCCATCATATACAGTTTACCCGATATTTTCCACGTTATTAGTATTATTCTCATCCGGGGTTAAAATCTACATTTCTCAGTTTTAATGTTCATTTTACACCTTAACGGACCCCTATGGCCCTTTGCCTCGAATTATAGAACCCCTGAACATAAACTCATCTTTCTTGGGCAGAACGCCCAACGAGTATCGATACTCCAAGGTGAGTATCGGTAATGCCCTCTGGGTATCGATACTCTCCTATGTGTACTAATACACTAAATAGGTTCGAAAGAAATAGACTCTACGTTGTACCGTACCAGTACTCATCATCAGTACTAGGATCGCCCCGTACCGATCCACCCCGTACTGATACTCTCACATACGCATACCAGTACGCTAAGCCTCTCACAGGCAAGCAACAGCGCGTACCGATACTCCCCAATGAGTATCGATACCCCTACTAGATTATAAGAGATTAAACCCAAGGTCGTACCGATACGCTACGTTTCGTACCAGTACCCATTCGGTACTTGAATCGCCTTGTACCGATTTGTGCCCGTACTAGTACTCCCCCATACGCGTACCAGTACGCAAAGCCTTTCCAGGCAATATAACAGTGCGTACCGATACGCCCTTTTACGTACCGGTACACGAAGGCGTTACTGGAATTCTTACCTTGTAAGGGGTACCGATACACGGGGAGGTGTACCGGTACTCTCCTCATAATTCATCCCACATTTACACTAACGCGTACCGATACCCTAGCCCCAGTATTGGTACGCGAGCCTGATTTCTGAACTCTCGGTGCGGGTTTCACCTAGAAACCCTATTTAACCCCCATAGTTAAACCCTAAACCTCTCCTACAAATTATTATGATAGCATTAAGTAGATTTTTACTGAATTTAGGCCATTACAACAACACTACCAAGATTCACCATTAACAACCACCCAAGCCAAAATCAAGCCAAACACATCAATACATGCATCAAAGCCTAATTTTATGATTTCTAGGAAATATGGGATTAGTAGTGTACTAACCTCGAATTAGAGCTGAGAAAGAAGCCTTCAAAGACCATTCACGTTCATCCACACTAACCCCACCAAAACCTCAATCTCCACCATAACTAGCCATCCTTACCTTGATTGGTAGATCTCTCAAAGCTGAACAAGCTTCCCTTCTTACCCCAAACGAGATTCTTACTCAAACTCTCAAAGATTTGACCTTTAACATGAAGAAGTTTGGGTGAAAGATAGGAATGTGAGAGAGGGGGAACATGGGGACCAAGATGATCTCACTCCCTCCATTTTCTACAGAAATAAAGTCCCACATCAGCTCTATTGCCTTCAATTATGCTTTTACCCATTTGCCCTTCTTATTTTCGCCTTAGCCCATCAACAACCCAACAACACAAGCCCAAAAGCTTTTCTTCAAGCCCAACAAGGCTCTCAAGGCCCAATATCTCGGCCCAAACACAAAGCTTATGCCTCGGGTTAACTCGACCCTTGAGTTCTGAAACCTGGGTCGTTACAGTTTGATTGTGCATAGGTAGGTAAATCAACATGAGAGTGAGCAGAGCATTGCATCAATATTGGAAAGCTCAACGGGTAATCACAGTAATGACATCCTAATTGAGGTTAGATTATTACAGTGGCGTGTATACTTGCTAAACCTATTTGAGCTGTGATTGGCTTTTAATGTTCATTTTGGTTTCATGATAATTGATGTTTCTGGAAAGATTCAAAGTTAAGAGTAACCTCAAGTGATGAGTTGCATGCTAAGATAATTGAGAGCATGTATGCTTTATGATAGTTAATTGTTTCCTATAATCATACATAACATTTGAAGACATTTTGGAATTGAATTAGGATGAATTAGAAATATAAAAATACAAGAATGTGCATTTTGGGACCGGGTGTACCAGCACTCAAGATTTAAGTTCAAAATTATCAAAACTTGAATTTTGTTTAAATATCATTAATATTTAAGGATAGTAAAATTGTGACATTTCTGATTCGTATTCGTTGTATGGATACGAAAAGGGGTATCACAGAATCTGCCTAGATTCAGGCTCAGCTCAGCTCGTTATCACCCCTAGTGTCACCTATAAAGTCCAACAAAATTAAAAAAAGCAAGTACATTTATATATACTATTTATAACAAAGAAATCAAAACAAAATAGAAAATCGCAAATATCATGTTCATAATATTTTAGCATAACGAGCATTTAGTTTATCATAATTTAGGTGCCATGCATGAGCATGATGCGGATGCGGATGCGGATTAGTAAGACCTATCCACCCAATATTCTCTATTCACCTAATAGAGTAGGTTCCCCAAAACCATGCACCATCCTATACACAACAAAGCGCAGATTTAACTTTATAAAGGAATAATAGTCAACAGAGCATGGATTAATCAACCGAAATGGAAGAACCTCCAGACAGAGCGTGAGTTTACCAAAAATAGTTAATGTTTAAAAAAATTACCAAAATTTCAAGTTTACTTTGTAACCCTATAAATAGTTAATGTGATTTAAGGTTTTAGGCATGCAAATTAAGAGAGAATTGTTTTTTCATTTTAAATGTCTTTTAAGTGTGAGCCACATAAATGTAAATCTCTTATAATATTTCAACATTGTAGTGAATTTCTCATCTCCTATTTGTTGTTTTCCCACAAAAGATTTTCCACATAAAATCTTAATGTATTATTTGTTTGTCGTTATCTTTCTCGTATATCCATAACAAAATAGATCCTCATCACTAAGTCGCAGAGCAGTAAGCCCTTCCAACCACCTTATCCACAACTTTTAGCACCAATGAATAATATATTAGTTGATAACAAATTTAGGAGATTGTAGTCTCATTACACATTGGAGGTGATGGTGGTTGTGTAGAGAACCTTGGGTCAGAGGTAGGGCCCTCCTATGTAGGTGATGCTTAAAATATAATATGCGCAATTAGAGCAAGTATACATATTGCTCAATTAATAAAGTGATAAGTATCAAGTGTCAAACCCACAAAGATTGGAGGGATAAACTCAAAGCAATTACACAAGAGAATAGAAGTAATGATTATGGTGGTGAAAACTATAAACTAATGTTGTAGCAAATAAAAATAAAGGGAAGTAATTATAGAATAACAAATATATGTTGTAGCAAAGAATTCTAATATGGATGAGTAGATGGGTTTATTGCTAGTACAATGCTAACTATCATTCGAATGCTATAGCAACAAGAACAACACTTATCTACTCGACATGATTTTCATAATAACTCCTAAACTGTCTTGCTAGAAGTTGATAAAAGAATGCTATGGTGATACATGTCTACGTTAACCCTAACAATCTTATTATATATTTAAGTTCCCCTTATTAATTGTTGAAACCTTAAAATTATGTCTAACCCTAAAATTATATATTTAGATAAGCAATGAATGCTATACCCTTGAATAGCAATTAAACAAAGTATCTTAAGCAATAAATCCAACTAAAAAGTATTTATCTCAAGTCTGAACAAATAACATCCATCAAAATAAAATAATAAGTCATGGCAGTCAATAAAGAAATAGAGAAAGAGAATCAAAGCGTCTTAAAATCTCTTCTTTTGCCTTTGATCTGATTCTGTAGTGCTCCAAACTCCTCAAGCCTCTTTCGATTGCTCTTCGTCGCTTGGAGACTCCTATTGACCTTCAACGATGGTGGTTCTTCGATGTAGAAGACAAGGGATGTTCCTTCGAATAAATCTTGTTTTAATTGTTACCCTTGATGTCTTTATATATAGGTGGCTCTCCTATGGTTTTAAAAACCTAAAATAACATGTAATCCTTTAATGGGGATCTTGCTTTTCGCATTATTAATTGCTCAATAAAGGAGATGGGAACCACGCGTTTCTTGGTGTCAAAGGATCCAAGATTTGTCTCCAGCCTCGCAACATTGTGGCATCCAGTTCATCACGAGAAAATGCTGCTCCAATGCTCCAGCACTCCACTCTTTCTCCCACTTCATTTTTTTCCTGCACAAGCACCACTAAAAATACACTATGTTCCTCATTAATAGCATCAATATATATAAAAACGTTAAGCGCAAGCATAAACTCCAAAAATATGAACACCTGCAATATTTCAAGTAAAATGGCATAAAATATAGGTTTTCTACAGAGTTTTCACGCTCCCAAACTTAAGCTATTACTTGTCCTCAAGTAACGACATGAAAAACTAAAAAGAAACTATGGCATCAACAGTTCAAAAATAACTACAACATTTATTCAATCCTTAGAAAAATCAAATATATACGTGCAATATATCAAATCTCAAAAGATTCGTTCCTAGGATCAATCCCACTACAGGTGAATATGTGTATTGTGTTGCATCCTGTCAATACTTGGTAACATTAGAAAATTTCTAGTTTGCCCTAGCATTTTCTTTCTTTTTAGCACTTGTTTGACTCCTTTAATTTTTTTTATTTTATTAAGTTGTATCATGGGGGATTCAACTTATCCCAACTACCCTTCAAGACCTAAAAATAAAGCGGGGAAAATACCCCGTCCCCGAGCCCATCGAGCAGAGTCATCCGTGAAGACTTTCATTCACTAAAATGCTAATGCTATAGTTCCTACTAGGGAAAGTTAAATAGAGTAAACATAACTCACCTAGTGTTCTGAGCTAGCAAAGCAAATTAGAGTGCCCCTCGACATCTATGCCTTCGGCATTTATTTCATTTTTTTATGGGAGTTTATTATTGCAGCCTTTATGCTACATTGAGTAGTTCAATTCATTATTTATCAAATTATTCTACGACATCAGAGAGTCTAACCTAAAATTTTTCTAAGGTTTTTAAGTATTAAAAAATACATGTTCAATTAGATGCTACAATAGTCTCAATCCTAAGTTCAATTCTAAATAGCTTTCAACACATTGCTAACAACGAAGCTTAAATATACTCATCATCAGATATCATCAATAATACAAGCAATAGTTTCATTAAATCAATGTCATAGCAGAAAAATGCAAAAAGAAAAATCTAACTATGAACAAAACCTCTCCCAAACGTGAGAGAAGCATGGCCCCCAATGCAACTAAATGAATATGCAATGCAAAAACCAAAAAAAAAATTAACTTAGAGTTTAATAGGTGCGAGAAGGTGCAGTCTTCCTCGTCGTGCGCTTGATGCGGGTACCAGGGCGAGGCGTGGTCAATGTTGGCTCAGTAGTGGCCAGTGGTGCAGGGGATGTTGGGGCACCAGTTGAACTTGTGTAGGAGCAGATACGGAGGAGTCCGTGGATTCTAAGTTTGTTTACAACTCATCTAACATCTCTTCAACCTCATCAAAAAGGTTGGGTTTAACTCTACTACAATGACCTTGGTCCGAGTTTTAAGCGTCACGAAGGTTGGAGCAGGAGTTGGTTGTGAAAAAGCTGAAGTGGCCAGTCGATCTGATGCGGCGGCATCCATATCTTCATCACTCACCAAGTGTATAGGGCTGGCAGACGTAGATCATTCTGAGACCATAGGGCCTTGCTCGTAGCCTTGTCTTTCTTCTTGGCTGGTCAAGTGGATGCGTCAGTATTAGAGGGAGCATCACCAATAGATGGGGAACTCAATGAGCGAGCAGTTCTTTTCTTTTTCTTCTTGGGGTAACAACGGGCGAATTAGTGGGTGGATCATCTTCTTCTTCTTTTTTTGTGGTTGTGGTAGTGGGTGCTCATCAGCATTCATATAGTCTTGTGCAAGAGGGGCTTGTTTGGCAAGGAGATGCACTGAGAAATTAGGGAAGTCGACAATGGATGATGGCAGCAACTCTTTGAGTAGGGTACTCAAGGCCATGTCCCTTTTTGGGGCATAAGTGAAATAAGGCCTGAGGTACCCAACAATAAATTATAGTACAACAACATTGGGTGCACTGGTGTTGCAGCATCAGGTACAAGCCCTTTGAGCCTTAGTATTTGGGTCAGCATAGTCCCCATCATTTCTTTGATTTTTTCGTCAATTAGAATCTCGTGTACCTGTGATTGCTGACATAAAATAGTTATTAAAGATGGAAAAATCAGTGGGCTAGCATTCTTACCCTTGGATGTTTGCCTGGTGACAATCGCTTTGTTTGTAAGTTGGTCACAATTATATGGTATCCATGAATCACTAAGTGCATCAGCAACATCTGTTTGTTCGAGATGGAGGAATAATGGCCAGTCAGTATCAACCTGGTGTTCAAGAAGTGAACCCATAGATTTTGTTCAGGCTCCAAATGCACTCACTTGACCACCCGAGGGTTAGGTGTCTTTTTCGTCCACTGCATCCCAACAACGCATAAGTCTTGCAGCACTTCATTATATGTTTCATCGATTGTTGTGGCAACGAATGTGGCATGCTCGTTAGGTTTGGGTGCCAACCCAAATAAGACATAGCGCCACTTACAAACACTGTTTGGGCCTCCAGATTAACAATGTGTGTGTAGAACTCTTTCACTCAGGCGACACTGATGTCCCCTGGTTGCTTTATGAACTCCTCCCAGCCATGTTTGCCTATAACGGAAAAGGTTTCAGCATGAGTTTTAGCATCAAAATGAAGTTGAGTTTCAACAGTAAACTCAAACCCTTACTCTGACATTAGTTGCTTATCTCTAAACTTTTTGAAGCGTTCTTTTATCGTATCATCATGGAAGGTTCTTAAAGGGTCAGGTGAATCTGGCAGCGTCTGTGAAGGTAAGCGGGAGAAAGATGAAGTAGAGGAGGTGTGTGGTAATGGAGATGATGACAATGTGCGTATTTCTTATTGAGGGATTGAAAATGATCGCGGTTGCACTATAGGGTTTTGATGTCTAGCCCTTGTCACGTTCTTAATTCTTGACATTGTTGGTTGTCGAAGAAGAAGATGAGGGCGACACAAATGTTGAGGATGTAGGGTTTTTCAAAAGATTGGAGAAAAAGAAGGCTCGATAAGGTGTTGGCTTTAAAAAATTCCCTATTTACCTTTTAGGGTTTTAGACGATAAAGAAGATAGAAAGATGGGAGATTTGTTTTAATGTTTAAGGTGAAAAGGTGGGAGATTTTAGAGGAAATTAATTAATGAGAGGTCTATTGAGAAATGGGGAAAGTGGGAAAGTTAATGGCGTGTGGAAGAGGAATAAGACATGTAGCGGCATGGGGGTTTAGAAATCCTAAAAAGTAAGAGAGGGGAGGAATATAGGGTTTAATAATTAGGGAAGAGAAAAATATTTTTCATTAAATGCAACATATTATCTTCCCTTTTTGTCTATTTGCCGCCAAAATACCCTAAAATATTTAGGAGCCAATACTGATAAAAATTAACTTTTCTCCACATCCCAGAAAAATTTGATTCTTCTTCTTGCTTTATGAGTGCAAAATAAAAGAAAAATAAGGGAAATAAAACAATAATTAACTCAATCCTGAATATATGAAAACGAAATAACAAAATAAAATGTTGAAGAATCAAAAACAAAATTAAAGTTCAAAACAAAGTAAAATAAATAAAATAAAAAATGTGAAAAATAAAAGAGGGGTGAAGTGGATGCTTAAGCATCTTGAAGTGTCACAAAAATCTTGTCACGTTGGATTGGGGCACCATGGTAGGCCTTGAGTCTTTGGTCGTTAACTTTAAAGATTGGACCATTCTTGAAATCATTGATATCAATGGCCTCATATGGGTAGACTTTGACCACTTCAAACGAACCAGACCATCGGGACTTTAATTTTCCCAAAAAAAGTCGAAGGTGCAAGTTATATGGATGACTTCTTGGCCTTCAACAAAATGTTGGGGCATTAGCTTCTGATCATGCTACTTCTTGGTATTTTCTTTGTAGATCTTAGCATTTTCATAGGCATCCAGTCGGTGCTCTTCTAACTCGCTCAATTCCAGCAATCATCTTTCTCCAGCAAATTGGTGATCCATGTTGATCTTTTTGATGGCACAAAAGGCTTTGTGCTCTAGCTTGACTGGTAGATGACACGTCTTGCCAACATGAAGTTATATAAAACATGCTTAGATTAATCAAAATCAAACATTAAAGACATGATCAAGCAATTGCATGAACTTTAAATTTACCAAGGTAGGATGTTAAGCCTCTCCTTCTTCAAGTGTCATTCTCCCTTATGTGTCAAGAGCTTCCAAAATTTGACTTTGTTTATCAATGGCTCAAGCACACCTACAAAAGACAATCGTTTTTGTTTTAGTATCCAAATTGCTTTGGATCCATTGGCATTAGTCTCAAAATTTTTAGTTCACTTTGAAATCCATTTTTCAATGCCTTCCTTTTTCTTTAAAGAAATAAGTCCCTTAGAGACCCAAACATTCTTTACTATTTTTCCTTTAAAAAAATCCAGGGGGACTATATTGTCTAACATAAAATTTTGATTTTACAAAATTATTTTTGCGGCAATCTCCATTTTTCTTTTCAAAACTTTTGTAAATCAAATATTTTTCTTTCTTAAGATCATCCATTTCTTGTTGATGATCTTTTGAACTTTTTGAAGTAAATTTTGTAAATCAAAATATTTTTTTTTCAAACTCATTGAGTTTTGCTTCAAGTTCATCTTTGGTTTTAGAAATCAAATCATTTTGAATTTTCAAATTTGAGATCATTTTCTTGTTTTTTTAAATGTGATTTTTAAACTCTAAAACCAACTTATCATATGCATCTTTTAATTCATCAAAAGTATATGAAAATGAAGTAGATGAATTAGAAGTTACCCTTGAATCTTATTCGATGGCCATGAGACAAAGGTTGGCTACCACATCATCGGTGGAGTCCTCTTCATCACTCTATGTAGCCACACATGCCTTCTTCTTATGGCTTTATCCTTTCCTTTTGTAACGAGGGCAATCATACTTGGTGTGCCCTGGTTTCTTACACTCGAAGCATATGATGGGATCCCTCCTCTTTATTCTCGATTCATGTCTTAATTCTTCTTTTTCTTGCTTCATGAATCGGGTGAACTTCTTGAAGAGCTTGTCCATCTCTTCTTCTTCACTATCCTCTCCACTTGAATCTTCTCGTTGGCTTGTGCGGGATTTAAGAGCAGCATTCAAATCTTCAATTCCTCGCCCTTCCTTCTTCTTCCCTTTTGACATCATCATTTTATGGGTTAGCAAAGATCCATTAAGCTCATCAAGCTTGAGCTCCTTCAAGTTCTTTGCTTCAGTGATTGTGGCCTTCTTGGAATCTCATGAATCGAGAGTGAGTAAATCAGCTTCCTCACAAGCTTGTCCTCTTAAATCATCTCTCCAAATCCTTTAAGTCCATTCATAATGGTGGAGAATCGATCGAACATAGATTTGATGTCTTCTTCTGGGTTCATCTTGAAGTTATAGTGCTCAAGGTTGAGAAAACCAATCTTGGTCTCCTTTACTTTATTTGTTCCTTCATGAGTGACTTAAAGCTTGTCCCAAATCTCCTTGGCACTCGAGCAAGAATATGTCTTTGCATACTTATCGACCCTAACTGCACAAAACAAGATGTGCATAGCTTTATCATTGAGTTGCATCTTCTTTGATATTTCACATTCCATTCTGCCTTGCTTCTTTGTGGGATAAACGGGCCATCATGAACAACATCCCAAAGATTATAGTCAATGGCTTTGATGAAGAACATCATCATATTCTTCCAATAGGAGTAGTTGACACCATTGAAGTAAAGAGGCTTGTCGATAGATTGCGTCATGATCTCCGGTTGATGTAGAAAGGTTGATCACTTTAAGAATTGACTCTAAGATGTTAACCCGATGTAGAGACTAGGCTCTAGAACCAATTGTTGGGAACTCAAATGATCAACCGAATATGCCAAGAGGGGGTAATAGGATTTTTGCTTTGGTGGATAAAAAGCTAAGCAATAAAAATTGGGACACAAAGATTTATAGTAGTTCAACTTCTAAACCAAGTCTACCTCTAATACCTTAGCTATCCATACTAAGGATTTTTCACAAATTCACTAATTTGTCTTTCCTTTTTCTAGGCTCAAGGAGATAATCTTTACAACACAAGACTTATACCTCAAAGTCTTTTCTATCTCTCTCAAAGAGAAAATACAAATTGGCAAACAAAGGAAAACCTCACAAGGCAAATGTGTTTGCAATTTAAGCACTCACCAAAGCCTAACACTTGAGCAAATATAACAATTAAGCTCACAAGTGTGATCTACAAAGAAATATGGCAAATTGAGCACTAAAACACTTTCTCTATCATTGAATGTTGGTAGTTGGTTTTTAGTCTTCCTTGGATGCTTGAATAGGTGTTTTAAACCCTCTAATGGCTTCATAACTATTAATAGCCATTGGGGGTTGATTAGAGCCATCGGGGACTTTATCTCCAGTATTAAATGCATTTCTGGGCTCATCAATATCGGTACGCGACCACTGTTATCGGTACACATTCTTTAAATAGAAAAAGCCATTGGAAATTTTTTACACTAGGTATCGGTACACTATACAAGTGTATCGGTAAACCCCCTAATGTATCGGTACACCCCCTTGTGTATCGGTACGACTGAAGCCATATTAACACTTTATTTGGCTACTAGAATTTGGCGTTTTAGGAAAACAAAAGGGCATATCAGTACGGGTAAAATGGGTATCGGTATGGCTGACTGGGCATCGATATCAAGGGTATCAGTATCGGTACAACTACCTGGGTACCGATACACGAATGACTCTATCGGTACACAGAGCCTGTGTTTGACTTTTGGGTTATTTTGAAAGCATTTAAACAAGTCAAAAACCCTTTGAAAACCTTTCAAACATATTTTTCAAGTAAATGGACTTTTGAAATATTTTTTCAAATTAGTTTAAGTCCAAAAACATTTTTCATTTGAGTTATATCAAAATCAAATATCTAAACATCATTAAATGCAAAATATTCTCTTCTCTTTTTTCTATTAGCCGCCCAAATACCCCAAAATATTTATGAGCCAATACTGACAAAAATCAATTTTTCTCTAAATCCTAGAAAAATTCGATTCTTCTTCTTGCTTTATGACTGCAAAATAAAAGAAAAGCAAAGGAAATAAAATAGTAATTAACTCAATGCTGAATATATGAAAACGAAATAACAAAATAAAATGCTGAAGCATCAAAAACAAAATTAAAGTTTAAAACAAAGTAAAATAAATAAAATAAAAAATGTTGAAAAATAAAATAGGGCTGAAGTGGATGCTTAACCATCTTGAAGTGTGACAAATATCTTGTCACGTTGGATTGGTGCACCATGGTAGGCCTTGAGTCTTTGTTCGTTGACTTTAAAGATTATACCATTCTTAAATCATTGATATCAATGGCCCCATATGGATAGACTTTGACCACTTCAAATGGACCAAACCATCGGGACTTTGTTTTCCCAAAAAGAGTCAAAGGTGCGAGTTGTAAGGATAACTTATTGGCCTTCAACAATATGTTATGACATCAGCTTTTGATCATGTCGCTTCTTGGTATTTTCTTTGTAGATCCTGGAATTTTCTTAGGCATTCAGTTAGTGCTATTCTAACTCGCTCAGCTCTAGCAATCATCTTTTTCTAGCAAATTGGCAGTCCATGTTGATCTTTTTGATGGCCCAAAAGACTTTGTGCTCTAGCTCGACCGGTAGATGACACGCCTTGCCATAGACAAGTTGATAAGGATATATTCCTAATAGTGTTTTAAACGCGGTCTGATACACCCATAAGGCCTCATCTAGTTTCAATGACCAATTTTTTCTATTGGGCTTGATGACATTTTCCAGGATCTGCTTAATCTTTCAGTTGGATACTTTAGCTTGCCCATTGGTTTGTGGATGGTATGCTGTGGCAATCTTGTGGTGGTCTTCATATCTCCGTAATGCTTTAGCAATCAGTTTGTTGTTGAAGTGGGTGCCTTTATTGCTAATGATGGCTCAAGAAACTTCGTACCGAGTGAATATATTTTTGTACAAAAACTTCAGCACCATCTTTGCATCATTCTCTGATGTAGCAATGGCCTCAACCCACTTGGACACATAGTCGATTGTGAGCAATATATATGTATCTATAGGATGAGAGAAAAGGTCCCATGAAGTTGATGCCCCACATATCAAAGAGTTCAACTTCCAAAATAATTTACATGGGCAACTCGTTCCTCCTAGAGATGTTTCTCATTCATTATCATCTATCACAAGATTTATAGAATGCTTGAGCATCCTTGAACAGGGTAGGACAATAGAAGCCAGACTGTAAGACCTTTGTAGTAGTCATATGTCCTCTAAAAGCCCTCCGTATAGATTTGAATGGCAATTGAATAAGATATAATCTTGCTCGTCTTCGGGTATGCATCTCATAGTAGTAGCGCACATCATGGCATAATTTCTTCCTTCCCTGTATATTTAAATCACAAGGCAAAATTCCACTAACAAGAAAATTAACAATGTCAGTATACCAAGGTAGTGATGTAGCATTTAAAAGTTTCTCATCAGTGAATTCTTCCTTTATATCAAATTCATTATCTAGCTCACAAGTGTTTTCTAGCCTAGAGAGATAATCGGCTAGTTGATTTTCGGTTCCTTTTCTATCCATTACTTCAATATCAAATTCTTGCAGTAATAAAATCCACCTAATAAGTCTAGGTTAACATCCTTTTTAGTCATTAAATATTTAATGGCCAAGTATTCGGTGTGTACAATGACTTTAGTTCCTACAATGTATGCTCTAAACTTGTCGAATGCAAATATTACAACAAGAATATCTTTTTCAGTGGTGGTATAGTTCATTTGATCTTCATTTAAGGTGCGGCTAGCATAGTATATAACATTAAAGATCTTACCCTAAAGTTGGCCAAGTACGGCACCCACAACATAATTATTACATCACACATTAGCTCGAAGGGCAATGAACAATCAGGGGGCACTATGACTGGTATAGAAACGAGTTCTTTCTTCAGAGCTTCTAATGTCGCACAACATCAGTCATCAAAATCGAATGCTCAGTTCTGCTCCAGCAACAAACACAATGGCTTCAAAATTTTAGAGAAATCTTTGGTGAACCTCCTATAGAATCCAGCATGGCCAAGAAAGCTTCAAATGACTTTGACATTTTATGGAAGGGGTAGCTTCTTAATGACCTCTATCTTGGCTTTGTCCACTTCAATGCCTTACTTCAAAATTTGATGGCCCAACACAATGCCTTCAGCAACCATGAAGTGGCACTTCTCCTAATTGAGTACTAGATCCATTTCTTCACATCTCTTCAACACCTTACTCAAAAGTATCGCCAAACATCGAGAAATCTTCCATGAAAATCTCCAAGAACCCGTCTACCATGTCCGAAAAGATAGCCATCGTGCAATGTTGGAATGTTGTTGGAGCATTGCATAGGCCAAAAGAAATTCTTCTAAAGGCATATATGCCATAGGGACATGTGAATATAGGTTTCTCTTGGTCCTCTGGCGCTATAGCAATTTGGTTGTACCTAGAGTATGGAAATAATAGAATGATTCCCCTATTAGCTTATCCAGCATCTGATCGATGAATGATAAGGAAAAGTAGTCATTTTTGGTGGCTTTGTTCAGCTTGCTATAGTTAATGCAAATCTACCACCCCGTGACAGTTCTTGTAGGAAGAAGCTCATCGGCATCATTCTTGATCTTTGGCATGTATTGGACGAGAATAACCTAAGAGCTATTTGAGATAGGGTATATGATTCCAGTATCGAACCACTTAATGATATCTTTCATGACCACGTTCCTTATGATTGGATTGAGTCTCTGTTGTGGTTCAACTGAGTTCTTGTGACATTTTGCAAGCAAAATCTTATGCATACAAATGGTAAGGCTTGTGCCCTTCAAGTAAGCAATATTCCAACTAATAGATTTCTTATGTTGAGTCAATATATACAATAAGCTTTTTTTCTTGCTCAGGATATGATAATATTGGATTGTTCAGCATCCCATTCTCTTTCATCTTTTGCCTTCTTCATTGCCTTGTCAAATTCTAATTGCTCATCAGTATGGAGTGCATTGCTATAGCATAATTCCTGAAAGCTCTCTTCGATAAGGGATTTTTCATTGTGCACAAGCTGGCATTCCTCATGGTCATCCGCGACTTGAGAATGCTAAAGACATTTAACTTCATCTTTTGGTCATTCATCTTCATGGTAAATTTTTTCTTTTGCAATCAATGACTATGCACTCGGTAGCAAGAAATGGTCTTCCTATGATGATTGAGGCATTCTCGTTGGCCTCACAATCAAATATGATAAAATCAACCAGGAAAACAAACCTATCAACCTTTTCAAGGATGTCTTCAACTCTCCCATCGATTCAGACTTGGGAACAATTAGCTAATTGTAGAATAATCATCGTGGGCTTGGCTTTCCTCATGCCAAGTTTCATAAATACAAACTTCGGCATCAAGTTTACACTATCACCAAGATTGCACAATGCACGGTTGGTATAGTTGTGGCCTATGGAACAAGGAAAGGTAAAGTTGTCTCGATCCTTCATCTTTAGCGGCAAGTTACTCAAGACTACCACGCACTCGCCCACTGTAGCAATCGTTTCAACCTCATCGACTGTTCACTTCTTGGTCGCAATTTCCTTAAAAAATTTTACACAAATGGGCATTTGATAGATGGCCTCCAAGAATGAGACATTGATGTGCAACTTGTTAAGCATATCTAGGAATTTCTAGAATTGAAGATCTTACTTTTGGGCCTTCAACCTTTGTGGGAAGGGTGGTTGAGGTCTAGGCTCGTCTCGCACACTTTCAATGTTGTAGTATTCTATTTTGGGTTCTTTTTGCTCTCATATGCATGATCTATAGTTTTATCATGCAAATGTAACTCATCTATTGATGTTGTGGCATCAGCAGTTTTGTTGTTAGGGTTAGAAGCATCAAGGTGTCCTCCCCAAAACTTGGCTTCTTTGTCCACTTGCTAGCCACTTTGCAGTGTAATAACATTGTATTGCTCTGCACCAAAGGTCTTAGTGACTTCAATATCACTAGGTAGGCTACCTTGAGGTCTGGTTTTCAAGATTTGAGTAATTTGCCCAACTTGTGTTTTGAATGCTCTTAGCGAAGTACCTTGATTTTGCAGCATTGTATGTTGGTTTTCCAACATAGCACTTTGCGTTTGTAGCATATCTCCATGGTTTTTAAGATTTGCCAAATGGCCCTGCAAAATAACCCTAGTGGTGTCCATAAAATTTTTATAGGAAGTTTCAAAAGAATTTAAAATAGAAGAAGAAGAAGAAGAAACTCCCTAATTTTGCTTATGCGTATTCGATTAGAACCTAAGAGGTTATACTGTAGCATTCAGTTTAACTCCTGTGTTAGAGGTGTTTCCTTCTTGATTGCCCCGTCCAAAATTTGGATGTTGTCGCCAACCAGGATTATAGGTGTTGGAATAGGGGTTGTGGTTGTGATTATAGTTCCCCACATAGCATCCCGATTCTTGTTGTTGGAGGCGTTCATTCGAATGATGTTCCCTATTGCAATGCTCACAAACATAATTGGCTGCCTTAACATCTCTGACAGCGGACGGTGGTTGGAGGTTCTTGAGTATATTTGTGGTGGTGGAAAGTTGTGCTGCCACACTTTGGGACTCATCCAAGTGAAAAGTTCCTGAAGATTTGATTCTGGTGCTCAACCTCGTCGTAGGAAATTGATAGCCATTATTGGCTATCTGATCAAGAATTTCAAATGCTTCTTCAGGATGTTTGTCTAAAAGTATGTCATTAGCTTAAAAATCAATCATCATTCTTGTGGGAGCATTAACGCCATTATAACATGTTACGACTTGAAGCCAATCTTGAAATTCGTGAATCGAGCACTTACGTAGTATCTATTTATATCTGTCCCAACATTCATACATGGATTCATCATCTTTTTGTTAGAATGCTATAATATCACTCTGCAACTAGTTTTTCACGTTCAGTGTATTGTATCGAAGTAGGAAATATCGATAAAGAACTTCTCAAGACTCAATAGATCCTGGTGGTATTCCCTTCAACCAAGCTAGAGCTCTATCTCTCAAGGAATAAGGGAAAACTTTTAGCCATGGCACATCATCATGCACTCCTTGTTGCTTGAAGCATTCACATACTTCCAAGAAGGCTCAAATATGCTCTTTGGCATCCTCATTTGGCGATCCACTAAACTGTTCGATAGAGTTTAGCACGTTGAACATGACATGCTTATACTCGAATTGAGCAACCTAAATTTCTAGCAAAACAATCATTGGAGCTAAATAATCTAGAAGAGTGCAAAGTTGTCACGAATGGGCCTCCTTCAAACCATGTTGCATACATTCTATTGTCATCCAGCAATGGGTTTATTGTTGTTATTGTTAGGGTTGTTATCATGATTTTGACTGCGAATCAAGGTTCTTTGTTCTTGTCATCTAACATCAAAAAGTCTCTCAATCGGAGGTTCAGCTGGATAAAGAGGTTCTTCTCAATGTGTGTGTCGGGTCATGCACGGGTAACACGCCTGAAAAAGATAGAAAAAGAAAAAGAAAGAAAATAAAAGCTTGAATTAAACTAAACATTAAATGCAACGACTAAGCTATAATCACCAATTGCCAATCCCTAACAAAGGTGCCAAAAACTTGATGCCTAAAATATAGTATGTGCAATTAGAGTAAGTATACATGCCGTTCAAGTAATAAAGTGATAAGTATCAAGTGTCGAACCCACAAACATTGGAGTGATAAACTCAAAGCAATTGCACAAGAGAATAGAAATAGTGATTATGGTGTTGAAAACTATAAATTAATGTTGTAACAAATAAAAATAAATGGAAGCAATTATCGAAGAACAAACAGATGTTGTATCAAAGAATTCGTGTATGGATGAGTTGTTGGGTTTATTTCTAGTACAATGCTAATTGTCATTCGAATGTTATAGAAACGAGAACGACACTTACCTACTCGACAGGATTTTTATAATAACTCCTAAACTATGTCTAGCTAGAAGTTGATAAAAGAATAATATGGTGATACATGTCTGCGTTAATCCTAACGATTTTATTATCTATTTATGTTCCCCTTATTAGTCATTGAAACCCTAAACTTATATCTAAGCTAGATTAGAACTCAAGTTAACAGCTTAAGCTCCATTGTTCACACGGTCTAGCTTAACTATCTCGATGCTAAGCTACAATTCAACAATCAAAGGCCTCTCTCGATAGCTCTTACAAGATTACGCATTAAGATCAATGAACAGAATAGATAAGCAATGGATGTTATACCATTGATTAACAATTAAACAAAGTATCTTAAGCAATAAACCCAACTAAAAAGTATTTAGCTCATGTCTAAGCAAATAACATCCATCAAAAATAAAATAATAAGTCGTGGCAGTCAATAAAGCAACAGAGAAAGAGAATCCAAACGTCATAAAATCTCTTCTTGTTCCCCTGAGCCGATGTTCTAGCGCTCCAAAATCCTCAAGCCTCTCTCGATAGCTAATCACCGCTTGGAGACTCCTCTTGACCTTCAACGATGGTGGTTCTTCGATGTAGAAGACAAGGGTTTGTTCCTTCGAATAAAGCTTATGTTAATTGTTTCCATTGATGTCTTTATATGGAGGTGGCTCTCCTAGAGTTTTAAAACCCTAAAGTAACATGTGATCCTTTAATAAGGATCTTGTTGTCTGCGTCATTAATTGCTCAATAAAGGAGAGGGGGACCATGTGTTTCTTAGCGTCAAATGATCCAAGATTTGTCTCAAGCCTCACAACATTGGTGTGGCATCCAGTCCATCACGAGAGAATGCTGCTCCAATGCTCCAGCACTCTACTGCTACTTCCACTTCGTTGCTTCCTGCACAAGCACCACTAAAAATACACTACCTTCCCGATTAATAGCATCAATATATAAAAACATTAAGCACAAGCATAAACTCCAAAAATATATGCAAACTACTCCTAAATGCAACTATATGAGTTCGAACACCTGCAATATTTCAAGTAAAAGCCACAAAATATAGGTTTTCTACATATTTATCAGCAGTGATGGAGTCAGGAATAAGGGTTGGGGCAAAACATAAATGTTTGAAAACATGGGGCAGATTCATAAAGTAATCCATTTTTTTAATATTTTTATATATAAGAATAAATGAAAAAATTTGGGGGTTGGGGACAATTATCCCTCCCACAGCCCACATACTTTCGTCACTGTTCCTACGATGAATGAAATGAAAGTTCCCCAAATATTTATTTTGATTTTCTATATAAACCATCATGCATGGTTGTTAGAATTGTATCAATTTTTGTTCTAGTATCAAAGATTTGTAATTTTCGTCTACTTATATTCAAGATGCTTTAGTCTAATTTCAACTTGAGTTCGTCAAATTTCATTGTTGTCAAGGACTGTTGGAGCCTTGACCACATAAAACCAAAACTAGAGTGCGGGCAGATCCTCTTTTTGAAGGAAACATTAAAATTTGCAGCTAGGTTTCTTGAATAACATAGACAATAGTGCTGAACATCTCAGCCTCAACAGCTTTTCGAATGAAAATATTATACTTCTCACTCAAATAAGGTGAAGGCATTTCTTTGATTGAATAAAGAACGATAAAAAAAGACCCTAAGCAATAGTTCAAAATAGATTGCCATTCATGCTTTTAAAAT
This sequence comes from Hibiscus mutabilis, assembly GCA_019671005.1. Classification (NCBI taxonomy): domain Eukaryota; kingdom Viridiplantae; phylum Streptophyta; class Magnoliopsida; order Malvales; family Malvaceae; genus Hibiscus; species Hibiscus mutabilis. Next base: position 27,417,216 of record CM033739.1, on the reverse strand, counting down.
CCATAATCCACATTTAAAGCATAAAATATTGATTCCCATGAAAACACTATAGATATAAAATTTTACTCTAAATTGTGATTCAATCGCGACTCATCCTATCCACTTTCAATGCCAATCTCGAAATGAAGTCCATAGCAATCCTCTCTTATTTTCGTTCTATAATTTTAATCACCCAAATTTATTTTTTAAAAAAGTTTCAATGCATCAAGTTGGAAGAGCACTTTAATTTTCTAAGAGTTTCAATGCCTTAAGTTAGAGGAGCAATTTATTTCCCAAAAGTTCTAATGCATCAAGTTGGAGGACAAAAGCATCTTCTCTTAATGCCTTAAGTTAGAGAACCAAAACAAGTATCGGTGCCTCAAGTTGGAGGACCAAGATACCTCACATCACTTCAAGTAAAGGAGTGATTTTCTTGAAATCTTGGTACCCCAATTTAGAGGAATAGAGATATCTTTATCGCTTTAAGTTGGAGGAACGGTCACCTTCGTCAAAGTCTTAGTGCCTCAAGCTGAAGGACCAAAGAAAATTCCTGTTGCTTCAAGTTATATGAGAGATCCATTTTCTTCAAATTCCCAATATCTCAAGTTCCCCACCTGAGAATGTTACGATTTTCAAGTTCGGTTATGTAGCTACTAGTTTGTAGTAGACTCTTCTTTAGCAATAACCAATTGCAAGAATGTTTGTATGCAAGAAAGTGTTTAAATATACTTGTATCTTTAAATCCAAAGCAAAATTAAATTTCATAAAACTTCAGCACTGGAGACCATGAATTTGGTTGTTTTCAGCTGAGAGTTCACCACTCTTGTTTAAAGGACAATAATAGGTTTTCAATTTCGGAGCTCAAGGTCATCGAGCTACTTTGGTGAAAATTGGATCACAAGTCAATGATAATGGTATGTCGTTGGCTGTACAAGTATTGGGAGGGGACTAGGCGACAGAACTGCAAGTGGAGGCCAAGGCCATGGTGCGCGCTGACAATGCCTTTGTTTATAACCCCAAACTTCTAGTCAACAAATACGGGTCACGACTTGTCTAGATTATGCTCAAACAAAAAATTGGAGATGAAATCTGGAAATTCTTTGATTGTAATGAAATCAATACTTTTAAATTCAGAAGAACTTCATGGTCGGATTTTCAAAATATAAAGAAATTTATGGTGTTTAAAAGGGGGAAGGAGGCTTCAACATTGCTTTCAGTGATGACGTCGTTGACAAAATGCAACAGTAAACGAAGACCTCTTGTCAGAAAAAGAGTGTAACTTTAGTGTCCGAGTACAAAGAATTATAATTGTAAAACTCATTTTCATCCAAGCTTGGCCTTTCTTAAAACCCAATAAGTAATTAAAATTAATGTCCATGAAAATCAATATACATAAGATGTCTAACAACCAAATACCCATCTACCACTGCAAGACCCAATCCTAAACCGAGCCCAATACAACTCAACCCTTACACACTCTGGCTAACTTTAACCATAGACACTAGCGGTGCCACACCCCCAAGGTTCCATAACCTTCTCTCATTGGCCTTTCAGTTCCCACGTCCACTAGTCTCCTCATGACCTTTCACGAACCATGACAACAACATCAGTGACCTTGAGACGCATCTGCATCAATTGTCACGAGCCATGTGTCAGGGACATGCCTCTTCTACTCGGTTGGCAAGCCGTGCGGCACTTGAAATGGGTGTTACCTAGACAAGTTAGCCTTTCTCATGCCCCTTAGTCTAAGGAGTTATCCCGGTCTAGCCTCATCAGGGCCACAATGCGCTAGGGACTTTATAGTATCGAATCCTACAAGGCCTAGCGACAGCACACTCCAACCCCGTACTTCAGCCACGAGCGCGATATGGGGCCCTATGGCTCCAAACCTTCCCCAGGTATTTCTCCCAATAAGACGGTGCGCCAACCACTAGGCCCCACTACCCGTACACCTATGCCCTATATGGGCCTAGGAGTAGGTCGCTTACACCAAGGAAGCTCGGTCGCTAGCCCAGACGAGGGGGATGGTGGAGACCCAACACCAGACCACTTCCCCCTAAAGAGCTAAAGAAACTTACCATGAATGACGGTAGTAGACGTTGGAATGTTCCAGACGGGGACACTTTCTGGATATGGTCTTCATGAAGCATCTTGGCTTGTCTCTCCTTCTTGGTACACCATCGGGAACTGCTTATGCATCGGTCAGGGTTGTACCTACTCAGACTACAATGGGCTTGTCGAGGCAGGATAGTAGACTGTGGCATGAGATAGCCTCGACATTCTCCCCCACTTCTTTTTATCGATGTCAACACTAGATCAACATAACTAGATGAGTCGATATGGATATCGGTGGCAGCTTATCCTTGATTTGTGCCTACTTTTACACGCTTCTCTAGTCTCATCGTTTGAATATCAAACTAACACCTCAAGCCTTGATTCTAGGTTTTCTCGAACCCCTCCTTTATCACCACGTTGCTCCTGTGTGCCCATCCAGACTAATCTTGAACCATCATGACATGGTTTCGCTTCCTCAATTTCAATTGCTAGACATGCTCCCCCACTTTTGACTTGATTGTGGCTCGAGCAAAAGACAAATAACGAACTATGAACTCTCTTAGACATACACCCTATAGTCTCTTTGTGCTACATGATCTAACAGCCAACCTACACAAATACAAAAGTAACATACCTGGCTATAAGCAAGCTTGTTATGACTCATCACAAATGGTTTGCCCTCAAAGACGAAGCATCTTTTCCAACTTATGCGTCCCATCTTATATTGGGACCTTCAAAGCACTGAATGTGTCCCCATACATCGATCATCATACTAGTCCAAGTTTGTAAGTACATGCTCGTGTTGCACTTGGTTGTTTGATAATGCAAAGAGGATCTCTAGTTGCCAATACAGTACAAAATTGTACTTGTCTTTTGTCCTTCTCAATACCTCCTGTATTACAATATATACACGCAAACCCATCAATGATAACATATTCACAAAAGTCACGTATGATACCTGGTTGCCCTCATTGCCTTATGCCATCACCAATCATGGTATGCCTTGGTTTGTAACTTCTTGTGTTGACTATTTAAGAATAATGCTTCTATGACAAGCCGTTACCATCCACTCATGTGGCTCTCTTGTTACCCGATTATACTTACACACATTGCCAAGTGAATGCACACTAATGTTCACTCGAACAACCTTGCTCTTGTTCTAGTAGCAAGCAGATGGTTATATTCCCTTGCTAGAGCTTCTCAATGGTCTCCAATGGCCCTTGTAATAGCCAATCAAATTGTACCTCACTTCGTTCCTCCTTCACTCCCTTTGTAACAGACAGAACTGTTGATTAAGCACAAAAGCATACATTCTATCTCTTGGCACACATGGCCTATACTCCATGGGTAAGTTAGTTTCCCCCATCTACTGATGTCTTCTCCATATGTCCACGACATCTAGTCAGTAAAGCATTTTCATGTAGGATCAAGTCCTCCATATTCTCTTACATAATCTCGAATAGGACATGTATGTGCCAAATCCCTCAGCTTCTTCTGAGCATTATACTCTATATTTTCGGGAAAGAATGAGCTCATTAACTCTTCTTCAGCACTTCCCATATCTTGATAGAACAAACATCATTAATAAACTTGGACCGCCACCACCACTTGGAGTCCCCTGTTAGATACATCGAGGCCACCAAAACCTTGTCTTCATCTATTTTAGTATGCGTATACCGAAAATATTGCTCGATGTCGAACAAGAAATTTTCAAGCTCCTTAGCATCTCTATTCCCTTCATACCGCTGAGGTTCTAGAACCCTACTCATCGTACCCTTATTTATTATCATTGAATTACCCATAGCTATCTGTATCAAGTTAACTTGAGCCTTGATCTCATCTAGTTCGACCTTTATATGACTTAATGCTTCTTTGGATTCATTACCAAAATCTTTGGTAGCTTGGGTCAACTCTTGCTGTGTTTCCTCAATTGCTCGAAGTCGATCATTTGTTTCCACAGCTCTCATGGCAGCCACTGCGGCCTAAAGTTCCTTAAACCGACTCGAGTCTATCGACCCACCACCCTTTGTCGATGTCCCAATGCTTGGGTGTGTTCCCTCCCTGGGAGTAGTACTCGCTCCACGCTCTCGTGTTGTCACCATTTTTGTCGACACACACAAAATTATTGTGCCTACACAGACATCATCTTTTACAAACGGATGTGATATTTGTGTAGTGTCCTTGTTGCATGAGCAGACATTTATCTCTATTATATACGACCAGGGCTTTTGACATCTGCCAAACCTTTAAACCGTCGAGTTCTTTAATCAATTGCCCCACATCCCTTAAGGAATCAATAGGAATAGCTGCTTTCATAACACACACAAAGAGAAAAACTGACCCGACAATGGTTAGTTCAATTACATAACAATAAATGAAATGTACCTTACAAGTTACCATAGGGCTCTCCAGTACGTCCCCCACTGCAACTCACGCTTCGTATTACCAAACTCTGGGAGGTGCTTTGTAAACTCCTTGACCACCACATTTCTCTTTTTGGGCAACACTGACATATTCATGGTAACCCGATTTTGCTTCCGATCTCTCGGTCCATACATCAGTTTTGACCTAAGCCATGGATTTATTAGCTCGCCCAACTATGTAGCTTGTCGGTAGTAATACATATCACCACGACCCAAATTGGGGATTTTGTAACACTTGGATGGAATCCGAATTGTACTTGAACTATCACAACATACCCCTCGAGCTTGTCTGTTCCATGCTCACTTTTTGGCTCTGCTTGTGAAAGAACTCCCGATTAGAGCTTTTCTCAGATACACCCACATTACCAAGTTGTACCACCCTTGTGTTTCCCACCCAAACGACTAGTTTTACAAATAGCATTCTGCCTTACCATAGCCAGTATCCCCATCAAAGGAAGATTTTCGTGTCAAATGAGTTTTTTTTCCACTATCCAGGATAAAACCGTATTGACTCGCACAACCTTTTTCATCCCATATTTGCAATCTATTACCGAATAATCTAGTCTAAACTGCCACATCGCAACACATTCTTTTTTACCCTAAGACCCAATGTGTCTTGAGACAATTACCATTTACGGACAAATTATTAGCTATAGGAAGCATTCCTCTTAGGCTCATTGATTTCATTTGACAATGTAACAGATTTTCCCTCGCGAACCCATGGTGTGTCCACCGCTAAAAGAGTCCACATCAACATGAGGGAGCATACCAAGGAACACGACTCTGCTGCATTGATCCCCAACACAAAGCAACTACAGTATTTGTCTCAAGTTGTCTCCAACTCTTCCCTTGAGGGTTAGTCTGCGGACCCATGACTACCCAATATATCAATCTATATCCCATCTGTACACACTTCTCTTTTCACCTGGAAAGAGATAATTAAGCAACAACCAAGCACCACAGTGCCAAGATAATCAATAATGCCATTAACTTCCATCAATCAAGAAATTATCACTTCACCCTGGAAATGACAAGCACAAATATGTTAGATTAACAAAATAAGCATATTTTATGTTTCGGGCTGCACACGCCCTTGTGCTAACAAGACAAAACAATCATCAGTAAGTAAAGGTTACTGACACAATACACTATATAAAATAAACATCACTATTACCGATAGCCACCATAGGGAATGATTTTCCTCTCGAGTGGCGCGTAAGCATCTCCATATTTATAGATTTCGTGCCACCGTGCTACGAGGAATACACACTTCATTGTGTTCCATAGACAGCCATCAACGAGCCTTTAAAGCAACCAAAAATATTACTTGTATCACAAATCATAGACAAACACTATTGTGCAAAGGTCAATCTCGTCCACTAAGGTTCCCGTGCTTCTTTGCACCTTAACTCGATCACCGTTTCGAGCAGCCAACAACAATGCTACACCTGCAATGAACAAATGAGCACCATTGTGCTCTAATTCACATGCGCCACTACGCTAGGATAATTATCGTGGTTAACGACAGGCACCGCGTATGCACTGATTCCACGAAAATTACCTCACAAGCACCACTGTACTATCACAAGATCGAGTAACAAGTGCCTCTGCACCAAAATAGCCATAGTGGTTAACGACAGACACCTTGTGTGTATTGATTCCACTATGGCGAACACGCATGCACCTCAGTGCAATAACTAGCCAACGAGCATTACCCACCCTACCTACTCCATCTACTGGAGCGCTTGGCGTAAAATCCATGAAGACGCGTGCGTACTCGGACAAAGTCTTATTTTCTTACCCACAATGATAACCCACCCGACACACTCTGCCTGTAGAATCGCTCGGCGTAAGATCAACTAATACACAAACAGTCCCACTTTTATTCTGCTACATATCCATTTTACGTCACCACACACCACGGTTACTGGATAAAGCCTCACCGGGTTCAAGTTGGCACACGAGCACTATGGCATTTGGTTAACAAATATGCACCATTGTAACGAAAGTCACAACCAAACACCGCCATCACATGACTAATTTATCCCGTTGTAACCTGGCACTGATACCAGGTGTCACGGATATGCCTCTTCTACTCGGTTGGCAAGCCGTGCGGCACTTGAAATGGGTGTTACCCAGACAAGTCAGCCTTTCTCATGCCCCTTAGTCCAAGGAGTTATCTCGGTCTAGCCTTCTCAAGGCTACAATGCGGTAGGTACTTTAGAGTATCGAATCCTGCAGGGCCTAGCGACAGCACACTCCAACCTCGTACTTCAGCCACAAGCGCGATATGGGGCCCTATGGCCCCAAACCGTCCCCAGGTATTTCTCCCAAGGAGACAGTGCGCCAACCACTAAGCCCCACTGCCCGTACACCTAGGCCCTATATGGGCCTAGGAGTAGGTCGCTTACACCAAGGAAGCTCGGTCGCTAGCCCAGGCGAGGCGATGGTGGAGACCCAACACCAGACCACTTCCCCTAAAGAGCTAAAGAAACTTACCAGGAATGACGCTAGTAGACGTTGGAATGTCCCAGACGGGGACACTTTCTGGATATGGTCTTCATGAAGCATCTTGGCTGGTTTCTCCTTCTTGGTACACCATCGAGAACTGCTTATGCATCGGTCAGGGTTGTACCTACTCGGTCTACAATGGGCTTGTCGAGGCGGGATAGTAGACTGGCATGAGATAGCCTCGACATTCTCCCCCACTTCTTTTTATCGATGTCCTCATCGATGTCAACACTAGATCAACTTAACTAGATGAGTCGATATGGATATCGGTGGTAGCTCATCCTTGATTTGTGCCTACTTTTACACGCTTCTCTAGTCTCATCGTTTGAATATCAAACTAACACCTCAAGCCTTGATTCTAGGTTTTCTCGAACCCCTCCTTTATCACCACGTTGCTCCTGTGTGCCCATCCAGACTAATCTTGAACCATCATGACATGGTTTCGCTTCCTCAATTTCAATTGCTAGACATGCTCCCCCACTTTTGACTTGATTGTGGCTCGAGCAAAAGACAAATAACGAACTATGAACTCTCTTAGACATACACCCTATAGTCTCTTTGTGCTACATGATCTAACAGCCAACCTACACAAATACAAAAGTAACATACCTGGCTATAAGCAAGCTTGTTATGACTCATCACACAATGGTTTGCTCCTCAGCACGAAGCATCTTTTCCAACTTGCGTCCCATCTTATATTGGGACCTTCAAAGCACTGAATGTGTCCCCATACATCGATCATCATACTAGTCCAAGTTTGTAAGTACATGCTCGTGTTGCACTTGGTTGTTTGATAATGCAAAGAGGATCTCTAGTTGCCAATACAGTACAAAATTGTACTTGTCTTTTGTCCTTCTCAATACCTCCTGTATTACAATATATACACGCAAACCCATCAATGATAACATATTCACAAAAGTCACGTATGATACCTGGTTGCCCTCATTGCCTTATGCCATCACCAATCATGGTATGCCTTGGTTTGTAACTTCTTGTGTTGACTATTTAAGAATAATGCTTCTATGACAAGCCGTTACCATCCACTCATGTGGCTCTCTTGTTACCCGATTATACTTACACACATTGCCAAGTGAATGCACACTAATGTTCACTCGAACAACCTTGCTCTTGTTCTAGTAGCAAGCATGGTTATATTCCCTTGCTAGAGCTTCTCAATGGTCTCCAATGGCCCTTGTAATAGCCAATCAAATTGTACCTCACTTCGTTCCTCCTTCACTCCCTTTGTAACAGACAGAACTGTTGATTAAGCACAAAAGCATACATTCTATCTCTTGGCACACATGGCCTATACTCCATGGGTAAGTTAGTTTCCCCATCTACTGATGTCTTCTCCATATGTCCACGACATCTAGTCAAGAAAGCATTTTCATGTAGGATCAAGTCCTCCATATTCTCTTACATAATCTCGAATAGGACATGTATGTGCCAAATCCTCACTTCTTCTTCTCGAGCATTATACTCTATATTTTTTGGAAAGAATGAGCTCATTAACTCTTCTTCAAAGACTTCCCATATCTTGATAGAACAAACATCATTAATAAACTTGGACCGCCACCACCACTTGAGTCCCCTGTTAGATACATCGAGGCCACCAAAACCTTGTCTTCATCTATTTTAGTATGCATTATACCAAAAATATTGCTCGACGCCATGTCGAACAAGAAATTTTCAAGCTCCTTAGCATCTCTATTCCCTTCATACCGCTGAGGTTCTAGAACCCTACTCATCGTACCCTTATTTATTATCATTGAATTACCCATAGCTATCTGTATCAAGTTAACTTGAGCCTTGATCTCATCTAGTTCGACCTTTATATGACTTAATGCTTCTTTGGATTCATTACCAAAATCTTTGGTAGCTTGGGTCAACTCTTGCTGTGTTTCCTCAATTGCTCGAAGTCGATCATTTGTTTCCACAGCTCTCATGGCAGCCACTGCGGCCTAAAGTTCCTTAAACCGACTCGAGTCTATCGACCCACCACCCTTTGTCGATGTCCCAATGCTTGGGTGTGTTCCCTCCCTGGGAGTAGTACTCGCTCCACGCTCTCGTGTTGTCACCATTTTTGTCGACACACACAAAATTATTGTGCCTACACAGACATCATCTTTTACAAACGGATGTGATATTTGTGTAGTGTCCTTGTTGCATGAGCAGACATTTATCTCTATTATATACGACCAGGGCTTTTGACATCTGCCAAACCTTTAAACCGTCGAGTTCTTTAATCAATTGCCCCACATCCCTTAAGGAATCAATAGGAATAGCTGCTTTCATAACACACACAAAGAGAAAACTGACCACGACACTGGTTAGTTCAATTACATAACAATAAATGAAATGTACCTTACAAGTTACCATAGGGCTCTCCAGTACGTCCCCCACTGCAACTCACGCTTCGTATTACCAAACTCTGGGAGGTGCTTTGTAAACTCCTTGACCACCACATTTCTCTTTTTGGGCAACACTGACATATTCATGGTAACCCGATTTTGCTTCCGATCTCTCGGTCCATACATCAGTTTTGACCTAAGCCATGGATTTATTAGCTCGCCCAACTATGTAGCTTGTCGGTAGTAATACATATCACCACGACCCAAATTGGGGATTTTGTAACACTTGGATGGAATCCGAATTGTACTTGAACTATCACAACATACCCCTCGAGCTTGTCTGTTCCATGCTCACTTTTTGGCTCTGCTTGTGAAAGAACTCCCGATTAGAGCTTTTCTCAGATACACCCACATTACCAAGTTGTACCACCCTTGTGTTTCCCACCCAAACGACTAGTTTTACAAATAGCATTCTGCCTTACCATAGCCAGTATCCCCATCAAAGGAAGATTTTCGTGTCAAATGAGTTTTTTTTCCACTATCCAGGATAAAACCGTATTGACTCGCACAACCTTTTTCATCCCATATTTGCAATCTATTACCGAATAATCTAGTCTAAACTGCCACATCGCAACACATTCTTTTTTACCCTAAGACCCAATGTGTCTTGAGACAATTACCATTTACGGACAAATTATTAGCTATAGGAAGCATTCCTCTTAGGCTCATTGATTTCATTTGACAATGTAACAGATTTTCCCTCGCGAACCCATGGTGTGTCCACCGCTAAAAGAGTCCACATCAACATGAGGGAGCATACCAATAACTCGGCACTCCCTTTTACCTCATTATGTTTCGAGGAGGCAACTCCATCCAACACACTGCGATCACCGCGATCCTTTGATTTTATTAATGAGCTAATCTACAGCCTTGAGGAACACGACTCTGCTGCATTGATCCCCCAACACAAAGTAACTATAGTAATTGTCTCAAGTTGTCTCCAACTCTTCCCTTGAGGGTTAGTCTGTGGACCCATGACTACCCATTGTATCAATCTATATCCATCTGTACACACTTCTCTTTTCACCTGGAAAGAGATAGTTAAGCAACAACCAGCACCACAGTGCCAAGATAATCAATAATGCCATTAACTTCTATCAATCAAGAAATTATCACTTCACCCTGGAAACGACAAGCACCAATATGTTAGATTAACAAAATAAGCATATTTTATGTTTCAGGCTGCACACGCCCTTGTGATAACAAGACAAAACAATCATCAATAAGCAAAGGTTACCGACACAATGCATTGTATCAAAATAAACATCACTATTACCGTTAGCCACCATTTGGAATGATTCTCGTCTCAAGTGGCGCGTAAGTATCCCCATATTGCTAGAATTCGTGCCACTGTGCTACGAGGAATACACTCTTCATTATGTTCCATAGACAGCCATCAACGAGCTTTTAAAGCAACCAAAAATATTGCATGTGTCACAAGTCATGGATAGAAACTATTGTGCAAAGTTCAATCTCGTCCACTAAAGTTCTCGCGCTTCTTTGCGCCTCAACTCAATAACCGTTTCGATCAGCCAACAACAATGCTACACCTGCAACGAACAAATGAGCACCACTGTGCTCTAATTCACATGCGCCACTGCGCTAGGATAATTATCGTGGTTAACGACAGGCATCACGTGTGCACTGATTCCACGAAAATTACCTCACAAGCACCATCGTGCTATCATAAGATCGAGCACCGCGTATGCTTCGATTGCCATAATGGTTAATGATAGGCACCTCTGTGCGCTGATTCCATTATGAAGTAACAAGTGCCTCTGCACCAAAATAGCCATAGTGGTTAACGACAGACACCTTGTGTGTATTGATTCCACTATGGCGAACACGCATGCACCTCAGTGCAATAACTAGCCAACGAGCATTACCCACCCTACCTACTCCATCTACTGGAGCGCTTGGCGTAAAATCCGCAGTCCAGCACGTCTGTGCTCAGACAAAGTCTTATTTTCTTACCCACAATGATAACCCACCCGACACACTCTGCCTGTAGAATCGCTCGGCGTAAGATCAACTAATACACAAACAGTCCCACTTTTATTCTGCTACATATCCATTTTACGTCACCACACACCACGGTTACTGGATAAAGCCTCACCGGGTTCAAGTTGGCACACGAGCACTATGGCATTTGGTTAACAAATATGCACCATTGTAACGAAAGTCACAACCAAACACCGCCATCACATGACTAATTTATCCCGTTGTAACCTGCACCGATACGGTGTCACGGATATGCCTCTTCTACTCGGTTGGCAAGCCGTGCGGCACTTGAAATGGGTGTTACCCAGACAAGTCAGCCTTTCTCATGCCCCTTAGTCCAAGGAGTTATCTCGGTCTAGCCTTCTCAAGGCTACAATGCGGTAGGTACTTTAGAGTATCGAATCCTGCAGGGCCTAGCGACAGCACACTCCAACCTCGTACTTCAGCCACAAGCGCGATATGGGGCCCTATGGCCCCAAACCGTCCCCAGGTATTTCTCCCAAGGAGACAGTGCGCCAACCACTATGCCCCAATGCCCGTACACCTATGCCCTACATGGGCCTAGGAGTAGGTCGCTTACACCAAGGAAGCTCGGTCGCTAGCCCAGGCGAGGGGATGGTGGAGACCCAACACCAGACCACTTCCCCCTAAAGAGCTAAAGAAACTTACCAGGAATGACGATAGTAGACATTGGAATGTTCCAGACGGGGACACTTTCTGGATATAGTCTTCATGAAGCATCTTGGCTTGTCTCTCCTTCTTGGTACACCATCGGGAACTGCTTATGCATCGGTCATGATTGTACCTACTCTGTCTACAATGGGCTTGTCGAGGCAGGATAGTAGACTATGGCATGAGATAGCCTCGACACCATGGTCCCCCCCCTCTGTACGGTATCTTCCACAACACATGCAAACAAAATGAACGAACAAATCAATTAACAGAGACAATTCCTTTTGCAACCAACAATTTTTTTTTAGGATTTTTCATTTTTTAATCGAAATTGTAAATTGGTTATATAAACCAAAAGTAAAAATCAATTTAAGGGAGAGTTTTTCAATCAATACAAAGAACATTTGAGGTATTCAAGCACTTTTTATTTATTTTGGTTTTCGAAAATAATCAATAAGGAAAAAAAATTAGGATTTCTCGAATGTTTTTTTTTTGTTTTGGACCGTCGCCGTGAGTGGTGGTTGGGGTAGTAGCACTTTCCGGTGCAAACCTTTCGGCTCCATTCAATGTCGTATATGGGGTAAATCATCGAAGGAAAATAAAGCAAAAAGATTTTTTAGGTTTTAAACTTTGGATTTTAGATTTTTTTTTTTTGCAGATTTATAAAAAAAATGTAGTGTTCTAAGTTAGATTCGAGTTTGGAAGGGGAGAGTTTCAAAAAGTGTTAGATTTCCCTGATTTTGGCCCGTTCGACGATGTAGCCTCGCTTGAATCTAGAAAATAGGAAGAACACTGAACACCCATGAATTGGATAAGCATTGAAGCACATTTAGAAAAAACAAAGAGGGATTTTTTTTTTTTTTTTTGAGATGAGAGAGATGCGAGTTTAAAAAATTAAGTTTTATAATGCAGTGGGTTTGGACCTTAGAGCCCGCATGTTTTTATAGGGGGTTAATTACCCATTTAGCCCTCTTATAGTTTTCATTTTCTTTTTTAGTTATTTTTTGTTTTATTTTATTTGAAATATTTGCTTAAAATTTTGTTTCTCTTTCAGTTTGATACAAAGGCCGAGTGTTGACCCTTCGAGGGGAAAGGTACACGAATCCTGGAAAGTACCCCTTTAGTCCATGCCCCTTTAATTTATGCAATTTCATTTTACTTAATTATTACACAATTTTGATTTATGCCATACATTTGAATTTGTTTTCAATTCAACCCTTTATTTAATTTCATGCAATTTATATTTTAGTACTTTAATTTCTGCCTCTGTTTAGTTCAGTCCTTATATCTATTATCTTGTTTGCATTTTGGCCTTTTAGTTTATAGTTTATGCAATTTAGCCTTAACTATTGTTCTCATTATGTTCATAATTTAGTTATCAATTTGTATACCCTTTTAATTTGGCCATTAAATGCCGGCTACATGCATTTTTTTTTTTTGAACAATGCTGATCCTTTATTAGAAAATACAGATGGGGTCCATCAAAAGAAAACAAAATAAAATTAAACTGGAAAAACACCTAAGAGTTGGAGAAAATTAAAGCAGACATGAAACTACACGCACAAAGCTCAAAACAAAAGAAAAAAGGGAAGCACAGAACGCGCTAAGATCAGCAAACTTCTTCTGCGAAATCTCCAAGAAAATGAAGGATAGAGTTGTCAAAAGGGCAGAAGGAAGTATCAAGTGAAGTAATCGGAGTTTGGCATCTAAAATTCTCCGAATTTAAGATTAGGGAAAATCCCTAATTGTCCTTTGCAATTGAGGCCAAAACTTGCACCGGAGCCTCCTCTATCCACACCATCGGTGATTTAATGGGCAACTTCATTTCCTCTTCTACTAACATGCGTGAAGGTAATTGATCTGAAATCTCTCTTCATAGTCTTGATGTTTTGAATAATTGCACTGATTTCTGAATTATCTTCAATGGGATTGGAAACCTTCGCGATAATATAATATTGCTGAAGCCAAGGTCTCGTGAGAGTTGAGTAGCAAATTCTCAGGCTCGGGCCTCTGCCATTTCAGGATTAGAGACAAATCTTTGAGGGGAAATGCCAGTTGCCATGGCATCTCCTTCCGAGTTTCTGACAATTATACCTGAAATGGAGGTAGCACTCGTGACATTGAAGCTTGCATCAAAGTTCGCCTTAAGAGCATCCATAGGAGGTGGGATCCAATGCTCGATTATTCTCTCATTCAAAAGACCAATTGGAGCATGCATATTTGATTTAATGTTGCATATACATATTCACACTATATTATTAATTATAAGATATAATAAGTGTATGTTCAAAAAAAAAATAAGATATAATAAGTGGTTTGATATATGTATTATCATAAGTATGTATTGTATATGTGAGGTGTATTATTATTATTATTATTATTATTATTATTATTATTATTATTATTATTATTATTATTATTATTGATAAAGGGTAAAATACACCAGTAATCATCGAACTATTGTTTCTTTCCTATTTTGGCCACAGAACTATTTTTTGACAAAATCGTCATTAACTTACTTTTTTTCTTAATTTGATTACCAGCCGTTAAAAAGTTAACGACGATGCTGACATATATTTATTTTTAATTTTTTGGTAATTTTATCTCCCATGTAGGTGTTATTTTTATTTAAATTTATTATACCAATATTACATAACACCTTTATTCTTGCAGGTTTTATCTTTTCTGAAAAAATATGAAGTAGATTAGTCGACCTATCATGCCTCCCTAAGGATTTAATTGAATGGATCAACAGATGAGTTCTATTTCTCTGAGGAAATAAAAGAATGTATCAGTTGAATCTCAAAAGAATGAGCTACACCAGAGATAAGAGTGTCAACTTGACTGGATGAAAATGACTATCCTTCTGTCTTTGCTCTATTCTGTGTCAATTAGTAAAAATGGATAATTGTGATTGCCTATTTTCATCCGTGCTTAGCCCTTTTTAAAACCCAATAAATAATTAAAATTAATGTCTATGAAAACCAATATACATTAGCTGCTCAACAACCAAATACCCATTTACCACTACACGACCCAATCCTAAATCGAGCCCAATGCATCCCAACTTTTACACACTCTAGCTAACCTTAACTCTAAACACTAGCTGCGCCGCACCCCCAATGTTCCAGAACCTTCTCTCGTTGGCCTTTTAGCTCCCACGTCCACTGGTCTTCTCTTGATCTTTCACGTGCCAAGACAACAGCATCAATGACCCTTGGATGCGTCTGTGGCAACTATCACGAGCCTTCCACACGAGCCATGGTCACCCCTCAGTACGGTGTCCTCCACAACACATGCAAACAAAATGAACGAACAAATCAATTAACAAAGACAATTTCTTCTACAAGCAATGGTTCTTTTATGATTTTTCATTTATTTTCAATTGAAAATGTAAGTTGATTATATAAACCGAAAAAAAATATAAGGGAAGTTTTTTCAATCAATACAAATCAAAGAAGCATTTTTTTACCTTCCATTTTGAATCGCCGTCGTGGTGGTTGGGGTAGTCACCGGTGAGTGACACATTTATGGTGCAAACCCTCCGGCTCTATTCATTGTTGTTTAAGGGGTGAATCGTCGAAGGAATCTAAAGCAAAAAGATTTTTTAAGTTTTGAAAGGATATTTTTACAAATTCGCGAAAAAAATGTTATGGATTTGTTCGAAGTTGAATTCGGGCTCGGAAGGAGGAGAGTTTTCAAAAATATTAAGTTTTTTAGATTTTAATACTGGTGAGCGGCGACCGACGATGGATAGGAAAATTGAAATAAGTACCCATAAATTAGATGAACATCGAGGAGCAGTTTTTAAAAAAATTAAGAGGATTTTAATTTTTTTTGGTGATAGGGGAGAAATGTGAATTTAAAAAAATTGTAGGTTTATAGTGTAGTGGGTTCGGGCCTTAGAGCCCACGTGCTTTTTATATGGGGTGTTAATTACCTATTTAGCTCTCGCGCAATTTTTCTTTTATTATTAGCCTTTTTTGTTTTGTTTTATTTTCAATCTTAGCTTAGAATTTTGTTTCTCTTCCAGTTTAGTCCGAGGATCGAGTGTTAACTCTTTTGGGGAGGATACACGTATTCGAGAAATTACCTCTTTAGTCCCTGTCCCTTTTAATATGCAATTTCATTTTACTTAATTATTACGCAATTTTGACTATGTCATACATCTGAACTTCATTCAATTCATCCCTTTGTTTAATTTAATTGATTTTATATTTCAGTACTTCAATTTCTTCTTTTGTTTAGTTCAGTCCTTACATCTATTATCTTGTTTTCATTATGGCCTTTTAGTTTACAGGTTATGCAATTTAGTCTTAACTACTGTTCTCATTATATTCTTAATTTAGTTATCAATTTATATGACCTTTTAATTTGGCCACGGCCATTAAATGTTGCCTACATGCATATTTTTTTTGAATATGCTGGTGTGATTACAATGTAGTATCTGTTCAATTTTCTTAACCCTTTAATAACGCGCACACACACCGTGTACACATGCATATTTGATTTCATGTTGCATCTACACATTCATATTATATTATTAATTATAGGGTATACTAAATGGTTTTGATATATGTATTATTTTTTTTATCAGAAAATGGTATGATATATGTGTTATCATAAGTATGTATTGTATATGCGAGGTTTATTGTTGTTGTTGTACATATATTAATAAATTATATAATATAAGGTATATTTGTAAAATACTTTGATTAATTATTTTTTAAAATTCGGTTAATTGAGAAGTAGTATGTAAGACTTAATGAATTGGGACTTTATTCAATTATTTGAATTAATGAGTAATTTTATTTGATGAGTCTAGAGCGGGTGATGCACACCGATACACACCACTAAGTTGTAGTTGTACACCGCTAAACACCATTAATTTTTTTAATGACTTTTAAATAAATATAAAATGATCATGGACTCAAGGGACAATTAACTATATTTTAAGTCAAGTGTTTGACTAATCATATCTTTTTTTTTTAATTTTTCTAATATTAGTAAAATTAATTATTAATATAAACCCTAACCCCTAAATCATCAAAACCTAATTCCTAATTCCCATAACCTGCAACGAATGATGAATGTGACATTGTTACCGCTATACGGAGTAAAATTCAAATACTAGTTCCTTCAATCGTCAAACAATGAAAAAAAGACCCATCAATCATCATATTGACATATACATCTCATTTATCAACATCTACTTACAGAACTAAAGTTAAAGGAACAAATAATCTTAACACCAGTTGCCTCTTCCCGTAGTGTAGCTATTTGATAATACAACATTTATACGTCTCTGCTTCGTTAGCCATTTTCTTCTTCTTTTTCAATTAAATTTTCATGGGTTCCACACCAACTCACAACCCTATCAGTCTATCACCACGTAAAACCCTGATATTGTGTATAAAAAAAATCTGGATTAGCATAAGTTTAATGCATTAATTTAGTTTAAGTTTTTGGTTGCAATGAAAATGCGAAGCATTGGTTTATATTGGTAATTAACCATAATTACGTTTTGGGAATTGGAGATTAGGATGGGAGGATTTGGGGATTAAGATTTATATAATAATATAATAATTTTAGATTAATAAAATAAAAAGAGGGAATGGTTAGTCAAACCTTAGATTTTTTTGATGAAAAGAGGTGTGTTTTCATTGATCAGATTAAACACCTAACATGTCAGCATATACCTTATTAAAAAACTTCCCTAATCCTAAAGGGAGGAAAAAGAATGTATATACTAACACTTCAAAAAACTAAATTACATGGGTTCTAAAGCATCCTTATGCAACAAAGAAATAACGCTAGCAGGTGGATTACCCCATACGACCGTATCCAAACACTCACATTCAATCATCTTTGCCAAAGCATCTGCGACACAATTTCCATCTCGCCTACTATATTGTAACCGAACCATCCAAGCCCGTTGACGCAATTCTAATAAATAATGCCCCAAAATACAATTACCAATCGAATGCGATCCAATCCGGAGAATGTCCACCGCCTCAAGGCTATCCATCCCAAGGATCACTTGGCGAAAACCACTCTCCCAAGCACAATGCAATCCCAAATAGGCACCTCATAATTCAGCTTCCAATACCGAGCATATTCCAACAAATTTACCAAAACCCACTATCCATCGTCCTTCATGATCCCGAATTAACCCCCACACTTCATGTAGCCCGTACTATTTTCTTTCGCTTTGTCCGAATTAACTTTGACCCATGAATCGGGTGGAGGCGACCATGTACATACCGCACGGCCAGCCCCCAAAGTGGACGACATAGTCACTGCCGCAATTCCAACAGCAATTATGGCTGACGCTAACCACAACCTCACTCGAGACAAAGTGGATTGTCTAGGTTCATCACTTCCATCATCAAAAACCAAAGCATTCCGATTCAACCATATAATCCAACAAGTTCCGCCAACCATAAAATCCCAATAGATCGTATCCTTCGCAAACAAATGTGGTTTCATTAAATTGATCTTCACCCAGGACTTAATCTCACAACACATAAACTCAGACATTTTATCCAGTCTTATAAGCTCCTTTCAAACTACGAACAAATGATGACATGTTCGAAGAACATGATCAACATCCTCAACCTCCGCGCCACAAAGTCCACAACGAGCATCACTTGTGAAATGTCGTCGCATTCTTTCATAGTTCGTCATAATCTTATCGCAACAAACTGTCCATAGAAAAATTTTCATTCATTGCGTTCCTTTAAATTTGTCAATGACCCAAACGTCCTCATCCAGGCCTTGCTCAATACCATGCCATATTTGATAAGCTGACTTAACCGTAAAATTCCCTGAACTTGTTACTGCCCAACCCATAGTATCACTCGAAAACTGCGGCAGAGGACATTTAACAGCTGTAATTTGTAGCAAGATTTCTGCAGGAAGCAGCTGGTCAATTTCTTCCCAATGCCATTCACCCATATGAGACACCATGTCCGCGACAGTCATGTTCTGCGAACCTACCGTAACCCTGGGCAGCAAATGGTGCATCAAAGGTCCGATATCCTTAATCCAATTGTCGATCCAAAACCGAACCTCAGTGTCATTCCTTAGTTGCATGTACATATTGTTTCAGACATCCTCCCAAACTACTCTGAGTCCCTTCCAGAGTCGCGACATATTCCTAGATGCTAAAGCAATTGGAACATAAAGCAATTGGAACATCATCAACGCATTTATATTTTACCCGAAGAAAGCGGACCCAAAGAGCATCTTTTTTGGTTAATAAATCAAATGCCAACTTCATCAAGAAAGCTTCATTTTGGCGAACAAGACGGTGAAAACCAAGAGCTCTTTTAGACACCGGGAGACAAACTTTCTCCCCTCGCACTCCATAAACTCCCAAGCGACCATTTTTTATACCCTATATGAATCTACGAATAATCTGTTCTAACTTAGTATAAATAGCGAGAGGCAAACAGGGGTTTACATAGTATAATTTGGGATTGCGGCAAGAACGGCCTTTGCAAGGGTGATTCTACCCGCAAGAGAAAGCGTTTTAGCACGGCACCCATTTAGCTTCCTTTTGTTGGGAAACGCCGGTACACCCTATGGTGCAGCAAAAGATTATCCGACGAATTTCGCCAGTGTTCCATGTACGAGGAACAAATCTGGGGTAAAAAAGGATGAAACGTTACCTCAAATAAATCTGATAACTACAGGGGCATAGGAGAATCCGATTCTTTCAGTTAAGATGTCGAGTCCAAGTTGTCACAACAGCGTTCTGACATCTACGCAGTCCACTCGATTAAAACGAACAATATTTTACTTCTCTAACTGTTAAAGAGGTTTTGTAATATGCATATTTTTTGCTGCTAGACCTTATGTCTTTATATAGCATTCAAAACCCTAATCCTAATTAAACTTGGATTCTTTAAATATACAATATATTTAACCGAATATAATTAAATATGTAGAATCTGATTCTACTTTAATTAGGTTTCTTTAGGGATATTTCTATTTTAATAGTATTTAATAATTACAATAATTATCTATTATTAAAATATATATGACCGAAATTACAATAATTATAATAATTTCGGTTTTAGCTAATTTCGTGTACAACATTTTTGCACATACATGTATCTGGTCGATATTTGTTCGTTTTAATCATAGGGTATGATTGTAGGTTCATGTAACGTTAGTAATAATATCTAGAATAATTCTAATATCATAAGCAATGAGTGGCATCTAGCAATACATCATTGCTACCTAAGTTACAGGAAGTCGTGGTTCGACATAACCTCTTAGTGATTAACTCTTTTTCATGTATTATATCTTTTTGCCCTTTATATCTAGATTGGACACAAGTCATGGAATAGTCACACTTGTATAGTCCATCTAATATTTCTTGATATCTTGAGTATACTACTATAAACGAATAACTATGATATCTAATATCAATTTATTCGAGCATGGCCATGTATTTCTAGTCTCACTCAATCAAGTGGCCTGTGATATTACTCCTATTATGTAGGAGGGACAAATCTTATCTTGATCAACCATATTCCGCTACATAGATTGTGACATATCCAATATCAGTTTTTATAGTGTAGTCAGTTGCAACACACGTTTGACTGTATCAAAATATGTCACTCACAATGTTGAAATAATGATGATCTCAAGTCTGAGGATCATACATGTAATTATCACTATGAGCAGTGTTGTGACTGTCACATAATAATCCAAGAAACATGCTCATAGCGGGTCAGTCCAGTATGTCGTTCTCTAACACATACTTATGTATTGATTTTGACATCTCCATGTCAATGACAATACTTTGTCATCAATCAACTATATATTAGTCTTAATGCATTATTGTTGTCCATGCCCACAATAATACTCGACTAAGGATATTTAAGAATAACCGTATTATTCTAAGGATTTTATTATAATTCAATTTATTTATGCGTAGAATAATGACTGAAATAATAATAATGACTTTATATTAATAAACAAGATAAAATAAACACGTCTTTTACAATCATCTTATGATTGGTCTTTGGGCATACTCCAACACCTTTCGACCATAGAAACCAGGTAACCATAAGATGCAGTAGTTACTCTACTATGTAACAACGGGACGCCCAAATATTTCCCCAGATCACTCACCTCGATGTATCTAAACCCTTGGCTGATACTCAGGCGATCAAGATCTGGAACATTTTTAGAGAAGAAAATATTCATTTTCGAAGCACTTACCTTATGTCCAGATACTAGATAAAAATTATGAAGAATATCTTAGATAATAGCCATTTGATTAATAGTGGCTCTTGCGAACATGATCATATCATCTGCAAAGGACAAATGCGATATAGGAGGTCCTCGTTGTGACGTTTGAAATGCCTCCCATTAGCCTGCAGAAACAACAGATTGAATATCATGTGCCAACCGCTCTAAACAAAGCACAAAAATGTACGTGATAGGGGGTCACCTTGGTGAATTCCTCTCAATGGTATAAACGTTTCAGTAAGCGAACCATTCCAAATAATCTGAGTCAAAACTATAGAGATGCACTGCATTATCAGACCCCGTAAAAGTTTTGGTATGCCCAAATCCATCAATGTATCGTTAACAAAGTCCTACTCAATCTTGTCATAAGCCTTTTCCAGATCAATTTTAATAGCCATCCATCCCTTAGCACCTTGTTTCCGCCTCTTAGAGTGAAAAATATCCCGCGTAATAACAATGTTATCGGTTATTACCCTTCCAGGCACGAAACTAGTCTGATTCTGAGAGACCCAACCTGACAAAAGCAGCTTTAAACGATAGACGATTATTTTAGTAATTGCCTTATAAATAACCTGAAAGAGGCTGATAGGTCTAAATTGACTCATATGCCAAGGAGTGATAATCTTCAGAGTTAGAATCAACAAAGTTATGTTCAAATCAGATGGTAGCTCACCGCTAATAAGAACTTGCCGAACAACATCACATACTGCTTTCCCAACTGTCTCCCAGTTCTGTTAAAAGAAACCATCATTAAAACCATCTACCCCTGGTGCTTTAAGAGGCCCCATGTCGAAGATAGCGCACTTTACCTCCTCAGCATTTATCGGATCCGCAAGTCGTATTAAAGCCATAGAATCAACTTGCAGAAATTGGCCATGCTCGGGAAAATACATGTTAGCTCTCCGTCTACTAAAAAATAAAATGGAGTAAAAATCACACGCCATCCCTGCTAATTCTTCTTGATCCGTAGCCTAAGAATCATCCCCTCGACGAAGAGCTAATATCATATTCTGGCGTCGCCTTGCCTTAACCAAAGCATGATAGAATTTTGTGTTACGGTCCCCTTGTGTAATCCATTGTGTACACGCCTTTTGTTTCCATAACTCTTCTTCTTGTGTCAAGATCTCCTCCAGTTCTAAACGCAAACTCGCCGCCAAGTCAACCAAAGAATCCGAATACCTATTCAAAAATGCCCGATCAATGCCCCTAATATGAGCTTGCAACTTCTTCTTCCACTGACCAATATGCCCAAAAGTCTCAATATTCCACTCTGTAACCTTCAATTGAAACTCAGTCATATTATGATTTAAATCGCTATCCAACTTCTAAACTAACTTGAGAAAATCCAGAAACTGTTCATGAGATTGCCAAGCCAAGATAAACTGGAGCAGCCTGTTCTGCCTTCCACGGTCATCATCCGAGAAACATAAAAGAAGTGGATGATGGTTTGAACCTAGCCGATCCAAATTACGAACATGCGCCTCACTAAAACATGACAACCATTGAGGATTAACAAGGCACCTGTCAAGACGTTGATGAAGATTCCCTTTTGTCCACGTAAAAGGTGGTCCGCGACACCCAATATCTGTCAACTTAGAATTAAAGACAAAATTGCAAAATAGACGGCTCACCCCTATAATATTACCAATACCCCTAACACGCTCATCCTCTGCCAGCATCACATTAAAATCACCTTCCATCACCCATGGGATATTATCAGAAGGCTGAAGACTACTAAGTCGCCCTCACAGATACTTCCGTTTTGATGCCGTCGGACTCGCATAAACAGTTGTGAGTTGGAACTTCTGTTGAATACCAATACCCTCCACTATAGCATTAATAAACTGATTTGAGACATGAGTTATATCCACCACTACAGAATTATCCTAGAGAAGCCACACCTCTCCACTAAAACCATGTGACTCAACCCGAAACGACTGAATAAACCCCAACTAAGCAACAACATGATCTGTAATTTGTCCACTGATACGTGGTTCAAATAAGGCAACCACATTTGGCCGATGCTCCCGTATGAAACTCCAAAACTGATGTCTAAAAGCAGGGCTTCTAGCACCCTGACAATTCCAAAAGAAGATACACATCATAAACAAACATAAAGGTAGAGAGCAAACCTTACTGGTTACTCCCCAATACCTTCTCCACATCGTTCGTCATATCTTCACCATATGTCTCATTCCATTTCCCATCATCATTAGATACCTAATCGGACATATGGTCCGTAGATAATGGTTCAGACGTAACACGTCCCTTATTCCTTATATTCTGACCCAACATGTCCACTTTTGTCTGTGTACTCTGAATCCATTCAACCATACTGAATTGCACAACTTTTGACTCAGCCGCCTTCTTGACCTTCAATCCTTTTCGAACACTATCCTTCATCCCTTTCCCAGATAAACCCTGCCCCTTCTATTATTATTTGCTGGGATTGAATCCTGATTGGCCTTCCTCAATGATTTTGATAGTCGAATGATTCCCTGTCGACACATTTGGGATATGTTCAACAGCCATAGCCTCTTGTCCTGAACCAGTTGGAACCACATCAGCTTGCTTTGCCGCTTTCTTCATAGCCTTTGATTTTTTCTCCGGATTGGAAGTCATATAAGCCTTAGTGCACTTAAAACTCTGTTGTGCAACCATCTTCCCTTTATCTACCGATTCCTTAGGAGCTTGCTCCCTGCCTGTCGCTCTCGTCTTTCTCAGGATTACATTCTCCCCGACCATATTACCTTCCTCCACATCGTCTGAAGCCAAGGACACAAATTGTACCCTTTCAGATTACTCTGCTTGTTATTTTGACCGTACTCGTTCTGAGCACCCCCAAATACACGTCGCCTATGATTCTCCACCACCATCCAAGGGCCATATAGATTTGACTCTGAACATTCATCAACCACAGTAACATCACCAGTCGCAACACTTGTTTCTTCCGTAGTATCCTTTTTAGTAGACAAGGGGCATTTTTCCTTTCCATGACCATACACACCGCATCCATAGCAAATATTTTGGAGACCCTCATACTCCAGTTTCTGCAACGTGCCATCGATCTGTATACACGAAAGTAAAGGTTGGTTCAAATCAACCAAAATAGCCAACCGAGAGAACTTTCCCCCATCACCATCATGTGTATTATAATCCACATGAACCATAGGCCCAATCAACCCAGCAATATATCTGAATAAAGCTTTATTATAAAACCGATAGGGTAATCCTGGGATGGACACCCACACAATCACTTGGGACAGATACTTCTCAACCGTATAAAACCTCCTGCTCCATGGTTGGACTGTTAAATAGCTCTCATAGATAGTCTAGGGACCATCAGTGAGCACCCTCTTATAATCACTTTCATCTAAAAATCTTACAACAAAATAGTTATTATCTATGTCAATTAACTGAATTGTACCTACCAGCTTCTATAGCACCTGAATACGCATGAGTAAAGTGTTGTAACCAATTGATCTACCAAGCAATCGAACAATCAAAGCATTCTTCATATTATGATCAATTTGATCATGGACACGGTTAGAAAATTGAATAGACGGAATGAGACTAGTACGGTTCAAGATTATGTCATCCTCCAATATGATGACTTCTTCCTCAAGAAACCCTTTTTCCCCCGAGTACCAACATCTTCTTGCCAAAGTTATCAACCTTACTAGTGTAGGTTGCACCGTCTTGACCAGCTTTCACTTCCGTCCCACGTTCAGTACTGTTATCAGCAACAACGACACCATTCATCGATTCCAGGTTCAGCTGTTCACTATCGGCTTCAGCATCCACTTCCGCATCCATTGCCATCGTTTCCTGGAACATATCTCCCCCTTCAATATTATGCACTTTCTTCACCTTGCTTTGCCCTTCGAAAGGGGTGGGTGACGCTGGTCGTTCCAGCGTTGGAGGCAACAGGATATACGGCACCCCATTCGGTGGCCGGCCGCCAGCATCCTCGTACAGTCGCTGCGTAGGCAGCCCATGCGCGTTCCCTTGTGGCAGTATACAAGGGTTTTTTTATATCACTATTCATACTTTAGTCAAACCTTAGATTTTAAATATGGTTAATTGTTTAATGAATCCATAATTATTTCAATATTTATTTAAAAATTATTAAAAAATTAATAATGTGTAGCGTTGTATAACGTTAGTGGTGTGCGTCTCGCCCGTTCTAGAATTATCCATTTTCTTATTATTAAATATGGGTAATAAATACTAATATGTTCTAAAGTACTTACTTATTAATGTGTTTAGTCGAAAAGTAGTTTCCAAGACTCAATAGAATCTGACTTTATTCGAATATCCTTATTAATCAGTATTTTCCAAAGGTAATATTTTAATTGATTAAGAATATCATATGTTCATGACATTCATTACATTTATTAACTGATGCATACATAATTTATTTTTTCTCAAAAAAGGCAATGTGAGCTTCAATTCAAATAGCATCCAGACTTACTGATTGTTGATTTATCTATTGCTAGAAGAAAATAACACCATTTTGATAAAACCAGAGCGGGAAATTATTTTAAAATTCCACTAATTACTTTAAAAAACACAGTGGGTTGGAAACACACGGCTTCCAGCAAGTTTACTATCAAATCTGCCTATGAGCTTCGAATAGGAAATACTGTGGGTGTTTCGGATCGTGTTTGGCAGGTTATTCATAAGTTTTGGGGTCCCCAAAGGATCCAAATCTTTCTTTGGCTCGCTTGCAGTAACAGGTTGATGACGAACGATGAAAGGGTGCGTCGTTATTTTGCCTATGATGATCGGTGTCCGATATGTCATAGAGAGCCAGAGTCGGTGTCACATATTTTACGGTTTTGTCATTTGGTTATCTCGACATGGTCAGCATTGGTCAAGTCGGAACATTGGGCTGAGTTTTTCTCCATGGGGGTTAAAGAGCGGATTAGAGTGAATTTGACTCAGCCGGAGTATTTTGCGAGGGAGCCGCGGCACTGGGACATATTGTTTGGTGCTATTGTTTGGCATTTGTGGCTCTTTTGGAACTCGGCGGTGTTTGATTCATAGATGGATGGGTGGGTTTTTGTCCTTGAGCACAGCCGCCAGCTCCAAGCATCATTTGTGACTGCTTTAGACTCGGTGCGAGATTCGGGACCTACTGGCGGTGCTGGATCGAGAGTAGCTGCGATGTGATCACCATCGGAGGTTGGTTGGATCAAGTTTAATACGGATGGGGCAAGACGAGCGGCTGATGGCTTAACATCTTGTGGAGGTGTTTTACGTGACCATGCGGGGACATGGCGCAGAGGTTTCTCCAAGCTCATTGGTGTTTGTTCGGTTATGAAAGCGGAGCTGTGGAGTGCTTGTACTGGGCTCAACTATGATTGGGAGTTAGGGTATCACAATATTGTCTTAGAAGTGGATAGTATGGATGCCTTCCATGTGTTGAAGTTGGACTCTGTTCCACTTGATTCTTCTTCGCTTGTAATGCACTTGAATGAGTTGAAACGGTGGGCCTGAACTGTTAAGTTACAGCATACTCGTCAGGATGGTAATAAAGTAGCCGATGCTCTTGTCAAGTTTGCCCCGATTGATAATTTGCAGGTTCTTCGGTTCGATACTCCCCCATACGGGTTCTCCCAGTTGCTACAGGATGACTTTGGTATGAGTCTTGATACATGATTGTTTGGTTTTCTAGTTTTTTCGATGTAAGTTTATTTGTCGAATTTTATCTCGCATGATTTTTGTAATTATTGCCTGTACTCTTTTTACTCTACTTAAATTTAGAGAAATTTTTTAACGAGGCACATAATAATAATCTTTTCCCTTATCACTGAAAAAACATTCACTTTAAAAATAAAAAACATTGCACTCATAAAAGGATTTTAAATTAATATTTAAATTGTGCAAATTCAATCATTAAAACAATGCGTAATTAACTAGGTATCAATTTTGAGCGTTATAAGAGTGTTAATCATTCTTCACACGCAATAAACTCTCAAACTCAAATTATATTTTTTTCCGGTTATATTTTTAGGTATACGATCTATCTAGTTCAAAGATAGATGGCGACTCTATTTTTAAAATTAAATGATTTAATTGATAAATTCTTTGTTCAGTGCTCAAAATAAAATCCCTCCAATAGTTTACCGGTTTTAGAGTTGGTTTACCCATCAAATAAAAACCTTGTGGATACATAAAACGTTTTCGATTTCCCTCTCCCGCACCTTTCCCGCCAAAACTGTGGATTACGATAAAAATTAGAGGAAAATTTGAGGAACACTCGTATCGAAATTAAAATCAACTCCGTCGAGATGTTCAGATCCCACGGAGAGAGCTCAATTGAAAAGTATGGTTCGATAAACGCGAGCAACGTTGGCTCAATCGTTCCCGTTTATTTTACAGAGAACGAGTACTCCAAGGACGAAGAAAAGCTAATCGTTGAGCTCATTCGCTTCTTCTCTGTTCCTCCAGGGAAAAATCTTGCCCATCAGGTTGACCTCTTTTTTTATTTTAGTCGCAAAATGGGGTTATTTTATTTATTTTTTCTGGTCGACTTCATTATGGTGATCAAATAATTGAGAGTAATCCGTAATCTATTTTATATGTGCTCGATCAGGTGAATTAGGCATATAAATGGACGATTTATTTAGGGATTTGCTTTAGTTATTGCTAAATTCTTGGTTTAATTACCTTATATTGTCAATTTTACAGTTGCTAAGTTATTTGTTGATATTTTAAATTCTAAATCCGATTGGTAAGTAGATGCAACGCCAATTTATAGCTACAAGCTTTGCAATTTCATCATGAACAGGTGAAGAATGATTGTGGTGCCGTTTCTCTGTCTCTTGATTACCAACAATTTCGAAAATTATGTGATATTGAAGAATTCTATGCAAAATTGGAAGATAAACCTAAAATAGCTCTTTCCACTATGAGTGCTGCAATTCACCAGGTATTAATAAATGATGGAAAGAAGTAATTTTAAAGTTTATTTAAATTTGGTTTAACCGTGGAGATATGTTGGGAGTAGGTTTTATTAAACAATCCAGATTTCTACATGGAGGAAGGAATGAAGATAAATATCCGTCTGCACAACTACCCTGAATCCATGATTGTTTTGAAGAACTTAAAGGCAGCATTCATTGGTACCCTTCGATTTCAACTTATAGTTGTACTTATCCGGTTATTGTTTTGTAAATGATAGCTATTTGATTATATATGCAGACAAACTAGTATCTGTGCGCGGTACAGTAGTTAAAGCTAGCACCGTCAAGCCTCTTGTAATTAAAATGATTTTTTACTGTGAAAAATGTACAACCGAGATTCCTCGTTCGTTTCCTGATGGAAAATTTTCACCACCATCGGCATGTACTTTACATGGCTGCAAGAGTAGAACGTTCAAACCAATTCGATCCTCGGCTCAAGCAATGGATTTTCAAAAGATAAGGTAAACAACTTGTTGCCCGATGCTGCAGTATTTTGTAGCAGCTCCATGCATAATTGTATACCCGTGCATCTTAATTAACATTCCATTACATTAAAAAAACTGGCGTCTCCCCTTTATTGTTTACACAAATTCCAGGTTACAGGAGCTACTGAAGTCCGAGGATCATGAAGAGGGTCGTGTACCTCGAACAGTAGAATGTGAATTGACTGAAGAACTTGTTGATGTGTGTATCCCTGGAGATGTAGTAACAGTCACTGGAATTATAAGAGTTATCAACAATTACATGGATATTGGAGGAGGTACACAAATAAATTCCCTTTAACTAGTTTACCATGGAATTTGAAATAGCTTTACAAACAATATCTCATTTTTAGTAAGGGCAGAGGCAATGCTATTAAGGTACCTTCTAGTTATTGCATTTACATATAAACATGAAATTTTGTGAATGTAGAGATTGTGATTTGAGAACATAAAGGGTCATCGGTATATATTGAGATGGAATGAATCAAAGACTTGCTTACACCTACCAGTTTTCTGCAAGTAATATAGTTTGGGAAAATCTTTGATTCTTTTTCAGGAAAATCAAAAGGCAGAAATCAAGGATTTTACTATCTGTACATAGAAGCAGTTTCTGTAAAAAATTCCAAGTCTCTATCTATGACCGAAGATTTGGAACATTCGAACAGTGATGCTAGAGCAACAGAGCTAGTAGAGTTGTTCTCTTTCTCTCCAAGAGATTTGGAATTTATTGTGAAGTTTCGAGAAGAGCATGGTTCAGATGTCTTTCGCCAAATACTTCAGTCCATATGTCCATCCATTTATGGACATGAGCTTGTTAAAGGTAAAACTTGAATTTGCACGAGTGAAAGTTAATCGAAGTTGTCAATGTCATCTAAAATGGTAAAATTTTTGGCTAATCCATTATATACTGTTGTCATTTTGTGGAACCTGCATCCCCCACTAAAGGGCTACCACGCCACCAACCCATTATATATGGTTGTAGTCTGTAAATTTGCTTTATAGTTTATATAAACCCCAACCCAAGTATCACAATTAGTGTGACACACAGACAGACATGGTCAAATATTTCTCAATTAATTATGTGATCTTGTATTAATGTGAATATATTGGCTTTATCAACAGCTGGAATAACTTTAGCATTGTTTGGTGGTGTACGGAAACATTCAATGGATCAGAATAAGGTCCCAGTCCGAGGAGACATCCATGTCATTGTTGTTGGTATGCTTATTTTCATCTGATTTTCTAGTCATTAGCCATTCTAGGTGGTTTACCATTTTTATTTTAGGAATAACTTTATATCAGATTCGGGGTCTTCCTTTAGAATTTCTGCAGATAAACACGATAAGTTGATTCTTAACAATTACTAGGATTTTACCAGGCGATCCAGGTCTGGGGAAGAGTCAATTACTGCAAGCAGCGGCTGCTGTTTCCCCACGTGGAATATATGTCTGTGGCAATGCAACTACCAATGCTGGTCTAACTGTAGCTGTAGTGAAGGACACTATGACAAGTGACTATGCTTTCGAGGCTGGTAGTTGACTCTTTCTCTCCCTTCTTTGAAAGATGATACATGTTATTTTGACCTCTTTGGTGTATCAACCTAGTTGTTTGATGGGTATGAATGAACTAGCTCAATTCAAATGTATTTTCCACCCACGGACCAGACAACTGTTGTACTGATCTACATCAGATTTACATGTCATTTACAGTGGAAAGATAAGATTTTATATTCATTCTTGATTCTTGTAACAAACACATTTGCTGCAGGAGCCATGGTACTTGCAGATGGTGGACTATGCTGCATAGACGAGTTTGATAAAATGTCTGCTGAACATCAGGTCCCTCTTGACTACTTTATTTATCATTTGACCTCTAAGTATCCGGGCTTTGCTTACATCAGGATTGCACCAGGCTTTACTGGAAGCAATGGAACAACAGTGTGTTTCTGTTGCTAAAGCGGGACTGGTAGCAAGTTTATCTGCTAGAACATCTATCTTAGCAGCGGCAAATCCTGTTGGGGGCCACTACAAGTAATACTTTGTGAATTCTATTATTGTGTTTTCCCTTTATTTTTACTTGCTGATAGAGTGATTTTTATTGGGATGACACAAAATCTACTTGTCAGCTATATTCTTCATCAAGAGTCAGCTTTCTTTACGTAGTATATTCTGTAGACTAGTACATTTCTGTTCGTTTTACTTTGTCCTATTGTTCCTCAAGTGATGTTACTGGTATTATTTGTTGATAATTAACAAAACCAATATCCAACTGCAGCCGAGCGAAAACGGTCAATGAAAATTTGAAAATGAGTGCAGCTTTGCTCTCTAGATTTGATTTGGTTTTCATATTGCTTGATAAACCTAATGAGCTGCTGGACAAGCGACTTTCAGAGCACATAATGTCGGTAAGTAATCTTGCCTGGACCCTTTTATATTGTTGAATTAAATTTATATATATTTCCTGCAACTTTTGTACCTCGTAACAACAGATAGCCTATTGGCAACATTGTATATAGGTTTATAAGCCTGAGGCAAGGTTTTATAAAGCAAAATGTCATTTACCCTTGTGTCTATGTTGCAGCTTCATGCCGGATATGGAGAAAGTTCATCAGCAGCGAAAAAGCCACGTATAGCTAAAGGTTTTTTTTTCTTTCAGTCAGTGTTCTTAAAAAAAGTGTTGATTTTGCATGCTAGTCGTCCAGTTTAGAAAGAGAATCTAACAAGAAACAGTTTTTGTTATATGAATGTAGCATCACAAATCGTTGAAGCAATAAGCATGAGCGTGAAAGAAGGTTCTTTAGTTTCTAGGCTGAGACTTGACCCCAACAAGGATGCTGATTTTGTCCCATTGCCTGGTGCACTTATTCGCAAATATGTTGCTTATGCAAGAACTTATGTGTTCCCCAGGTGATTTAAAGCGATCTGCGTCTTGAACATTCCTTTGCCTGCCTTAGCAGTTTTTGTTCTTTTATCATTATCTCTCTACTTTTATGCCAATTAGGATGTCAAAACCAGCTGCGGAAATCCTGCAAAAGTTCTACTTACAACTTAGAGACCGTAGTACATCTGGTGATGGTACCCCTATAACAGCGAGGCAATTGGAGAGTCTGGTGAGACTGGCACAAGCTCGAGCACGAGTGGAGTTGAGGGAAGAAATAACAGCCCGAGATGCTAAGGTAAGGCTTAATTTCCTTGGTTTCTAGGTTAGGCTGGTAGGGAGGATACCTTGATAATGGCCACTCAGTTATTATTGTCTAAATCAAGCTAAATGATAATTTACATTAATTTAACTTTTATCCTACTTGATAATGGCACAAGCTTGTCTTTTTTTGGGTATGTATGATACATGAGAAGTTTCCAAAAATAAGTCTAAACGCTGTATCGTTATGTTGTGGGTCCAGTGAAGAATAAGATTGAACAAATTGCTTCCATTGGAGTTCAGAACAACTAAACTTTGAATAAAGGACCTCTTTTGTTTATTATGGTTTAGGAATTTGGACAATGTTATTTTTGCAGGATGCAGTTGAAATAATGAACGAATCCCTGTATGATAAGTATGTTGATGAGCATGGATTTGTGGATTTTGGCCGAAGTGGGGGAATGAGTCAACAAAAAGAAGCAAAGCGGTTCTTAAGTGCTCTAAACAAGCTATCAGAGTTGGAGCAGAAAGATTGCTTCTCCATATCTGTACAAACTTAAGCCTCTCAAACTTAGTCTACCAAATAATTTTATTGTATTTAAAGGAAAATCATTCGTATCCATTTAAATTTTTATTTCAGGAAATCTACAGTTTGGCAGATAGAATTGGGTTAAGAGTTCCTGATATCGACACATTTGTGGATAACTTAAACAGTGTAGGTTATCTTCTTAAGAAGGGGCCAAAGACATATCAGGTATGATATCTTAATAAGTAGATATGATATTTCATCAGTTTTGATGTATGTGAATAGAATGTAAAGTACAATAGTCAAATTAAACAAATATTAATTGTCTAAAAGCACAAAAATGAATAGTTTTAGAATTTACATTTGTATATGTAGAAAAATTATATATTACACCATTAGCCGAGTGTTTATACTTTGTGGAGCATTGGTGACCATGTGTTTTGGTGCAGGTGTTATCATCATCATATTCCAGGAGCCAACCATCAAGATCAAGATGCTAAATACCATCAAATCAAAAAAACAGGTTTCTATTTTATGAAATTATTATTATTATTATATCTTATGCCTATAGAAATGAGCAAAAGGGAGGAGGGGTGGGCTTATGATGCATTTGTTACCCAAGTACAGTGGCAGTGGGTGTAAGAATATGGCAATGTGTGGTGACTGAAGTTTGGCTTTCGCATTAAAACGAGTCATGAGTGAATGTTTCTTTTGCATTTCTTCTCAAATATATTACTATAGACATGGCAAAAAAATCATACAATTCGTTTCTTTTGCATCTGAATTGCACCACAGTTGTGTTATTCAAATTCTTTATTTTTCTAAAACCGAGTATTCGTGCTTCACATTTGCAC
The DNA here is from genome assembly GCA_019671005.1 of Hibiscus mutabilis. Taxonomy (NCBI): domain Eukaryota; kingdom Viridiplantae; phylum Streptophyta; class Magnoliopsida; order Malvales; family Malvaceae; genus Hibiscus; species Hibiscus mutabilis. Next base: position 27,383,926 of record CM033739.1, on the reverse strand, counting down.
TTGACAAACACGAGTGTAAAAGCAAGATTCTTCAAATATATATACGATATGATCTTCTTACACCACGTAAAACTTGAAAGTTTTGAACTACTTTTGGACCATTAGATAAAGATAAATGGATGGTTGAGATTAACGGTAGAAAATGAGAAGATTATCACAAAGTTAAAAAAGATGTAAAAGTAATTAAATTTTACAATATAAGTAGATTTTAACCCATATATATATATATATATATATATATATATATATATATATTAATGGTAGGCAACGGGACGAGTTAGTCATGTTTTTGGCTGCCTGACCCTGACCTTTTAAAAATTCTAAATCGACCTTGTCCAGCCTTAAATTTAATATATTTTATTTGACCCGACCCAAACCCAACGTAAAAAAGTATAATTTGACCTTGAAATTTTAATAAAAAATCTACCTAAATCCGTTGAACCTAAAAAAATTAATAAAAAAATTAAATATACTATATAAAAATATGATAAATATATATTTAATTAAAAATACATTGGATTGGGTCGGGAAATTTTCATTTTAAACTTGGATCTGCGCGACCTCGATTCAATCTTTACAAAAACTTTTCCAACCTTGAACCTAAATTTTTTTAAAAAATATATTCGGATCAGAGCCAATCACGTTGAGTAAATTTACCATCCCTATTTTAAATATGTTTGTATATGATATATAAATAGAAGTGGCAAAAGTGAATTAGAATTTTAAGAACAGACCCGAAAAATCTGAACTTGTTTAAACTTAATTTGAAAAAAAATCAAACCAATATGTAAAAGAAAAAGAACCAAACTCGAAATGACCCAATTTCATGAAATGGCTGTTCAGCGTTTGGTTCTACTGAATGCAACATTACAAACACAATGACTCGATCTTTTATACTCCTCAATATGATTAGGGGTAAAAAATTGATCCGAACTAGATACCTGATTGAAATCGACTTGAGTTTGAACTAGTTGTGACTCGAGGTGATGATGATCCGAATTCGATTGAGTCTGACTTGATGTTCACCCGAACTTTAGTTGAACCCGATCTTTTTAGATCTGAACTCAATCTACACTCGACCTGAGAATGATCCGAACTTGATAATGTGATAACCGAACCCGATCTAATATGAACCTAAACCCGAAATTAACTTGGTAAATATCTAATACAACTTGACTTGAAATAACATGAGATCTAATTTTACTCGACCTGTTATCAACTCAAATTGTTGTTACCCCAACCTGTAAATGACCCGACTTGTTGATCCGACATATTCATTGACCTGACCTGTAAATGAGTAGAATAAGTGATACATTTGTATTCAATTTATCATCCATAATTCTTAATTGTTTGAGAGGAAAATTACCACCCAATCTAAAATTTAAATTCAGTTTTTTTTTTCATATACTCAAAACTCTTACTCTTTCGGTCTTACCAAGTTTTCTAGCATTGATTTTTTTGTGATTTTTTTTTAAATTGACTCATTATTACTTTAAATTTATTATAGATAAAAATACAAAAAAAATATTTTTTAAAAACCTTCAATCAAGTAGTTTAAAATATATATTTTATAAAATTTAATTAATTAAAACATTTAAAATAATTATAGTTAAATTTTTTAAAAAATAACTTTTAAAAAAGTTAATAATGGACAAATATAGTTGGACATAGGTAGTAATTACTTAGAAGAGAAATTATACGCCAAATCTAAAATTCAATTTAAAAAAATCATTTTTTCATATAATCTAACCTTTTAGCCTCAATTTTCAAACTGTATAACCCTAACATTTATACTCTAAACCTTAAACTTTATACCGTAAAAATATATTATTATTATTATTAAAACTAAAAACGTTGTTATTAATTTATTATTATTTAAAAATATTTTATTCTTGTTTACTTGTTAATTTATTATTGCTGTTAGTGCTATTATTATTAAAATTAAAAATATTACTTATTGTTAAAGTAGGATTACAAATTTACAATTTACAAATTATGAAAGTACGTAGCATTCTCTTGCATTAGATAACTTATTTAAACTTATTGAATATTAAAAGTTAGTAAATTGTTAATTTATTATTATTATGTTACATTGAAAAAAATAGTTATTACTAATTACTAATATACTTTTTGTTGGGCTCAATATCCTTCAACCGTTGTGCTTGCCAAGTAGTGGAGAAGTCGATTTTTGGGTGTTGGTGGTGGAAGCAAAAAGATGAGAAAATATGCACAAGGATTTAGAGTGGTTCGACTTTCTAACCAAAGCCTACATCCACTACCTTAGCTTCCCCATTAAGGATTTCCAAATTCACTATGAAATTTCTTCCCCTTTTCTAGGCTTAGGAGCAACCCTTTTACACACTCAAAGCTTCTACCCCAAAGCTTGAGTAAACCCTCTTTACAAGAGAAAAGAAAACAAAGCAAACAAGAAATCCCTCACAAGGTAGATGTTTGCACAATTAAGCTCACTCACCCAAACCTAAACACTTGAGCAAATATAACAATTAAAGCTCACAAGTGTTGTCTATACAAAGAATATGAATTAAAAGCCCTAAGACAATTTTGGCATCATAATGTTGTTGACAATTGAAGCATTAATTGTTGCTGAAGCTTGAAGGGTCCTTAAATACTCCCAATTGAGTTTCTGGCTGTTGGAGACCATTGGGATTGAATTGGAGCCGTTGGAGGCTTTATTTCCCGCAATAAATGCAGTTCTGGTGTTGCCCGTATCGGTACGCGTGTACCCGTATCGGTACACCTACTAGCCGTTACGCTCAGAATTGCTAACCATATCGAAATACCTTGAGCCATATCGGCATGCCATGTCGATATGCCTTGGTCTGTTTGGCAAATCGTATCGGTACGCATTGGTCCGGTTCGGTATGCCCTGCAATTCAAATAACCGTTGGGAAATAGCCGTTGGGGAGGTTGAAAATGGGATCGGTACGCGTACTTGCGTATCGGTACGCCTAGGGGCGCATCGGTATGGTTTTTTGTTACTGGAAAAATACTGTAGCTAAAACCCTTGGACTGTATCGATACGGGGTATACCGTATCGGTACGCCTGTGTTGAAAACGTTAGTCTAGCTACTTTAAAACATTTAAAACATTTCCAAAACCTCTCAAAAACTTTTCAAACTTATTTTCAAGTTGTTTGGACTTAAAATCAATTTTGCAATACTTTCAATTTAGTCCAAAAACATTTTTCAATTATTATATCAAAACAAATATCCTAACAATCTCCCCTTTTTTGATATAATAAAACCAACTTGAGAAATTGTTTTTGAGATTCTCCCCCTTAGTAAAAGTAAAATTTGAATAAGAGATTAATTGTTTAAAATCTTATAAGCTCCCCCTTACTCATTTGAAAAATCATTTTTTCAAAACATTCTCCCCTTTTTTGTTATATCAAAAATGATTCAAAACAAAGTTTGAAAACTTTTAAGTCCAATAACAATGGAGTGTTTAAATAAAATTTGGCAAAAAATAAGTTTTGTTTAAAATTGGCTCCCCCTTACTCAAGCATCAAACAAATGTTTAGTTCAACATATATGATTAACTAGTTGAATTAAAATAAATAAAATAAATTAAAATCAACTAAAAATCAACTAATTTTACCACACTTGAAATAAAGGGAGGATGTGAAGCATTCCTTCTTCAAGTGTTCATCCTTTATGTGTATAGAGCTCCCCATCAATTTTATCACTTGCTGATCAAGGCTCCATCACACCTACAAAAGACAATCATTTGATTTTTGGTATCCAAATTGCTTTGGATCCATAGAAATTAGTAGCACATAATTTAGTCCCCTTAGGAATCCATTTTTCAATTTCATCATTTTTAGTTGAAGTACTTAGTCCTTTTGGGACCCAAATACTTCTAAAAACTTTTCCATTAAAAAATCTAGGGGCACTAGATTGTCTTTGATAAAAATTTGATTTTCCTAAATTGTTTTTCTTTTCAAGCTCTTTGGAAATCAAATTTTTTTCTTTCTTAAGATCTTCTACTTCAATTTGATGATCTTTTTTCTTTCTTTTGAAGTAAATTTTGTAAATCTAAAACCTTAAGTTCAAAATCCTTTAATTTTGCTTCAAATTCCAAATTGGTTTTCACAAGCAAATCATTTTCAATTTTCAATTTAGAAATTAACCTTTTGTTTTTAGAAAATGAGGCTTTGAATTCAAAAACCAATTTGTCATAGGCATCTTGCAACTCATCAAAAGTATAAGAATTAGAAATAGATGAGTTAAAAGCTACCCCTCCCTCTTGGAGGGCTATCATGCATAGGTGGGCTATCTCATCTTAATCGGTGGAGTCTTCATCACTCCATGTAGCCACATATGCTTTCTTTGATGATGATCCCTACGTGTTGAAGCTAGGGCAATCGAATTTGGTGTGCCTCGTCTTCTTGCATTTCGAGCATTTAGGGGAATCCACCATCTTCTTCTTCAATTCATGCTTGGATTCTTCTTTGTTGCTCTTCATGAATCGGGCCAATTCCTTGAAGAGATAGGCCATCTCTTCATCTTCACTTTCCTCTTCACTTGATTCTTCTTGGTGGCTTGTGAAAGATTGTAGAGCAATGATGTTGACATCGATTCCTTGCTCTTGGATTATCTTCTCATTCTCCCTCTTCAAGGGTAGAGACATAATCTCATGGGTGAGAAGAGACCCTACGAGCTCTTCAAGCTTGAGCTACTTCAAGTCTTTGACTTCAATAATGGCCGTCTTCTTGCTCTCCCATGATTCGGGAAGTGAATAAATCAACTTCCGAACAAGCTTTTCTTTTGGAATCTCTTCTCCAAGACTTTTGAGTTAATTGATGATTGTAGAGAACCGGTCAAACATGCTCTTGATGTCTTCATATGGGTCTATCTTGAAGTTTTCATATTCGAGGTTAAGTAGGCCGATCTTTGTTTTCTTCACCTCATTTGTCCCTTCATGGATGGCTTCAAGTTTGTCCCATAACTCTTTGGCACTCTCACAAGAATATACTTTGGCATATTCTTCCGAGCCCAATGCACACAGTAGAATGTGCAAAGCCTTGTAATTGAGCTTCATCTTCTTGCGATATTCCATGCTTCATTCCGCTTTGCTTCATGTTAGCACGAATGATCCATCTTCAAATATGTCCCAAAGACAGTAGTCTTTGCTTTTCATGAAGAACATCATTCTATGCTTACAACAAGCATAGTTGCCACCGTTGAAGAATGGTGGTTTGTCAATGGATAGCGCCATGGTCACCGGCTGATTGTTTGTTGTATCGAGCTTCCCGGATCACCTCAATAGGATGTTAATCCCTCTCGTTTGAGCCTCGCTCTGATACCAATTGTTGGGCTCGATATCCTTCAACCGTCGTGCTTGCCAAGTAGTGGAGAAGTCAATTTTTTGGTGCTGGTGGTGGAAGCAAAGAGATGAGAAAATATGCACAAGGATTTAGAGTGGTTCGTCTTTCTAACCAAAGCCTACATCCACTACCTTAGCTTCCCCACTAAAGATTTCCAAATTCACTATGAAATTTCTTCCCCTTTTTTAGGCTTATGAGGCAACCCTTTACATACTCAAAGCTTCTACCCCAAAGCTTGAGCAAACCCTATTTACAAGAGAAAAGAAAACAAAGCAAACAAGAAATCCCTCACAAGGTAGATGTTTGCACAATTAAGCTCACTCACCCAAACCTAAACACTTGAGAAAATATAACAATTAAAGCTCACAAGTGTTGTTTATACAAAGAATATGAATTAAAAGCCCTAAGACAATTTTGGTATCATAGTGTTGTTGACAATTGAAGCATTAGTTGTTGCTGAAGCTTGAAGGGTCCTTAAATACTCCCAATTGAGTTTTTAGCCGTTGGAGACCGTTGGGATTGAATTGGAGCCGTTGGAGGCTTTATTTCCCACTATAAATACAGTTCTGGTGTTGCCCGTATCGGTACGCGTGTACCCGTATCGGTACACCTACTAGCCGTTACGCTCAGAATTACTAACCATATCAAAACACCATGAACCGTATCGGTACACCATGTCGATACACCTTGGTCTGTTTGGCAAACCATATCGGTACGCATTGGTCTATTTCGGTACGCCCTGCAATTCAAATAACCGTTGGGAAATAGCCGTTAGGGAGGTTGAAAATAGGATCGGTATGCGTACTTGCGTATCGGTACAACCCTACCCTACCCATATCAGTATGCCTAGGGGCATATCGGTACAGTTTTTGGTTACTGAAAAAATACTGTAGCTGAAACCCTTGGACCGTATCGATACGGGGTATACCGTATCAGTATGCTTGTGTTGAAAACGTTAGTTTAGCTACTTTAAAATATTTAAAACATTCCCAAAACCTCCCAAAATATTTAAAACTTATTTTTGACCTGAATTAACTCAACTCAAATCATACTCGAACAAACTATAAGTCGATCAGTTGCCCGAATAGACAACTCTATTTACAAATTACATATCTATTAATAGTAAATCACGCAATTAGCGAAAGACGTAAAATGGTACATATGTTGCAAAGTACAATAAAATAACTTAAAAAGAGTAATAAATAATATCTAAAAGGTCATAAACTCATAATCTGACATGACTCGAGAAAAATAAATACCGAACTTGAAAAAGAAATGCCATTACAACAAGTCGTCTGACGTGAAAGTGGAACCATCACTTCGTCAGTTAACTCGATCATGACCCGATTTGAATAATGATTTTACCTGAACATAACTCGAACCTAAAAACTTGATTCGAACTTCACCCTAAACTAATATTACTTGAACTGAATCTCATTCGAAATCAACTTAAACCGACTTGAACTTAATCTGAGACCCAAAATCACCTAACCTGAAGTCCATTTGAACCAGGTTAAGACTCAGCTCGAAGTTTATTTGAACCCTAATTAATCCGATAATTAACCAACTCAGACCCAAACCGTATTGATCGAACTTAGTATTGACCCGTCCAAAACCAAGACGAATTTAAACTGGGACAACCTATTGTTAACCCAGGCCCGGATCGACCTGACTCAAATTAAATTATTGAGTTGACTTGACATAGCTCGAATCCAATCTGACCTTACATGAATTCATCCGATTTGAAACTCATCTGAGTATCTAATTATATACCTAAGAATGATACAATCACAAGCAAATTGATATTCCCAAGAATGTCTAATAATCACATGAGTTTTGATATATAGTCACAAGCAAATTGAGTACCTAATTATATGCCTAAGAAAGATCCACTAACACATTGTAAAACTCAATTACTTTTACACTTTTTTGGACTGTTGGATGAGGGTAATAAATGGCTAAGATTATTTTCTTATCTCTTTTTTTTCAGTGATAATCTTCACATTTTCTACTGTTAATCTCAATCATCCATATACATTCATCCAATGGACCAAAAAAGGTGTAAAACTTTTAAGTTTTACATAGGGTAAGAAGATCCTATCTCTCTATATATATTTAAAGTTGAGTAAACTGTTAGATCCACTAATTGTCTTCCTTTCCTTCTCATGGCACTTGTCGTTGGTTCTGAACATCAATTTATGACCAATTTTACAATTACTAATAAATTTCCTATGATGAAACTATTAAACTCGGCTAAAAAAATTAATAAAATCTAAAATAAAAAAGACAAAAATGTAAAGAAATCGAACTCGCTGGTGATGAAGCTGATGAACTCTGAGAAGCACTCTTGTGCGGTCTCCTTAGCATCTTTAGCTATCTTGGCGTTGGCAGGAAGAGCTTTCTTCATGATACGGCTAATGTTAGAGATAGGAAGAAACCTCTCCTATTCTCGCACGTTGTTGGATCTGGGGCTCTACTCGCTGTCACTATCATGACTTTCGTCGCCAAAACTCGTTGGAATCGATGTCACCGCCATAGAGAGAATCCTAGCTCCAATAAATCACCAAAAATCATGACAAACAATCAAAACTTTAATTCCTAGACATAAAACCTAAAAAAGGAAAAAGAAATAGAAGATGGGAAAAAGGAAATTAACCTCAAGCGGGGAAGAATGAAATGAATAAAAAGAGAGAAAAAACGGTGGGAGTGAGTGAGATTGGATTTTAAGGGAAAATCGGACGTTGGAGAAGAAAGAAAAGATGAGCTGACTCAGACCAGATTTGATGAGAGACTCTTAACTCTCTAAAAAGAGTATATTTGATGTCTTTAGAATGGATTATTAGCTTGAATTCAAGTACATTTAGTTACATTAGTTGCATTTTAGGAGCTTATTCTTATGCTTAACCGAATTATTAATATATGTTATACTTTGTAAGAAAAGATAACTTTTTGGTGGTGATGTGCAGGCTTTAGGAGTTGACTAACAAGTGAAGATTTACGAGTCAAGCACGTGGGAAAAGAGAATCTGTCAAGTCACCAGCCAGGATTCACTAATCCAACCGTTTTTTGTTTAACCCAAGAATCTCCCAGATTTGTTGGAAATTTTAACTAAGGAGAGATGGAGCACTTAGAGATAAGGGGATAATGAATTTTTTTGGATTCTTTTTGAATTATCCAATCTTTAAAAGGGCGTGACACACAAAACAAACTGAATGAGGAAAAAAACCCTAATTCCATCTTTTTCTATCGTGAGGAAGAGCTTCATTGTACTAAGTCATCGACAGAGGCTTAGTACAGAACGCTGCTCAATCTTGGCGAAAGGACAACGGAGGAGAATCACATCAACTTTTCTCTTGATTTATCAATGATTAGGTTTGTAACTTTGATTGATTTGCACCCATCCATGAACTAATTAAATTGGTTTGGGTTGTTGGGTTTATGACGTTGTGAAGGGATGATATTTTCATGGTTTTTAATTTATTTAGATGTTTATCCAGTATCTATGCTTTATCGTGATTCAAGTAGTTTAAACATAAATGATAGGTTATTATTTATTCACTTTGATTTGAATGAATTAAGTTCACAAAATTCATTTTATCAGATACATGTTTTCATTATTCGAAAGTTAACGAAGGCTAATTCTCCATAGACATAAGAAAAAATTTCAGGTGACTAAGAAGAGTGTGCTTAAGCAGTGGTAGACATCCTAAGGTTCAAGCATACATGTATTGTCGTGGCATGTACGTCATTAGGTCCTATGTTAGACATAATTGGAGGGCATAAAAGAAAATATATCTAGCATTTGATAAGTGAATTCGTCGAGGAGATTCGAATGGCAACAACACCACTGTAACCCCTTGACCCGGCCTATACGCCAGACTGAACCGAGCGAGCTATATTGGGTTAGCCGAGGCAAACCAAAAAGAGTTACTTAGAAAATGATCCGATTTTTTTTCATTTTATCTTATATAAATGCATAATTAATCCCTAGGGTGATCATTCTAGCAGCAGTGAAATTACGACTCAATCGGGCATCGAATTGACATCCAATTGCTCAAGAACGTACTTTAGGGACCAAATTGTAATTTCTAAAAATTAGGAGGTCTTCCATAAAATTAAAGTTACCAATCCTTAATTAGTCAAGTTTCATGCATAGTGGTTAAATTTCAACTTAAAACAATAAACTAAACTCATACAATTGCATATATAACATTCAGGGACTAGATTGCACAGTTCCAAACTTCAACAGACAAACACACAAAAGACCAGCAATGCGTACCGATACGGGCAAGCCCGTATCGATACGGCTCAATGGACTTAACCTCTATGCATACCGATACACTAGCCACTGTACCAATACTGTCTATAAAGCAACCCGTATTGATACATAAAATTTTCGTATCGATCCCTCCCTTTTCCTTCAAAACCTCAATTTCCAGTAACTATAATTGTATAGATAACATTTAGAGACTAGATTGCACATTTCCAAGCTTCAACAGACAAACACATAAGATATCCATCGTACCGATACTATGCATAAAGCAACTTGTATCGATATAGTACAGTTCTCGTACCGATACACTAGCCACTGTACCGATACGGTGCATAAAGCAACCCCTCGACTGCTGTAGTTCTCATGGTGGAGCTTGACACACACTTGACCCCTCGACAGACAAGAGGTGACTTATTATATTGCACTTTAAACCCTATGGCTAGCCAACTATATCCGATAACTTTTAATCTCAGCCACTTGCCAATATACTCTATAAAACCACATTACCTTACTATTTTTCATATGCATCAAATCAACTAATTTCCAATACATTAAACCATGTATTCAAGTGTTCTCAAAACTCATTTCATAAACCATTTGCCATACTCAATAATCATCATTTATGATCATTTACAACATCTTTCATTTCTAAAACATGCATATAACAACAAGTAATCAAAACCATAAACATGTGCATGAGATTGTATTTTGCAAAACCGAAAACGAGATCAACCAATACTTACTTCCGAGCGTAGATAAGTGTTTTAGACTTAATATAAACTCCCAAAAACCATTTTTAAACCTTTTAAAAGCAGTAAACCATGTTCCTACTCACCGACAACAGAACGTCCTTCTAGCTGAAGCAAAAATCAAGCTTTCGAAGCCTCCACAACCTCTCCGAAAGCTAAAAGATCCATCTCCCCTGATTTACCCAAACAAAAATAGAGGATTGATGCACTTCCATGCATCTCTAAACACAGCAACACATCTCCTCAACTTTGCCACACTAAAAACCATCAAACGCTTTTCTAAAACAACTGAAATCACCACTAAACTCCATCTAAACAAAGCCCAGCCAAAACCTACAGATTTTAACACCTTAACATCCAAAAACAACAATATAAAGTCCTTATACATCTAGAATTCTTACAACACCAAGATCACCTCAAAATCTAACTATTTACAACCTAGAAAATTAGCAATTTACATAGTTTCAGGATTCCTTTTATCAATCTCTTCTTATAACACTAAAACGCATCTTATAATTGATCTAAATCAATTAGAATCAACTCAAATTAGATCCATAATAAGATTTATCAAATTTCTTATCAAAACTCAACTAAAACCAATTAATCATGATTTAAGCATAAAAACATAACAAAAATCAGTTGTAAAGGATCAAGAACTTAGGAATTTCAATAAAGAACCTTTAATTAGAGGAGAGAAATGAAAATCACCTCTAATTGCTAATTACTCCCTTAATTAGCAAGTTTTGGATGAAATCTTCAAGTAACCAAATATGATTTAGTGTAGGAATCCAATGAATCAATTAGGAAATCAAAAAGGATTCAAAAGAGATGATTCCTAAGATTTTTGAAGGAAATTTAATAGTTTGAATGCCGAGAAAGTGGAGAGAAAAGTTGAGAGCAAAAGTAGTTATGTAAGAAAATGAAATTGGTTATTAAAATCTTTTTTATTTTTAGTTAATAACCTTTTAAAAACCATTAAAAATAGCCTAAATTAAGGGGAAAATCTGATGGAAAAATTTGGCAAATTAGCTCCTTAAAGATTCTAAGTTTTGACCTTTTTACGATTTAGTCACCAAAATAGTTTTGAAAACTTTACATTTTAGTCACCGGACCAAAATATCCCTAAATCCGATTTAATTCCTTCAAATTGAGTTTACCAAAACCCTTAAAATACCAATTAAATATTTTATAGTATTTTCCATATTTTATTTTAGTCAAAACCATTTATTAAGAATTAATTCTCAAAACTAACTTGAATTGCCTAATCCGGTTCCCCTCAACTGCCTACTCGATCTACCTAAATTCGGGGTGTTAAAACTCTCCCCATCTTAAGAAATTTCATCCTTGAAATTTACCTGGTGAAAATGGTAAGGAAACTGCTTCTTCATGTCTTCCTTACTTTCCTATGTGGCTTCCTAGACACCACGATGTCGCCATAACACCTTTACCAACTCAACGGTCTTTCCACGAAGAACCTTGCTGCTAGAATCCAGAATTCTCACCAGTTCCTCATCATAGGTCAAATTCAGATTCAACTCAATCTCCCCAATAGGCATCACATGCGATGGGTCTGATCTATACCTCCGAAGCATCGATCCATGGAAAACATCATGGATCTTCTTTATCTCGCAAGCAACCTCAATCTATAAGCAACTGGACCAATACACTCCAACACCTCATAAGTCCCAATGAACCTCGGACTTAACTTGCATTTACATCTAAACCTCATTACCTTCTTCCAAGGCAAAACCTTAAGGAACACTTTATCTCCAACCGCAAACTCAATCTCTCGAAGCTTCAAGTCAACATATGACTTTTAACGATCCGAAGCCGCCTTCAACCGATCACTAACAAGCTTCACCTTCTCATTCATGTCCTTCAGCATATCATGCAAAAAAGTATACTTCTCACCTAACTCCGGCCAACAAAGTGGCGTGCGACACCTTCTACCATACAAAGCCTCATATGGAGCCATTTGAATACCAGCCTAATAACTATTGTTATAGGCAAACTCCACCAAAGGTAGTTGCTTCTCCCACGTTCCTTGAAAATCAATGATGCAACATCGCAACATATCTTCTAACACTTGGATAACGTGTTCGATCGCCAACCGTTTGAGGATGATACAAACGAAAAATTCAATCGCGTACCCAAAGCCCTATGCAAACACTCCCAAAACCTCACTTGTAAAGCATGGATCCCTATATGATACTATAGACTTAGGCACCCCATGCAACCTCACAATCTCCACAACATACAATTCTGCCAACTTATCCAAAGTATACGTCGTATACACAGCCAAGAAATGTGCACACTTCTTAAACCTATCCACAATCACCCAAATAGAATTCTTCTTTGATGGCATCAAAGGCAATTCAGATACAAAATCCATAGTAATTATCTCTCACTTCCATTCTGAAATATTCAACGATTGCAATAACCCAGAAGGAAATTGATGCCCAGCCTTAACACGTTGACATACCATACGACGACCAACAAAATTCACAACATCCTTCTTCAAAGCAACTAAAAAATACTCATTCTTCAAATCTTGATACATCTTTGTACTACCTGGATGCATAGCAAAAGGACTCGAATGTTCTTCGGTCAACATAGTGTGCCTTAACTCCTTATCATTTGGCACAATTACTCGAATCTTGAAATACAAAATGCCATTATCATCAAAACAAAAATTCATCCGATTACCATCCATAATATCTTTAACATGCGATAGCAACGAATCATCATACGGTTGTTTCTCCTTGATCAGCTGTAACAATGATGGCTTTACTTGCAACTCAGCCAACAAACCACCATCTCGTGTCACACTCAACCGAGCAAACATCGCCCTCAGCTCTACTACAACCTTCCTACTCAAAGCATTGGCTACAACATTAGCCTTACCCGGATAATACTCTATCATCAAATCATAATCCTTGAGCAACTCCAACCATCTCTGTTGCCTAAGATTCAACTCCTTTTGTGACATCAAATACTTCAAACTCTTGTGATCCATGTACACAATACACTTCTCACCATAAAAGATAATGCCTCTAAATCTTCAAAGCAAACACTACCGCTGCAAGCTCTATATCATGCGTAGGATAATTACGCTCGTGCACCTTTAAATGCCTAGATGCATAAGCCACAACTTTACTCTCTTGTATCAACACACACCCTAAACCAACATAGGATGCATCGCTATAAACTACAAACTCTTTCCCCAACTCATGTTGAATCAAGATCAGAGCTTGCGTCAAAGCTTCCTTCAACTTATCAAAAGTTTGTTGTCTACTCTCCGTCCATTCAAAACTTACATCCTTTTGCAACAACTTCGACAAAAGAGTAGCAATCTTTAAGAAACCATCCACAAAACGATGATAATACCCTACTAACCCTAAGAAACTACGAACCTCTGTCACCGACTTAGGTTGCTTCCAATTCATCACTGCCTTAATTTTCTGTGAATCCACACAGATACCTTCCACCAAGACAACATGACCAAGAAAAACCACTTGCTTAATCCAAAATTCGCATTTTCTCAACTTGGCATAAAACTTATTATCCAACAAAACTTGTAACACAATCCGTAGGTGTCGATCGTGATCTTTCTTGGTATGAGAGTACACAAGAATGTCATTGATGAACACTACCACAAATTGATTCAAGAATTCATGGAATACTCGATTCATCATATCCATGAAAGCTGCAAGCACATTTTTTAACCCAAACAGCATCACTAAGAACTTATAATGCTCGTAACGCGTGTGAAAAGCTATTTTTGGCACGTCTTTGTCCTTCACCTTCAACTAGTAATACCCAAATCTCAGGTCAATCTTGGAAAACACCACAACACCCCAAAACAAACAAATCATCAATCCTCGACAAAAGATACTTATTCTTAATCGTCAACTTGTTTAGTTGGCGATAATCGATGCATATTCTCATCGTGCCATCCTTCTTTTTCACAAACAACACATATGCTCCCTATAGTGACTCAATAGGTCGAATAAGACCATGATCCAACAGCTCCTGAAGCTGCATCTTCAACTCCTTAGGTTCCATACAATATGGTGCAATCGACATCGGGGCCGTATTCGTATACGTCTCAATATAGAACTCTACCTCCTATCCGATGGTAATCCCGGCAACTCTTCCGAAACACCCTTGGAAAATCACAAATAGTGTGAATATCCTGGACTCGCACCTCCTTTCATACTTGGGTTCATAACATAAGCTAGATATGCCGACCCCAAGCTCTATAACTTCTGCGCTTCTAAAGCTAAAAACAACATTAGCCAAGAATCTAACATTCTCGCCCACAACCACCACTTCATAATCCTCAGCAAGTTTCAATAAAACTCGCTTGGTCTCAAAATCAACCACAACCCTATGCTCGGACAACCAATCCATCCCCAAGATTACATCAAAACCATGAAACAAACATTCGTACACTCTATCTGTCCAAGGATCCTCTCGGTACTAGGGAATCACTCATCGGCTACCTTTGGAGCTAATCTCCTAAACTCGGTACCTCATAGACTATGCAAACGCTCTAACGGAAGGCCCGTATTAACAGCTACTGTAGGTGCCATTACAGGTACTTGCACTCCAGCTACGACTACCTAAAATGCTCCAGTCATCGCTTGGATCAATGGTGTTATATCCCCAAAAATTGGTCCTTAAGGTGCCTGAGGCATAACACCCTCAACGCCAAATACCAACATGAGGAATCGGTGGAGGAGGAGGCAAGTCTTCATTATGTTCATCCACAACACTACCCATGTAAGCCCGCGTCTCTCGTCTCGGTCCTATTTCTCAAAAATTTGAGTCTAAAACATGATAATGCAATAAAACAAAATAATTAGGCCAGTTGAGGCAAGAATCCAAGTCGCTCACATTTTAAAACAAAAATCATTTCACACTTGTAGTCACAAGGCAATGTGTCCCCAAGCTACTACCCCAATATAGCACATTTCAATCATAAACTCACAAAATCAAACATCGTGCTTTCTATTCAACGGATTCATTCAACAACAGTACATCAAACAACCATAACCCACCTCCCAACAATTATAACATGGCTTTAATACCAACAAATGTAACCCCCTTGACCCGACCTAAACGCCAGACCGAATCGAGCGAGCTATATTGGGTTTGTTGAGACAAACCCAAAAGAATAACTTGGAAAATAATCCAATTTTTTCATTTTATCTTAACTAAATGCATAATTAAGTCTTAGGGTAATCATGCTGGTCGGTGAAATTACGACTCAATTTGGCATCGAATGACATTCAATTGCTCAAGAACGTATTTCAAGGACCAAATTGCAATTTTTGAAATTTATGAGGTCTTTCATAAAATTAAAGTTATCAATCCTTAATTAGTCAAGTTTTATGTATACTTTTTAAATTTCAACTTAAAACAATCAACTATACTCATACAATTGCATAGATAACATTGAGAGAGATTGCTCATTTCCAAACTTCAAATGACAAACACACAAGAAACCAAAGAATGCTTGCCCGTATTGATACGGCTCAACGGACTTAATCGCTATGCGTACCGATTCGATGCACTAGCCATCGTACCGATTGGATGCATAAAGCAACCGGTATCGATGCAACACGCCTAGTATCGATCCATTTTTTCCTTCAAAACCTTAATTTCCAAGAACCACAATGCGTACCGATATGGTTACCCGTGTATCAAGACGACGCTACAAAAATAAAAGGGTCGTACCAGTACTTAAACCCTTGTACCGATTCTAATGTTTTAATTCTAAGGGTGTACCGATATCAACTAATTTTACCAAATACCCTAGGCATTTTGCCCTCTAAACGGAGCCGTTTGACCACCCTCCGTATTTATCCTCAATTACTGTCAAGAAGACATCAACATGTAATGACCTCTAGGTCTAACATATGACTCTTTGGCTCACTCCAAACAACTTCAAACACCATGAAAACATTATATAACATCTCAAGCATCATTTCCACAAACATAAGAGGATGGTAGAGGATCATTCACAACATGGCATGATCAAACAAAGGTCATATAGGCATGATCTCTACCCAAGCATGCAAAACATATCCTAACCCTCAAAGCAAGTTATTAAACATTATACAAGTCCAAAACATCAAATATAACTTGTCCAAACCAGGGAGTAACCAAAACAACCCTCCAAATTACAACTTGGTCATATTGCCTCTTATTACTACAAAGTACTTTTAAATCCATAATTGAAATCACTTTCCTCTTGGATCGCCTCTTGCTTGCTCGCTGCCCAAAATGCTTACTTCTCAAACTTGAGAAAAGAGAGTGTAAGCTTATAAAGTCTAGTGAGGGAAATATCAAAACACTCATCAATGCATTTAAAACCATTTTGTTTCCAAATATGTATTCAAGCTCATGTCAAAATATCTCATGCTTCTTTAATCTTTCCAAATATGCACTTTTAAACCTTTACATCTCATGTATCATGGACTTCTAACAATAACCTCAATTTAAGCTTTCTCATGTTTCGAAAATTTCAAAATAGCAAGAATCTATTTCTCATGATACATTATAACATATATTGGCATTCAAGTGACTCAAAACCAATTCTATTCTATTTTATCAAAAACACATCGGATATACGGATTTCCCAAGTGGTTCCTTCACCACTTCACATACATCCCTTGAACCAAAGTAGCCTTAATGGTTAATATATAAATCCACCAACGGGAGAATTCACACACTTGACTGACCCTCGATATAGCTTGGCACACTACCCCTCGAAGACACATTTATAGTACACTTACTATTTTTATGGCTATATCTGATATCAAATCAACTAATTTCCAATTTTTCACATTAAACCATGTATTCATGTATTCAAGTGTTCTCAAAACTCATTTCATAAACCATTTGCCATACTCAATAATCATCATTTATGATCATTTACAACATCTTTCATTTCTAAAACATGCATATAACAACAAGTAATCAAAACCATAAACATGTGCATGAGATTGTATTTTGCAAAACCAAAACGAGATCAACCAATACTTACTTTTAAGCTTAGATAAGTGTTTTAGACTTAATATAAACTCCCAAAAACCATTTTTAAAACTTTTAAAAGTAGTAACCATGTTCCTACTCACCGACAACACAAACGTCCTTCTAGCCGAAGAAAAATCAAGCTTTCAAGCCTCCACAACCTCTCCAAAAGCTAAATGATCCCATCTCTCCCCTATTTACCCAAACAAAAATAGAGGATTAATGCACTTCCATGCATCTCTAAACACAGAACACATCTCTTCAAATCTTTGCCACACTAAAAACCATCAAACGCTTTTCTAAAACAACCAAAATCACCACTAAACTCCATCTAAACAAAGCCCAATAAAAACCTACTGATTTTAACACCTTAACATCACCAATTAACATCCAAAAACAACAATATAAAGTCCTTATACATCTAGAACCTTACAACACCAAGATCACCTCAAAATCTAACTATTTACAACCTAGAAAATTAGCAATTTACATAGTTTTGGGATTCCTTTTATTAATCTCTTCTTATAACATTAAAACACATCTTATAATTGATCTAAATCAATTAGAATCAACTCAAATTAGATCCATAATAAGATTTATCAAATTTCTTATCAAAACTCAACTAAAACCAATTAATCATGATTTAAATAAAAACATAACAAAAATCAGTTGTAAAGGATCAAGAACTTAGGAATTTCAATAAAGAACCTTTAATTAGAGGAGAGAAATGAAAATCACCTCTAATTGCTAATTACTCCCTTAATTAGCAAGTTTTGGATGAAATCTTCAAGTAACCAAATATGATTTAGTGTAGGAATCCAATGAATCAATTAGGAAATCAAAAAGGATTCAAAAGAGATGATTCCTAAGATTTTTGAAGGAAATTTAATAGTTTGAATGCCGAGAAAGTGGAGAGAAAAGTTGAGAGCAAAAGTAGTTATGTAAGAAAATGAAATTGGTTATTAAAATCTTTTTTATTTTTAGTTAATAACCTTTTAAAAACCATTAAAAATAGCCTAAATTAAGGGGAAAATCTGATGGAAAAATTTGGCAAATTAGCTCCTTAAAGATTCTAAGTTTTGACCTTTTTACGATTTAGTCACCAAAATAGTTTTGAAAACTTTACATTTTAGTCACCGGACCAAAATATCCCTAAATCCGATTTAATTCCTTCAAATTGAGTTTACCAAAACCCTTAAAATACCAATTAAATATTTTATAGTATTTTCCATATTTTATTTTAGTCAAAACCATTTATTAAGAATTAATTCTCAAAACTAACTTGAATTGCCTAATCCGGTTCCCCTCAACTGCCTACTCGATCTACCTAAATTCGGGGTGTTAAAACTCTCCCCATCTTAAGAAATTTCATCCTTGAAATTTACCTGGTGAAAATGGTAAGGAAACTGCTTCTTCATGTCTTCCTTACTTTCCTATGTGGCTTCCTAGACACCACGATGTCGCCATAACACCTTTACCAACTCAACGGTCTTTCCACGAAGAACCTTGCTGCTAGAATCCAGAATTCTCACCAGTTCCTCATCATAGGTCAAATTCAGATTCAACTCAATCTCCCCAATAGGCATCACATGCGATGGGTCCGATCTATACCTCAAGCATCGATCCATGGAAAACATCATGGATCTTCTTTATCTCGCAAGCAACCTCAATCTATAAGCAACTGGACCAATACACTCCAACACCTCATAAGTCCCAATGAACCTCGGACTTAACTTGCATTTACATCTAAACCTCATTACCTTCTTCCAAGGCAAAACCTTAAGGAACACTTTATCTCCAACCGCAAACTCAATCTCTCGAAGCTTCAAGTCAACATATGACTTTTAACGATCCGAAGCCGCCTTCAACCGATCACTAACAAGCTTCACCTTCTCATTCATGTCCTTCAGCATATCATGCAAAAAAGTATACTTCTCACCTAACTCCGGCCAACAAAGTGGCGTGCGACACCTTCTACCATACAAAGCCTCATATGGAGCCATTTGAATACCAGCCTAATAACTATTGTTATAGGCAAACTCCACCAAAGGTAGTTGCTTCTCCCACGTTCCTTGAAAATCAATGATGCAACATCGCAACATATCTTCTAACACTTGGATAACGTGTTCAGACTGGCCAACCGTTTGAGGATGATACGAAGTACGAAAATTCAATCGCGTACCCAAAGCCCTATGCAAACACTCCCAAAACCTCACTGTAAAGCATGGATCCCTATATGATACTATAGACTTAGGCACCCCATGCAACCTCACAATCTCCACAACATACAATTCTGCCAACTTATCCAAAGTATACGTCGTATACACAGCCAAGAAATGTGCACACTTCTTAAACCTATCCACAATCACCCAAATAGAATTCTTCTTTGATGGCATCAAAGGCAATTCAGATACAAAATCCATAGTAATTATCTCTCACTTCCATTCTGAAATATTCAACGATTGCAATAACCCAGAAGGAAATTGATGCCCAGCCTTAACACGTTGACATACCATACGACGACCAACAAAATTCACAACATCCTTCTTCAAAGCAACTAAAAAATACTCATTCTTCAAATCTTGATACATCTTTGTACTACCTGGATGCATAGCAAAAGGACTCGAATGTTCTTCGGTCAACATAGTGTGCCTTAACTCCTTATCATTTGGCACAATTACTCGAATCTTGAAATACAAAATGCCATTATCATCAAAACAAAAATTCATCCGATTACCATCCATAATATCTTTAACATGCGATAGCAACGAATCATCATACGGTTGTTTCTCCTTGATCAGCTGTAACAATGATGGCTTTACTTGCAACTCAGCCAACAAACCACCATCTCGTGTCACACTCAACCGAGCAAACATCGCCCTCAGCTCTACTACAACCTTCCTACTCAAAGCATTGGCTACAACATTAGCCTTACCCGGATAATACTCTATCATCAAATCATAATCCTTGAGCAACTCCAACCATCTCTTGTTGCCTAAGATTCAACTCCTTTTGTGACATCAAATACTTCAAACTCTTGTGATCCATGTACACAATACACTTCTCACCATAAAAGATAATGCCTCTAAATCTTCAAAGCAAACACTACCGCTGCAAGCTCTATATCATGCGTAGGATAATTACGCTCGTGCACCTTTAAATGCCTAGATGCATAAGCCACAACTTTACTCTCTTGTATCAACACACACCCTAAACCAACATAGGATGCATCGCTATAAACTACAAACTCTTTCCCCAACTCATGTTGAATCAAGATCAGAGCTTGCGTCAAAGCTTCCTTCAACTTATCAAAAGTTTGTTGTCTACTCTCCGTCCATTCAAAACTTACATCCTTTTGCAACAACTTCGACAAAAGAGTAGCAATCTTTAAGAAACCATCCACAAAACGATGATAATACCCTACTAACCCTAAGAAACTACGAACCTCTGTCACCGACTTAGGTTGCTTCCAATTCATCACTGCCTTAATTTTCTGTGAATCCACACAGATACCTTCCACCAAGACAACATGACCAAGAAAAACCACTTGCTTAATCCAAAATTCGCATTTTCTCAACTTGGCATAAAACTTATTATCCAACAAAACTTGTAACACAATCCGTAGGTGTCGATCGTGATCTTTCTTGGTATGAGAGTACACAAGAATGTCATTGATGAACACTACCACAAATTGATTCAAGAATTCATGGAATACTCGATTCATCATATCCATGAAAGCTGCAAGCACATTTTTTAACCCAAACAAAGATCACTAAGAACTTATAATGCTCGTAACGCTGCGTGTGAAAAGCTATTTTTGGCACGTCTTTGTCCTTCACCTTCAACTAGTAATACCCAAATCTCAGGTCAATCTTGGAAAACACCACAACACCCCAAAACAAACAAATCATCAATCCTCGACAAAAGATACTTATTCTTAATCGTCAACTTGTTTAGTTGGCGATAATCGATGCATATTCTCATCGTGCCATCCTTCTTTTTCACAAACAACACATATGCTCCCTATAGTGACTCAATAGGTCGAATAAGACCATGATCCAACAGCTCCTGAAGCTGCATCTTCAACTCCTTAGGTTCCATACAATATGGTGCAATCGACATCGGGGCCGTATTCGTATACGTCTCAATATAGAACTCTACCTCCCTATCCGATGGTAATCCTGGCAACTCTTCTGGAAACACCCCTGGAAAATCACAAATAGTGTGAATATCCTGGACTCGCACCTCCTTCATACTTGGGTTCATAACATAAGCTAGATATGCCTGACCCCAAGCTCTATAACTTCTGCGCTTCTAAAGCTAAAAACAACATTAGCCAAGAATCTAACATTCTCGCCCACAACCACCACTTCATAATCCTCAGCAAGTTTCAATAAAACTCGCTTGGTCTCAAAATCAACCACAACCCTATGCTCGGACAACCAATCCATCCCCAAGATTACATCAAAACCATGAAACAAACATTCGTACACTCTATCTGTCCAAGGATCCTCTCGGTACTAGGGAATCACTCATCGGCTACCTTTGGAGCTAATCTCCTAAACTCGGTACCTCATAGACTATGCAAACGCTCTAACGGAAGGCCCGTATTAACAGCTACTGTAGGTGCCAGTACAGGTACTTGCACTCCAGCTACGACTACCTAAAATGCTCCAGTCATCGCTTGGATCAATGGTGTTATATCCCCAAAAATTGGTCCTTAAGGTGCCTGAGGCATAACACCCTCAACGCCAGTACCAACATGAGGAATCGGTGGAGGAGGAGGCAAGTCTTCATTATGTTCATCCACAACACTACCCATGTAAGCCCGCGTCTCTCGTCTCGGTCCTATTTCTCAAAAATTTGAGTCTAAAACATGATAATGCAATAAAACAAAATAATTAGGCCAGTTGAGGCAAGAATCCAAGTCGCTCACATTTTAAAACAAAAATCATTTCACACTTGTAGTCACAAGGCAATGTGTCCCCAAGCTACTACCCCAATATAGCACATTTCAATCATAAACTCACAAAATCAAACATCGTGCTTTCTATTCAACGGATTCATTCAACAACAGTACATCAAACAACCATAACCCACCTCCCAACAATTATAACATGGCTTTAATACCAACAAATGTAACCCCCTTGACCCGACCTAAACGCCAGACCGAATCGAGCGAGCTATATTGGGTTTGTTGAGACAAACCCAAAAGAATAACTTGGAAAATAATCCAATTTTTTCATTTTATCTTAACTAAATGCATAATTAAGTCTTAGGGTAATCATGCTGGCAGCGGTGAAATTACGACTCAATTTGGCATCGAATGACATTCAATTGCTCAAGAACGTATTTCAAGGACCAAATTGCAATTTTTGAAATTTATGAGGTCTTTCATAAAATTAAAGTTATCAATCCTTAATTAGTCAAGTTTTATGTATACTCGTTAAATTTCAACTTAAAACAATCAACTATACTCATACAATTGCATAGATAACATTCAGAGAGTAGATTGCTCATTTCCAAACTTCAACAGACAAACACACAAGAAACCAGCAATGCTTGCCCGTATTGATACGGCTCAACGGACTTAATCGCTATGCGTACCGATTCGATGCACTAGCCATCGTACCGATTGGATGCATAAAGCAACTGGTATCGATGCAACACAGTTCTAGTATCGATCCATTTTTTCCTTCAAAACCTTAATTTCCAGTAACCACAATGCGTACCGATATGGTTACCCGTGTATCAGTACGACGCTACAAAAATAAAAGGGTCGTACCAGTACTTAAACCCTTGTACCGATTCTAATGTTTTAATTCTAAGGGGTGTACCGATACTTGGCTAATTTTACCGGTACCCCTAGGCATTTTGCCCTCTAAACGGAGCCGTTTCAGACCCTCCGTACTTATCCTCGGGTACTCGTACCAGTACGCGAAGGCATGTAATGACCTCTAGGTCTAACATATGACTCTTTGGCTCACTCCAAACAACTTCAAACACCATGAAAACATTATATAACATCTCAAGCATCATTTCCACAAACATAAGAGGATGGTAGAGGATCATTCACAACATGGCATGATCAAACAAAGGTCATATAGGCATGATCTCTACCCAAGCATGCAAAACATATCCTAACCCCTCAAAGCAAGTTATTAAACATTATACAAGTCCAAAACATCAAATATAACTTGTCCAAACCAGGGAGTAACCAAAACAACCCTCCAAATTACAACTTGGTCATATTGCCTCTTATTACTACAAAGTACTTTTAAATCCATAATTGAAATCACTTTCCTCTTGGATCGCCTCTTGCTTGCTCGCTGCCCAAAATGCTTACTTCTCTGCATTGTGAGAAAAGAGAGTGTAAGCTTATAAAGTCTAGTGAGGGAAATATCAAAAACACTCATCAATGCATTTAAAACCATTTTGTTTCCAAATATGTATTCAAGCTCATGTCAAAATATCTCATGCTTCTTTAATCTTTCCAAATATGCACTTTTAAACCTTTACATCTCATGTATCATGGACTTCTAACAATAACCTCAATTTAAGCTTTCTCATGCGAAAATTTCAAAATAGCAAGCTTAAAGAGAAACACATGTATGCACCATATTATACAAAACATAATCTATTTCTCATGATACATTATAACATATATTGGCATTCAAGTGACTCAAAACCAATTCTATTCTATTTTATCAAAAACACATCGGATATACGGATTTCCCAAGTGGTTCCTTCGACCACTTCACATACATCCTTGAACCAAAGTAGCCCTTAATGGTTATGATATATAAATCCACCAACGGGAGAATTCACACACTCTTGACCCCTCGACTATTGCGGTTCTCATAGTGGAGCTTGGCACACTCTTGACCCCTCGATAGACATGAGATGACTTATTATAGTACACTTTAAACCCTATGGCTAGCCAACTATATCTGATAACTTTTAATCTCAGCCACTTGCCAATATACTCTATAAAAATACATTACCTTACTATTTTTCATATGCATGAAATCAACTAATTTCCAATACATTAAACCATGTATTCAAGTGTTCTCAAAACTTATTTCATAAACCATTTGCCATACTCAGTAATCATCATATATGATTATTTACAACATCTTTCATTTCTAAAACATGCATATAATAACAAGTAATCAAAACCATAAACATGTGCATGAGATTGTATTTTGCAAAACCGAAAACGAGATCAACCAATACTTAATTTTAAGCTTAGACAAGTGTTTTAGACTTAATCTAACTCCCCAAAACCATCTTCAAAACTTTTAAAAGTAGTAACCATGTTCCCACTCACCGACAACACAAACGTCCTTCTAGCCGAAGCGAAAATCAAGCTTTCGAAGCCTCCGCAACCTCTCCAAAAGCTAAATGATCCATCTCCCCTACTTTACCTAAACAAAACAGATGATTAATGCACTTCCATGCGTCTCTAAACACAGATGCACATCTCTTCAACTTTGCCACACTAAAAACCATCAAACGCTTCTCTAAAACAACCGAAATCACTACCAAACTCCATCTAAACAAAGCCCAGTCAAAACCTACTGATTTTAACACCTTAACATCACCAATTAACATCCAAAAACAACAATATAACATCCTTATACCTCCAACAACCTTACAACACCAAGATCGCCTCAAAATCTAACTATTTACAACCTAGACAATTAGCAATTCACATAGTTTTGGGATTCCTTTTATTAATATCTTCTTATACCATTAAAACACATCTTATAATTGATCTAAATCAATTAGAATCAAACAAATCAGATCCATAACAAGATTTATCAAATTTCTTATCAAAGAACTTTAGAATTTCAATAAAGAACCTTTAATTAGAGGAGAGAAACGAAAATCACCTCCAATTGTTGATTTCTCCCTTAATTGGCAAGTTTTGGATGAAATCTTCAAGTAAGCAAATAGGATTTAGTATAGGAATCCAAGGAATCAATTAGGAAATAAAAAAGGATTCAAAATAGATGATTCCTAAGAATTTTGAAGGAAAATTAATAATTTGACTGTTGAGAAAGTGGAGAGAAAAGTTGAGAGCAAAAGTAGTTATGTAAGAAAATGAAATTGGTTATTAAAATCCTTTTAATCAAATCTCTTTTATTTTTAATTAATAGCCTTTTAAAAACCATTAAAAAATAGCATAAATTAAGGGGTAATTTTGATGGAAAAATTTGTTAAATTAGCTCCTTAAAGATTATAAGTTTTGACCCTTTTACAATTTAGTCACCAAAACAAATTTGAAAACTTTACATTTTGGTCATTGGGTCAAAATGTACCAAAATCCGATTTAATTTCTTCAAATTGAGTTTACCAAAAACCCTAAAATACCAATTAAATGTTTTCCAGAATTTTTCCATATTTTATTTTAGCCAAAACCATTTATTAAGAATTAATTCCCGAAACTAGCTCGAATTGCCTAATCCAGTTCCCTTGAACCATCTACTCGACCTAGCTCACACCTAGGCCCAAATTCGGAGCGTTACAACCACGTTACCCAATAACTCTACCTCCTCAACATAATTTGGTCCCCTTTTCATGTTACTTGCAATTGCCTTGGCATTATTGCGATACTTTTTTCCATTACTTTACTTTTGTTTTGCATTTACTTTAATATTTATCTCCTTCAACCAATATCATTTGCTTATCTTTGAATGCAATTACTTGAACTATTATCCCAACAAATCTTCTAGAGACAATCTTACTCACTACTTTATTATTCGTTCAACATGTATACTTGCACAATTACGAAGCACTTAAATCACGCAACAGATACCAAGGCTTTATCAACACCATTTGTTGGGTTTTCCTATTTCCTATTTATTTCTATTTATTTTAATAATATCGAGGGAGATCCATTTTGTTCTGTTCTGGAATGCATTCATTTTAGGTCCTACCCTGTTGCTTTCCCATTTGACCACGTGTTCGGTGATTTTAACCTTTGACAAATGACTCAAATCAAACATCGTCGTTACTTGTTTTCCTTTGATTATTTATGGTATGGGCGAGCAAACCTCAAATTGACCCGAAAAAATCAAAATTTTGACTCGACATGAAGACACTCGAATCTTTTTGAATCAAATATTAATTTCACAGACTTGAATCAACTCGAAAAAATTTCAAATAAAGTTTGAGTTATAAAATAGAACTTGAATTGTAACACCCTAAACCCAGATGTCACATTTGGGCCTCAGGCCCAACCCACAACCATAAAATTTGACCTAGTTTAGCCCAATCCACAACCATATTTCCATAAAATCCATTAAGTTCAAATATATAAAGCATAAATAAGTATTTAAAAACATTTACATAGGAGATCCCTTTAAAATACACATTAAAAGCATCTGACTCATATATTGAAACCAAAATACGAGTTACAATACAACAAATAGGGTCCTACGAATACATGGCCCAATAATCTAAGTATTGTACTCTAAAGAGACGATGTTGAAATCCTAGGCCGATGGTGCTCCTCAAATGCAACGTGCCAACCTACTAACCTGCAAACGAAAAAAACGATTCTGAAAGCTAAGCTAACAAGCTCAGTGGATACACTTCCACTCAACCATGCCTCATGCAAATCATAAACATGAGCATATAGCTAGATATAACAACATGGCAATATAACAACCTGGAGTGAGGCTCGGTGCCACATAACCTTGGGAACATACACTCTAAGTGAGGCCTAGTGTCACACAGCTTTAAGAACGTATACTCATACTCAGAATCTCTCGTCGAGTATCTTTAAATGAGGCTCAGTGTCACACAGCCTCGAGAACGTACATTCGATGTCTCTTACCATGGTGTTGCAACATGCTCTCTGGGTATCCAGATCCCATCAACAAAAGGTGGCTCAACCAAACAAGTTCTCAGGCATACAACATAGTTTTACAAGTCACAGTTACCATAGTTCTACGATTTTTATTATAAACAAGTCACCAATTTGATTTACTGAGTTGTTATACATTATGCTCGGACACATGGGTTAAATCACGCTTTCTTAGTTTTACAAATCATTTTATCCCATTAGAAGTCTATGGAACCCTTGTCCATAATTTTCCACTCACCCAAAATCAAAATCATTTTTCTCAGGCAATTGCTCAGTTGGTACTGATGCTCGACCTCTTGTACCAATAAGGTACATCTGGAACCGATACGCCTTCTTCGCATACCGATGCGTGACTTCACATGGAAAAGGGTCAATAGACACCTTGTACTGGTACTCGAGCCTTGAGTATCGATACCCCTTTAGTACCGATACTCCCTTGAGCGTACCAATATAAATTTTGCTTAGTGGAATTTTAATCCAACAGTGAGTACCAGTACGCGTCAACCTGTACCGGTATGGCTTGCATCGCGTATCGGTACAGCTTGAACTCGTATCGATATGCTCCTCATAGTTCACTTGTGTTCATTGTTTTGAACACTAGGTACTGATACGGGCTTTTTACGTACCGGTACTCGAGCCTAGAATTCGTATTTTAAAGATCAAAAATCAACCCCATTGCCCCCAAACTCCTAAAGCAATACCTTAAAATGAATCCTACAAGTTATGAGAGTCATTTATGTTAAATCCATATTTGATTTTGATATAACAAGGACTAAATTATAAAAGAAATAAAATTTTAAATACTAAATTTACTTACTAAATTGACAGGCTTCTAAGTCAAACCTTGAATCCCCAAATATTTTCTAAGTATTTTGGTACTCAATTTAGCCAATTTGGTAACTGAGTACCGATACGGCCTATGGCGTACCGGTACAGGTTTTCGTTACTGGAAACCAAATTTGTGCATAATGGCTGTTAAGTGTGAAAAAGTATTATATTTTATACACTTTTTTACTCATATTATTGTTTAGACTTAGGCCCATTTAGTTGCATTTGTAGTATTTCATGCGCCAGTTCGTAGTCCTTTTGTTTATTGGGTTTGGCCTTGCAGTTAGTTGTTTTTGTGGAGAAAATGTTGTTTTTTTGCTTTCTTTTGTGCAGGTACAAATTGTTGAGCCGATTGTCGAGCGGTTGCCAGGGCAAGTTGAAAAATATATAGCATTTTTCAAGATTTATCCTTATCGCATAGTATAAAACCCAGATTCAATTTATGAGTTGTTGAAGATGAAGATGAGAGAATCTTGGTGCCATTAATCCTGATTTATCTCCTCTTAGATAGGATGATATGCAAATGAGGATAGAAAATAAAGCTAGAATTATTTCCTTATCTAACCAAATCTTTAGATAAGGAAATAAAGCCTAATTTCTCTCTTAAAGATATGGATAAACCTCATCTTTGAAATTCAAATTGAGCTTTCCCCTCCTATAAAAGGTAGATCACAGAAACAATAGAAGAGAGAGGAGAAATCAGATCAAGAGTGAGATCATGAAGAGGGTGGATCGTGGAGGAGTTTATCTCCTCCAAATTTTATTTCTTTTCTTTTCTTTTTATCTTTTGAATACACGATATTTGGGTTTTATCCTTTGTTGATTTCTTTCAACCTATCCATGAACTAAATTAATTGGCTTGTGTTATTGGTTATGGTGTTGTGAGCTAATGATCTTGTTTTGGTTTTTAATTCAATAAAATATTTGTTTATCCATTCTTGGTTCATTGTTTAATTTCAAGCGAACCCAGGAGAGGGACTTGGATGAATCTATTTATATAGACTCGGGAGAGTTAGATTCAGGATATGGTTTCCATTTAAGAAACTGTTGGTGGAAGCTAATTTGACTTAGGGATAATAAGTGAATTCCAGCTACTAAGAAGAGTGCATTGATCGGTGATGTCCACCCAAGGTTAACGCAATGATGTATTATTGAGGCTTGCATAATCATTAGTTCTTCGATTAGGGATAATTTGAAGGCATTGAAGAACACTCTGTTAAACATCGATACAACAATTAATTGCCATGGCAACTCATCCGACAACTATACCTTCACACTCAATAACTCAGCATACTCTCTCAAATCGGTTTTCCCTTTCATTTATTTAAATTTCTCTATATTTAGTTTATTTTACTTGTCTATTATCACCATCTATCACTATTTATTTAATTTCCTTTGATAGTGTAATAACTTAAACAAAGTGACCCAAACCAATCCCTATGGAGACGATCTTAATCTATACTATTACTTGCAACGTGTTCACTTGCACCATTTGTGTTGCACTTAAATCACGCAACAATGGCTAAAGGGCACCGATACAGCCTATGGCATATCTGTACAAGATTTTGAAACTGTAAACCAAATTAAGCTTGAGTACTGGTAAGGCCTATGGCGTACCGATACGGGGGTCAAAAATTTTCTAAATATTTTCATTAATTATTTTAACCATTGCCTTGTTAGTTTTCTTGGAATCAGATTTTTGAAAGTCAATTACAAATACCGATACCCCTATAGGCGTATCGATACGGTATTTTAACCAAATGTTCCAAGGATTCTAGTGAGCAAAATAAGTATCGGTACGGTACGATCTGTACTGATATCCTTTGTAAAATTAACACTCCGTATCGATACGTCTGCTCACATTTCGGTACCCCTTTGTTGCAACGGCTCTTTTTTCTTTTGGCAAGTACCAATACAGTTGTTCGTGTACTGATACCCAATGTTGCCTCACAATATTTATTGTAGAAAAAATGCAGCCAAACAGTTCTATTCAACATCCCAACTACCCAAACGGCTATAAATCAACAAGGGGGTATAAAATCAAGTCTCCAAAGCTTTTTCAACAACAAGACAACTATCCAAAAGCATTCAATCACACATCTAACCTTTTAGAGCTTTTATTGCAAATTCTTGTAACCCACTTGATTGAACTTTCATTGTAATTCTTTTTATTCAAGTTTGGGGTTTGACTGAGCTTTGAATTGTGCAAACAAACTACCTTTAGGGGTTTTTCTAAGTTTGTTTATTTGTATTCATCCTTTAGGAAAAAAGGATAACTAGACCTTGGGGTATAAGTCTAGGTTGTGAGGTTATCTCTTTTAGCCAAAAAGGAAAGACAAATTTAGTGAATTTGTGAAAATCCTTAGTGTGGATAGCTAAGGTAGTGGATGTATACCTTGTTTAGAAGGTTGAACCACTCTAACCACTTGTGCAATTTTTTTTCTTTTTGTTCATTGCTTCCACTAAAATCTTAGTTGCCAATTCATCCCCATCTTGGTCATTTCCCTTGATTGTTCATCCCAACAATTTTGAATGATTTTCTATCATTTTTTACATCAAAATAACCAAACATCAACCAAGCATACAAAACAGCCAAATTTACGAATGCCCATGAAGGAAAAGGAGTTAGAGGTGTACTAACCTTCCTCCAAAAGCTAGAAATGAAGCCTCTTGACAAGCTCCTCAAGCCTTCCTCTTTTCTAGCTCTTTGGAAGACTCTCCCACCTCTCTCACTAAACAAGGGAGCTGCAAAACGAATTACAACCTTGCAGAAGATGAGAGGCTTGCTAAAACTTACTCTTAAAGCTGAAAGACAAGATTAAATCTGCTCCTAGCTCACTTCCCTCAACCCCCCCACAAAACCCATGAATATCCATTTCCCCCATTTTTTATGAATCTTACCTTTTCTTGTAGATCCTTAGATGCTGAACAACTTAGCCCAAGTCTTGATTTCAGGATTTTCACTTGAAATGACAAGGATTCAATATTTCACTTTGGGTTTCTTAGAAGGGAGATGAAGAAGAGAGATGTGGGGAAAGCAAAAGAGACAAAGGTGATATCACCCTTTAGCTTTTTTTTATAGAAACATAAATAGGTTTCAGCCTTGTTGGAAAAGAATGGGATATTTACAGTATTCATCCCTCATATCTCCCCCAACACACTTTGGTCATAACTTAGGCCCAAAAGACAAGAGGCAAGCCCACTAAGGTTACCTTGAACACCCAATGAGCCCAATAACATGACCCAACATGCTAGACCCATGACTCGAGTGAACCGACCCACCTATTAGTTGAACATTGAGAGAGGTAGACTTCCTTAACATTTTGTTGGATGCATTGATTTTTCTCATTTGCCGCGACATAAAAATGCCTTGAACATTGCAAGTAAATTTTTGCTTGTTATCCTTCAATCATATTTTCTTCAGCTCAATATCTGTGTCACGTAGGTTGAACTTTATCTTTTCCTCATCATTATTTTACACTTAATTGCATCTACCATTACCATTGTCGCCACAATACCACCACATTTATGTTTCTAACTAACAGCAATGCCATGGCAAATAATTACTAATACAAATCCTTGTGGGATTGATACTCGACATATCATTGTGTCCATTTTATTATTTGATATGACGTGCATGCTTGAACACATTGTCACGACGTTATGTCGACATGAATAGACTAAAACAAGAATGCAAATGTACAACGATGGAAGAATCGAAGAAGACGTTGACAACCACATCGCGCTTCCCATTTATCATAGCAAGTAGAACCCAATGGTGGAACTCGACATTATTTATTAAGGAGGTCTTTTAAAATGTTTAAATTAATGTTGCTTTGCATTTTTTATTAAATAGAGAGGTAATTATATTTCAAGACAAATGTCAGGATTTTTTTAATAGTTCCTACCTAGGGGAAAAGGGGAAGGAGAAATATGCTCCTAATAGGTATTAAACTCACAACATAAAGGAGAGGGGAAAGTGTTGAAAAGTGTGAAAAGTAATATATTTTGTACCTTTTTACTTCAGTTATTGTTTAGACTTAGGCTCATTTAGTTGCATATTTACATATTCTTGCATCATTTTGTAGTTTTCCATTTGTTGGGTTTTGTTTTGTGTTTTTTTTATTTTGTGAGGAAATTGTTGTTGTTTTTGCTCTTCTTTTGCAAGACGAATTGCCAAACTAGTTGCTAGGAGATTGCCACGACAAGTCGAGGATAAGATCAAACCCAATCAAACCTTATCTTTATCGCTTAGGATAAGACCCATATTTAAAGGGCTGCTACAGATAAAGATAATGGGATAAGTCTTTTACTTTCGATTCAAATAGAACTCTTCCCTCTACTATAAAAGATGATTGCAGCCACAAGAAATAATGAATAAGATCGACAGGAGAAGATCAACCAAGGTAGATTGAACGAAGCAAGGAGGAGATCTTCCTGATCCCTCTAGATTTAATTTTCTTTTTTCTCTTTAAATTAATTCAATGTTTGGGTCTGTTATCTTGTTGATTTTTCTAACCCAGCTATGAACTAATTAAATTGGCTTGAGTTATTGATGTTTGTGAACGGACAAATTTACTTTGATTTTTTATATGAATTCATTATTTATTCAATTTATTGTTTCTCTCTATGATTTAAGTAGTTTAGGGATAAATGCTTGATGTGAATTTATTTACCTAGGCTCGGGAGAGTTAGGTTTAAGAAATTAATTGGATACATGTTTCTATTGAAACGAATGTTGGTGGAAGCTAATTCACCTTAGGGATAAGGAAAGAATTTCAACAACTAAAAGGAGTTTAGCAATCGATGAAGATTACCCAAAGTTAATGCAAAGATGTATTGCCGAGGCATGTTCCATCATCAGTTCTTCTATAAGGGATAGCTAGAAGGCATTGAAGAAAGCTCTGTCGAACATCGAAAGAACGATTGATTGGAACTATAATTCTGTCGACAACAACATCATAATGTCGAATAACCCGACCTCCTCGAGCAAACTTGGTTTCTTCTCTTGTTATTCAAGTTACACTTATCTTACAATTAATTCTAGTTATTTATTATAAGGTAAAGTACATAAATGGTCACTGAACTATTCTAAAAATTACAAAATGGTCACCAAACTTTTAAAAGTTACATAATGGGCATTAAACTTGGTTTTTGTTACAAAATGGTCATTAGGCCGTTAACTGTCGTTAATTGAATGACGTGACAACTACAAAATTTTAAATAATAACACATTTAATCCTCTATATTTACACATTCAATCAATTTAGACCTAATTTAACCTTCATTATTGATGTCTAAAGTGATTAAATGTACAAATATTGAGGATTAAATGTGTTATATATTTTTTTTACATATATATTAGTTAGGTGTGGTTGTCAAAAATTTTGAACGGTCCCGCCGTGTTCCCCTCGCAGGTTTTTTTATTTCCTTTTTCTATTAATTGTTACTACCATTTTTAGAAAGAAAAGAAAAAAAAGAGAGGGAAAGAAACATAAAAAGTTCCCCCCCTTTCGTTATATCGAAATCCCGAAAGGCTTAAATAAGAGAGGCCCTTAATTTCGACCCCTTTCCACTTTGATTCCTTTCTTTGTCTTCCTTTGTTTCTCGATCTTGATATTGATCGTGGATCGCCGAGTCTTTGATCGGTTATGGAAGGAGGCAAAGAAAGCGAAGCATGATTAAATTTCGCTTCTTTTCTTCTTATTTTGACCACTTTATCAAAAGGGAATTTTGCTCAAACATTGAGCCACGTTACTAATTTTTAACCATGTTGATCTTAACTGTCTGGTTGTGAAGTACTATGGATCTGGTTGTTAAACGACCTCAAAATGACGCTTTACATTGGTCGCGAGGCTTCAAAGGTTTGTATTTTATCCCCGTTAATGAGACATGGGAATTATAAGGGATTTTACTTTCACTTTTTTAATTTTTTTTCTAGATATGGAAGAGAATTTGTGCGGAAACAAGTTTAGAGATCAACCTTCTTGTAGACAATTGGAAGTACATTCTTGCTGGGGTCATTTTTCAGGTTTCTTTTTGTTTTCCGGTGGCAAAGCTAGCATTTTTTTAAGAGATAGAGATGCTTGTTTTGATGAAGTAGGACCGAGTGAACTGTAATGATTAGAAAAATGAAAGCTCAAACTTTTAGCGTAAGATAAATCTTTTATCATGGTTCATAAAGATGGCATTGTTTTAGCAATGGACTTACACTTTATGCTGTTTCTTTTATGTTGTTTTTCGAAAGATTTGGGTCATTCAAGGATGTTCAGTTCAGTGTGTTTATTTTCCCAACAAGTTCAAGTATACTTAATTATGGCTTTTGTTTTGGTTCTGAAATGTGCATCTCTCTCTGAAGTACATTCATGGTCTAGCTGCTCGAGGTGTTCATTATCTACACCGGCCTGGGCCAACACTTCAGGATCTTGGGTTCTTTCTTCTTCCAGTGAGTACAAGTTTTTTCTTCTTTTCTCTTTTGTTTGTCTCTATTATGTTCCAATTATTAGGTAAAATGCATTCATATACTTAATTTTCTTGTAAATTTAGGAGCTCGGGCAAGATAAAGCCTACATCAGCGAGATAGTGTTCAGCTTTGTCTTTCTATCATTTTTCTTGGTAGTTATTCTCGCTTGTTGTTTGATTTTTCTTGCTTCCCTATTTATAGTTCAAATTCATTGGTTTTATTCGGTTCTCACACATTTAGTAGTTAGTAGAGCCTATTGTTGTTCTCTTTTCAGTTCTAGTAGCATTTTTTCCGTCTCCACTTCTAACACGTGAATTGCTGTTTGCAGTGGACTTTCCATCCTTTCGTCTTCAAGGTCAAAAAGTTCTATACAGTTCTAATTTGGTGCAGGGTGCTAACATTTTTAGTTGTGAGTGCTGATGGTTTAGTCTATCTTTTTCTTCTGATTATTTGCACCCAACATTGAGCCTTGTTCTTGAATAGTTTTGAGGTCCTTTTTTCATACTATCCCAATGTATGCTAATGCTACTCTGGTTTAGTGAGAATCAACTGCAGCACTGTTGGATTCTCCTATCGAATATTAATTGAATAGTTATCCTCATTCTCCAGCTAGTAATTTATTGAGCTGCTATTTTAATTTGAGGAGGTCATCCAACCCCGTGCAAAAGCAGTCAAGACTCAATTGAGCTCATTTTTTGTCAAATAGGAAATCATTTACAAAGAGCCAGATGATTTTCCTCTCCATTTCTTTCTCTTTGATCAGAGGTGTTTATCAATTTGAAGTACCATTTTTCATCATGACCTCAATCCTGAATCTTCATATATAGACCTTTACTAATTTGATGAATCTTGATAAATCATGAAACCTTTAGCATTTCCTTTGTATTTTTTACTTATAGTTGTTTGTTTTCTTTATTTTGTTTTGCTGCAGGCTTCTCAGACTCTCCGAATCTTAACATTCTATTCTACTCAGCTTCCTGGTCCAAATTATCATGGCCGAGCGGTATACCGTATTTCCTCTCTACTTTACGTTTATATTTTCAAATGAGTATTATTAATCTTTTTTCCCTGAATTTTATATTTGTTCTCAGGGGGTTGATGAAAGAAATGAAATTGGATTTTTAATATCATTTTAGTAAGTAACTAGTGTTGCTGCAGGGTTCAAAGCTTGCCAGAACCAGATAGTGTGCTAGAAGTCCTCTTAATTAATTGTTTGTATCCCTCTTTTGTTGAAACTCAATTTAGTGCTTTTAAAGATGTAGTTATGTTTTTAATAAATATCTGATTCATTTGATTGTCGTATTTGCAGTTCCTCAAGGTGTAATTTATGGTTGTGGTGACTTGATTTTTTCATCACACATGATCTTCACCCTGGTCTTTGTTCTCACCTATCAGAAATACGGCACGCGAAGGTCAAAATGCTCCCTTTTTTTAAATCATAATAATAATAATAATTTACTTATTAGCTTGAAAATAAAGACTAAAGGAAGTATAAATATTGGGAACATCAAGATATTATGATGTTTTGTACCACTTGCGACATTTGCAATTTGTGAAAGCAAAATTTTTATATCGCTTTGTACCCTAAGTATGTTTGAATTGCTATACTTTTAGCTATTAGGCTGAATATGAAGGGAAAAATCAAAAGGAAATGTAGCTATTGGGAACTTGAATAGGTTATGGTGATTTACAATTCTTACAACATTTTCGATTTGCCAAAGCAAAATTCTTAGATCGGGTAAGTATGTTTGATCAGTTTTCTCGTATACAATCAATGGGCAAATGCATTCTAGCTTGCTGTGTTGTCACGTTACACAGGAGTTGAAAAATTGATTGCTTTCTGATGGGGTATCATTTATACAATTGTAGGTGTATAAAGCAGTTTGGTTGGTTGGCTGCTATAATTCAAAGTTTTTTGATTGTAGCATCCCGCAAACATTACACAGTTGACGTAGTTGTTGCATGGTATGATGCTTCCGAAATTAATATTATTAACAAAACGATACTTTATTTTTGACAGATTTTTTCTGCAGGTATACTGTTAATTTAGTGGTATTCTTCGTAGACAAGAAATTGGCAGGTTATAATGTTTTGGTCTGTTCTAACATTTTGGTCTAATCATCAGCAGCGGTTCTAACACCAAGATTTTCTACAGAATTGCCTGACAGAAGTAATGGTAGTTCGCCTCTTTTGCTACCATTGAGCGCCAGAGATAAGGATACTAAAACCAAAGAAGAGAATCACAAGCTCTTGAACGGGAAATCCGTAAACCCTGCAGATCGGGTATAATTTTAATTGGTCAATTCTTTCCCTCGTTTGAATAGCTTTAGATTGGCATTTATTATCATTATCTAAATTTGTTTAGCGGCCAAGAACTCAAAGCAATGGCAAGATTCTGGAAGAGGCAAATGCAAACCAGGTGGATACTGCAAGGAATGGAAGCTGATGCTGTCATCACCATAATGTTGGATTAAAAAGGCTTAGCTTCTTCCAAGAATGGTAAATTTCATTTGTAAATCTTAAGAAAACAAAGCATGCCATGTCTTGGTTTAAACCATCTCCCATCATCAGTATCATATCGATATATATTTTTTGTTTAATTATGGTTCAGTCCCTTTACTATGATGAATATGAGATTTAATCTCTTTAATTTAATTTGGCATAATTTGATCATTCTAATTGTATAATGTTATTAGTAGCTACAAACTAATACTATTAGATGTAAAAGATGGATGAGGTGTGTATAAGAAGACTCTTGTTTGGTACAACGGATGTAAAAGAGGTGTGTTGTGTTAAATATCACTTGTGTACTAAAAGGATGGATGACAGATGGTGGTTATTGTTGGTTAGTGGCGTGTAATTAGTGATTAGAATTCTATCCTAGTAAGTAGTTTATTTGTAGAGGAACTCTAACGTAATTAAACTTCGAGATTAATCCGATAGGTAGACTATTAGATGTAAAACTCCTGTACACACAATCTATAATAAGACTCTACTTCTGTAACCTAACATATGTTTTTTGAATAAAAAGAATTCTTCTACAGAGGTGATTTATCTCTGAAATCCTCTAGTTTCTACATGGTATCAAATTAGGTTCGATATTCTCCTGCAAGTTTTTTTTCTTCGACAATGGCCACAAAAGAATCCTATGAAGTAACTTCCTCTTTTGGCCCTCGAGTATTAGATTTTTCTATCTCTGATTCTTCAATTGCTCCAATTACATCCTATTGACCCAATGGGAACAATTATTTGCCCTGGTTTTAGTCAGTGAGATTATATATTACAGGAAGAAGGAAGGCTTCCTATCTTTCCGATTCTATGTCCATTCCAGCAGAATTTGATTCGGCTTATCCTAACTGGAGGAGTGAAAACACCATGATTATGTCATGGTTGGTTAATTCCATGGTTCCTAAAATAGGGGAAACATTCATGCTCTACAAGACTGCAAAAGAAATTTGGAATGTAGCTCGGGACGCCTATTCTAGTGTTGACAATACTTCCGAATTATTTGGGGTCGAAAACCAAATTAAAGATCTCAAGCAGGGGGACATGACTGTGTCTCAATATTTTGGAGTTTTGACTAAATGTTGGCAACAAATAGATCTCTATGAAAAGAATGAATGGAAGTGCCCAGATGATGTTGCCTTCTACAACAAACTAAAAAACCAGAAAAGAGTATTTCAGTTCTTATCTGGTCTTGGTGAAGAATTTGATGGAGTCAAGAGCAGGATATTGGGTACGAAACTTCTTCCCCTCATCCGAGAAGCATTTTCTGAAATCAGAAGGGAGGAAAGAAGACATGTATTGATGGTTCCTGCTTAAGCTCAATCTCAGGGATTTGCTCTCCTCACACAAGGTGGTTCTGGCAGCAAACAAAAAAGGAGGCTATGGTGTGACCACTGCAAAAGACCTGGACATATGATGGAGTAGTGTTGGAGACTGCATGGTAAACCAGCTGATTGGAAGCCTAATAGGCTCAAGGCTTCCAAAGAGGCTCACCTGGTTACTGTCGAGGGTTCATCTAGTAACTTTAGTACGAAGCAGCTTGTGGAACTTTAGAAGCTTTTCAGCTAAATGTCTTCTAAAACTAAGCCTGTAGCCTTCATTACCACTGAAGGTAGTATTCCGTGTTTGACTACTTTATATTCTCATAACTGGATTGTAAATTCTGGTGCCTCTGATCATATGACAGGGAATCGAGCTTATTTACAGACTATAAGAATTTACAGTCCGCCTCCTCATTCAGAACAGCATATGTAGCTCTTTCAGTAGTAAAAGGGAGTGGTTTTATTCCTATAACCAAGTCCTTGGTGTTAAACAATGTTCTTTATGTGCCTAACCTCATCTGCAATCTACTCTATGTTAGTAGGATGGTTAGTGAATTTAAATGTAGTGCTAATTTTGGGCTGCATGGTTGTGATTTTCAGGCACAGGGCACAGGGATGGTGATTGGCAGTGCTAGGCTAAGTAATGGTCTCTTCATCCTTGATGGCTTCTCACCTTATCAAAAATCTGTTTCGAGTTGTCTTAAGTCTATTGTTTTTTCCAATTCTATGTTATCTAGTGAAGTCATGTTGTGGCATTTTAGGTTGGGACATCCCAATTTCTTTTACCTTGCTAAATTGTTTCCTAAACTATTTTTTAATAAAAAACCATCTTCCTTTAATTGTGATGCATATAGATTGCCAAACACACAAGACACGCTTATGTTTCATCTCTATTTAAACCTACTCCTTTCTCTATAGTATATAGTGACATTTGGGGCCCTTTTAAGGTCAAAAACATTACTGGGTTTAGATGGTTCATTTCATTTATAGATGATCATTCTAGAACTACTTGGACTTACCTAATGAGAGACAAATCTGAGGTTGAAACAATATTTAAGAACTTTTATAAAATGGTGGAAAATCAATTTACTAGCAAGATAAAAATTCTAAAAAGTGATAATGGGAATGAATACCTTAGTCAATCTCTAGGTTTTTTTAGAGAAAAGGGTATCCTCCATATCATATCATGTGTCAATACTCCACAACAAAACGGGGTAGCTGAGAGAAAAAACATACATTTACTTGAGGTAACAAGATCTCTTTTATTTTCTGCCAATTCACCTAAATATCTTTGGGGGGAAGTTTTTTTACTGCTACCTACTTGATAAATCGTATGCCTAGTAAACCTATTGGGTTTAAAATTCTTAGGGACATTTTGTCATCCTATTTTCCTCATTTTAAATCCTTGTCTTCTTTATTTTCGGGTATTTGGTTGCACAATTTTTGTCCATGTACATGAAAAACATAGAAGAAAGCTTAATCCTAGGTCAGTTAAATGTGCGTTTGTTGGATACTCTACTAGTTAGAAGGGCTTCAGATGTTACT
The DNA here is from genome assembly GCA_019671005.1 of Hibiscus mutabilis. Lineage (NCBI taxonomy): Eukaryota > Viridiplantae > Streptophyta > Magnoliopsida > Malvales > Malvaceae > Hibiscus > Hibiscus mutabilis. Next base: position 27,343,979 of record CM033739.1, on the reverse strand, counting down.
TGCCTTTTACACAGAAATTTTATGTCTCTTATGATGTTACATTTTTTTGAAACTCAACCCTTTTTACTAGTACTAAAATTTAGGGGGGAATTTTAGAGAATTTCAGCAATCTAGCTCACTACAGTTCCTTTCTCCTATTTCTTTCTTACCTGTTATTGATAACACTTTGTTAAACCAAAACCAGGCTACTATAACTACTGAAAATCCAGTAAGCTTGTCATCACCAGCTTTTAAAACACCCAGGTCTCATACTATACCTCCTAGCTCTCATAGTACACATGTTCCTACAACCAAGTCTACACCGAACACACCTCAGCAACCTATGACCTCATAACTTGAAAGCAAACCTCTGAGTGTTTATACAAGGAAAAGAAAGACTATCACATAAGCTATTACTTAGCCTATTGCTTGTCGAGAACTGGAACTTAGTCCTGCTGTTATTGAGGAAGAAACATGTACCAGTCATCTTATTGAAAGATTTGTTGCCTATGATCTCTCTCAAATTCCTGCCTCTATTGATATCAATGATCTTCCCATTGCCCAAAGAAAGGGAGTGAGAAAATGTACTAGTCATCTTATTGAAAGATTTGTTGCCTATGGAAAACTAATGTCCAGTTTTAAGGCATTTACATAAAATATTGACAGCATAAGGATTCCAAGGACAATTAAGGAGGCATTTGAGAATCCAAATTGGAGAAAAGCTGTTGAGGAGGAAATTAGTGCACTGTAGAAGAATAATACCTGGAGCTTAACCAAACAACCTGAAGGGAAAAAGATGGTTGGGTGTAAATGGGTATTCACAGTGAAACTGTAATATCCCAATTTTTGGCTAGTGACCAAAATGTAAATTTTGAAAGTTTTGTGGCTAAAGTATAAACTTAGGAATAGTTTAGGGACTAAATTGTAATTTTTGAAAGTTATGTATTTCAGTCCCGTAAATGAATAGTTTACCCCCAATAATGATGTTTTCGTGTTACTCGGATTTTTGGTACAGAATTTGTGTATTAGGCTATAAAGCGACAAAGTTCAGAAAAATATTCGGATAATTAGATCGAGCTAAAATTTTAGATATGGTTCCATGAACCTTAGAAGAGTCATAAAATATTATTTTATGGATATTTGGATGTTAAAAAGGTTGGGAAAATTTAAATCAATTGAAATGACATGGAATGACAATTTTGTGAATAAGTTGATCGGTAAAAGGCATTTTGGTCATTTCACCCAATAGGGACATATAATGAATTTTGAGATTTCTTTTATGGATAAATAATGACTGATTAGAATCCAACTAAGTTTAGTTGGAATGTTACAAAATGGCAAATTAGAAATATAAATCTAGTTGGAGGGTGCCTTTGAAAAGTAGAATTTATTGAATTAAAAATTCATTTTTAATTATACAAGTGGCTTATATATATGAAATATGAAGGTTTATCAATGAAATTTCATCTCCAAAATCGTGGAGAAAGAGGAGAAAGAAAAGAGAAAATTTCCAAGCTCGATTTAAGCCCCAAATCTCGGTTTTAAGGAATCTTTTGAACTACAAAGTTGTTCATCCCTTCGATCTCTATCTATTGATGTAAATTATTCATGGATTTCATGCTTGATTGATGAGAATTGATATGAGAGAGAAATAAGGGTTTATGTTCAAATTGGGGGTTTTACGATTTTATGTTGAAATCAAGCAAGAATGATGTTGGATTTATGTTTTTGAAATGTGATTTAAGCCCTAAACAATTCAACAACCTTGAAGAAGATTAGGGTTTTGGGATTCAACCTTAAAATAGGGTTTATGATGATGAGTTAGTAATCTTGCAAGCTTGATTTGTTGTTTGGAATCAAAACCTTAAATTTAAACCCTAAAAGACTAATTCAGCAAAGTGTTAAAGTTGGGGGTTCAATTCTAATTTTTAGAATTTGAAATGTATTTATGTTATTAATGATGTTAGAGACATGAAAATGAAGTTAGAATGCTAAACCGACAATTAATCGCGTTAGTGACCATTTTGACAATTTGTCAAACTTGAATGGTCTATTTGGTAAAGAGGATATGTAGAAGGAGTAAATCTGATTTTTAGTTAAAATGATGGAATTAAGGTAGTAATGTTGATTTGAGGACTAATTTGCAAAGTTAAAAAGCTTGAATCCTTGTATTGGAAATTTGGTGACCATTTTGACAAATCAAGAGAAATTAGAGGAGTAAAGGTTTAAGCTTATTATGATGAAGGATGTAAAGAGGACATATGAATAAAAGCTTTATTCTATCCATTTGAAGTAAAGTGACGGGACTAAATTGAATAGTACAGAAATAAGGAGAAGTTGGTGTAAATGAAAAGTTATTCATGGAAAGTTATGTTGGAATTTGAATTATGACAGTAAGTTTAAAATTTCGCCATAAATTCTACAAAAAATGTTAGATGATGAATTTTATTCTGTTGGAAAGATTTGTTAGTCTAGCTTCGTTTCCAACAAACGAAAGCTGATTTCGAATTTCGAGTTAAAAGATATGAATTTTTATTCGAATAAAGGTTAGAAAAATTATAGAGCAGTTTTCTACCTGGACAGTCTGTGAAGTGAATTCAGTGATTTTTCATAATTTTTATAGATTTTATTAATTTATGTGGCTTATACCGTTAGAACCGTTATCGGATCTAGTTTCTCCAGTATAAAGGAAATTAAGATCCAGTATGCATTCTGCCCTGTATAAGTAAATCTTTGAAGGTAGCGCAAGCTGTCAGAAAATGAAATTTGAAACATTTTGTATTCAAATGTTAGTTAGCAAGCTCGAAAGAATTTATGGAAGTTCAAATTGGTCATTAAGGACCATAATGAGTTTTTGAACAGTACAAGGAAGAAAGGAAAAATATTTGGAAATTTTATATTCGAATGATTATATTAGACATCATGTTTAAGGTATTGTTAGATTTGAATCTAACAAATATTTTATTTTATTTACTTGATTAATGAAGTTAATTCCGAATCAAAGAAGGTTCGAAGTTCTATGAAAGAAAGGATTGGTCTAGAACCTAGTGAGGCATTGTGTTAAGTGGCCAAGGTGAGTACAATTGCATACATATCATGATACATTGATGTTTTATACATCATTGGGATGGCTTGTGATGAGCCTACCCAAATTTTATTATCATTATATTTATGTCATGAAGCATATGATGCATAGATCACTAGTTATATATGTTGTGATATTATGAATGTTATTTCGGGAATGAACTGTCCAATGTTAAATTATGTTGATATACATTGCCATGGATGAAATAAATATGGAATATATGCCCAAGTATGTCATTGAGGGACAAAGTATAGTTGGCATGCCATAGAGTCCAGCAGCACACTGCATACTCGATTTAGCACTATAGTGTATATAAAGGACACTTAGTGCATATGGTGGGCATGACCTTATGTGCATTAGCACTTCGGTGCATATTGTACCCAGGGTCCTCATAGACTTATATTTGGGCTATAGTTTATTGGTTAATAAAAGATAAACAAGTGAAAAAGTTTACGAGCTTTTGGAATAAATGACAAGTATATTGGTAAGAAATTTTTATCCGGTTTATATTGTGTTAATATATGATTAATATGATGGTAATACATATCTAGTGGTCATGACGCATTTATGCATATATGACATATTATGATAAATGAACAAGCATGAAAGTCTTATTGACATTAGCATGTAGTAAATCATTACTAATGCAATGTGAAAGTTGATGCTTTGGCATATATATATATCATGTTATATAAACATAGCCATGAAGTTGAATAAAATTTAAATTATTGTTATTAACTGCCTTTATTGCCTCACTAAGTTCGTACTTAGTGTGTGTTTGATTATGCACACGTAGGTAAATCAAGATAATAGTGAGAAGAGCATTGCATCAATATTGGAAAGCTCAACAGGTAATCATAGTAATGATATCCTAATTAAGGTTTGATTATTATAGTGACATGTATACTTGCTAAACTTATTTGAGTTGTGATTGGCCTTTAAAGTTCGTTATAGTTTCAAGGTAATTGGCTTTTCTGGAAAGATTCAAGGTTAAGAATAACCTTAGGTGATGAGTTACATGCTAAGATAATTGATTTATGATTGGAACTCGAAAAAAATAATTTATGTCGGTTTTAAATATATCATGTTATATAAACATAGCAATGAAGTCGAATAAAATTTAAATTATTGTTATTAACTGCCTTTATTGCCTCACTAAGTTCGTATTTAGTGTGTGTTTGATTGTGCACACGTAGGTAAATCAAGATAATAGTGAGAAGAGCATTACATCAATATTAGAATGCTCAACAGGTAATCACAGTAATGGCATCCTAATTAAGGTTTAATTATTATAGTGACATGTATACTTGCTAAACCTATTTGAGTTGTGATTGGCCTTTAAAGTTCGTTATAATTTCAAGGTAATTGGCTTTTCTAGAAAGATTCAAGGTTAAGAATAACCTTAGGTGATGCGTTACATGCTAAGATAATTGATTTATGATTGGAACTCGAAAAAAAAATTTATGTCAGTTTTAAATAAAGTTAAGCGTGCTTGGGATAGAGAAATTTGAGGATGGGTGACCATTGAGAAGTTTTTCTAAAAATTTTAAATTATCATGATTTTTGATTAAAGAAGCAATATTTTTGACTCGTACCCGGTGTACAGATACGGGAAATGGGTGTTACATTTATTGGTATCAGAGTTACAAGTTTAGCCGGTTCTGGAGTTAAACAAAGTATGGTAAAGGTCAAAATTGTATACATGCCACTAGGATGTCAGAATTAGTGATGATTTTACTTGTTTGAATGGATGCAATTGCTCACTTCATTATGATAATAGTGTTAAATTCCAATGTGTGAGGGTAAAAGAATCGTGTCAAATGTTTAGGCGAGTGGATCAAAAGATATTCACAAAAGCGATAAGGTTAATGATAATATTCTATCCTCAGCTTAGCATGGTGCAGAGGCACCAGAGTAACATGATATACATATTCTGGATTAAGAGCTTTTCTTCCAAACATTAGATGCGATCATGAATCAGCCTGCTTAGGCACCGATTGCAAAATAATTGAGGGTTCTGGCGCACTAGATTTTCAGAGAGATATTAATGGAGATCTTATGATTGTTAATCTATGGTTTAATGATATAGAAGTTGTGTTGAAGGAACTCTGTATTGATGATCAGAGGTGACTTAAAAAAATATATATCTCATCTAGAAGGATTAGACCGTATTGATAAAGTAATATTACGGTACATACTCAAAAGTCTATTAACTAAAAGTTTTTTCTTTGAGTATTCCGTAACAAAGTTTATCCTAGAGATGCAATGGAGTTTCTTGCATCTTAATTAGGGCAATTGGATTATTTACGGGTATGAGTGCAAGTTTAATAAACTGAGCTGATTTGCTTCTAAACTGCTTTCTACAAACAGAAAGAGAGCCTATTATGACAGATCATAGAGGGTAGGAGGTTAGGTACAAAGAAGTACTGGCAGTCCTATGTATTTCAAAATTTCATGAAGCAATAAATTATGCCGAATGCAATACAAAGAGTTCAGAATGAGAAAATATCAAATAGAGGTCATAGCTCGTAAAGAGGAATAATGAATCATTATTCATTTCACAACTTCTAAAAAGTGGCGAGAATTCCCGTCAAAGATATCAAACTGAATTTATTACATAGTTCTGCTAAGAGATTGGGACAAGGAAAATTAGGATCTCTCTGACATTTATAATTAATGTTGGAGATTCAAGAAAACCATAAAACTAATCATGTGAGTGTGGTAATAATTGTCATGCATGAGCATGTAGAGTTTTTATTGGAATTTGTTACCAATGCGAAAATTATTTAACTTATGCTATGGATACTGAGCATCAAGGGTAAGCTGGGAGGGTATTTCTATTGTTTGTGAATTTTAAATGGGTTGCCCAAGAGGAGCTGTCAGGCTTGACGCTTAATCGAGATGCTAAGTTTAGGATTGGATTTAATCCAATATTGGTGTGAGAAAGGGGCCATGGTGGCCGAAGAAGAAGAACGTCGGTGAACAATGAACAATAAAATATAAAAGTTAGAATTTAACGATAGAACAAAAAATAGTATTTTTTAACAGAGAATAATGTGTTTCTCTGTATTTTCTCTTATTCTTCTTAATCAAATGTGTATAAGGTGAGCCTTTAAATAGGCAATTACAGAGTTTTAATATAACTAAAATTATACTTTTATCTATAATTTAAATAATATTTATCCATAATTTAAATAAGACTTCCAATAAATCTAAACTACTGACTTAGAAATAAACTCTAATTACACATTAAATTAAACTCTAACACTTCTCGTCAACTTACATTCCCCCTCAAGCTCTAACACTTCTTGGATAACTTACACTCCCCTTCAAGCTGGTGAGCAAACGTAGTAGAGCACCAGCTTGGATCTTGGATGTGACGCCCTACTCATATTTCTTCTGTTGTTTCTTAGAGAAATAATCTCCCCTTTTTTGGGAGCCATTGTGTTGAACAACTAGGACATAATCATGTTGTTCTTTGAACGGCCATTGTTGAAAATTTGCAAACGATGTTACTGGTTTCTGCATCCTTCTTGAGATGTCTACCAACTTTACTGTTGTTATTGGTTTCTGCACCCTCCTTAGATGTCTTCCAGCTTTTCTCTGTTAGTGAAGATCTTTTTCATTTTTTTGCATCTTCTGAGATGTCTTCTAGCTTTTTCTGTCATTCACGGACTAAGTAGCTGTTTCCATTCAACAATGATCACAGGAATCTACACTCCCCTCAAGCTGGTAGTTGCACAAACTAGAATTCCAGCTTGGATCTTTGATGTAGAATCCCTTAAAAATATTATCTAGTTTTTAAGGCTAAACTAGAACCTCTTCTCCTATCTTTTTAATTGATGGCTGAGATAGAACCAGATAGTTTTTAAGGCTAAACTATAACCTTTCCCTATCTTTTACAATGGATGGCTAAGATAGAACCAAATAGTTTTTAAGGCTAAACTATAACCTTTTCATTTTTCTTTTTGATTGGCTAAGATAGAACCATTAAATAGAGAACAAAATAACAAAATTAAACGAGTAGAAATTTCACCATAGATGTAAGATTCCAACGAGAGAGAAGCCGAGGAACGAGTGTGGCCTAATGATAGCAGCAGAAAAGAAAAACGATGTGCATCTGAAAAATTAGATCGTTGATATGTTTTAGATTAGAGATGAAATCAGTGGTGACGATATCATACCATGTTTGAGGTACATGTCATGATATGGAAGAGTAGGAGAAACGAGTTAGTTGGAAGCTAGGGGTAATTGTGGATTTTGGTATCCCGTAACTTCAGGATAAGATGTGAGTGTAGTTACATTGTCTCGGATAACACGGTGACATTTCGATTTCTGAATTTATATTTTGATATATGAAATGTGTGAATATGAATACATATGAATATATTTCTTTGCATAAGGCTCAAGTAGAGCAAAATGGGGAAGGGTATTCAAGCATGGCATCCTTGATAAATTCATTGTTAATGTTGCATCACATATATAACTCGTGCTTTGCTATGTTCAATATGATTTTAATAAATGATAATACACTTTGTTTTAAAGCTTAAGAATCAAACTATGAACTCCTTTACCTTAAGACTCTAATAAAGCAAATCAAAACTTAAAATGATATGAACTAAAAACCTTTAAGCTTTCCTGAGCTATTATCTCATCTTTGCCTCAAAATATTAAGTTGCCTGAACAATGAAAGTCCTTGGACACTTTGGCATGATGCAGAAGTATAATTCAGGGGCTACGGTCCACGAGCTACTACTCAAGGGTGACGACCCCACATGTGTGATATTTTGGTGACATTAGGAGGTAATGGGGGGAGGTAGTAAGGAGATTGGCGACAGTTGTATGGATAGAGAAGAAAAGCTAGGTCTGTTATGCTACACGCTAGCAATTGCTTTGCGCTTTGGGCTAAGTGATTCTAAAACCAATGTTATTTATGACCAAAGGTGATCCAAGGCAAACGTTTTAAAAGACATAAACTTTGAAAGAATTCAGTTAAGACTCTGATAAGTTCGGTTAACCACTCTGATAAGATTTGATAAGAATTTTGAAAACTTTGATAAGACTTTAATAAGACGAGTCATGAACTTTGATAAGTTCGATAAGGAGTTGGAATGAACTCTGTTAAAAACCTTGAAAGAATATGAATCCCTATAAAGCTTCCAACAAACAAGCCTTGTTTAAGCAAAAACTAAGTCATAAGCATCTATAGTTAACTTATTCTTATAATCTCTAAATTTCTATATAATATCATTGGTACTATACTTTTTTATTCTAATGTCACTACTTCACTTAGGCTATATAAGCCTAATGCATTCATTTCCATGCATATACATGTTATATGATTATCTTTAATTTGGTCGTGTTTAAAGGTTGCAAGTCACACTGTAAAGACCTTGTAGTTTGTATAGGTTCTACCTCGAAACTCCTAGAATGGTGGCGTATTGCATTTATATTAGCAAAATTGTAACTTACGCAATTATTGTTTGATTTATGGACTTTGGATTGTAAATGGCCTTTAAGAAACTAACTTTGATATATTATCATCTTTGATAATGCCCTAATGATGCATAATTCGATTGTGGTTCACTTGTGAAATTTTATGCATGATAAAAGTCTCTTTTAGAGTGGTAATTGTTGTATTAAAAAATACTAAGAATTTGAAGAATTATATATACTTGTATATGTATTGTTCGGATAACAAGACTTGAATGATTATATGAAGTCTTAACATGTTATAATGTTTATATGTGCAATGAGGAATTGTCCTAAGATAAATCATTGATTTAATATAATAACTGGCATATCAAGCAATGTAGGTCTAATTAATTTTCGTATATGCTTGATAAATAGATATGTTTTGAAAGAAGGCATATAAGTATATTTATTCGAAAGATTGCTTGTTAGATAAGTTATGTTAGTTAAGGATTGATTGTTCGTTTATTGATTAAGTGGTACTTGATATGATTTTGAATAGATGTTTGAATATGATTACATGTTGGAAGTTCGATGATGTTACCATAATGAAGAGAAATTAGTTTCAAACAAGCATGTTATATGAAATGAAGGATGAAGAAATAAGCTTTTATAACATTAAAGATTTTGTATACTCTCCTATAAATGTGGATTATAAAATTGAGTCTAAGTACCAGGTTTAAGGATGTAAAAGTTAATAATACTCTTATAAAGTTGAAAAGTCATTTCGTAAAGAACCTTGTAATTAAGTAATTTTAGAAGTCTTGTCCGCTGCGACGTTTTGATATCTTGATTGGTAGTTCAAGTACATTGATCCTTACATGTCCAATTAATTGATAATTGTGCAATTCTCTTGTGGGCATAAAGAATCGAATGTTAACAAAAAGAAAATTTAATAACCTGCCTTGAAACTTTAAAAGTTTTAGTTTTCGATTACATGTTTCTTGAAATTCTTTGTAATAAAATCTTTGATTTCAGTTTTCTTCTAAATTGGGTTGAGGGTGTTACATAACAAATTTAATGCCCAGCATCAGAACAACAATTTACTGCCGGTTTCAACCATAATGTGATGCTACAGAGAGCACAAAACAATTTTCATCAAGGACAAAGATCTACCCAAAGGAACACTTTAACCGATTACATGGAGAGAAATGATGCAACTGTCCAAAGTTTAGTAGCATCTACGCAAAACTTGGAGGTTCAACTGGGGCAAATTGCCAATGCACTCAGCAACAGACCCCAGGGAAATTTGCCAAGTGATACGGAAGATGCTCGGCAAAAAGGGAGAAAACAATGCAAAGTAGCAACTCTTTAGAGTGGCAAACAATGTGAGAATGAAGCACCTATCAAATAGTCAATTATTTGCCAGGATGAGAAGTTGATGCCAGGAGATGAACCCAAGGAAACAGAGAAAAAGAAGGCGAGCTCTGGCGATGTCAGACCTCAATCTGATGCCAACACCAACTCGGCAAAACTAGCTAAACTAACATTTGCCTACCCACATCAACCTTTTCCACAGAGGCTTCAGAAACATAAGCAAGACCACAATTTAAGCACTTCTTGGAAGTTCTTAAACAATTGCAAATCAATATACCATTAGTGGAAGCTTTCGAACAAATGCCCAACAATGTCAAATTCATGAATGACATTTTATCCAAAAAGAGGATGTTGGGTGATTTTGAGACTGTCGCTCCTACAGAAGGATTCAGTGCAATGATAACCAATAGATTGCCACCAAAACTGAAAGATTCAAGAAGCTTCACAATTCCCTATACAATTGGTAATAGATTCATGGGCAAGGCACTGTGTGACATAGGAGCCAGAATTAATCTGATGCCAATGTCAATTTTCAGAAAACTTGGCATTGAAGCAAGGCCTACCACTGTAACACTCTAGCTGGTAGATCGATCTTATATGCATCCCAAAGGTAAGATTGATGATGTATTGGTAAAGGTAGATCAATTTATATTCTCAGCTAATTTTATTAGTTTAGAATATGAGGCTGATGTTAATGTCCTAATAATTTTGGGAAGACCATTCCTTGCTACGAGTAGGGCTTTAATTTATATTCAAAAAGGTGAGCTTACTATGCGTATGAATGACCAACAGGTTACGTTTAACGCATTTCAAGCTCTTAAGTGTGTAGACGAATCAGAAGAATACTGAGCTGTTGAGCTGATGGATTCCAATCGTAATATGAATGTAGCAATGTTTTGCCAAGACACTGATGATAATGCCAAATAACTAGATGACAAGGATATGGCGAGTGAAGAATCTGAAGAAACAACCATGCTGAATTAGGTCATGAGTTATTTCAGAAGACTTGAGCCACTTGAATTGGCTGGTAGAGAAATCAAGGCACCTAAACCATCCATTGAGGAACCACTAGAATTGGAACTGAAACCTTTTTCAAGCCACCTCAAATATGTTTACCTGGGTGATGACTCAACTTTTCCAATGATCATTGCCGCCAATTTGACTAATGACCAAGAGGAAAGATTATTGGAGACAGTAGGAAACCACAAGCAAGCCTTGGGATAGACTCTAGCTGATATTCGAGGGATAAACCCAACAATCTATATGCACAAAATTATTCTAGAGGATTACCGTGGCCAAATAATCGAGGCCCAGAGGAGATTGAATCCCATCATGAAGGAGATAGTCAAGAAAAAGTCATAAAATGGTAGGATGCTGGGATACTTTAGCCCATTTTTGATAGTTCATGGGTCAGGCCAGTACAGTGTGTGCCAGAATGACCGTGGTTCAGAACAACAAAAATAAACTGATCCTCTCAAGGACCATGATGGGCTGGAGAGTGTGCATGAACTATAGGAAGCTAAATAATACCCCTCAAAAAGATCACTTTCCACTACCCTTCATCGATCAGATGTTGGATAGATTGGTAGGGAAGGCATTTTATTACTTCCTAGATGGCTACTCGGGCTATAATCAGATTGCCACCACTCCATAAGATCAAGAGAAAACTACGTTCACTTGTCCATATAGGACATTCACTTTTAGAATAATGCCCTTTGGATTGTGCAACACCCCAACAACGTTTCAACATTGTATGATGTCGATTTTCTTGAATATGATTGAGAATAATAGAAGTCTTCATGGATGACTTCTCTGTCTTTGGCAAAAGTTTCGAGGAATGCCTTCAGAGTTTGAAACTTGTTCTATGGAGATGTATTGAAACTAACCTAGTCCTGAACTGGGAAAATGCCACTTCATGGTGAAGGATAGCATAGTTCTAGGAAATAAAGTGACCAAGAATAGACTGAAAGTTTACAAAGCAAAGGTAGAGGTAATCAAACAATTGCCACCACCCACAAGTGTCAAAGGTATTAGAGGTTTCTTGGAACATGCAGGTTTTTACTGTCGTTTTATTAAAGACTTCTCAAAAATTTCTAAACCTTTATGTTTACTTTTGAAACATAATACCATTTTTGCGTTTGATGATTCTTGTTTGCAAGCTTTTTAGGAACTGAAAGACAGGTTAATTAATGCCCCCATAGTTGTGGCACAAGATTGGAATGAGCCATTCAAGCTCATGTGCGATGCTAGTGACTATGCATTTGGAGTTGTCCTAGGACAAAGGCGTGGCAAAATTTTCCATACCATCTATTATGCCAGTCGAACATTGAATGAAGCCCAACTTAACTACACAACAACTGAGAAGGAATTCCTTTCAGTTGTCTTTGCATTTGATAAATTCAGATCTTATCTGGTGGGTAGTAAAGTGGTGGTATACACAAACCATTAAGCACTCGAGTAACTCTTGGCAAAGAAAGATGTCAAGCCCAGACTGATCCGATGGACACTTTTGTTACAAGAATTTGATCTCGAGATACTACATAAGAAAGGGAGTGAGACCTTGGTAACTGATCATTTGTCTCGATTAGAGTACCACCATGAGGATGACAATGTTGTTGCCATTAGAGATGAATTCCCAGATGAGCATTTGCTTGCAACCAATACCATGCCAGGGTATGCTAACATAGTCAATTACCTGGTCAGCAAAATCTTGCCACCAGGCTTAGCAAGTAATGCCAAGAAGCGATTTTTGAGGGATATTGCAATATTATTAGGATGAACCATTCTTTTACAAACATTATGATGACTAAATCATTCGTTGTTGTGTGCCAGAGGATGAACAACAAAACATTCTTCAACTCTGCCATACAACACCATATGGAGGACACTTTGCTGGAATAAAGACCGTAGCTAAAGTGCTACAGTCAGGAATTTTCTGGCCTACACTGTTCAAAGACCCCCATTATTTTGCCAAGGGATGCGACAGATGCCAGCATACTAGAAACATTTCCAGCAGACATCAATTGCCACTTCAGAATATCATGCCGGTAGAGTTGTTTGATGTGTGGGGGATAGACTTTATGGGTCTTTTTCCACCATTATTTGGTAATTTATACATACTTGTGGCCCTTGACTATGTCTTAAAGTGGGTTAAAGTTGTTGCTCTCTCGTCAAATGATGCCAAAGTTGTTGCCAAGTTCCTACACAAGCACATCTTTACCAGATTCGGTGCCTCCAAAGCCATCATTCATGATGAAAGTACTCTTTTTAAATGCCAATTAATTAGTAGAGCTCTGTGCAGGTACGAAATCTAGCAAAGAATTGCCACTGCCTACCATCCTCAAACAAATGGCCAGACAGAAATTTCAAACAAAGAAATCAAGAATATTTTGGAGAAGACTGTGAACCCAACACGGAAGAACTGGTCTTTGAGGATAGATGATTTCTTGTGGGCATACATAACAGCTTTCAAAACTCCATTAGGAACTTCCCCATACAAGCTTGTATTTGCGAAGTCATGCCATTTTCTGGTAGAGTTAGAACATCGAGCTTATTGGGCAACCAAGCAGTTGACCATGGAATAGAAGGTTACAGGTAAGAAACTGTTGTTAGATTTGAATGAGTTGGAGGAATTTAGAGCACAAGCCTATGAAAATGTCAGACTTTACAAAGAAAGAACAAAAAGGTGGCATCACAACAGAATTTTGCCAAGGTAGTTTGAAGTAGGGAAAAAAGTTCTATTGTTAAATTCAAGGCTTAAGTTATTTCCAAGTAAACTCAAATCCAGATGGTCAGGACCATTTGAAGCTGTCAAGCATTATACCCACAGAGCAGTGACTTGAAAACGGGGACAACATTCAAGGTGAAAGGCCAGAGACTGAAGAATTATTGGGAAGGAAGTCAAAGTAATTCCACAGAGACCATTCTCTTGGTAGAGATTGAGTAATTTTTCCATCGTCAATTGATCATTGTAAATAATTAGGTTAGTTGTTTTCTTTTTGGTATTTTAGTTTCTTTATTTTTATTTTATTTTTATGTTTTGAAAGTTTTTTTTGTGAGTGTTAGTACAAGAAATTTTGCCAGGGCAGTATGCCAAGACATGCTAGAATTTGAAGACCCCTTTATCACAAGATTGGATAACACGTGGACCTTATGCAAGATCAAGCCCAAGAGAGAGTAGTTTGTTGGTTGAAGCAGGAAAACCCTAGCCGCCTAGGTTAAACTTTCAAACTTTGAATTTTTATCCTAAATTTTTACCCCTTTTCTTTTCCCGCACCGTCACCTCCATATACTCATAAACCCATCATCACCCCACTTCCCCAAACATGCATAGCTGTCATTCTATCATTACCTCAACTAACCTCACCATTAAACCAACTCAAACATTTTCCCTTCCTCTTATTTAACCTCTATTTTCCCTTAAGCAAAACCTTTACTCTCTTTGTAACCCCTTCGACCCGGCCTAGTCGCCAGACCGAACCGAGCGAACTACATTAGGTTTACCAAAGTAAACCGTGAAGATGAAACCCGAAACACAACCTTTTTCTCTTTTATATTGTCTAGATGAACAATTATTATCCTACATGTACATACTGATCACAGGTGAAAACTCAACTCAATCGGGCATCGAATTGACATCCAATTGAACACAATTATAATTTAGGGACCAAATTGCAATTTTGGAAAACTACAGGGACCTAGTTTATTTTTATGTTACCAACCTTTAATTAAGCAGGTTTCATGCTTACATGTCAAAAATCAGCTCAAAAAAGTCATTCATACTCAATCAATTGCATCCACAACATTCAGGGACTAAAACGTAAGAAACCAGAACTTCAGAATATTCCAAATAACTAATTTAACTGACACCGTATCGGTACAGGCAAGGGGGTGTATCGACACGCTTTCATTAATTCATACTCCAACATTCCAGTAGCTTAAACTCGTTCCTGTACGCCCACGTGTATCGAAACGTCCTTTATAAAACCACTATCCCGTATAGAAACATCTCCTCGCGTACCAAAACGCTGGCCAAATTTGCCTAAACCCGTACTGAAATGCTTGCCCGCGTACCGGTATGCTAAGCCTGAAATGGCTTACTTGTACCGAAACAGGGACACCCGTACCGGTACGCCTGGGCCTGTAATGTCCGCTTTTGCTGGTTTAACATGCTTTCGAACATATCAAAACACCCGAACATGCTTCTAGCATACACCCAACATATTCAAGGGTCAACCACATCAAAACAACCTAGTTTCAATATCAATTCATGGCAACATGCTTCAAATGTAAATCTAGAGGCATGCTTCCTAAAAACCAAATCAAGCAATACATGAAATCTCAAACCATCATCACAACCAATCCAAAATGGCCTTTTACAACCCAAGAGCAGCAAAACAAACTTGCTCAAACATGGAGTTTAGCAAAACACCTCCCAAAACAACAACGAAAACCTCATTGCCCTTATTACTTATAGTCTAGTCCAAAAACATACTTTTGATACCAAGTCTTTTTGTGATCCCTTGCTTCCCACTGCCTTTCGAGCCTTTAATTCTCTGCATTGATGGACAAAGAGAGCGTAAGCACACTAGGCTTAGTGAGGAGTGCTCAAAAACAACACACCATTAATGCAATAAAACCATTTCTTAACAACACATTGAAATCCCATTTCAATCATCTTTTAAACATCATTTAAAACATTATCATGCCTTGGAAACCATTCACTTAACATCTTTAAAAACCAGCATATTAAACCATATGCAACATGTATCATTAACCAACAGCAAATCCCATTGCTAAACCCCATGCATAACAACCATTTGCAAAGCTTAAAGAGTAAACATGTATAAATCACATTATACAACATAAACCTTTCAATGATACATTAACAATTATATTGGCTTACAAATGATCATAACCAAGTTCCTTTATCAAAATAGTTCATCAGATACGCGGATTCAACAAGTGTCCTCACAACACTTCAAGCCATCTCAACCGAAATAGCGATACAATCATAATCGCGGTACATTACAACCGGGTACACTTACAACCTACGGGGACACCAACCCCATTCCTCGGTTAGATGCTTAATCCACTAACAGGAGTTTACGATACCATATAACCCCTTGACCGTTATGGTACTTGGATGGATTTTTCGGTTCACCAAATCAAAACCCCACAACATCCAAGGCGACTTATTATAGTGCACTATAAATCCTATGGACGGCCAACTATATCCGATAACAATTATCAAAACTATATCACTTGCCAATATAATTCACCATTTACCTCACTATTTTTACAAGCATTTAGCCAAACCATTTCCCAAGAAACAACACATGCTTAAAACTCAAGTATAAACAATATACTTACATGGATCACTTACCACGTGCATCCATCATCATTTCATGATCAAAAATAGTATCTCATATACTTGAAAACATGTTTAAACAGTAGGTACAATGTAAATCAAAACAAGTGCATAAAACCATTTCATAAAAGCACGACCGAGGGAGAAAACCACATCATACTTACATCCAAGTTTAAACCAGCGTTTCAAGCTAAGTTTAAACTCCCATAAACCACCTTTAAATCATTTCAACTGATATCCACGTTCTTACTCACCGATACGCGAAACCTTAATTCACCAACGCGAAATCAAGCGTCCGAAGCCTTCAAAGCTTCACCAATCGCTTCCGGATCGACCTCCCCTATTTTAACCACATTACAATAGAGGATTAATGCATCTCAATGCATTCAAAACACTGTAACAACAATTCCTTGCAAAACCTCACAATCCTTTTACGATTACCCAACTGCAAAAACTGAAATCATCATCTAACTCTTTCCAAACACAACCCAGCCACAATCTATCAATCTAACACTTCAATCAACATCTAATAACATCTAAAGACAAGATTAATTCATCCACAAACTTCCAGCAACTACACAGCCACCACAATTCCACAAAAAATACAAATCTAACAACCTAATAATCAAGGATTCAAGGAGTTTCGGGATTCCAATGTTAAAAACAACTTATCAACATTATAAATAATCCAAAATATGTTTAAAATCAATCCTCAACACTGGAAAACAGATCCAATACGAATCTTCCATAATTTTACCAATTAAACGCAATTAAATCAATTAATCATTGTAAAAACATAAAATTAGATTATAAATCATAAATCAAAGATCAAATACTTGAGAATATCAATAAAGAACCATCAATAGAGAAGAAGAATGAACCTTACCTCTATTGTGTGATTTCTCCCTCAATTAGTTGATTAAAGCTAGAAAAACACAAGATTTCTATGAGGTTTTGTAAATCAAAGGTAAAGAATCAATTACAAATCAAGAATCCAAGTAAAAAGATCTCTCACCTCTGGATTTTGATGAAGACAAGAGTGTTTGGCATAAAAGAAGTGGAGAGAAAAGTTGAGAGAAAAGTTTACGTCAAATTTCTTTAAAACCAATAACTAACTTTTATTATCAAAATCCCTTTAAATTACCTTTAAAACACATTTTAAAAAGTCTTAATTGAAGGGAGAAACCACCAGCAACAACTTGGTAAAATAGCTCTTTAAGGATTCTAAGAATTTGATCTTTTACAATTTAGTCACCTTTAAAAACAGTTTTCAAAAATTACATTTTAGTCACTAACCAAATGTCACCCTTCCAAATCCCATTTTCAAAAATTGATTTCACCAATATTTTTTATATATTAAAATATGATTTTTAACTATTTTTTATATTTTTATCTTTCACAAAAATATTTACTCCCGAATCTGACTCGAATCCTTAACCCGGTCCACTGGACCATCTAACAATCCTCAAAGCCGCTAGGCCCAAAACCGGGGCATTACACTCTTTATTCTCTCGCACGGCAAAGAAAAGCAAGAAATAATCTTTTCCTCCATCTTTCGCACTTTCTCTCAATTTCTTTCCATGGCATCTTATTCAGCACCATTTCAGATTTTCTTCAATAAAGAAATAAAGGGTTTGAATTGAAGAGTGAACCTAACTTAGGGTTCTCACTGGAAGTAGTTTCCATTGTCAAGAAGCACAAATGGGAGACATTTTTCCAACAACCAGGAGAGGTTGATTCCACCATTGTTTGCAAATTCTATGCCCATCTCACTACAAAAGATTCACCTTTTTTGTTTGTACGAGGTGCGTGTGTTTGATTTGATGAAGGATATATTAATGGCTTGTTTAAATTGGAGGGTGCAAGATAAGAACATTCAGCATTTCCTGAATCTTTGGATGATACCAAAAAGGAAGCTGATTTTGAATAACTTGTGCGAACCTGGCACAAAATGGATCATTTCATCCAAAGAAAAACAGACTGTGAAACTACTAGCATTAAAGCCACAAGTGAAGGGACGGAACCACTTTTTGAAGGCAAATCTTAAGCCAACCACACACAATGAAACCATTTTAGAGAAGTAGATGGCTCTACTACTTTCTATCATATTAGGAAGAAAAATCAACGTGTGACGTCTAATCGTGGATAAGACCTACAAAGGTGCCAGTAAGGAAAGTGGTAGTCTGGTTTTCCTTCATTAATTTCTAAAATTTACAAGATGCATAAGGTGCCAAAGCTCGACCGACAGCAACCAAAAATGCAAGGAAGCAATTACCCCTACGCTGTGAAGCCAATTAATTACCAAGGAGGCAAATGAGAAGTGAAAGGAAAAGGCTACTAAGCCGGTGTCTGCTGCCAAATCACCTAAAGTAGAACTTTTTATGCAAATGCCAGCTGATGCCTTGTTATTACTTTCCCAAATTTATCAGTGACAAGAACTCATCCTACAAAAATTGAAGAAGGCTGAGGAGCAGAATTTGGTGCTCTGGCAATATACTGATGCCAAAGATTGAGCCCTAAAGATAACTCTTAAGGGCATTACCACAAATCATTTGCCAACATTTCCAGAGTTCTCACCATAGCTTTATGTACCCAAAGGAATGCCGCCCAGCCCCCAATCTGTTCATACTCTTACCCAACAATCCAATGTCACTGTCCCTATTTTGCCTATCCAAGTTGAATTTTCCAAGGTCGAGACTTCACAAGAATCCAATGACGAAGCCCCCGCCAAGACCAATGTACCACCAATTGCACTTGCTTCTTCTGTCACTCTCGTTGTCCCTGATGCATCTGAGCCGGTGCAAATCATTAATGAGGTTCTTCATGATGTGAAGGCCTCCACTACTGTCTCAAAGAAAATAAAAAAGCACATGGCACCCAATCGAGGGAGCTTTGTCAAAAGGAAGACCCGTTTCTCTCATCCTGAGCAATACTAAAGGGAGTCTTCTTCCCCTTAACTCCTTACATTCATATTTTTGTCATTTTTCTCATGCATTTCATTTGTATATATGTGTTCTCATGCATTGAGGACAATGCACACCTTTGGTTTAGGGGTGTGTTGCCTCGCATTTATTGCCATGACAT
Organism: Hibiscus mutabilis; assembly: GCA_019671005.1. NCBI lineage: Eukaryota > Viridiplantae > Streptophyta > Magnoliopsida > Malvales > Malvaceae > Hibiscus > Hibiscus mutabilis. The sequence continues at coordinate 27,324,672 of CM033739.1, read as the reverse complement.
TCGTGCATTTTTACGTTTCTATTTGCATTTTGTTATTGTTATATAGATTAGGTATAACCATGCATACCAAATCGTAATTTTTTTGTCACGACATGTTTTTAACCTGATAATTTTGTCAACACTTTTGCTAGCTTAGTTAGAATTTGCACTAGTATGCCCTGTCCGTTGATGAGATTAGAATCTTTAGTTAGCATGAGGCAGTAGAGTAGTAATGCCAGGTTGCTTGGCAATTGATCTCTAGCTTAGGAAACTTTAGTCTCAGTTAAACACGTGATATGCATCTAGATTCTAAAACAAACTTAGGATTCTTGAAATTGAGCTCAGAATACAAAAAAAACAATGTCAGGGTACAAGTGAAGAATAAGGCAACAATGTTTTGCTAAAGGCAAGTAAAATTTTTTAGAGCACTCCTTCGCCTTAAAGACAATAAGTAACTTGGGGATTCGTGGTTTTCTCCTTCTTAGTTCTCAAGCCAATAAAACTTTAGGGTATGAGTGTATAGGTTAACTTAGTGGTGTAGTCTGGATTAATGTGGGGATTCATGGTTTGCACCCTCTTATTTCTCACGCCAAACAGCATCACGACACGAACCCTAATTTAATGCTAGCAAAAAGAAACCCTTCGCAAATAAACAAAATAAATAAAAAAATGCATTTCTGAGTTTGGGTAGTAAAGATTTGCTAAGGGGGTTAAAGGATACTTTATGCATATTTCCTGCACTTCATACACACTTGATGACCATAGGCTAGCGCTATATTGCTGCACTTGAATTTGTTGATCTGCTTGGCATTACTGCTATGGATATCTGATGATAGAACTAGGACCAGAATCTGCTTGCTAGCTTGTGTTGTTAATTAGGAAATTTTTGCCGAGGTGTTTTTCTTTATTTTCTGTTTTTATAGCTTTTAGTTGCATTACTTGAGGACAAGCAATGAGCTAGGTTTGAGGAGTGTTAACTCCTCAAAAGTACTACTTTTCATATATATATATATATATATTGCCATGCTTTTGCTTGACTTTGGGTACATATTTGTGCTTTTAGCTAGTAAAATCATGCATTTGCATTAAGGAGTTAAGGAATGCTTCTATTGCCAAAGTGAAGGGGTATTTTCCTTATTGTGGTAAGACAAGAGCAGGTTTCGCATAACAGGATATGAATAGTTGGCAGAAAACAAGAGAAGCAAAAGAGAAATGCCAAGAGTCGTTGGAAAAAATATGATGAGAATTACCAGACTCAGTTGGCAAAAAAATGATGGCCGATGTCCAGTCGGTTAGCCGTTGGTCAAAGACCCAGTCGGCCCTAAATTCAAACGAGAGGATAAGAAGATAACACACTTATCTCAAGTGCGTAACCAACTTTCAAATTCAAACCTAACCTAGGGTTTCCATAAGTGCCTATTTAAAGGAAGCCCATTGAGGGAGAAGAAAGAGATCAAGGAGGTTGCACCGTGGTGAAGAGGGCAAACTGTGGTTCAACCAGGCTGAGACCGAGAGCTCTAGATCTATTGAAGGATTGTATCGATGGATCTTCTTCTTTGTCCATTTCTCTTAGTTTAAATATAATTTTTATGATGGTGTTGATTTCAAACGATATTTTGTTGATGGTTTCCCCAGCCATGAACTAATTTTCTTAAGTTGGTTGGGATGTTTGCGATGAATGCTTGTTTTTCAGTTTTTAATGATTGAATGCCTTGGCATTTTTGTCTATTTTGCTAGTGCTTAATTTTCTTAAATTCTTTGCCATACAATAGTTGGAATTGCATGCTCATTATCTTTTAATATCTTAATAGACTTAGATGATGACGATTAATTGCCAGGTACTAAGGTGAGAAACTTTGACAGAACATGTTCAAGTAGATGAACTTACTTCAGAAGTGAGTCTACCCCTTAGGAGTAAAGATTAAACTTTTCCAAGTTAATTAATGAATAACATCAATATAGAAATATAGGGGTTAAGCATAATTAACTTAGGGTATTGCCATCAATAGAGGCAATACTAACTTTAAAATCTGCTTGGCAATAAAACCAAGTCTGAAAGTTATTAAATTTTTGTCTTCGCTAGCGTGAAATCCAAGAATCCCTTGCCAACACCAACCATTCATCCGAATACATTTGTTTGCTAATCTGCCTAAACTTTTACTTACTTTTCTTTAGTTATATTTCTTAAATCTAAAACTCAATTCAAACTTATTTGCTTCATTTCACAAGCAATTATTGTGGCATAGAATTCTTGGGCAATCCCTGTAGATACGATACTCAACTTACTGCCATATTACTTGTTGACTGTGTATACTTGCACGCAAAAAGACCTATACTTGGCATTATTCTCCAGCATATTTACATTAATTCTTCAATTATTTGCCAAGCGTTAGTCAGTCGACAAGATCTAATTCAAGTTTTGTTTTGGATTTCATGTTGGAAGAGGCTGGAGGACCTTTGGAAGCTTGAGGTTTGAAGAAAGTGCGAAAAAGTTTGAGTTGAAGCTTGGATTCCAGATTCTTGCTTAAGGTTAGTACACTACTAACTCCTTTGTTTTCCTAAAAATCAAAAATTTGATTCCTTTGTTGCTTGGGTGACATTTTTGGTTGCTTGAATGCTTGAGACATCTTTAATGGCAAATTTTAAGATTGGTGTTAAGATGGCTTAAAATGATAGGAAACCACTTCCCATAACTTGTAGGTTCGTTTGCGGTCTTAACTTTGGGTTTTGGAGGCATGTGAGGTGGTTTAAGAACTCCAAAAAATGAATTCTAGGTTCGAGTACCGATACATGTTGAACGCATATCGTTACCCTATGTTATAATTGATGAACATAGGCAATTCTTGAATAGCATATCAGTACACCCAAGGAAGGTAGGTACCCACTATTCTACAAGAATTCTTGTAACACCACCTTCCCGTATCCGTACACCGAACACGAATCAGAAATGTCACGATAATTCAAAATTCATCTTATATTAAAAATCGGGACTAATTAAAATTTTTAATTAACTTATAAGTAATAATATCATCATATCAAAAATTCTATCACAATGCATAAAAATTATACTTATAACATATCATTTAATATACACGACTAAACCATTATAAGGTAGACCGGTTTAAACATTTAACAAAATAGACAGATTATTTTAGTACATGCCACTATTCACACAAAATAAGGAAGTCGTAGATACCGAAATAACCTGTCGATATACTATATCCTCCAAAAGAGATGCTGATGCAAAAGCTCCGCTACTACCTCCAATTACCTACGCGTATAACAATATACACGCTAAGTATAACTTAGTGAGGCATAAGGTAATTAACATATAAAATACTTTACAGTGCATAATACTATAAAAGCATGATATCTTTTTAAACACGTAATCTATTATGCAGGAATGTCTATGCATAAAAGCATACTGTAAACTTTATACTTTAAAAATATATTCATCTTGTAAAGTCGTATCTGTACTATAAAAGTACTATTATTCATTATGAGCATTATAATTGCCAACTCAAATGGTTGGATCTCGACACCGTAGGGTATCGTTATAACTGCCAACTCAAAAGGTTGGATTTCGATACTATAAAGCATCGTAACTGCCAACTCAAAAGGTTAGATCTCGACACCGTAGGGTATCGTCATAACTGCCAACTCAAAAGGTTAGATTTCGACACTATAAAGCATCGTAACTGCCAACTCAAAAGGTTGGATCTCGACACCGTAGGGTGTCGTCATAACTGCCAACTCAAAAAGGTTGGATTTCGACACTATAAAGCATCGTAATTGTCATTCTCACTATTATACTTCCAAAGTAAATTTAAAATAATTCTTGCAATATGACAAGTAACAAATACCACATATACATTTCACATCATGTAAAATATCTTCATAGTGGAGCAGTTCATACTCCAATATGTTCATCAACTTTTCATGGTATAAACCATTTGTAAACATAAAATTATACCATAATCTTTAAAAATCAGTATAATAATAATATATCATGCAAAAACATGTATGCACTCACCTTAGCCTTGTAATATAGATGCCTTCACTATTCGAATTCAATCTCGAGCTTTATCCTTTCCTTTTCTATTGAAATGATCTTGATTTATATCAGAATCTACATTAAAAATAACATATACCATTTCAAAGTATATGTTAGAACATACTTAATTCATATATAATAATGGAAAGTAAATAAAAAAAATGTCCATTATTTACAAAAATTGATTCGATAAAACTTTCCATATTCGAATCAAAATTTATCGTACTTTTCTTTAAATCTCCAACTTTTCTCGATATTCATATTATAGTCCCTAAAGACTCTTTTAGGATTCCAAACACCATTTTTAAGCCAAATCCTTATATTTCTCGTTATTTACACTTTAGGACCCAAACTTTAAAAATTTACAACTTAGTCTTTAAATTTCTGAAATTCACAAATTGGTCCCAAAGTTAGTATAAACTTCAAAATCAACCTTCCAATCACTTAACTTAATTTTCCAACCCAATATACTTTGAAAAAAGCTCAACCATCAAGTCCCTAAACTTTCCAAAATTTACAATTTGGCCCTTGACGCAAAACAATTAGGGATTTTCATTCTAAACAACTTATACCATCATAATAAACATTTCTTCTTTCAATCACACCTTAAAATTCCCAACTTAACATAAACCCTAATTTTCCATTATTCAAGAACATGAGTATTTCTTCATCCTAACAACAAATTCAAGCTTAAATAACATCGTTCTCATCATTTCCATCATCAAAATAATTTTGTCATAATTTCCCCTAATCTTCCTAATCCAACCGAATGGTCACTTAACCATTTTCCTTGAAATTTTCATCATTTGAACCACATAAACAACATCATAAGCTTATTTCTAACATGAACAACCATTAAAACACAAGTTTCCAACATGTTCTTCATCCACCAAATCACCAAACTCAACTTTGAGACATGGAAACTATGCAAAACTTATGTCAAATGAAAGAGAATTCAATGGAGATAAATTCTTGTTTCATGTCTAGGTCTCAAATCCAATCAAGCAAGCTTAAAAATTGAAACAAAGTTTTCTTACCTTCCTTGGAACCCCACGGCTAGGTGGAAGAAGATTAACAAAATCCAAAATTTTCTATTCTTTAATTTAATGCCAAATGGCATTATAATCACCTATTTAATATAAAAATCCTTTTAATAGTCAATTGACTATTTTGCCCTTGAATTATAACCAATCACAAGCCAACACTTGCCTAATCTTATCCTTAATAATCAATAATATTCATAAAGTAGGGGTGAAAAGACCATTTTACCCTTGAAGCAACAACTTATCTTCAAAAATGCCATTTTCATCTACTACACCAAAACTGCATAGAATCGAATTTAAATCGAATAAAAAGGATTCAAAAACCATAATATAATATTCTTCAAGTCTTTCTAAGACTTCCATAAAATTTTCATAATTTTCGGAGTTCGAATAATCATTCGAATTAATTTCTGAAACTTATCCTCTTTATAACTTTTCACACAAATCTCGTACCAAAAATTCGATTCCCACCAAAATTCTTATACCGAGATAAACTATTCATTTTTTCCATAAAAATAATTATTGGGAAAATTACTATGTTGGTCCCTGAACTTTTTCCAACTTTTCACTTTAGCCACCAAACTTTAAAATTTTATGTTTTAGTCACTGAACTAAAACCACTAACTTTTGATTCTTTGCATTTTAGTCACTAAGCAAAAATTGGAGTATTACAATTCTAGTTGCAAAAATGGGTACCGGTACCAATGGGGGTATCGGTACACTGCCTCGTGTATCAGTATGTGGTTGTTGGTTAAACCCCTGTGTGTGTGAAGCTGAGTATCGGTACGCTTTGATGGGTATCAGTACCCTAAAAGGTGTATCGGTACACGTAGGTGGATACCGATACCCATTGGGCAATCTGCCCAAAAAATGTGTTTTGAGTTTGAGGGACCTATAATTTGAGGACTAAGGCCCAATAAGCTTCTAAAATGGTAAAATGAATAGTAAAACTGAGAAATTGAGATTTAAGCCTCACGTACGAGCTTAATGAGTAAATAACTTATTAAAACCTTGGGTGACTTGTTGTGTTGTATTAATAAAGATCCTTGGTGGATCGAATGATGGCTGTAATGCCACGTAAGGGCATTAGTATGGTTGAGTCACCTTGTTTGTTGAGATTCGGATGCCTAGTGTGAGAAGAGTGTGTTGCAACACCATGGTTAAAGATTCTGAATGTATGAAACCGATGCTTAGTGGGACAAAGACTCATTCGAAGATGCTCGACGAGAGATTTCGAGCTTGAGTGTATGAACCCGATGCTTAGTAGAATTGGGCCTCACTCAGAGTGTGTGTACCCGATGCTTAGTGGAATCGGGCTTTACTCCATATTTGTTGGTAATATACGTATGATTTCCATATGAGACTCTCTACGTTCTTATTGATTGTTATGTGTTTAGGCGGCTAGAGGTAGCGCCAACTATTATTATATTGCCATGATTATTATCTCTAACTGCATGCTCATATTTATGATTTGCATGAAGCATGGTTGAGTGGAAGTGTATCCACTGAGCTTTGTTAGCTCAGCGTTTAGAATCGTTGTTTCCGTTCTTAGGTTAGTAGGTTTGGCACAATGCTTGGAGGAACACCATCAATGAAGGATTTCAGCGCCTCGTCTCACCAGAGTACGATACTTAGGTCCTTGGGCTATGTATTAGTAGGACTCTATCGTATGTTTTGTAACTCGTATTTGGATTTAAAATGATTGAGTCTAATATTTTTATAATGTAATTTAAAATGAGCTCTTGTATAAATGCTTTGAAATATTTATCTATGTTTTATTGAATTCAAAATCTAATGATTGGAAATTAATTATGGGTTGGGCTAAACTAGGTCAAAATTTTATGGTTGCGGTTTGGGCTTGAGGTCCAAATGTGACATCCAGGTTGAGGGTGTTACACCTTATTCCTACATGAACCAAGGAAGCTCGTAGCCCAATCCCTCAAGCCTTCTTCTTCCCTTGGACTTTGGAAGTCTCTTCTACCTCTTTCACTATAAAGAGATGTTATAAAACGAGTTACACCATTGTTAGAATGTTAAGAGATACAAAAGAAAGAACTTTACAGCAAGTAATGGAGTTAAATCTTCTATTCCTATTCTTGCTCTTCAACCCTCGCCAAAACTCAAATTTCTCCACTCACCACCATATCTTTCCATCATTACCTTGATTGATAGATCACTTGATGTAGATTGCACCACCCTTAACAACAAATTCGAGATTCCCACTTAATTTAATAAAGATTCAACCTTTCTTGTGTGTGGAGTTGGGGAATGGGGAATAGGTGAGGGAAGAAGACAAGAGGGACAATGGCAATATCATACACCTTTCTGCAGGGAAATAAAGAAGGGTCAGCTCTCTTTCTTCCCAAAATGAGGTAATTTACCACTTTTCTCCACCAACTTCCTCCTAAATATACCACAACCAAACACCCAAGCCCAACTATAAAATGAAGGCTTATTAAGGTCCTTACAAGCACTCAAAGGCCACAAAATCTCAGCCCAAAATGCAAGGCCCAAGATTCGGGTTGAACAGACCCAAGGATCTCCGAAACCCGGGTCGTTACAGGCTAAGAAAAGAGAAGCATGAGTATCAATTCAAGAAGTTCCTTGACATCCTTAAGCAAGTCTATATCAACTTTCCGCTGGTTGAGGCAATTGAGCTGATACCTAATTACGCTAAGTTCCTTAAAGACATTGTCTCTAAGCGAAAAAGGTTGAACAAGTTTGAGATGGTTGCCTTTACAGAAGGATGTATGGTAACGTTGCATAATCAATTGCCACCTAAGCTGAAAGATCCAGGCAGTTTCACGATACCATGTGATATCGGCAACCATTACATTGGTAAAGCACTGTGCGACCTTGGAGCAAGCATAAATCTTATGCCAAAATTGGTTTTCTAGTGATTAGGCATAGGAAAGACGAGACCCACCACGGTCATGTTGTAGCTTGTGGACAGATCATACCTTCATCTAGAGGGAAAATCAAAGACATTCTAGTAAGAGTTGATAAATTTATTTTTCCCGCTGACTTTATTGTTTTGGATTGTAAGGCAGATGAGTTTGCTCCCATTATCCTTGGGAGATTGTTTTTAGCAACGGGAAGGACATTGATCGATGTTGAGAGATGAGAGCTCACCAAGCGAGTAAATAAGCAGCAAGTCACACCCAACGTCTTCAAAACACTCAAGTATGCGAATGATCCAGAAGAATGTTAGGCCATTAGAGCCGTTGTCAAGTTTAGTTTTGATGTGGAGGAATTTTTTCACGGCAATTTTATTGCCGAACCTGAACCTGAAGAAATCAAGGAGCCAAAGATGGACAGCGAGGCACAGTAAGAGGTGAATTAGATTGTAAGTAAAATTTTTGAATCCCTTGATTATTCAAGTAAGGAACTTAAAATTGACAAACATTCTATCGAGAAACCTCTTGTTTTAGAATTAAAATCATTGCCAGAGCAATTGAAATGTGTTTATTTGAAAAGGATAACATCTTGTCCGTGATAATTTCTTCTAAGTTGCATCCTGAACAGGAAAAGAGGTTGATCGAAATGTTGGCACCACATAAAAGGACAATAGGTTGGAGTATTGCGGATGTAAAGGGAATCAGCCTAAAAAACTATCATTAATTAATATCAACCCTTTCGATATTAAACTCTCTTTTATGTCTAAGGGAATCAGCCTGAACATTAATTTATCGTTGAAACTCTCTTTTATGTCTAAGGTGGTTTAGATTTTACCACCATTATGCATTAAATTCTTATGCTTAACTCTTTCGATATTAAACTAACAAGAAGGTTTAATGCTAATTTTCAAAAGCTTATACAAACCTTAATAAAAGGTTTCAATGGGTAAAGTTATTGAACAACAAAATAAACTAGTATCCATAGAATAAAAGATAATCAAATCCAAATGAATAAACTCATGGCTGGGCTAAAAACATCCATGTCTAAACAAACAAAAGTCATTCTTAAAACAAGAGAAACTAGGAAGGACATAAGGAATAAAATCTCGAAAGAACTAAGGACTCCCTTGCTTGTCTTCTTAAACCCGTGAGCCTTCTCCACCTATCCTCATTTTGTCTCGAATTGTCACGACAAATGCTTGGTCAGTTCTATTGTTTCACTTCAACAATTTTTACTTGTTAGTCAACTCCTAAAACCTGCACATCATCATCAAAAAGTCATTTTTCCCCCACAAATGATATCATCCAATGATATATCAGTTAAGCACAAGAATAAACTCTTAAAATGCAACTAATGCAATTAAATGAACTTAATTTCAAGCTAATAATCAAATCTAAAGACATCATAGGGAATCGTTAAAAACAATTAACAATGAATAAAATTAGTGTAATAACCTATTAACTTTTATAATTTATTTTAACGTAGTCTTAATTCTAAAAAGTTAAATAATTGGAAAATTACTAAATAATTTCTTTCTTTTTATTTTTAAATCAAATAAAAATATTAATTTTAATCTTAATCGTAAGATAAGTATTGTAGCTAAGCATGGTTAACCGAAAAATCGAAAATCAATCTGAATCGAAGTGTTTGGATTATTTACGGTTTATAAGTTTACGACCCGTGGGTACCCAAACTGAACCAAATTTATTTTTTATTTAATTTCTAATTATTTTATAATGTGAAATAAGCTTTTTATACTTAAAATATTATAGATGCGTTATTAATTATTATTAGAGGAAACTACCTATTTAGTACCCACATATGCCAACATTATTGTTTTAGTACCCAACTAATTTTTTTTGACAAATTGATACCTAACGTTACGTTTCGTTTCTAAATTGGTACCCCAGTCGTTAAAAAATCAATGACATGGTGACTAGGAGAGAGAAAACCACATGTGGCATGCTACCACATCATTTTCTCTCTCCTAGTCAGTATGCCACGTCGAATAAAATCATAAAAAAAAACACATGGCATGCTGACTAGGAGAGAGAAAATGACATGGTAGTCTGTCACATGTGATTTTTTCTCTCATAGTCAGCATGCCACGTGTAATTTTTTCTCTCATTGTCAGCATGTAGTTAATTTTTTTAACGACAGGTACCAAAATAGAAATAAAACGTAATATTAAGTACAACTTTGCCAAAAAAATTAGTAGGGGCACTAAAACAATAACACGGGCATAGGTGGGTACTAAAAAGATAGTTTTCCCTTTATTATTACTTGCTTAAAAATTAAATTTTTACTAATATTTATGAAAAAATACTTTAAAACTTTATCATTTAATGTTTAAAAAGTCATAAAATAAAACCATTTTGTCAAAATAAAAAAATAAAATTTAAAAAACCAACATTAATATGAAAAAAAAACAATAATCGAAATTAACCGAACCGAAAATCGATGATTACTAAAATAGCTTACCGAATTAAACCAAAATCGAACCATATACATCCCTAATAAGTATTGTTGGTTAAAATTTATCATGTAAGTTTTTTTCTTTCTTCCCTTCAATTTTCTAGAAAAAACAAAAAAAAAGAAAAAAATTTAAATTAATCATTTTTAAAAAATTGAACAATTTTAAATCCCTAACAGTTTGATTTTTCAAAATCAATTTTAATCATACCTCTTCCTGTTTTTTTTTTTTGCAAAATATAAAATTTTAAGTACCAAAAATATTTCGTTTGCAAAATTTATCTATACGAAAATAAAATTAAAACTTCAGCTTCTCTTAAATTAAAAATTAATTTTAAAACATTTGATTTCTATTGTAATGACAAGATAAGAAAATATAAGATTCTAAAAATTCATCATAATTACAGCATAAAACATTAGACAAAACCTTGAACACATAAAACAATATAATTAAAATACTTACAATACAATTGAGCCATAATTAAAATACTTACAATACAATTGAGCCATAATTTTAAGGAGATAAATATATACCTTTTTGTAAAAGCTTTTATTTCATTTATCAACGTGTTGCCATTATCAAAAGATAGGAATTCTTCACATAATGAATAATTTAATTCAAAATTGGTTAATTCAAAAAGAAATTGATAACCAAGTCAATGCAGATATGCATGCCTAATACTAAAAGCCACAGCATGTGAAGATTTTTGGTCATTCGAATACCAAAATGCAAATGCTCTAAGGAAAATAAACAATGTAAGTTTGGAACAACATTAAAGAACCAAAATGTTTTTGAGGCCACAAATTCAATTCGATAACCAGACTATTAAACAAAAAGGTAGTCAACAACAGCCAGAAAGCAAAATAGTTCTATGGAAAGACCCCATCACAATCTTAAGATCTAGGCTTCTCCTTCTTCTCTTTGAAGAGTGCCAAGAGTGAAACACCGGAGACCTTCACAACCTTGAATCTAACACCGGGAATATCACCAACAGCATGACCCTTTCGTCCGAATCCAGCAATCAACACCTCATCCTACACCAAAATACATTATGGTCATAAAAAGGAGATCCCTAATATGCTTAAACTATCAACAATATCACAAGGTTTCATTCAAGTACTAACATTCTCTTCGATGTAGTTTAAGCAACCGTCATTTGGAACGAATGCAGCAATCTTTTTTCCGTTCTTGATCAATTGAACTCTGGCACACTTTCGGATAGCAGAGTTTGGCTGCTTAGCTTCGATACCGCTGAGCGATACAAGTGCATCAGTACAAATATTGAATTATAAATTGTTAATGAAAGCAAGAACACCAAAGAGGAAAAGAGGATCTACTCTTACATCTTCTCGAGGACAATGCCTTTGGCATGAGAAGAACCAGCAAATGGCTTCTTCCATTCATTTCCAAGGTTGGATTTTTTGTATGCCTTATCAGCCCACCTCTGCCTCCTACGGTGGGTCCTCAGCTTGCGTCCGGCTCCCATACCACGTGTCTTCCTAAAAGAAATCCAGAGTTGTAATAACAAGATTAAAAAAATCCCAAAGCCACAAGCCCCAAAACAACCTAACAACAGAATTGATCCAGATTCATAAAATGAACCTAAAATTTTAAAAGCCGAATTAACCGAATCCAGATTGACATGTTATACAGTCCAAAATCAATTCAATTAATTGGTCTAATGCCATAACTACATGTCCAAATATGTCTTTAGGAAAAACGTAGAAACTAGGTAATGTAGATGAAAGATGATAAAATCTACACCTGAAACTAGAGTTTTTCTATATAATCTATCGAAGATGGAGACAGTAAGACTAACACTCGCGGTGAAAAGGAAAATTATAAAGTAATTCGAAACAAGAATTATTCAGGTGTAATTCTCCACAATCATTAGCAGAATCCAAATTAGATAAACTAACACGAATATCATGTAATCATAAATCCCAGACATATTTCAGTTCAGTACTTTAAAACCTAGAGCAACAAATGACTCAAAAAGAATACAACTTCTTACGTCTAGAACCTAAATCAGGAATAATACAATCAAATCTATATAAAAAAACTAAACAAAGAACAGAATTAAGAGAAGGGTTCAAGATCCCAACCCCACATTTAAAAACCAATACTTGTCGCCGGAAAGAAGGAAAAAAAAACTTTGAATGAATATGCAACAGCAGTGTAAACAATGAATAGAAATGCTACATAATTGTGCTGAAACAGAGAAAAACAATACATACCCCATGTTGGCTGAGTGATTTTTTTCAGCGGAAGGAGGGTTCTAAGAGATCGGAAGTGAGAATAAGAACAAACCACAGCCGCCGAGCTTAAAACTTCAAGGCTCCAACCCTAGAAAGGAATCGTATATATATATATATATATATATATATATATATGGGTAAACTACACTAGTGACCATCGAACTAATTGGACGTACCTATTTTGATCACCGAACTATGCAACTCGTCAATCAGGCCATCAAACTTATTAAATTGACCTATTTTGACCACCGCGGTTAAAAAACTAACGGATGGGTGACGTGGTAATTAAGAAAAATTTGTAAAATTACACATTTGGTCCTAATTTTAATTTAATTAAATAAAATTAATCAATCAATTAGATGATAATACGTGTCATCACCTCATTAGATAAATTTAATCAAATTTTAATTTATTTTTATTTAATTATATTTTCCCTTCAATCAGGGGCGACAGTCACCACCTGATTAAAGGAAAATTGAAGAGAAAAGATAGGTTTGGCGTGAATTGAACCTACAACCTCCAAGTAAAATCCCCACGACTTTACCACTACTCCAACCCATCTTTAGTGAAATGAATTGCATCATTTAATATATATCGTATAAGGCAGCAAATGCTAGGGAATAATGAAGTAAAAATTGTTGAAAGGGGACTCGAATCTAGATCACTTGAGATTGTAAAATCACACAAACCACCAAATCAAATTAAATAATGAATTAAAAATGAAACATTTTAAATATGTATAAAGTAGTTATTAAAACAAGATTTAAAATCAAATATATTTATGATTTTTTATTTTTAAACTAAATCAAATATTAAATATTTTTTCTTTTTCATATTTAAATTAAATCGAATATTAAATTTTTTTCTTTTTTCATATTTAAATTAAATCGAATATTAAATATTTTTTCTTTTTCAAATTTAAATTAAATCGAATATTAAATATTTTTTTCTTTTTCAGATTTAAATTAAATCGAATATTAAATATTTGATTTTTTTCATATTTAAATTAAATTGAATATTAAATATTTTTCTTTTTCATATTTAAATTAAATCAAATATTAAATATTTTTTCCTTTTCATATTTAAATTAAATCGAATATTAAATATTTTTTCTTTTTCATATTTAAATTAAATCAAATATTAAATATTTGATTTTTTTCATATTTAAATTAAATCGAATATTAAATATTTTTTTTCTTTTTCATATTTAAATTAAATCGAATATTAAATATTTGATTTTTTCATATTTAAATTAAATTAAATATTAAATATTTTTCTTTTCATATTTAAATTAAATCAAATATTAAATATTTGATTTTTTATATTTAAATTAAATCAAATATTAAATATTTGATTTAATTTAAAAATAAAAAATCATAAATCTATTTCCATTTTAAATCTTGTTTTAATAACTACTTTAAACCTACTAAAATATTTTCATTTTTAATTTGATTTGGTGGTTTGTGTGATTTTACACATCTTAAGTGATCTAGGCTCGGGTTCCCTTTTAACATTTTTTACTTCTTTATTCCTTAGCATTTGCTGCCTTATGCGATATATATTAAATGGTGCAATTCAATTCACTACAGATGGGTTAGAATAGTGGTAAAACTGTGGGGTTTTTACCTGACGGTTGTAGGTTCAATCCATGCTAAACCCATCTTTTTTCTTCAATTTTCCTTTAACCAAGTGGTGACACATGTCATCACCTGATTGGAGGGAAAATATAATTAAATATTAAATAAAAATAAATTAAAATTTGAGTAAATTTATCTAATTTGGTGATGACACATGTCATCATCTGATTAGTTGATTAATTCTATTTAATTAAATTAAAATTAGGACTAAATTGATAAATAGGTAAATAAGAGGGACCAATGTGTAATTTTACAAATTTCCCTTAACTGTCACGTCACCCATCCGTTAGCTTTTTAACGGCGGTGGTCAAAATAAGTCAGTTTAATAAATTTGGTGGCCTGATTGACGAGTTACATAGTTCGGTGGTCAAAATAGGTACGCCCAATTAGTTCGGTGGTTACTAGTGTAGTTTACCCTCTATATATATGTGTGTGTATAACAGTATTATGACTACTTTTAGTGGGCTTGGAGTTATTGCCCCCAATAATATCCTTTTATCAGCCCCTTTAGGCTGTTTGCCCTAAGTCCAAAAAACTTGGGTCAGGTGTCCGGGTCGTAGTTCGAAAACTTGGGTTCGGTTCGACTATTTTAGATTTATTACGTCTAATTCAAACCAAAATTTTTATTTTATTATTTAAAAAATAAATAAAGTTATTAGTATATTTGTTATTGATTATGATCGTATTTTTATTTTAATCATTAAATCAAATACATTTTAATTAAGTTATTAAATTTAAAAAATTGATCAATAAAATCACCGATTGTTAAATTAATAACTGCATTGATCATGAGTGGATATCAAAGTTGGTGGTAAACGTAGGCGAAGTGAGATTTTTTTTTTTTTTGCATGATGAATGATAAGTAGTTATATGTATTATATTTGGTTAAAATTTTAATGAAGCGTCTGTTTGACTTTTTTATATGAATGTTCAACCTGGTTGCAGAATGGTGATTTTTTTATATGAATAATCAAAAGTGTTTTTGGGTATTTTCGGGCATAGCATTTCTTTTTTATATTCATTAAACTGAGGATGGACAAATCGAAATTGATGCATTGAAAATATGAGTTCTCAAAATTAAAGTGTTTGAGACTTAAAATTGTTTGATTTCTCAAAAATGAACTACCGTTTGAGTTTTCTTCTTGGCTTTTATGGTTATTTCCTAAATATATAAAAAAATTTAAAAAAATGACTGAAGGTCACATGTCGCATGTCTATTGGCTATTTTTAAGACGGATGACTTAGAAATAAACACGGAATGAAAGGTTAGACATTTACTTTATTTAAGGGGAAAAAGACATTGAAAGCAAAAAATTGATATAGTTTACACTATTTTGTAATAAAGTCGTATTTTTATAAATTTTATATAATTTTAATGGATATAATAATATATTTGACCTCAACATTTATATATTATGTCAATTTGATCTTAATTCTAAAAATTTCAACACATAATTTACCTTAAATCTTTTGGAATTAATACCAAATTAATATAATTTATAGAAGTAAATAATAAAGAAAGTGTGCAAAAGAATCTAAACCAACTTGAGTAATTTTTTGAGTTAATTTATCTCATTGGTTGATGATATATTGAATTCTCAATTTCATACATTTACTTTTTTTTTCATTCGCAGTTTCGTAAATTAACTTTTTTGTCGACAACAAGTTTATATATTTCTGTCACAGAAGCTTACGTATACCATTTGGACCACTCGTATATTTGACACGTTGCATTTATTTTATTTTTTAAATACTTTCTATTTACTTAAGGGTTAATAATAAGGTTAGTCCTCAATATTTTATTGATTTCTTAATTTAACCCTTCATATTTTTAAAATCAAATATTTATTTCAAAAATTATTAAAAATAAAATTTATTTTTAAAATAAAAAAATTAGACCAGTCAATGATTGACATGTGGCAAAATATTAAAAAATATTTGGGTAAACTACTCAAATGACCAATTAACTACGGGGTTTGTTGGGATGATCAATCAATGGAGAAAGTGGCCAAGAAGGGGGTGAATTGGCAATTTAAAAAATTGGAAGCAAGTTGGGAAAAAAAAAAGCAATGGGACACAAGGATTTATAGTGGTTCAACCTTCTAACAAGGTTTACGTCCACTACCTTAGCTTCCTACTAAGGATTTCAACAAATTCACTAAAGAATTCTTCCCCTTTTCTAGGCTTAGGATGCAACTGTTACAAGATCAAAGCAAAGTTTTGATAGACTCACTCTTTTTACAAGGATAAAATTTGGAAAATGAATAAAATCCTCACAAGGTAATAATTTGCCCAATTACAAGATCACTCAAATCAATCTTGAAAATAAATAATATAAATTTGCTCACTCAAGTGGGTTACAAAAGATTTGACTCTAATAGGCTAAAGGTGTTGAATTTTTGCTTGAAGACTTGTAAGTTGATCAATAGTTGTTGTAGCAGCTTTGGAGACTTCAATTTATACCTCTTCATTCATTTCTAACCGCTTGGGTGGTTGGGGAATTGAATATAGCCGTTGGAGAGCAAATTTCCCGCAATAAATGTTGTATGCCAACCCCAAGTATCGATACGCATATCAAAGTATCGGTACCTGCCCAATATAGAAATAGCTGTTAGAAAACAGGGCGTACCGGTACCCGAAGTTGAGTATTGGTACGGAGACAGGGGTACCGGAACGCAAAGACCGTACCGGTACGTGAATTGCTCACTGGAATTTCTTAAGGCAACATGGTATCGGTATGTGTATAGCTGTGCTGGCACTCATTTGAAAATTTTTGGCCTTGCCTTAAGGAGTATCGATACGATAAAGGCGTACCGATACTCAATTTGCATTCGATGTTTTGAATAAAAGCTTTAAGTATCGGTACGCAATGTGGCGTACGGTACTTGATTTACATTCGATCTTTTGAAATCCAAACCGCATATTGGTACGCTTGTTGCCGTACCAGTACTGGTTTTACATTCGATGTATTTTGTTTATAAAGGGTGTACCGGTACTGATTGTACCTTATCGGTACACGTAGGCATTTTTGGCCTATTTGTTTTGAAAAAACTCATCGAATGTATTTTAAAACATTTCAAATGTTTGATAAATTTTAAGACAAAATAACTTTGTTCGAATGCTAACTTTGTTCGAGTGCATAGTGTGTAATTCATATTGGTTAAAAAATTGTTTTAAAAGGATTTATTATTTAAAACTGTTTGTTATATCAAAATCAATTTAATACAAGTTTAACAATTTCCCCATTTTTAATATAACAAAATCTTAAAATAAATTTTAAAAGTCTCCCCCTTTGTTTTTGAATAAAAAACTTGTTTAAAATTTGAACCAGAATTTTCTCCCCCTTTTTGTTAGATCAAAAACACTATAAGCAATAGAAGAATATAAACAATAATGGCCAAAACAATATTCCAAAGCATAAATATCCAAAGCATAAATATAATGTCAAATATTCAATCATAAACATGAGTTCAAATATCCAAACATAATTGTCATAGCTATTCGGAAACATAAAACAATATGAAAAACAATCCTAAAACATATAACATCAAATCCAAAAAATGAAGTCTAGGATGCACGCAATATGAAATGATAAAAGACCTATGGGGTATCCTTATCCTCCTTCACGGTAGTGTCTCCAAAAGTATGCGTCTTCCATTCATAATAAAAGGATGCCAAGTCGGTCTCGATTATAGTCACACGTGCACCAAGGTGAGTGAAACGGTCATCCATTTGAGATGTAACCATAGATTGTATCTCGTTGAACTTCCTGTCAATATAGGATAGCATCTCATCAAACTTGACATCAAAATAGGAACGCATGGCATCATCAAAAGGCATAAGAGCTTGTGGAGGAGCAACCGGAGCCGGAATTAGAGGTGGAGCTTGCACGTTTCTATCATCATCTTGTCCATGTTCTCATCTAATCCAATTATCATTAATAAGATGGAATCCGCTATTTCGAAGGGATTTGGCATTAATGGGATCAATAAGGGGGCAATCAATATCAAAAGATATGTCGATGTTTTCTTTGGAAAAGATGTGGCTCAAGACACAACCGTACGTAAATGATTTGACTTGGTTTATAACACGGTGTTGGACAATAAAAACTATTTCGGCAAATATGATGTGCGCGAAGTTAATGCGAATGTTATTTTAGAAGCAATGCAACCAAAAGGCATCCACCCCTCGAATAGTAAACCACTTCCCCTCGAAAGGACGAAAGAACTATGTAACTATGAGATGAAAGAACCTATCATGAACATTAAGAACAGATGCGGAAGTACCCGAGGGATGAACAATAGGAATGGGCATGGTTTCATCATCTACCCTATATCATCTAATTCTAGATGAGTAGCAATAATAGAGGAATCTAACCTAAAGACTTTACCCATAACATACGACTCTATAGCAATGACTTTATCTTGAGCTTCATTTAGGATAGTCGTAGCATTAGAATAAAATATTCTAACTAGGGTTTTATACACGACCTCGGGTAAACGAAGAAAGCTCGAAAATTTCCATTCCCTAAGATTTTCAAGATAAGGGAACCTAAAAGCTTCAAAAACCATAAAATCATATTCAACAACCTTTCCCTTCGAATTGTAAAGTTTTCATACAAACGAAAATTTTCTAATTAATTTGAACGACTCGGTTCATTAAAACATGAGTTGAAAATAAAGGTAAAGTTCAAAGGATTTGGATTTGAATTGGAAAGACCGGACCTAGGACGTTTAGTTTTAGGGGCCATTAAAAATTAGATTCGAAAGAGCAAGAAAATCCTATAAAAATTAAATCAAACCACAATATATGCACAAATTAATAATTCAATCCAATTAATCCAACAAATAATTTAAGATATATATATATATATATATATAATTTTTTTATTCTAAAACCAAAAAAAATATACGTATATATGAACAGAAAACAAAATCAATTAAAAATCATATACAAATACTATTTTCAAACGAAACCTAAATCTAAGTTCCATATAAAAATATATAATCTATATAAAAAATTACGAAAATACCTTAAAAATTGTTAGAATGGATGAGAACTTTGATGAAAGTGCACAACTTTGATGAAATCTTGTTGGGTTGTTAAGGAATTACAAGAATCTTTGAAAATTTTTAGAAATTTCGAGAGAAAACAAAGGAATTTGAGAGAAATTTTGAGAGGGTTTTCGGCTAGGGTTGATAGAATAAGAGATTTGGGGGGAAATTTGTTTTTAAAAGCCCTAGGGACAGCTTCCACTCTTCGCGTACCGGTACATTAACTCGCGTACCTATACTACTTCTCCGTGTTTTGCGTACCGGTACGGTACTCCGCGTATCGGTACCATATCATCGGTACTCTATATCGGTACCGATACTGGATGCCCAGTACCGATACCCTCTACACCAAATGGTCAAATTTGCCTGCAAAGAAGGTTATGGGCATAAAAGAAGACCTCTATTATGCATGCATGATGTATGAGCATATATATTCAAGCACAAACTAAGATTTTAACATGCAAAACTCCCCCTAACTAAAACATCATAAGCATTAAGAAGTTCACAAGAAACATGAAATTCAACAAATTCAAGGAACTTTTGAACACCAAAAAGGCTCTAAGGTTCAAGAAAGGCTAGTAAGCCCTAGCTCTCTCCTAAGAGACCAAAATTGCTCTTTGCCTAATGGTTTGGTAAATATATCCGCTAATTGGTTCAAGGTGTCTACATACTCTAGAACTACATCACTTTTCAAGACATGATCTCTAATGAAATGGTGTCTTATTTCTATGTGCTTGGTTCTAGAATGTTGGATGGGATTCTTAGTGAGATAATTGGCACTAGTATTGTCACACCTAATGGGGATGGTACCTACATCAATTCCATAATCTAATAGTTGTTGCTTCATCCAAAGGACTTGAGCACAATAACTTTCTACCGATATGTATTACGCCTCGGTGATAGATAATGCTACACTATTTTACTTCTTAAAAAACCATGATATGAGCATACTACCTAGGAATTGACATGTACCGGAGATAATCTTTCTATCTATTTTACAACCTCTATAATCCGTATCCAAATAAGCATGTAAACTAAAGGAAGAGTCTCTAGGATACCAAAAACCTAAACAATGAGTGTCTCTAAGGTATCTAAAGATTCTCTTAACGGGTATAAGGTATGACTCTCTAGGACTAGCTTGAAATCTAGCACACGAGCAAACACTAAACATGATATCTGGTCTACTTGCGGTAAGATAAAGCAAAGATCATATCATTGATCTATAAAGCTTTAAATCAACACACTTACCTCATTCATCTTTGTCAAGCTTTGTAGAAGAGCTCATTGGTGTGGCTTGAGATTTCAGATTCTCCAAGCCAAACTTCTTGAGCATGTCTTTGATGTACTTAGCTTGATTGATGAAGATGACATCCTTCCTTTGTTTGATTTGGAGCCCCAAGAAAAAATGAAATCTCCCCCATCATGCTCATTTCAAACTCACCTTGCATCAACTTAGTAAACTCTTGACAAAGAATTTCATTAGTAGAACCAAAAATTAGATCATCTACATAAATTTGTACTACTAATATGCTTTTGTCTTTTCTTTTTATGAAGAGTGTAGTATCCACCTTTCTTTTATCAAAACCTTTTTAAATCAAAAAATTGATAAGCGTTCATACTAAGCTCTAAGAGCTTGTTTCAAACAATATAAAGCCTTTGAAAGTTTAAAAACATGGTTTAGGTAGTTTGGATCTTCAAAACCGGGTGGTTGTTCTACATACACTTCTTCATTTATAAAACCATTTAGAAACGCACCTTTTACATCCATTTGAAAAAGCTTGAATTCATGATAACATGCAAATGCAAGCAACATCCTAATGGCTTCCATTCTAGCTGCGGGTGCATAGGTTTCTTCAAAATTGATTCCTTCTTCTTGAGTGTAACCTTGAGCAACAAGTCTAGCCTTGTTTCTCACTGTGTTACCACTCTCATCTAGTTTGTTTCTAAAAACTCATTTAGTTCCTATTGTAGATTTATTACTAGGCCTATCAACTAATGTTCATGCTTTACTTCTCTTAAATTGATTTAACTCTTCTTGTATGGCCAATATCCAACATTCATCATTTAATGCTTCTTTGATATTTTTAGACTCAATGCATAAGATAAATGCAACATAATTACAAACATTTCTAAGAGAAGATCTAGTGGTTACCCCTTTGGATGGATCACCCAAAACCTCACCACCTTTGACATAGTTGAACTCCTTTGGGTAGGTGACCTCCTTTTCCTCTAGAGTCATGTCCTTCAAGGCTTCTAGAGGTGGATCTTGTGGTTCTTCTTTTGATGGAACTTCATCTACCTTTGATGATTGTCCTCCACCATCATTGGCATCAAAATTTCCTACATCATCATCATCATAAGAATCATTCCTCGAAAGGAGGTTATCATCGAAAACTGCATGTATAGACTCTTCTACTACTAAAGTTCTTTTATCAAATACACGATAGGCTTTACAGTTTAAAGAACAACCTAGAAAATAGCTTCATCACTTTTTGCATCAAATTTGCCTACATTATCTTTTCCATTGTTTAATACAAAACATTTACAACCAAATGGATGAAAATAGCTAATGTTAGGCTTTTTATTTTTGAAAAGTTCATAAGGAGTTTTCTTTAAAATAGGACTAATCATTACTTTATTAATAATATAACAAGTCGTATTAGTGGCTTCCACCCAAAAATACTTGGGCAAATTATTTTCACAAAGCATGGCTCTAGCCATTTCCTCTAAAGTTCAATTTTTCCTCTCAACAACCCCATTTTGTTGAGGTGTTCGAGGAGCTAAAAAATTGTCTTATACCACTTGAGTTACAAACTCTTCAAAACCTAGATTTTGAAATTCGGTTTCATGGTCACTTTGAATATAAGAAATAGAGTAACCAAAATCATTTTGATTTGATTTTGAAAATGTGATGAAGTTTTCTAAAGCCTTATCCTTGGTACTTAAAAAATAGAACCCAAGTATTCTACAATAGTCATCAACTAAAACAAATGCATATGATTTTCCACCCAAGCTTATATATCCATGTGGATCAATTGTAAAACTCTACTTGTAGAAACATCATTAATAGGTTTGAAAGAAACTCTTTTATGTTTGCCTTTTGCACAAGCATCACAAATTTTGTCATTTGAAAACTTTATTTTAGGCAAACCTCTTACAAGATCATTTGAAACAAAATTTTCCAAAACACTCATGCTTGCATGCCCTAGTTTTCTATGCCATAACCATGAATCATGCTCATCTTTAGCTACAAAACATGTATTGGAAATATGAATGTCATCTAAATGCACCATGTATATGTTTCCTATGCGATGACCAATAAGAACAATTTTGTTGGTTTCGATGTTTATAATTTTGCAATCATATAAATCAAAAATCACAACGAAACCTTTATCACAAAGTTGGCTTATGCTTAAGACCATTTACATATAAGACATTTTCAATAAGTATGGAAGAGTGATTACCAATGAAACCAATTCCTTCAATATGGCCTTTGGAGTTGTCACCAAATGTCACTACTCCTCCTCTTATTAGATTTAGTTCTGAGAATCTACTCTTGTCTTCGGTCATATGTCTCGAGCATCCACTATCAAGGTACCATGAATTTGCACTTGAAGCTTTTGCCATGTAGCAATGCTCCCCCTATAAACATGGAATTAATTTTTGATTTTTGGCACCCAAATCTTTTTGGGTCCATGAATATTAGTTCTCAAAATTTTGGTTCCCTTAGGAATCCAAGAATCAATTGCATTAAGATCATTAGAAGCAACAACATCTTTAGGAATCCATATACTTCTAACTCTCTTACCATAATAGGGCCTTGGGAACCCTCCATGTTTGTATCCATTAAAGTTTCTTTTCACATAGTTGGGTTTTGAAAAATTTCTTTTTTCAAAACTAGAATTCCCAACTTTGCTCAAAGAAGCTTTCAGATCACCAACTTCCTTTTGGTGATCATCATGAACTTTTGAAAGAAGGTTATTTCAATCTTGATTTTTCTTTACAAAATTATTTTTTGTCTTGTAAATCCAAAACATTCTTCTCAAGTTCTGAATTAGTTTTGGTTAAAGAATCATTTTGATTTTTCAAATTGGGAATTATTTTCTTGTTTTTCAAATGTGATTCTTTGTATTTCAAAACTAATTCGTCATAAACCTCTTGCAACTCATTATATTCATCATATAATTCATCATAAGTAAGCTCATTATATGAGTTGGAGGTTACCTTAGGATCCTCTTCAAGGCCATAAGGCAAAGGTTTGCAACTTCTTGCTCTTCATCACTTGAAGATTCTTCATCACACCAAGTGGTTACATGAGCCTTGTGCTTCTTCTTCTTCTCAAAGCCTTTCTTCTTAAGTTGGGGAAAATCGATCTTGATGTGTCCCAGCTTCTTGCATTCATAGCATATTATGGGATCTTTCTCTTCTTCCTTGTTCTTGTTCTTAAAATCCTTTATTCGATGGAACTTTCTTTCCTGGTTAGATTTCATGAACCGAGTGAATCTTTTGGCTAACATAGCCAATTCTTCATTTTCCTCCTCGCTAGAATCACTCTCATATTGTGAAGCTTTAAGAGAAATTCCAATCTTTTTTCTTCTCTTTCTTTCTTCTTCTTGACCTTTATCTCTTCCTTCTTCTTTTCTTCTTCTCTTTCTTTCTTCATTATCTCATAAGTGAGAAAAGACCCCATGAGAGCATCGAGCTTCAAATTCTTGAGATCATTTGCTTTGATGATGGTGGTTCTCTTACCATCCCAAGACTCGAGAAGAGAATATATGAGCTTTTGGATAAGCTTTTCCTCCGGAATTACTTCTCTGAATCCATTTAGCCCATTGACAATGACGGAGAATCGATCGAACATTTTTGAGATATCTTCATCCGGCTCTTGAAGTTCTCGTAGCTTAGATTTAGGAGTCCAATCTTGCTTTCCTTTACACTTGTACAAGAAGACATATTTGAGTACTCATCCGGTCCAAGAGAGTAAAATAGCATATGTATAGCTTTGTCATTGATTTGTAGCTTCTTTCAAACTTCATCGGTCATCTCATGCTTGGACTTTAGAATGAGCCGGTCACCTTCTCTCTTCATTAGAATAGCTGATCCATCTTTTACTACATCCCAAAAGAGGTAGTTATGGGATTTGATGAAGAGCTTCATATGATTCTTCAAATAGGAATAGTTATCCCCATTGAAATAAAGAGGTTTGGTGATGGATTGAGACTCGTAAAGGCTGTTGCCGGAAGTAGATGCCATAACTTGACCTTCTATTGATTGAATCACCTCTAGGATCGCCTCAATGGTGGTTAGACCTTCGATTGAGTATGGCTCTGATACCAATTGTTGAGATTATCAATCAATGGAGAAAGTAGCCAACAGAGGAGGTGAATTGGCAATTTAAAAAATTAGAAGCAAGTTGGAAAAATAAAAGCAATGGGACACAGATTTTATAGTGGTTCAACTTTCTAAAAAGGTTTACGCCCACTGCATTATCTTCCTACTAAGGATTTCAACAAATTCACTAAAGAATTTTCCCTCTTTCTAGGCTTAAGAGGCAACCGTTACAAGATCAAAGCTTTCTACCCAAAGCTTTGATAGAGTCACTCTTTTTACAAGGATAAAATTTGGCAAATGAATAAAATCCTCACACGGTAATAATTTTCTCAATTACAAGATCACTCAACCCAATCTTGAAAATAAATAATACAAATTTGCTCACTCAAGTGGGTTACAAAAGAGTTGACTCTAATAGGTTCAAGGTGTTGAATTTTTGCTTAAAGACTTGTAAGTTGATCAATAGTTGTTGTAGCAGCTTTAGAAACTTCAATTTTTACCCCATCATTCATTTCTAACCGTTTGGGTGGTTGGGGAATTGAATATAGCCGTTGGAGAGCAAATTTCCTGCAATAAATGATGTCTGACAACCCCAAGTATCGATACGCGTAACAGAGTATCGATACCTGCCCAATATAGAAATAGCTGTTAGAAAGTAGGGCGTACTGGTACTCAAAGTCGAGAATCGGTACGAAGATAGACCGGAGCGCAAAGACCGTACCGGTGCGTGAATTGCTCACTAGAATTTCTTAAGGCAACAGGGTATCGTTACGCGTATAGCTGTACTGGTACTCGTTTGAAAAATTCTAGTTTTGCCTTAAGGAGTATCGGTACAATAAAGGCGTACGAATACTCAATTTGAATTCGATGTTTTGAATAAAAGCTTTAAGTATCGGTACGCAATGTGGCATATTGGTACTCGATTTGCATTCAATCTTTTGAAATCCAAACCGCCTATCGGTATGCTTGTTGCCGTACCGGTATTGGTTTTACATTCGATATATTTTGTTTATAAAGGGCGTACCGGTACTGATTGTACCGTATCGGTACGCGTAGGCATTTTTGGCCTATTTGCCTTGGAAAAACTCATCGAATGTATTTTAAAACATTTCAAATGTTTGATAAAGTTTAAGACAAAATAAGTTTGTTCGAATGCTAACTTTGTTTGAATGCATAGTGAGTAATTCATATTGGTTAAAAATTTATTTTAAAATGATTTATTATTTAAAAAACTATTTGTTATATCAAAATCAATTTAATACAAGTTTAATAGGGTTGGTGTCAATATGACCATTATACTTTCAATTGTGTCATTATGACCACTTAACTATTAAATAGTATCAATTAAGCCATCTACCGTTAGAACATAACGAAGAGAGTGACTTGGCAGTTAACAAAAATGTGTATAGTTACACATTTAGTCTTGCTAATTATACATTTTTTATCAATTTGGTCATAATTTTATTTTAACAAAATGAATTAATTATTCAATTAGGTGGCAACACTTGTCAAGTGCTGCTTAGCTTTGACAGGAATCAAAACAAGGAATGCTTAGTGTAAGGAGCATGATCTACCACTAGGTCAAGTGCAATTTTTTGATATAAAACACAAACTTTAATATATGTGTTAATTTGTTATTAATGTCAATAAAAAATAAAATAAATATAGATTAAGGGGACTTGAACATGACACACTTGGAATTTATAAAAACATTTAAACTACTGAAATAAACCTAATAATTAAATTAAAGCTCACAACATTTATATATATATATATAACTATTGTTGGTGCATGATTTAAAATAAAAAATAGTTTTAAGATTTTTGTATTTTTAAACCAAATTTAATATAATTTTTCCACAATTATTTTTATAATTTCACATATATAATGATTGAATTGATTTTTTTAATTTACCTAATAATTTCAATATTTATTAAAAAAATTATCTAAATTATTATTATTATTATTATTATTATATATGAAATTATATTAAAATTTCAAAATTTTAAAATTATATCCGTTCATTTAAATCATATTCATGATTTTATATTCTTTAAATGAGTTTTTAATATATTTTTAATTTTTTGATTTTTAATATAATTTCACTTATATAATAAATTAAAATATTTTTAATAAAATATAAAATTATTAATTAAGTTTGAAAAATAATTCAATGATTATAAAAATAAAATTATAAAAAATAATTATGGAAAGAAAAAACATATTAAATTTAGTTTAAAAATGCAAGTGTGTCAACTTTAATTTAATTATTAGATTTGTTTTAGTGGTCTAGACGTTTTTATGCATCCTATGTGTGTCATGTTTGAGTCCCCTTAATCCATATTTATTTATTTATTCCAGGCATTAACAACAAATTAACACATATTGTTCCATATCACAAAATTGCATTTGGCTTAGTGGTAGAGTTATGCTCTTTGCACCAAGCTTTCCTAGGTTCAATTCCAACTAGATCTACTTGCTTTTAATTCATTCTCCAATATAGTGACACGTGTCGTCACCTAATTGAATAATCAATTTATTTTATTAAAATAAAATAAGAATCAAATTGATATAATGTGTAAATAGCAGGGTCTAAATATGTAATTATACACATTTTGTTAACTGTCACATCACTCTCTCAGTTAGGTTTTAAAGGTAGGTGGCTTATTGGTACCATTTAAATAGTTAAGTGGTGTAATCACTAATTTTTGTCCGAGTTTTAGTATTATTAGTATATGTTAACTGCCACGTCACTCTTTCCGTTAGGTTTTAACGGCATGTGGCTTAATTGATACCATTTAAATAGTTAAGTGGTGTAATCACTAATTTTTGTCTGGATTTTAGTATTATTATTATATTTTAATATTATTATTATTATTATTGTTATTATTATTATTATTTTTATAAGTGGGCTGTGCTAATTAAAACAAGGGTAAACTACACCAATGGTCACTGAACTATTATTTTTTTTTCTATTTTGGTCACTATTTTTTTGATAAAATTGTCACTAACGTTACAATTTTCTCGTATTTTAGTCACCGGCCGTTAAAAAGTTAATGATTCTGTTGATGTGGATATTAATAATATTATTATTATTTTCTATATCATTTTCTCTTTCCTTATAAGGAACTTATGTGTCATTTTTAAATAATTTTAATTAGACCACCACCTTATTAGTAAAATAAATTCAAGGAAAAAAACCATCTTTGTACATTAAAGGGCTTGAACCTTGGACCTCTTGAATGAGAATCCAAAAATTTAACCACTAAGCTAAACCAAGTGCATGTCATAAGTTACTGATACTTTATTTATTTGATAACCAGATCTAATATGATGTTTCTTTGTGCAGCCGCACCACAATCGTTGGATGAAATATGATCCAACAGCCCCAAATGAAGCCGAAAACCCCATCAACTCTCGCGTGTGATGCACGCCCAAGCTCTCCAGCTTCCCACGCGCGAGTGAAGCCCACACCGAAGCTCTTCACATGTAATACCCCTTTCCCGTATTCATAACTGAATACGAGTCAGAGATATCACAAAACATTTGCAAAACCCTCTACATTTGTAACTCGATAAAATTTTGTTTCTTTAAAAATGTTACAATGTATTTAGTTTTTATTTACAAATCTAGTTATTCGCGTAAAGTTTAAAAATAATACTTTCATCTTCAAATCGAATTTATTTTCAGGCAGCAACTTATCAATTTAATTTGTCTTGATATAATTAATAAAACTGCCTAAAAACTGCATGATTTAAAATTCATCCAGATACCAAATAAAATACAAATTATATCAGAGCAGGCATACCCTTTTAATATACATGCCAACTAGTAATTATCAAACAGTATCAAAAGATATCTTATTGATACTGATGTACCTGTTATTGATTGATGATGTCCGTATATGCTCCTTACTCCAACCAGTTATTCTTTCCTACGTGTAAAACAGTTACACGCTAAGTATTTACTTAGTGAGGCAATAATTCCAATTTAAGTGCAATCGTCATAATATCAATCTCAATATTAATTATTAATAATGCATATGATCACCTTACCATTACATGCTCATTAACATAATTAAATATGTAATAGCATATATGTATATCAAAGTGATAAGATTAGATCTTACCAATATTGGTGCCATTTCCATCCGTAAGCTTTCAATGCTTACCAATACCTTTTTCCAACTCTGTCTGGAAGCTTTCAAGCTTATCATTCTATTTTTTTATTTCAATTCAGTTTACTTAGCCCAAGGTATTGAATTAAGAGATTCTATGTACACGAGTCATCCCCCCATACCCAACCTTTCTTGAGTATGTATATTATTTGCACTCTACCGGGAGTGCTTAGCACCGAAGTGCTTCTATATACTTACCAGAGTATACAATATATCCCTTATTGAGTTTTTATGAAATTACTCCGAAGTGCTTAACACCCGTAATAAGTCCGCATACTCTAACCATGCATGAGTATACTCCTCAATGAGTATTTATAAAATTTGCACTTTACCTGAAGTGCTTAGAATCTTTATACAGCTATTTATGACTCTGTGGCTAGCCAACTATACCTTTGAAACTCTATATCATACTTGGGCTTTATATCATCAAATATTTCATCCATGGCAATGTATATCAATTTATATTAACACGAAGCAGTTCATAACCGAATAACATTAATAGTAAATCATCATCAATAACTAGTGATCAATGCATTTATTTTCAGCCTTTGACATATTTAAAGTATGACAAATGTATGATCAATGACATAATTATCATGATAATATATAAACCAGGTAGACTCATCGCAAGTCTTACCGGTGATGTATAAAACATCTGTGTATAATGTTATGTATGCATTGCACTCATCTGGGCCATGTATTAGTATGCCTCACTAAGTCCTCTTCGATCCTTTCCTTCATTGCACCTTGAACCTCCCTTGATTCGAACTTAACTTCTTAATTCAAATAAGTAAAATATTTGTTAGATCACAATCTAACAATATGTTACATATTGTCCAATATAATCATTTGAATACAAAATCTTCAAACATTTTCTTTTCTTCCTTGTATTGTTCAAAACCTCATTATGGTTCTTAGTGATCAATTTGAACTTCCATTAACCCTTTTCAATCTTACTAATCAACCTTAGATACAAAGTGTATCAATTCTCATTTTCTTGCTGTTTGCAGTACCTCCCAAGAAATATTTCTATAAAATAATTGACAACTCAAAATTCAATTTCGCTTATCCTGAAAGAAACTAGATTCAATAAGCTTTTCAACCATATAAATTATTAGCCCAAATTCAACTTGTACAATTTATGGCGAATTTTCAAAGTCAATTTCCAGTATTGAATTTCGGAACAACCTGCTATACTGTTTTCTGACCTTTCACCACTTAAAAATTCATATCTTTTTACTCAGAACTCGAAATCAGTTTTTGTTTGTTGACACGAAACTAGACGAACAAATCTTTACATCGGTATAAAATTCACTTTCTAACCGTTTTTGTAGAATTTATGGTGAATTTTCAAAGTTACTGCCATAAACCAGTTTTTCTGCACAACTTCCATAAACAACTTCAACTTTTATACTTACTTCTCTACTTTTCAATTTAGTCCAATCACTAGCTTTAAATCACCAACTCATCACATGCTTCACCAAATAATTATTCACAATAATTCTCCCTAATTTTCCTTATTTACCGAAATAGGTACTAAAATGCAAAGATAAGGATTCATGCTTCTTAACTTTGCAATTTAGTCCTCAATTCAACATTACTACCTTAATTCCATCATTACAACTAAAAATCAGATTTAGCCCCCATACAAAACTTCCATTTCGATTTGGTCACTTAACTTTGACAAATTGTCAAAATGGTCACTAATTCAATTCAACATCAATTTGGCATTCTAACTTCATTTTCTTATCTCTAACATCATTAATAACATAAATACACTCCAAATTATAAAAATTCAGATTTGTTCCTTCAACTTTTCAATTTGCCGAAATGGTCCCTACACAATTTAACTTAGGGTTTTGCTTCTAAACAACAATTCAAGCTTACTAGATCATTATTTCAACATCACAAACCCTAAATTAAACTTGAATCCATAAACCCTAATCATCTTCATAATAATCAAAACATGTAAAGCTTAAATCCCAACTCAATATCATGATTTTTAACATCATATTAGCTAGATTTCAACTTGAATTCAATCATGGAATCATAAAATCTCAAAAGCCCCAATTTGATCCATAAACCCTAATTTCTTTCTCATGTAAATTATTATCAATCAAGCATGGATTCCATGAATTATTGATATCAAAAGATAGAGCTTGAAGAGTAGAACAACTTTGTAGTTGAAGAGATTACCTAAAAACTGAGTTTCGGGGCTTGAATCGAGCTTGGAAAATTTTTTCTCTTTCTTTCCCTAGCCCTCACGTTTTTGGCTGGAAAAGATGAACATTTGGTTCATCTTTTTACCATTATTTTGCACATATATCTATTAAATAAATATTAAATTCATTTAAATAGTGAAATTACAATTTTGCCCTTTTTATCCAATGGTTGAGATTGATTTTATCATCAATCAAGGGCCAAGATTCAATATTCCATTTTCTCTTTCCAAAATTGCCCTTATAACTTTTTAAATATTTCAAAATTGCCATTGGGGCCAAATGACCAATTTGCCCTCCAACTAGTTTTTATTTACTAGTTTGCCATTCTTGTAAAAATTCAACTAAATCTAGTTGGAATCCAACCAACTATAATAAAATATTCATAAAGTAATATTTTATGAATTTTTCCATATCTTTTGGATCAGTCTCCAAAATTTCCATTCGATTCAATATACTGATAAATAATCTTTTACTCAGAAATAAACTGTAGGATTCATCTTGAATCGAACTAAAAATATTTCCAACACTTGGAAATGAATTTCATAACCTTTCTCTATAATATGGTAAAACTTCAAAAAAAATTAGTTCAATTCGGGTATCTGAATTCCACTTAAACTTTAACTGCGATTTTTCCAATAATCAAAGTATCAGATCGAACTAAAAATTCCACATTTGATTCACACCCTTAGGTGATCTATTTATTTATAAAATAAAAACCCTTAAATTTTGGGAAATTACAACTTTAGTCCCCAAACTTTTCCAAAGTTTATGCTTTAGCCATAAAATTTTCAAAATGTACATTTTGGTCACTAAACTTTTAAACTTTAATTCCCATTCCAATTTTCCTTGGTATTCAACCAAACTTTAATAATACCTTATTCAATTCACTATCTATCACATGATACCTTTAAACCTTAGAAATTTCCTTTCCAAAATCCATAATTAAAGAAATCTCAACTTTCGCATTTTTGTCATTTTAGTCACTAAATTAGCTTTTAAGCTATTATCTTAGTACTAAATGACCCTTAATCAACTTAGTAAATTTTGGTGTATTACAATTCTCCCCCCTTAAGAAAATTCATCCTCAAATTTTTCAATACTTGGTTCCAAAAGGTGAGGAAACTATTTTCTTATATTTTCTTCTTATTTCTCTCAAATCTTTTCTTTAACCTTGTGATTTTTTGTCAAAGAACTTTAACAAACAGGATTGTCTTATTTTCTTATTTCTTTGACTCCATGTGCTAGGATTTTTACCAGTTCTTTTTCATAGCTTAAATCCGGCTGAATCTCTATTTTCTTCGAGTAACAACATGTGAGGGGTCTAATAAATATTTCTAGAGCATTGATACATTATGAATCTTGTTCATTTCTAAAGATAAAGCTAACTATTAAGCTTAACCATCAGACTAACTCCTTTCACAATTTCTTATAGCCCAATAAATTTTGAACTTAACTTTCTCTTTGTCTAAACCATAACACCTTCTTCCAAGGTGAAACTTTTAAGGAATACTTTATACTTAACTTCATATTTAATATATTTTCTTTTAGGGTCAACATATAGTTTCCATCATTGAGATAGAAATTATTCCTTGATAATACAAATATCTATCAAACCTAACTTCCAAGTTTTCAGTTTCACTCTTTTCCACTTGTTTGCACCTTGACAACATTTTCATCCTTTCTTTAAAGATATCTTATTTAATCCAATATGGTAAATTATATTCTTAACTTGACAATCAAAACACCATCTTCTTTTAATGCCAATCTTGCATTCATAACTCTTAAGGCAACAATTATCTTTCAACTGAGAGCGTCAATTATCACATTAGCTTTTTCTGGATGATAGTCAATGACCATATCATAATTCTTAAAAAGCTCAATCCAACTTCTTTACGTCAAGTTTAACTCTTCCTTAGTAAGCATATACTTTAAACTTTTATAACCTATATAAATATAACATCGTTCACTTTATAAATAATGATGCTATATCTTTTAAAGCAAATACAACCATTGCTAACTCCAAATTCTAAGTAAGATAATTCCTCTCATATATCTTAAGTTGTCTCAAGCATAGACCATTACTTTTCCTTCTTGCATAAGTATGCATCCCAAACTGTTATAAGAAGCATCGCTATACACCACATAATCTTTACCCGATTCTGGTTGTATTGGTACCGTGGCTTCTATTAAGATCTCCTTTAATGTCTCAAAGATTTCTTAGCATTGATCTGTTCAACTGAACGACATTTCTTTCCTCAATAGCTTGGTCAATGAGGAGACAATCATCAAGAAATTCTGAACCTCTAAAACATTTTTCAGAGGTTTCCATTCAACTATAATTTGTACTTTCTTGAGGTCTATTCTTATTCCCATTGCCCAATCCACATAACTAATAAAACAACTTTAGACAACTAATCTCATACTTTAACAATTTAGCATATAGCTTTTTTTCTCGAAAGGTCTGAAAAACAATGCAAAATGGGCATCTTATTCTTCCTTTTTTCTTTGAATGGACCAAAATATACTCAATGAATTCTACCAAAAATTGGTCCACGCAAAATTAGAATACTTGGTTCATTAGGCTTATAAATGCCGTAGGTATCATCACGAACTCATAATATTCATACCGAGTCCGAAAAGCTATCTTTAGAATTTCTTCTTCCTTGATTTTTTTTAACAAATCAAAAGATCGTCAGTCTTCGGAAAAAGATATTTATTTTTTACTATTACCTTCTCGAGCTGATAGAAATCAGTCTTTCTCTTTCACAATTAACACTGGTGTACCCTCAAGATGACACACTTGACTTTATAAAACATTGACCTAACATTCCTTGGAATTTGTACCTTTAAATCTCGAAGTTTGGTTGAAGCCATTTTATACGGGGCCATTAATTTAGGCGCAATGCCTGGTAACATCTTTATTTTGAATTTCACCTCTCGATCTAGAGGTAATTTCGAGTAATTCATCTGGGAATACATCCGGATATTTTTGGATAGTCGAGTTATTTTTCAATTTAACTTCAACCGCCCGAGCATCTACTACATTTGCTAAGAAAACTTAGCAACCTTATAACAACAATTTCCTTAATAAAAACTTAAATTACATTAGAAAAGGGGTTTACCCTTTTATCAACTACTATTATTTGTGTGCCTTCCATGTTTTTCAATATTAATCACTTTATGCGACAATTTATCATGACCTGATAGGAAGGTAACCAATTCATGCCCACAATCATCTTAGACTCCTCAAAAGATAATTCGACTAAGTTTATCGGGAACTCTATTTCTTATGTTTTTATCGAGCAATTCCACATGTTCAGCTCGCCCTTACATTACAATCCAACAACTTCGTGACTGCTATATTACTTGAAATGGGTTCTATAAGGATATTTCATTCACCATTCAACTTCGTACTTATATATGAATGTATAAAGCTATGACCCATCAACATCAATACAGGTTTATCCAAAAAGAGAGATGTACCTTCTATGATTTTCGAATCATCCCAATATTTATAAGTCATGATGTTATAAACTCGAACTGATATGTGCAATCCTAGCTATGAAGCAAATTTAGATGGTTTTCTAATCTAGCTTAAATCTCGGAGTAACAAAATATCTCCATCCAATTTCTCGGTATCCGTCCAGTGTAATCCTTAGATTATTTAGTTATAAATCAACAATCACTGGACCTTAATCTGCTTTTCCTTTTAATTCAAGTGTTTCTAAACTTTTCAGTTCCTTAATCTGGCACAGGCACTTCTTGTAGTACCAGTGCCCCTTTCTTGTTCAGATTTATCCGAAGGGTTATTATTAACCTTATTGTTACTACTATTGATTCCTTCTGAAGCTTCCAATTTACCAGTTTCGTAACGCTTTCTTGACTCAAATATTTCTTATAATTCCTCCCAATTTACATTAGTAAGGAGCGGCATCAATCAAATCGTAAAAACATCATATCAGTAATATTAATATCATAGTGGCATGTATACTCTTTTTAACATAAAACCACTTCCATTTAGGCCTAGAATCAGCTAAACCTGGCTCTGATACCAATAAATATAATACCCATTTCCCGTATTCATAGTTGAATACGAGTCAAAGATATCAAAAAACATTTGTAAAACCCTCTACATTTGTAACTCGGTAAAATTTTGTTTCTTTAAAAATGTTACAATGTATTTAGTTTTTATTTACAAATCTAGTTATTCGCGTAAAGTTTAAAAATAATATTTTCATCTTCAAATCGAATTTGTTTTCAGGCAGCAACTTATCCATTTAATTTGTCTTGATATAATTAATAAAACTGTCTGATTTAAATTTCATCCAGATACTAAATAAAATACAAATTCTATCAGAGCAGGTATACCCTTTTAATATACATGCTAACTAGTAAATATCAAACAGTATCAAAAGATATCTTGCTAATACTGATGTACCTGTTATTGATTGATGATGTTTGTATATGCTCCTTGCTACAACCATTTCTTTTTTCCTACGTGTAAAATAGTTACACGCTAAGTATTTACTTAGTGAGGCAATAATTCAAATTTAAGTACAATTTTCATAATATCAATCTCAATATTAATTATTAATTATTAATAATGCATATGATCACCTTACCATTACATGCTCATTAACATAATTAAATATGTAATAGCATATATGTATATCAAAGTGATAAGATTAGATCTTACCAATATTGGTGCCATTTCCATCGTAAGCTTTCAATGCTTACCAATACCTTTTTCCAACTCTG
This sequence comes from Hibiscus mutabilis, assembly GCA_019671005.1. Classification (NCBI taxonomy): domain Eukaryota; kingdom Viridiplantae; phylum Streptophyta; class Magnoliopsida; order Malvales; family Malvaceae; genus Hibiscus; species Hibiscus mutabilis. The sequence continues at coordinate 27,288,788 of CM033739.1, read as the reverse complement.
CCTGCAAGCTTTCAGGCTTATCATTCTATTTTTTTATTTCAATTCAGTTTACATAGCCCGAGGTATCGAATTAAGATATTCTATGTACACGAGTCATCCCCCCATACCCAACCTTTCTTGAGTATGTATATTATTTGCACTCTACCGGGAGTGCTTAGCACCGAAGTGCTTTTGAATACTTACCAGAGTATACAATATATCCCTCAATAAGTTTTTATGAAATTACTCCGAAGTGCTTAACACCCGTAATAAGTCCGTATACTCAAACCATGCATAAGTATACTCCTCAATGAGTATTTATAAATTTTGCACTTTACCTGAAGTGCTTAGAATCTTTATACAGCTGTTTATGACTCTATGACTAGCCAACTATACCTTTGAACCTCTATATCATACTTGGGCTTTATATCATCAAATATTTCATCCATGGCAATGTATATCAATTTATATTAACATGAAACAGTTCATAACCGAATAACATTAATAGTAAACCATAATTAATAACTAGTGATCAATGCATTTATTTTCAACCTTTGACATATTTAAAGTATGACAAATGTATGATCAATGACATAATTATCATGACAATATATAAACCAGGTAGACTCATCGCAAGTCTTACTGAAGTTGTATAAAACATCTATGTATAATGTTATGTATGCATTGCACTCACCTGAGCCATGTGTTAGTATGCCTCACTAAGTCCTCTTCGATCCTTTCCTTCATTGTACCTTGAACCTCCCTTGATTCGAACTTAACTTCATAATTCAAATAAGTAAAATATTTGTTAGATCCCAATCTAACAATATGTTACATATTGTCCAATATAATCATTCAAATACAAATTCTCCAAACATTTTCTTTTCTTCCTTGTATTGTTCAAAAACTCATTATGGTCCTTAGTGACCAATTTGAACTTCCATTAACCCTTTTCAAGCTTACTAACCAACCTTAGATACAAAGTGTATCAATTCTCATTTTCTGGCTATTTGCAGTACCTCCCAAGAAATATTTCTATAAAATAATCTACAACTCGGAATTCAATTCCGTTTGTTCTAAAAGAAACTAGATTCAATAAGCTTTTCAACCATATAAATTAATAGCCCAAATTCAACTTGTACGATTTATGGAGAATTTTCAAAGTCAATTTCCAGTATTGAATTTCGGAACAGCCTGCTATACTGTTTTCTGACCTTTCACCACTTAAAAATTCATATCTTTTTACTCGAAACTCGAAATCAGTTTCCGTTTGCTGACACAAAACTAGACGAACAAATATTTACATCCGTATAAAATTCACCTTCTAACCATTTTTGTAGAATTTATGGTGAATTTTCAAAGTTACTGTCATAAACCAGTTTTTTTACACAACTTCCATAAACAACTTCAACTTTTATACTTACTTCTCTACTTTTCAATTTAGTCCAATCACTAGCTTTAAACCACCAACTCATCACATTCTTCACCAAATAATTATTCACAATAATTCTCCCTAATTTTCCTTATTTACCGAAATAGGTACTAAAATGCAAAGATAAGGATTCATGCTTCTTAACTTTGCAATTTAGTCCTCAATTCAACATTGCTACCTTAATTCCATCATTACAACTAAAATCAGATTTAGCCCCCATACAAACTTCCATTTCGATTTGGTCACTTAATTTTGACAAATTGTCAAAATGGTCACTAATTCAATTCAACATCAATTTGGCATTCTAACTTCATTTTCTTATCTCTAACATCATTAATAACATAAATACACTCCAAATTCTAAAAATTCAGATTTGGTCCTTCAACTTTTCAATTTTCCAAAATGGTCCCTACACAATTTAACTTAGGGTTTTGCTTCCAAACAACAATTCAAGCTTACTAGATCATTATTTCAACATCACAAACCTTAAATTAAACTTGAATCCATAAACCTTAATCATCTTCATAATAATCAAAACATGTAAAACTTAAATCCCAACTCAATATCATGATTTTTAACATCATACTAGCTTGATTTCAACTTGAATTCAATCATGGAATCATAAAATCTCAAAAGCCCTAATTTGATCCATAAATCCTAATTTCTTTCTCATGTAAATTCTCATCAATCAAGCATGGATTCCATGAATTATTGATATCAAAAGATAGAGCTTGAAGAGTAGAACAACTTTGTAGTTGAAGAGATTACCTGAAAACCGAGTTTCAGGGCTTGAATCGAGCTTGGAAAAAATTTCTCTTTCTTTCCCTAGCCCTCACGTTTTTGGCTGGAAAAGATGAACATTTGGTTCATCTTTTCACCATTATTTTACACATATATCTATTAAATGAATATTAAATTCATTTAATAGTGAAATTACAATTTTTCCCTTTTTATCCAATGGTTGAGATTGATTTTATCATCAATCAAGGGCCAAGATTTAATATTCCATTTTTTTTCCAAAATTGCCCTTATAACTTTTTAAATATTTCAAAATTGCCATTGGGGCCAAATGACCAATTTGCCCGCCAACTAGTTTTTATTTACTAGTTTGCCTTTCTTGTAAAAATTCAACTAAATCTAGTTGGAATCCAACCAACTATAATAAAATATTCATAAAGTAATATTTTATGAATTTTTCCATATCTTTTGGATCAGTCTCCAAAATTTCCATTCGATCCAATATACTGATAAATAATCATTTACTCAGAAATAAACTATAGGATTCATCTTGAGTCGAACTAAAAATATTTCCAACACTTGGAAATGACTTTTATAACCTTTCTCTATCATATGGTAAAACTTCAAAATTTTTAAGTTTGATCCGGGTATCCGAATTCCACTTAAACTTTAACTGTGATTTTCCAAATAATCGAAGTATCAGATCGAACCAAAAATTCCACATTCGATTCACACCCTTAGGTGATCTATTTATTTATTAAATAAAAACCCTTAACTTTTGGGAAATTACAACTTTAGTCCCCAAACTTTTCCAAAGTTTATACTTTAGCCATAAAATTTTCAAAATGTACATTTTGGTCACTAAACTTTTAAACTTCAAGTTCCATTCCAATTTTCCTTGGTATTCAACCAAAATTTAAGAATAACTTATTCAATTCACTATATATCACATGATACCTTTAAACCTTAGAAATTTTCTTTCCAAAACCCATAATTAAAGAAATCCCAACTTTCACATTTTTGTCATTTTAGTCACTAAGTTAGCTTTTAAGCTATTATCTTAGTATTAAATGACCCTTAATCAACTTAGTAAATTTTGGGTTATTACATCACATGTGCCACGTGTCCTCACCGATGGTTGCCACATCATCTTTTAGGAGTCAACTGGGTCGTTCATCTCTAAGCGATCTCGGCTGTTGGATTAGATCTTATCTAAAGACCCATATTAGACATGACCGAGAGAGACTTTTGGCCTCCCTTTATTGATGGCCTCCACGTGGCACGACCAACGGCCACCATCTTTCCTCCATCCACGTGGCCTCATCGCTGGATATCGTGTTACCACCGTACGGCCACCGGCTCTCTCCAACCAACGTGCAGGCCAAAAATGATAAAAAAAAGGATGTCAGAACCCTTATCAAAAACAGTATAGGAATTTAATGTAAAGTAAAAAATCATATATAAAAAACAATGTAATCATCCATATAATCTCAGTTTTTGCATCAATAAAAAAGAGCATTTCAGAAATGTATTTCTCTCTTTTTTGCATTTCAAATTTAAATAGATAAAAGGGAAAGAGTTAGGGTTTTATACCTTTTTTCTTTGGATCTACCGTCGTCCAGACGGTTGAGGCCATCTCATCCGATGATAGACAGTCTGAGTTTTCAAAACGAGTTCTTTTTTGGTCTTTGGGTCTCAACTTTTTAAGAATTTCAGGGAGTTGGGGGCTTAATTTTAAAAATCTAATGGTATATTCGGAACTAAGAGAAGAGAAAGGTTAATTTGGGTCGAGTCTAAGGCTTCACTGCTGTCGGTGAGCAATTGCCGGCGAAATTCTAAGAAGGTCGGCACGGCAAAAATTTATCGATTTCTGAGTTCTCAGATGAACCAAGGAAGAGATTTTAGAGCATTTTAGTTTAGTTTTGAAAAAAAGGTTAAAATGATGGGTTTTAGAATTTTTAATTTATATAGTGTGTGTTTTAAAAGGAAAATGATATTTGCTTCATTAAATCCCTCTGCTCCATGAGAATTAGTTTCGTGGTCCCTGAAAGTTTTACAATCATTTTAATTTCATCCCTAATTCTTGATTCTGGTCCGAGATTCATGGGCTAATTACTCTTTCAGTCCCTTTTTTATTTTGGGTTTATGCTTTTAAATCCTGTTACGTATGTATATGTTATTGTATTATATTTTGTTATATTATATATGTATGTATATATTATGTATAATACATATATGTTAGTTATGTATATTATACTGTATACTAATATCTTATATATGATGCGTACATTTATGTATTATTAGTATATGTTTTTTATTTATATATTTACATGTATATTTAAACTATGGTACATATTAATATATGTTACATTATATATGTTAATACATATATATATGTATGTGCTTAATAGTATATGTTATATATTTTATGTTTTTTATTCATTACCTTGTACTTAGTTTTTTGTCATACTTACTTTGTTCATACATATATTTGTCGCACATAGTTGTAGGCCTCATTGTTCCGGTATCCTAGTGTGAGTGTCATCCCGGACTTCGAGTGTCATCTCCTTTGGTACCGTGAATACTGAGGTAATTCTATATATGTTATCATGCATGCATACACTTTAGGGATCAGATTTTAAATCAAACTGGATTTTTAATTTCTCTTAGAAATACGATACAAACTCTTAGGTGCCAATTTTAAGCGTTGTAGGGGTGCTAACCCTTTCCCACACGTAATCGACTCTCATACCTTTTTTTAAATATTTGGTTTTATTTTTGGTGTACGGTCTACCTTATCCAAGTGATCGGTGGCAACTCCAAGTTTTATTAAAAAATACGAACTTTTTTAAATTCCCCCAAAAAATCATATTTTCAAAGCGAGAGAAACATTCGGATTTTTTTAGTCCATACAAGTGGTCATAATGACACAATTAAAAGTATAGGGTCATATTGACACTAACCCCACAGTTAAGTAGTCATTTGAGTAGTTTACCCGAGGCATTTTGGGTAAAAATGTCAAACCCAAACAATATTTTGAGTTTTGGGGCATCTTAGGGGATATTTTAGAATCTGGTTTAGATAAAGCTTTGGATTGTTGGTTTTTGATGTGATCTGGTTGATGTGGTGTTGCTTGAGATATATGGACGTGATTAGGTTGTTTTTTTGGATGTTAATTGATGTTGTTAATGTGTTAGAATCGTTTGATGTTGGCTGGGCTTTGTTTGAGGAAGGTTTTGTGGTGTTCTTGATAGTTTTAGGAATGTGTTTGATGGATTCTTGGGAGGTAAGGTTGTGTTTGTTAGTTGCTGGAGGTTTTTGATATAGAGATGTGTTTTAATCCTCTGTTTTGATTGGGTAAAGCAGGGGAGCTGGATCCTTTATCTTTCAAAGAAGGCGCAGAAGTTGCGGAAGCTTGATTCGCGCATCGACAAACAAGCGTTAGATTGTTGGTGAGTGGAAAAGTGTTTTACTGCTGTTAAAAGGTTTGAAAAAAGTTGTGGGGGTTTAGATAAAGTTTGATACACTTATCTAAGCTCGAAAGTAAGTATCGGTTGAGCTTTCTCTCGATTTCAGTTTTGCAAAATGAAATCTCATGCATATGTTTATGGCTTTTATTACCCAATGTATTATACATGTTTTGAAAGTGAAAGATGTTGCAAATGATCATTTATGATTACTTTTGAGAATGGGATATGATTTATGCAAGTATTTTTGAGAATATGAAAATACATGGTTTATTGTATTTGTGTTGGATTGTTTCGATGCATATGTAAAACAGTGAGGTAATGTTGGTTTATTGAATATATTGGCAAGTGGTTGTGTTTAAAATGTTATCAGATATAATTGGTCGGCCATAGGATTGAAAATGCACTATAAAAAGTTGCCTCATGTGTGTCGATGGGTGTTAAGTGTCCGTAATCTCCACCATGAGAACCGCAGCAGTTGAGGTGGGTAAATGTTCTATTTTCTCCCGCCGGTGGATTTATACATCCAAACCGTAGAGGTGGCTAAATGTACTGTTACTCCAATTTGAACCGTTGAGGTGAGCAAGTGTGTCGTTACTCCAGTTGAGGTATGTATCTGAAGTGGTTGTGTGAACCACTTGAGAAATCCGTGTATCCGATGTGTTTTAAGAAATATAAGGTTGCTGGTTTTGAGTCACTTGAAAGCCAATATATGAGATAATGTATCATGAGAAATAGATTATGTTGTATAATGTGATTTATACATATATTACTCTTTAAGCTTGTTATAAGGGAGTTGTGTTGTGAAGCTTAAATTGAGGCAGAGATTGAATCCATGATACATGTGTTGAAAATGATTTAAATGTGCATTTTTGAGATGACATGAGAAGCATGAGATGTTTTGCCATGAGACAATTACATGTGATTTGAATTAAATGGTTTTAAATACATTGATGAATGTTTTTGCGAATCCCTCACTAAACTTATATCTTACGCTCTCTTTTCTTCATCAATGCAGTGAAGTAGATTTCTCGGATAGCACGCGTGCAAGGGAGAATCCAAAGATCGTTGCATTTCAAAGTATGGTTTTATATGTTCTAAGTAGTAATAAGAAGGCAATGCGACCGGGTTGTTTTGGGAGATGTGTTTTGAGTTACTCCTTATTTGTATAAGTTTGGATTATTGTTTTGGACTTGTATGAAGTTTTATACTATTTTTGAGGGGTTGGGAGACATTAAGCATGCTTGGGTAGAAATCATGCTCTTAGGTGAATGTTTGATTATGCCATGTTTGGTATGACCTCTTAACATGTTGCCATGCCTGATGATTGGATGCTTGTGTTACCATATGATAATTATAGGTTGAATTAAGGGTGTTAGATTGAGCCAAAGTGTCATATGTTGGACCTAGAGGTCAATACAGGTCTTATCGTACTGGTACGACTCCCTAGGGTGTCAGTACGTGGGGACTTGTCTCGGCTCAGATGGTTCAAATTTGCCTAGCTGTAACGATATTCCTGGTAACTGTATTGGTACGTATAGTTGGGAAATAGTGAGGGTTTCGGTACAGGGGTTATTGTTTTGATATGGCCAATGGCTATTAGAATCTAGATTTTTAAACCACACAAGCTCGTACCGATACGCTTGAGGACCGTATTGGTACGCCTTTGCACTTTAGCCCCATTTTGATACGGCAAGTCACTGTACTAGTACGTTGGCCATTAATTCAGTTGATATGTTGTCTGGTGTTTGAAATCTTTGCATTTTGGTCCTTATTTCTTCATTATGCAATTGAATGAGTTTGAATGATTGTTTTGGGTTGTGATTTAACATGAAGGCATGTAACATGAATAATTGAGGATCGGTAATGTTAATTTTGAAGAAGTCTTTATAAAAATTGGGAATTATGTTTTAGTCCCAAAAATGCGAATTTGAGTAATTGGATGTCGAAATGATGCCCGATTGAGTTGTAATTTTAACAATAACTTGTATGATCACCTTAAGACCTAAAAATACATTTAGATAAGATAAAAGGAAAAATGGACCGTTTCTAATGTTCTTCTTCAAGGTTTATTTTGGTAAACCCTAATGTAGCTCGCTCGGTTTGGTCTTGCGACTAGATCGGGTCAACAGGGTTATATTTGGTGGTATCATAGCCAGTTATGATTGTTGGGAGGTGGGTTATGGTTTATTGTATGGTTGATGTTATATGCATATGTTGTTTGACATGTACGGTGTTTGAATTTGTGAAATCTTGTTGAGATATGGTATGTTTGGGAGTTAAACCTTGGGACACATTGCCTTATTACTACTTGAGTTAAATGATTTTGTTTTTAAACAAGAGTGGCTTGGATTCTTGCTGCGAGCTAGCCTAATTGTTTTCTTTTGTTGCATTATCATGTTTAGACTCATATTATCGAGTGTGGGACCGAGACGAGAGACTAGAGCTCATATGGTAGTGTTGTGGACACACATGATGATAAGTAACCTTCTCCTCCACCGATTTCTCCTGTTAGTGTTGGAGTCGAGGGAGGTATGCCTTAGGCACTACAAGTACCTATTTTGGTGATATGGCACCGTTGGTTCAAGCGGTGACGGGAGCTTTTCAGGCGGCCATGGCTGGAGTACATGTACCTACACCGGTGCCTGTAGTTATTAATGTTGGATTACCTTTAGAGCATTTGCGTAGCCTGAATGGTGTTAAGTTTTGAGGTTTGGCTCCTGAAGTAGCCGATAAATGGTTTGCTAGTACCGAAAAGATCTTTGGCCAGATGAAGTATACGGATGTACGCAAGCTGGGATGTATTGTGTCGTTCTTCTATAGTGATGCGTACAGTTGTGGACAATTGTGATCGCGGGTGTGGAACCTGCCAATGTTACCTGGGAATTTTTTTGTAAAGCTTTCAATAAGTATTTGGAAACTCGGTACAAGGATACGAAGAAGAGAAAGTTCATGGCTTTGGACCAAGAAAACATATCTGTTTCCGAGTATGAGATCTATTTTGTTCGGTTGAGTAAGTATGCTCCTGAGTTGGTTCAAGACGAGCAAGAGAGGTGTGGTCGATTTCGTTACGGGTTGATCAAGAAAGTGAAGACATACATGCTGGCTACGGACTATACAGAGTTTGATGTCCTGATGTCTTGAGAAAAGGATATAGAATAGAATTTAGGGTTGTTTGTTCGTTCTGGGGGTTCTTTGTCAGGAAAAAGGAGTGCGGAGTTTGATGTTGGTAAGGATCGTAATAAGAGGCATAGAGATAGAAGGTATCGTCCAAATCATAGGCATAAAGGATATGGTGTTGGGTGTGGTTTTTAGGGACATAATACCTATAAAAAAGTTTCTGAGTGTAGGAGATATGGTAGGAGGCATTCGGGGGAATGCTAGGGTGCTATGGGCACTTGTTGGATCTATGGATCGAGGGACCATCTCCGGAGGGATTGTCCGCAGTTAGCTAGAGAGGGTCAGGCTAATGCACCTGTTGCAGGAGCATAGAGAGGTCGTTGGCACGACCATGGACATTTTTAGCGTCGGGATGATGGACAGAGAATGGTAGCACATATCGTAGTGGTTCAGCCAGAGGATGGTGGATCGGTGAGGGTTTTTGCTCACTGTGTTAAGAGGAATGATACTGATGTGATCGTAGGTACCTTTACCTTGTAGTCTATACCTTTGTTATCTTTAATTGATTTCGATTCTACGCATTCCTATATTTTACATGAGTATGCATGTTTGTTGGATTTACCTGTTGAGTTGTTAGATGTTGGAATGCGGGTAACCAATTCTTTTGGTGAGACGGCTGTAGCTAGAAAGTTGTATAGGAGTTGTCCCTTGATGGTTCAAGGGTATGTGTTTGAGGCTGACCTGATAGAGTTACCGTTTCACGGTTTCGATATGATTCTGGGTGTGGATTGGTTATCTCAACACAAGGCTGTGGTGGATTTTGAGGCCAAGCGAGTTTCGTTGAGACTTGCCGAAGATTATGAAGTTGTGATTGTGGGCGAGAATGTCAAGTTCATGTCAAACATGGTTTCAGCATTGGAGGCGTGAAGGTTATTAGAGTTTAGGGGTTAAGCATACCTAGCCTATGTTATGAACCCGAATATGAAGGAAGCGCGTGCCCAGGATATTCGTATCATTTGTGACTTTTTAGGAGTATTTCCAGAAGAGTTGCCTGGTTTGCCGCCGAATAGGGAGGTGGATTTTTGCATTGAGACGTACGCAGATACAACTCTGGTGTCGATTACTTCGTATTGTATGGCACCAAGACAGTTAAAGGAGTTGAAGACACTATTGCAGGAGTTGCTTGATCGTGGGTTCATTCGGCCAAGTGTGTTCCCGTGGGGTGCACCAGTGTTGTTTGTGAAAAAGAAAAATGGCACGATGAGAATATGCATTGATTATCGGCAACTGAACAAGTTGACAATTAAGAACAAATATCCTTTGTCAAGGATTGATGATCTGTTTGATCAATTCTAGGGTGCTACAGTGTTTTCTAAGATTGATCTGTAGTCGGGGTATTACCAGTTGAAGGTGAAGGATAAGGACGTGGCGAAGATAGCTTTTTGCACACGCTATGGGCATTACGAGTTCCTAGTAATTCCGTTTAGTTTGATAAATGCTCCAGAAGCGTTCATGGATATGATGAATAGGGTGTTCCATGATTTCTTGGACCAATTCATGGTAGTGATCATCGATGACATTCTTGTGTACTCTCGTACTGAGGAAAATCACGATCGACATCTCTGAATTGTGTTGCAAGTTCTATTAGACAACAAGCTTTATTCCAAGCCAAGTAAATGTGAGTTCTGGATCAAGCAGGTGGTTTTCCTTGGTCATGTTATTTCAGCCGAGGGTATTCATGTGGATCCGCAGAAAATTGAGGCCATTGTGAATTGGAATCCATCAAAGTCTGTATCTGAGGTTCGTAGTTTTCTGGGGTTGGCAAGTTATTATTGATGGTTCATAGATGGGTTTTTGAGGATTGATGCTCCGTTGACGAAGTTGTTGCAAAAAGATGTAAGTTTCGAGTGGACGGAAGTTAGGCAGCAAGCTTTTGACAAGCTAAAAGAAGACTTGACGCAAGCTCCAATCTTGATTCAACCTGAGTCGGGGAAGGAATTTGTTGTGTACAATGATGCGTCCTACGTGGGTTTGGGATGCGTGTTGATGCATGAAGGAAGGGTTTTAACTTATGCATCTAGGCAGTTGACGGTGCACGAGCGCAATTACCCTACGCACGATCTAGAGTTGGCTGCGGTAATGTTTGCCTTGAAGATTTAGCGACATTATCTCTATGGTGAGAAGTGTATCATATACACCGACAATAAAAGTTTGAAATACCTGATGTCCCAAAAAGATTCAAATCTTAAGCAGTTAGAGTTGCTTAAAGATTATGACCTGACAATTGAGTATCATTCGGGGAAGGCAAACGTGGTAGCAGATGCCTTGAGTAGAAATGTTGCGGTATAGTTAAGGGCGATGTTTGCGAGGCTAAGTGTGTCGCAAGATGGTGGGTTGTTAGCAGAGTTGCAAGTGAAGCCTTCGATGTTGCAGATGATTAAAGAGAAGCAACCTTATGATGATGCGTTGGTGCCGCATGTTAAGATATCTTGGATAGGAATCAAACAAATTTTGGTTTTAATGAGGACAGGGTTTTGTGTTTCAAAAATCAAGTGGTGGTGCCATTGGATGAAGAGTTGAGGCACACTATCTTGACCGAGGCACATTTGATTCCTTTTGCAATACATCTGAGGAGTACGAAGATGTATCATGACTTGAAGAAAGAATATTTTTGGGTTGGCTTGAAAAAGGATGTCGCGGATTTTGTGGCTCGTCTCATGGTTTGCCAACGTGTTAAGGAAGAGCATCAGTTTCCTTCAGGGTTGTTGCAACCGTTGAGGGTTCCCGAGTGGAAGTAGGAGAGAAATCACCATGGATTTTGTGTCTGGTTTTCCTTTGATGTCGTCAAAGAAGAATTCTGTTTGGGTGATTGTGGATAGGTTTACGAAGTGTGCATATTTTTTGGTTGTGCATGTGACGTATACTCTGGATAAGTTGGCAAAGTTGTATATTGCTGAGATCGTGAGGTTTCATGGGGTGCCGAAGTCTATTGTGTCGGATAGAGATCCGCATTTCACCGCGAGGTTCTGGGAGTGTTTACAAAAGGCCTTGGGTACACGGTTGAATTTTAGTACTTTGTATCATCAACAAACGGATGGTCAGTCGGAACGTGTTATCCAAGTGTTGAAAGATATGTTGCGGTGTTGTATCATAGATTTTCAAGGATCGTGGGAGAAGAAGTTGTCGTTGGTGGAGTTCGCTTATAATAACAGTTATCAAGCTAGTATCCAGATGGCTCCATAATAGGCTTTGTATGGTAGAAGATGCCATACGCCACTTTGTTGGGCGAAGGCGGGAGAGAAATATGTTTCTTTGCCGGATATGTTAAAGGATACTAATGAGAAAGTAAAGCTTATTAGTTCTCGTTTGAAGGCAGCTTCGGATCGGCAAAAGTCTTATGCTGATTTGGAACAAAGAGAAATTGAGTATGCGGTTTATACAATTCAAATAGTTTCGGGAAAATAAATTTATAAAATTGATTTTGGGGTAAAATAAAATATGGGAAAATGTTTAAAATTACTTAGTTAATATTTTAAGTAATTTGGTGAAGTCAATTTGAGGTAATTAAATATGATTTTAAGACATTTTGGTCTAGTGACTAAAATGAAAGTTTTCAAAACTGTTTTGGTGGCTAAATCGTAAAAGGATCAAAACTTAGAATCTTTAAGGAGCTATTTGAGCAATCTTTTTCAACGGATTTTTCTCTTAATTTAGGCTATTTTTAAAGTATTTTTAAATGGATTAATAATTAGAATGAGGATTTATTAAAAAGATCTTTAATTTACCAAAACCACTTTCTTACGTAACTACCTTTCTCCTAACCTTTTCTCTCAACTTTCTCAGCAACCAAACTAAGATTTCTAATTCAAAATCTCTAGGAATCAATTTCCATTGATTTCCTTTTTGATTCCTAATTGTTTACTTCAAATTCCATTGCAAAATCTCTTTGGATTTCATCAAAGCTTGGCCAATTAAGGGAGAAATTAACAATTAGAGTTGATTTTCGTTTCTCTCCTCTAATTAAAGGTTCTTTAAAGAAATTCCCAAGTTTTTGATCCTTTGTTGTTGATTTATATTATGGAATTATGATTTAAACAATGATTTGATAGTTAAATTGAGTTTTCTTGGAAAATTGTTGAAAACGGAATTGGATCTGTTTTGGTGATGGATTAAATTGATTTATATTCCAATTTGGATATGTTTTAATGTTGAAAGGGTTGATTGATCAATGGAATCCTGAAACTATTGATCAATGGAATCCTGAAAATTGTTGAAAATACATAGTTTAATGTATTTGTGTTGGATTGTTTTGATGCATATGTAAAACAGTGAGGTAATGTTGGTTTATTGAATATATTGGCAACTGGTTGTGTTTAAAATGTTATCAGATATAGTTGGCCGGTTATAGGATTGAAAATGCACTATAAAAAGTCACCTCATGTGTGTCGATGGGTGTTGTCCGTAATCTCCACCATGAGAACCGCAACAGTTGAGGTGGGTAAATGTTCTGTTTTCTCCCGCAGATGGATTTATACATCCAAACCGTAGAGGTGGGTAAATGTTTTGTTACTCCGATTTGAACCGTTGAGGTGGGCAAGTGTGTTGTTACTCCGGTTGAGGTATGTATGTGAAGTGGTTGTGTGAACCACTTGAGAAATCTGTGTATCCGATGTGTTTTATGAAATATAAGGTTGCTGGTTTTGAGTTACTTGAAAGCCAATATATGAGATAATGTATCATGAGAAATAGATTATGTTTTATAATATGATTTATACATGTGTTGCTCTTTAAGCTTGTTATAAGGGAGTTGTGTTGTGAAGCTTAAATTGAGGTAGAGATTGAATCCATGATACATGTGTTGAAAACGATTTAAATGTGCATTTTTGAGATGACATGAGAAGCATGAGATGTTTTGCCATGAGACAATTACATGTGATTTGAATTAAATGGTTTTAAATGCATTGATGAGTGTTTTTGCGAATCCCTCACTAAACTTATATCTTACGCTCTCTTTTCTTCATCAATGCAGAGAAGTAGCTTTCTTAGACAATATGCGTACAAGGGAGAATCCAAAGATCGTTGCATTTCAAAGTATAGTTTTATATGTTCTAAGTAGTAATAAGAAGGCAATACGACCGGTTTGATTATGCCATGCTTGGTATGACCTCTTGACATGTTGCCATGCTTGATGATTGGATATTTGTATTGCCATATGATGATGATGTTGAATTAAGGGTGTTAGATTGAGCCAAAGTGTCATATGTTGGACCTAGAGGTCAATACAGGTCTCACCGTACCGATATAGCTCCTCAAGGTGTCAGTACGTGGAGACTTGTCTTAGCTCAGATGGTTCAAATTTTCCTAGTCGTACCGATACCCCTGGTAACCATATCGGTACGCATAGTTGGGAAATAGTGAGGGTTTCGGTACAGAGGTTATTGTTTTGATACGATCAATGGCTACTAGAATTTGGATTTTCAAACCACAAAAGCCCGTACTGATATGCTTGAGGACCGTATCGCTACGCCTTTGCACTTTAGCTCCGTTTCAATACGGCAAGTCACTGTACCAGTATGCTGGCCGTTAATTCAGTTAATATGCGGTCTGATGTTTGAAATCTTTGCATTTTGGTCCATGTTTCTTAATTATGCAATTGAATGAGTTTGAATGATCGTTTTGGGTTGTGATTTAACATGAAGGCATGTAACATGACTAATTGAAGATCAGTAACGTTAATTTTGAAGAAGTCTTTATAAAAATTAGAAATTATATTTTAGTCCTTAAAATGCGAATTCGAGTAATTGGATGTCGAAATGACGCCCAATTGAGTTATACTTTTAACAATAACATGTATGATCACCTTAGGACCTAAAAATGCATTTAGATAAGATAAAAGGAAAAAATGGACCATTTCTAATGTTCTTATTCGAGGTTTATTTCGGTAAACCCTAATGTAGCTCGCTCGGTTCAGTCTTGCGACTAGACCGGGTTAAAGGGGTTACAATCCCAGAATAAACTCACCCACTTAGCTTTTTAAATTCCTTTCCTTGACCCATATTTGGAAGAACCCAAAATTATCTCCTCCATTTTCCTTAAAAATATACTTTTCTTGAAGCTTATAGAGAGGAGATCAACATACTCAAATCTTGGACCTTGGTTGGAAGAAATGATGCATAAAGGTGGGATTTTTAGATTTGAAACCAAGCCTGAAAAATGGTGGGATGTGTGGGAGAAGGAATATGATGACTCCCCTTTTTTTCTTTATTCCCACGTGATGGACAAGGAATTAAAGGGGAGCTCAGCCCACTTTATTCAAAAAAGTGGTATATTCACCCTATAAACCCTCAACTTCTATTCTTGCTACTATTTGGACACCACCTAAGCCCATGTAGCTTAATTCTCATCTAAAAGGACTAAACTTGGACCAAAGGTTCCAATTACCCAATATAACACGAGGGTTCATAACTCGGATCAACGCCCACACGTTGACTCAAAAATCTGGGTCGTTGCACCACTTGCTGCATTAAGCCGATGACCCCTCTACTCAAGCCTCACAGCCCCTAAACCATTTATAGTTTACCATTCATACCCACACTAAACTCGATGCCTCCACACACCACATTATCGAGCACCTTACCATCACAAGCAACAACTTATGAAGTTTAACACCCACGACCCCATTGTGCACTTGCACCAGAAGACCAAAGCCCTTTCGCACCCAGCTATTATTGCTATGCACACTGTCGAGCCATCTCACACACCCACCTATTGCATGCCTCGACTCATTTCCGCAAGGCCATAACCCATGATTCGATCAGCTATTCCTTAAATTATCACCTAATTGTAATATTGATGTGTGTTGGGATTTGATTCAACCCCAAATTCATGAAAATGGTATTAAATACAGTAGTTATACGATAGCATAAAACCTTTTGTTCGTTTGGGTAGATTCAACCCAACGAAGAAGATGAATACGATAAAAGGGTCTATTTGGAACTGACGTTTCTCAGAGAAGGCGACGAGAGCACTATGACAGTAGACGTGGCTCATGAAGACGGGGTTCAAGGCTTTAAGAGTATTTTCTCGACGATCCCATACCAATACAGTGGTTACACATGGCTCATGGAGACGAGTTAACATTTAACAACAAGAAACGTTAGAGTGACCATAAGTTTACACAACGAAAACATATGTAACCATAACCTTCATTATTTGAAATCGGTGACCAAAAGTATACACTTACTAAACGTAAATGATCATTTCAGTGTTTACCCTATGTTTTATCACTGCCATACCAGCTTTTCGTTAACGTTTAACGACAAGAAACGTTCGAGTGACCATAAGCTTACACAACGAAAATATAAAAGATCATAACGTCCATTTTTTGAAATTGGTGACAAAAAATATACACTGACTAAACATATGTGATCATTTTAATAGTTTACCCATTTAGAAAAATAGCTTTGAAATTTAGAGTTAGGATAGAATGTAATCTCTTTCTTGAACTTCGAAACCCTTCACGCCGACAATGTTGGGATATTAACAATATTCTCGGTTAGTAATACTCAAGTTGGGGCATATCAATCTTTAGAGAAAGTCTTTTGTGCTGTCTTGTTTTTTTCTTGTAATCCATTGATTTTAGGTTTTGTTTATAAAGGCGAAAATGTTATTGAATTGTCATGTTTTTGGAGAATGAAGCATTGAATCGTTATTCACTGGTTTTCTCGGGGGTGAGTCTAAAGTGCAAAAGGTCTAAGGTACAGTTAAAAAATGATAAGTTTCGAAACTTGTTCTATAACTTAAAATGTTAGACTTTTTTATAACATTTTAGGTTGATTTTTTCGTAACTTTATACAAGGTCTAGGGTGCGGTTAAAAAATGACAAGTTTCGAAACTTGTCCTATAACTTAAAATGTTAGACTTTTTTGTAACTTTATACGAATTATTAATACGACCTTCAAAATACATATAGTTTATTTTGTAGTTTGGTTTTTTTTTTTTGTATTAGTTGTGTTGCATCTAATCAAACTCATTTATATGAAAATTACAGATGCAAAAATAGAGATAATGGAAAGATATTGACACTTGAGAAATGTTTAATAAAACGAAGATGATGGCAAATACGTAAATTTGCAAAAGGCAGTTGTGGGATTATAAAAAATTGGTTGACAAAACGAATCTGAATTCGAAGAAGGCTCAGCAAAAAAGAAGTTGGTCGATAAGAGGTAGAATTGAAAACAAGGGTTCAGGTAAAATCGGAGGGCATTCGATTCGAGTACAAATTTAGAAATATTCTTCCCCTTGTTTGGGTGCAAGACTCGAAATTTGGGGGATAACTCTATTATGCATTTAGCTCAAAAGGACGGGAGCTTAAGACAATGTGTATCCATTACAAGCAACAAGTCTTGTCCCTCTCTCAAAACAATCATACACTAAAATTCAGACCATCATATAAAAGCTACCACTTCCCCTAATAAGTCAAAAGAATGATATCAACAACTGCCTTTGCTCTCTTATTCACTCTAAAGTATCAGAATGACACCGCTTGAGTTAACAACTCTAAAACTCGATCCCCTTCAAAATGCAGAGCCACTGCCACCCTTGTTTTTCCTCAGCATCATATCTTTCGCCTCGTTGATCTTTGATGCAAGGAAATGGCTTCCACCGGCATCAGGATGATTGGCAACCATCACCCTTCTATGAGCTTCCTTGACCTTTTCCGCTGGAGTACTTTCTCTGATTGAACGCAACATATCAAAATAAACTTTTCCATGCACAACTCATAAAACAAGATGGTTGTAAAAGAAATCGCTTGCAAGAGATCTGAAGTAAATATAATCCAACAACACTTAATGCAATAACCAATAGACAAAGTCGCAAGTAAAAAACACTATGGTCATTGAATGATTGGAAGTATAATAACGTGAACCCCGATTTTTAATTAGACTCAGCTCAACAGAAATAATAATGAATGATCAATAATCATTCCTCAAAACTAACATTAATCAAATACAACTTGCACTTATTTTCTCTATCCTTACATTATTCTATATACGAATGTCATTAACTTGACCAATAACCACAAAATCAAACAAACCCATTCCGTTAAAATCAACTTTCAACTAGACAAATCGAATTCATAACATAAAGCAGAAAGATGATGCAAAAAGGGGTTATCCATTAATGATTAACAATGATTACCGGATTCGGATGATTGAAACCCGAAGAGAGGATCGATTAACCTCAACTTGATACACAATCATCCCTTGGAACCAACATTAATCAAACATATAACTTCATTAATTTGCCGAATAACCACAAAATCTTCATTAAAATCAACTTTCAGCATAAACGAAACAATTTCATGACATAAAGCAGAAAATTTGAATAGAAAAGGGCTATATCACTATATGTAAGAGAAAAAAAGAAGAGAAAGATGCTGATATTACCTAACCCCCAGAATCAAAGCGGCTTCTCTCCTCGTCATAGTAGGCTGAAACCCACCTTCATAAAATCTTCGAACCCTAGCCGTCGGCGGTCTTGCCTTAAACGCTTGCCATGCCCGAATGCTATATCTCCCTGCATAAGCAGCAGCTGCAACCGCGATTCCGGCGATTAAAGGAGTAACCTAACATAAAAAATCATAATTTCTTTGAAGTAATTTAAACTATTAAATCCCCGTGATTTTGCGATATAGATGAACACGATTGATAAAAAAAAATGAATCAATTTAAGAGACACACCATCTCTGACGTATCTGAGAGATCCGTGGATTGTTGCATTCCGTTTCCGGTTGTGTTTTTAGGTAATGAAAAAAATGACCAAATTTGTGTTTTTTAACCCGCCCACCACCGCCTTGCCTTTAACGTATTTCCCCAGGAAAACACTTTTTTAGGTTTTCCTCTAGATAATTCATTCACCTCGGCTCACTAAAAGTATCGTTTATTAATATTTTTTTCATATATCACAAATAAATACTTAAAATGTATTAACCTTTTTATTTAGATATTTAAAATATTTTTTGTCAAAATAAATATTTAAAATATATTTTTAATTAAATTAAGTATTTAAAATATATATTTTGGTCAAAATAGATATTTAAAGTATTATTTATCAAATCAAGTACTTAAAGTATATTTTTTTGTTAAAATAGGTACTTAAAGTATATTGTTTTGTTAAAATAGGTACCTAGTCTATATTTTAATCAATGTCATATGATAATTTTTAAGAACTTAGATGAAATATATATATATATATATATATATATACTTTGAGTACCTATTTTGACAAAAAAAGTATATATACTTTAGGTATTTGCTTTGACAAAAAAATATTTTATGTACTTACTTTGACGAATAAAATATTATATATACTTATTTTGACAAAAAAATACTTTATGTACCTAAATAAAAAAGTTAATATACTTTAGGTAGTTATTTGTAGTATAAGCTTCACTTTTTAGTTAAGGTTAAATTTTACTTTTTATGTACCTAAATAAATAAGAATAATATATATTTACAAAATCTTGAAATAATCTAAATCGATCAAATCTTAATCCTGTATATCACTAATTTATCCAAAAATTTTAATCCGAATTTTGTAATGTTAGAGCCGTCTTTTGAAAATGGACTAATTGTTCATCGGTCTCTCAATTTTGTTTACTTTCTAAAAATGGCCTTTTTTTTGCCTAAACCAAGACAGAACTTCATCTATCAATGCCCAAACTAGGCCCAATTGAAATCAAGTGTTATAATAATCCAACCATCATAATCTCGAGTCAACACCCGGTAATTGGCTCAAAATTAGGTCATTACACGGAAGTCTAATATGGTTAGTCCAAAAAATTATACATTTTATTAATTTAATTTTAATTATAAATAATTCAATAAATTTAACTACTTATTAAAAAGACACTAATAGTGAAATAATAGTATCTACTAGCATGCGATGTTTTGTCAATTAACTCGTAATAAAGTGATTGTCTCTGTTGAGGTATCTCATATGTCGATCATTAAGTTGATGGACAATAATAGAGAGTGCGACAAGTTTGTCGAAGAGCATGTCAGAAGGGTGCCGTATCATAATTTTTAAATGCAAAAAATTAAAGTTATTGAATTAGTTTAAATTAGGATCAAATTGATAAAATATATTAATTTTGAGGACTAAAGCTGTTGTTATTATACCAATCATGTTTCAAATTTAATAACGACATTTATAACAAAATTTTAAATATACTTTTTAGGAAAAAAAGCGACTCGTAATTATTGAACACATAATTTTGTGACTAGGGGTGTATTTTACCCTCGAAATTTGTGAAATTTGCTCATTTTCCATTTTGTTTAAAATTACGGCATAAAATTTAAGGGAACTTTTAAGAAATTTGGTCTATTTATAGAAATTAGTTTAACCTAACGTTAAATATTTTGGTGTTTATGTTTTTTTGTTAAGCGTTAAATATTTTGGATTGATAAGATAATTTGGGTAAAGCGTAACATTTTGGTATTACTATTAGTTATTTTGGTATTAGTTAGAAATATTGATCCATCGTTGACCGATAATGATCGATGTTGACCATTAACCATATACCATAGTGTTATACTAAAATTCTATTGAACACGAAGAATAGTCTCGGTAATTAAGGATGACATATATTACCCAAGTAATTCAAGTACAAGTATTATATGTACACGGTGCGTATACTTTATCAAAGAACTAAAAAAAATTAAATAGATATTATATTTAATCACACCCGCTTATTAAAAAAAAAATCTATTGAATATCTAATCGACACCAAACATTTGAAGTTTAAAAATTTCTAAGGAAAACTTTAGAAATATAGGTGCAAATTTAGAGAACTTCATTGTAAATTTTTACCGTAAAAACTTGATAATTTGAGTACCAGAAATTTCTAATAAATGCTAAAAAATTAAACGAACTAAACTTTGAAAAAACGATATAAATTTTAATGTAGCATAGAAATTGTGGCGTTTAGTTATCATGATTGCTATGAAAGTAGAACCCAAAGAAGCAAATCAACAACAATTTATAGCAAAACATGACAACATGAAATTGAGGTTCAGCAGAAGAAAATTAAAAGTCTACTATATTAAAAGATGATTGTCCTCGTTGTAGTAAAAGCAATACTTCTCTCAAATGTTACCATCTCATTTCTTCTTGGCAGCAGACTTGGTGACCTTGGCACCAGTTGGGTCCTTCTTCTCAACACTCTTGATGACACCAACAGCAACAGTCTGGCGCATGTCACGGACGGCAAAACGTCCAAGCGGCGGGTACTCAGAGAAAGTCTCCACAACCATGGGCTTGGTGGGAATCATCTTCACCATCCCAGCATCCCCATTTTTCAAGAACTTAGGCTCCTTCTCAAGTTCTTTACCGGATCGTCTATCAATCTTGGTCAACAGTTCAGCAAATTTGACTGCAATGTGGGAGGTGTGGCAGTCAAGGACGGGCATATCCGTTTCCAATTTGGCCAGGGTGGTTCATGATGATGACCTGGGAGGTAAAGTTGGCAGCTTCCTTGGCAGGATCATCCTTGGAGTTTGATGCAACAAAACCACGCTTAAGATCCTTAACAGCAACGTTCTTAACATTGAACCCAACGTTGTCACCGGGGAGAGCTTCTGGGAGGGATTCGTGATGCATCTCAACAGACTTAACTTCAGTGGTTAGACCAGTGGGACCAAAAGTAACAACCATACCAGGCTTAAGGACACCAGTCTCAACACGACCAACAGGGACAGTTCCAATTCCACCAATCTTGTAGACATCCTGAAGTGGGAGACGGAGTGGCTTGTCGGAGGGCCTCTTGGGTTCATTGATCTGGTCAAGAGCCTCAAGGAGAGTGGGACCCTTGTACCAATCGAGGTTTGTAGACCTCTCAATCATGTTATCACCCTCAAAACCAGAGATGGGAACAAATGGGATCTTGTCTGGGTTGTAACCAACTTTCTTAAGATAAGAAGAGACTTCCTTAACGATTTCATCATACCTTGCTTTAGAGTACTTCGGGGTAGTGGCATCCATCTACACAGATGACAATCAAAAATCAAAATCACCACATTTATAAAAAAGGGCACCAATACATCAATTACAATATAATACAAACTTTACCTTGTTGCAGCAGCAAATCATCTGCTTGACACCAAGAGTAAATGCTAGCAAAGCATGCTCACGGGTTTGACCATCTTTAGAGATACCAGCTTCAAAACCACCAGTGGTCGAGTCGATAATGAGAACAGCACAGTCAGCCTGTGAGGTACCAGTGATCATGTTCTTGATAAAGTCACGGTGTCCAGGAGCATCAATGACAGTGCAATAGTATTTGGTGGTCTCAAACTTCCACAAGGCAATATCGATGGTAATACCATCGTTCACGCTCAGCCTTGAGCTTGTCAAGCACCCAGGCATACTTGAATGACCTTTTGTTCATTTCAGCAGCCTCCTTCTCGAACCGCTCAATCACACGCTTGTCAATACCACCAAGCTTGTAGATCAAATGACCAGTGGTGGTCGACTTACCAGAGTCAACATGTCCAATGACCACAATGTTGATGTGAATCTTCTCCTTACCCATTCTAAAACTCAGGAGGAAAACTGAAAATTGACAGCAACAATATCCACAAAACAATTAATACACATATTCGAAATTCCAATGTCTAAGAAAAATAATGTATGTATTTATGAATACGAAATAAGAGATTCAACATCCGATTTAAATAAATATATAAAGAGTAATTCAAATTATTTCAGAAAAGTATTCTATCCGCGTTAAAATCCAACAGATTCAACAATTATAAAGAGTGGTCGCTGGGATTCGAGCCCAGGTCCTCCACATATATGGAGTTCTTTCCATTGAACTACAGCCACCAGATCTTAAAATATCATTTCCCATAAAAACGATCAAAGTTTTCTGTTCAAAACAAAGAAGCCTTAGAAAAAATATTTCTGCCTATTTTGATAATTTTCGTTTAGAAATTTCACTTGGTTTGCTTTTGCTTCAATAGACCAGCTATCACATGAATAATTATCTCAGAAATAAACTATAAATTATAAAATTTAAACGACATAGATGCATAAAAACATATCAATCAAATCAAAAGCGAAAACGAATCAGATCCGGAGTTACACAGAAAGATATATTATCAAGAAGGGAAAAAATCAATTAAAAAGAAGAAAAACGAACGGAGGAAAATAAAAATTAAATTTACATAAACTACAGCTAAATCACATAAAAATGGAACTAATATATCACCAAACAACCATTCAAATCATATTTTTTTCCTTCAATCAATCAATCAAACAACGGAACTAATAAAAAAACGGATGTATACCTGTGAGCTTGGAGAAAGGAATAGTTGAGAATCGCTAGACAAAAAGCTCTCCACGTCGCAGCGTAAGAGAGCGTTGAAAGCAAGAGAAAGGCGAAGGAGAATGGCAACCTGCTTTAGCTTAAGTAGCCACTCTCTCGGCTTTGGTTTAACTAGGGTTTCTTTCTTATATAATCCAACGGTTCATATTTGACATCTTACATCAACTGGATTCTACGTTGGATTAAATGTCCTAACTTGACTTCATTTGCAAACCCATACGTATCCTTTAAAATACTTGAACTGCCGGTTTTACCCTTCATTATTTACCCATTTTTCCGTTTTCTATTCCGAGTGTATTCTACCCAAACTGAATTAAAATTATAATAAAATGTTTGCTTGGTTCATTTGTCTGTTGTGTATAATTAATATTTGCTTGGTGAAATTTATAAATATCTACGATTGTCATTAATTCACCAATGTAAATTTCCAAAATAGAATTACGAGAAGTTTTATTCTATATTGTTGGATTAATTCGGTTAAAACATAGAAGTAATATTAAATTACCTTCGATACAGAATTTGTTTTTCTAAATAAAATTAGTTCTTTCAATATTTTACTTATTTAAATTTATAAGATATAAAAAATTCAAAAAATAAATACTATAATATAATTTATTAAAATTATAAAAATAAATAAATAAAACAGTTCTTTTATTTCTACTTTCTCTCCTTCACCCAAATCAGGAAAATTGCATCAATATTATAGTTGGAAAAAAGTTTCAATCTGTTGCACTTGGTGGAATATTTTCAAAGTTAGTCCAGTTTTTACAGTAAACTTGAAGATAGAATGATTCCAACCCTTCTCTTAAACAATGTTTGAATTTTTTCATTAAAAAAAAAATAAGACGACCTAAAATCGGATTGCTTGCCATTCGTCTTGGTACAATGGCAAAAGTCAAATTTCTTGCAATCCATCTTTAAATAGGGGAGATTCGGGGGTGGGTGGGGGAGGGGGGGGGGCAGGCTGGTGCATGTCGGGTGGCAGATTACTTTGCATGCATGCATCAGAAAAGCGAAGGGGGGCTGATTTTTATTGATTGGAAGATGGGTTGAGTGGATGAGGTTTGAATATTTTTGTGATAAATAGGGGGTTGAAGGTGAATAATTGTAGAAGAAAATTTGTGAGGAGATTGAGTAAAGAAGAAGGAAGAAGGAAGAAGATAAGGAGAAAATATAGTAGGTAGATGTGTATTATATTTGTTAACTTATTAATATTATTTTTTTATTTTTAATTTTAATTTTAATTTTTAAGTTGTATGTCATGAAAATTATTATATGATCCTGGTCCAGCACGTCATTCATAGTCTCGTCCACTAAAAATCAGCCATATAATTTCTTTTTTCCATGTCATTTTTTTCAAAGATGAATCTTGTAACACCTCAATCCCATCCCGGATCCGGAGCATCACATTCGGGTCACCCAAAACCGACCCATCAAAATTTCCCATTTAAAACCACAAGTTGGCAATTCTCAAAACGACCAATTTCCATAAAATTCAAATAGATAATGAGACTAAAAGGGTTTACAAAACATAAGTTCCGAATAAAATACATTGTTTGACCAAATAACAGTAAATCAAAATAAAATACAGACTCGACTATGGTAAGGCCCTATGAATACATTCAGTCCAAACTAAACATCGAGTACTGTACTCTGAAACTGGCTCGGCGCTGGGAAATCCTCCTCGATGTGCTCCTCCAAAGCGACCTGTCAACCGACGCACGGAAAAACCACAATTCTGCACGTTGAGCTAACAAAGCTCAGTGGTACATTTCTACTCTACCGCAATTCAAGAATATCATAAAACAAGCATGCATGATAATAATTAAGAGTGCACAGAAAGGCTTCTCAACATCTAAGGATCATTTTCTAGCCTATCCTAACTAGAGTTTACAACTGTCTCAAGATACCACTAAGCCACCCCAGGCTTACCATACGCGAGGTCCCACCGACCATTGAGTTACGTCCCATACCCTGATCACATGCCCAAGGGTTATCTAGCCCATATTCGAGATTACACAATCGAGTTACTCGAGCTCACACATCCCGTAGAGTAACAACCCTACCCTAATCACAACATACATTCCCTAATGGCCAACGAAGCCTTACTATTTTCCCGTGCTCACACAGCCGTTGGGATACCCGTGATCACATAGCCGTCGGGTTAGGATCATATCCGGATCACTATAGCCACAGATACGTCCTAGACATACTTAGATCACAATAGCCACAAGCAGTCTTTTCCTGAGGTCACATAGCCAATCAGGTTACTCGAGATCACATAGCCCTTTGAGTTACTCGAGCTCACACAGCCCCCGAGTTGTATTTCCATATCTTGATCACATAACCCAAGGATAGGTTTCGGACCGTATCCAAATAACATAGCCCGTAGATACATTGGAATACTCGATCACAAAGCCCGGAGTACTCATCTCCTTATTTAAGTGCCCTTGTACTGACTCTAGGACATCTAGATTCCTAACCATGACACATACGATAAAACATGCTCCCCTAAGCATTAATATATCTCATTGAGAGATAAAATGCATCCAGCCAACCATTACCAATGCCCCAAGGCATGACTCGTTAATATAATAATTAATGTCTTTAGGATTCATTTATTCTTTTCTCGTTACATTATCTTGCTACTCACGACAACCAGCCTATATGGGCGTCCCTTCAGCTCACAGCAAGAACCACAAGCTACCACGTAGCATTAACTGATCCACCACGGATCCCTATAGATTACTAGTCTAAGCAACTTACCCAACTATTACGAAGCCATTCGCTACTAATCCAAATACGGGTTACTAACTATTACGAAGCCATTCGCTATTAATCCACCACGGACCTTTTATCATGAATTATAGAACCCCCGAATGCGAACTCAACTTTCATGGGTAGATTGCCCAGCGAGTACCAATACTCCAAGGTGAGTATCGGTACTGCCCTCTGGGTATCGATACTCCCCCATGAGTACCGATACACTAATTAGGTTCGAAAGAATTAGACCCCAAGCCATACCGATATGCTCCGTGCTGTACCAGTACGCATCATCGATAGTAAGATCACCCCGTATCGATCCACCCCCGTACCGATACTCCTACATACGCGTACCGGTACGCTAAGCCTCTCTCAAGCAATGCAACAGTGCGTACTGATACACTAGGGGCGTATCGATACGCCAAAGCATTACTGGAATCTTTACCAAGCAAGTGGTACCGATACATGAAAAGGCGTACCGGTATTCTCTTCATAATCCGTCTCCCTTATAACGAAGGCGTACCGATACGCTACTACCCCGTATCTATACGCAAGCCCAGATTTCAAAATTTGAAGCTCGAGATTTCTTCAATTCTACCCCTAACCTCTATGGTTAAGTCCCAAAATGATCCTACAAGTTATTGAGAGTATAATAGGTGGTTTTCTATCCATTTTACGCCTTATCAACATCTCATCTTAGATTTACCATTAATGGGGGGTTTAAGCTTCTAAAACCTCAACCATACAACCCAAAACTATAAAACCACACCAAGCAATCATCTTATAAGGCTCATGAAATGAAGGAGTCAGAGATGTACTGACCTTAGGCACCTGGAAATGAAGCTTCCACCAAGCTTTTTCCTCTTTTCTTCCTTGAACCAAGCTTCCAACTCAACCTCCACCAATTTTGGGGATAATCACCTTGATGGATAGATCCTTGCTTGCTGATTAACTCTTCCTTGATGACAATTCTGAGATTCTCCATAAAAATCATCAAAACCCTAGCTTTTCCCTTTTGATTTGAGTGATGTCTTGGAGGAGAAGAAGATGAGAAACTTTGGGGGGAAAATGACTTCATACATTTCCCTTTTGCAGGAGAAAACAAAAGGCATCAGCCTTTGTCCCCCATTTTGGGAATTTACTCCCTTACCCCTCATTAAACCTTCTTCCTCCAAGCTCAACCCAATAACCAAGCCCGACAACACATGGAGGTCCACAAAGCCCAACAATCAAGGCCTAACATAACCTGAACATTCGACCCAACGCATTGGTCCAAGACCAGAGTCAACGCCTATTGTTGACTCGAGAAATCCAGTCATTACAACTCTTCCCTCATTCAAGAAATTTCGTCCTCGAAATTTAGATGGATGAAAAAGAGATGTAACCAAAACAGATCTAACCACTTCACCATTCAAACAAGATCACATTGATTAGAGAGAGTTCTCCCTCATTCTACCTTAATCAAAACCATGACATTTAACCACCTGCTCTCAACACTTCTCTTGAGATTTTCCACGACACATTTTCAGCAACCAACATCACTTATGACGAACCACTACACTTGGTAACATAACCAACCTCAAGCTACGTTGTTCAAACATCCACTTAAAGAACTCGCTTCTAAAGAATTCTATCTAGGTTAACCAACCTTTCCACTAGCATCCATCAACTAAAACTAAACTTAGACTTCATCTCTATCTAAAACGTTGCACTACTTTCTCAAGGCACTGCCAGGAACGCATCACGCCAAACAACCTTGTCCCAATTAAACCATTAAAGGGCAACAAAACCCTAGCAACCGATCATTATCATCAATCTACTTTGAACTAACAACTATTTTCTCCAAACTTGGGCCACCAAGATGAGATTTAAACTTCGCTTTATCTAACTATTATCAACAGGGTCAACAACCACTCTTGATTCTAACCACTTGGTTTCGAGAAATGACCACCGGCACTTAAGAACTTACACAAGCAACCCAAAACTAGCCATTCTATTTCGCGAAGGTCTAAACACCTTCTTCTAACCCTTAATTCGGTCTCAACCAACAAATATGGAAAGCCATCTGACTGTTCTCAAGTATCGCCAACTGGTCCGTCTAACAATATTTTCTTGCAAAGCAACCATCCGGTTACCCTCAATATAACTATTGATCCATATTTCCGCTACGCCACTCTGATAACTTGCACACTGCTTACTTTAACCGATAACAACTTTGGTCAAACTCGATTGGGCAATCCTCCAACTCTACGAGATCTAGCTCAACAGATGCACAAGCCAAACAACTATCCTTACGGTTAGCCCTTAAGACCTCAACTATGTTAATCACAACCTTCACTTACCATTTTCTACGGTACCTTACTCCGATAAACAACACGCGAAGCTCTCATATTCTATGGCCAAATAAGGTTATCGATCTCATAAAATCGGCAGCGGTCTTCCACCATTACACTACAGCTCAATAGATCCAAAGCCACCTTACAAGCTACTCTCACGCAAACACGACCTTGGCAAATCACTAAGCAGCTATACCCAATTGGTCACTTGCGCAAGCATCCCCCCAACAAGGAGTTCATTAAGTACCATACCATGAAGCGACAGATACAACAACAAACTCAACCTTATCTTTATTGCGGTTCTAAACCACAATCAACCGGTAAAATTACTCCTTCACTAAGGGTACCCCCGTATCCTTAAAATACCCACAACACTAAGACTAGGAACTCTCAACTTCCACGTCTACAACGCAAGCTAAGAATACCTTGCAACTTATAGAACCTTCCTTGAGCTAGCACTATGGAGCACACATCCACCCTAAAGAGGTTAAGATCCTACAGGACCAAAACTAACAACTAGATTCAAGCAATCTAAAACTTCTTAATTTCTCACTCACATCTTACGACACACACGTACTCTCAACAACCATCTACGGTAAGAACTTACCTAGCCAAAGATGCAATTCTAATTGCCATATAAAGCAACAACAACCCAAGACTTACCAAGATACAAATCACAAGAACTGGTCTAATACACAATCGAAGAGCTAAACGGCTAACGCAACAGCTGAAACTAACACAAAACTTAATTACTTGACATATCCTCAGTCGCAACGCTATCAACTCTAATTTGAGCAGCTGACTACCTAGTAATGCCTCGGGCGCCAACCCTGGCGGTAGATCTCACAGAACTTCTACCTTGATAACCTGACGGTGCCCTAACTCTGCCTCTAACAAAACTCTGATCTCGATGAGAAGTAGCCCACCTCTGAGACTGAACTGGTGTATCCTCATCCATAACTGGGCAGTCCTTTGCCATGTGTCCTGGTGTCTGGTACCTATAGCAAACCCTCCAAAGCAAGAAGCACACTCCGAGGTGATGTCTGCCACAATGCTCGCATGCTGGTAGAAGTGATACCCCAATAGAACCATCAATACTCCCTTCTGAGGTAGGAAACAAAGAGCCTCTACGAACCCTCGATCTAGATCTTGTACCACTCTCGATAGCTGGTTTGATGTAACTTTCTTTGAGCTTCTCGAAGCGTAAAACCTCTCATGTAGATGGGGAGAAGGACCCATAATTTTTTGGGTCTCCACATCATGACCCATCGAATCCTCGAACTAATTACATGCTGAACTCTGAAGTTGCTCAAGTGCCTTCGCATTATTGGCTAACTTGGAGAATATCCCAAGCGGACCCGCTATCACATACAACTGAAGGTCAACATTCAAGCCTTGTCTGAACCTCTTTCACCTCAACTCTTCCGTGGCAACAAACTCTAGAGTATAACGGCTCAAACGCAGAAACTTTTGCTCATAAGCAAACACCGTTTGATCTTCCTGAACTAGATGCAGGAACTAGTCTATCATCTCATCTATATGTACCTTACTGATGTATTTCTTCTGAAACTCATCCACGAAGATATCCCATGTCAGTCGTCCAAGCTTTAGACCTAACTCTACAGTCTCCCACCACTCGTGTGAATTGCCCTTAAGAAGGGAAACAATTGAATCAAGATCATCTTTCGGGCTTTCCTTCATCTGTCTCAATATTCTTTGTGTGTCGCGCAACTACTGGCCAGCCTTGATTGAGTCATCCTCACCCAAGCCTTCAAAACTCTTAGGCCTAAAATGAAGAAGCCTCTCTATAGGGGTCTTGCGAGTCGTCTCAGGTTGCCTCAGAATAGCTTGCACCACACGTAAGAGGGCAGAGGTAAGGTCACGAAAGTAACCCACCTCTCTACTACTGGTTTCACTTTCCATCGATCATTTTCTAAAACACAACAAACAAGGGGACACATCATGATTCCTAGTCTTATAAAGTACACTTAACTTTAGGGACTTGTATTCACTAGATACCTTACTATGACCTTTACGACACCCCAGGGTTTTCCTATAATTGACTAAACCTAAGCTCTAATACCACTAAATGTAACACCTTGATCTTATCCCGGATCCGGAGCATCATATTCGGGTCACTCAAAACTGACCCATCAAAATTTTCCATTTAAAACCACAAGTTGGCAATTCTCAAAACGATCAATTTCCATAATATCCACATAGATAATAAGATTAAAAGGGTTTACAAAATTTAATTTCTAAATAAAATACACCATTTGGCCAAATAATAGTAAATCAAAATAAAATACAGACTCGACTATGGTAAGGTCTTATGAATACATTCAGTCCAAACTAAACATCGAGTATTGTACTCTGAAACTGGCTCGGTGCTGGGAAATCCTCCTTGATGTACTTCTCCAAAGTAACATGTCAACCTATGCACAAAAAACAACAATTCCACACGCTGAGCTAACAAAGCTCAGTGGTACATTTCTACTCTACCGCAATTCAAGAATATCATAAAACAAACATGCATGATAATATAATTAAGAGTGCACAGAAAGGCTTCTCAACATCTAAGGATAATCTTCTAGCACATCCTAGCTAGAACTTACAACTGTCTCAAGATACCACTATTATAAGAAGACCACTAAGCCACCCCAAGCTTACCATACGCAAGGTCCCACCGACCATTGAGTTATGTCCCATACCCTGATCACATAGCCTAAGGGTTATCTAGCCCATATTTGAGATCACACAGCCCATCGAGTTACTCGAGCACACACAGTTCGTTGAGTAACAACCCTACCCTGATCACATAGCCCAAGGGTAAAATAGCCAACATCTATCATCCATACAACAACGTAAATAACATACATTCCCTAATAGCCGACGAAGCCCTACTATTTTCCCCTGCTCACACAGCCGTGGGGTTACCTGTGATTACATAGCCGTCGGGTTAGAATCATATCCGAATCACTATAGCCATAGATACGTCCTAGACATAGTTGGATCACAATAGCCACGAGTAGTCTTTTTCTGAGGTCACATAGCCAATCAGGTTACTCGAGATCACATAGCCCTCCGAGTTACTCGAGCTAACACAACCCCCGAGTTGTATTTGCATATTCTGATCACATAGCCCAATGATAGGTTTCGGACTGCATCCAGATCACATAGCCCATGGATATGTCGAATGTACTCGATCACATAGCCCTGAGTACCCATCCCCTTATTTAAGTGCCCTTGTACTGACTCTAGGACATCCAGATTCCTAACCATGACACATACGATAAAACATGCTCCCCCAAGCATTAATATATCTCACCGAGAGATAAAAGGCATCCAGCCAACCATTACCAATACCCTAAGGCATGACTCGTTGATACAATAATTAATATGTCTTTAAGATTCATTTACGTCTTTCTCGTTAGATTATCTTATTACTCACGACAACCAACCTATATGGGCGTCCCTTCAACTGACACCAAGGACCTCAAGCTACCATGTAGCATTAACTAATCCACCACGTATCCCTATAGATTCCTAGTCCAAGCAACTTACCCAACTATTACCAAGCCATTAGCCATTAATCTACATACGAGTTACTAACCTCGATTTCTCAATTTTAGAGTTTGTTTTATACCTTTAGGAACCCACCAGACCCTTTACCACGAATTATAGAACCCCCAAACACGAACTTAAGTTTCTTGGGCAAATTGCCCAGTGAGTATCGATATTTCCCCATGAGTACCGATACGCTAATTAGGTTCGAAAGAATCATACCCCAAGCCGTACCGATACGCTCCGTGCCGTACCGGTACGCATCATCGATACTAGGATCACCCCATACCAATCTACCCCCGTATCGGTACTCCCACATACGCGTACCGACACGCTAAGCCTCTCTCATGTAATGTAACAGTGCGTACCAGTATGCCCCTAGCATACCG
Source organism: Hibiscus mutabilis (assembly GCA_019671005.1). Taxonomy (NCBI): domain Eukaryota; kingdom Viridiplantae; phylum Streptophyta; class Magnoliopsida; order Malvales; family Malvaceae; genus Hibiscus; species Hibiscus mutabilis. The sequence continues at coordinate 27,256,611 of CM033739.1, read as the reverse complement.
ATACGCCAAAGCGTTACTGGAATCCTTACCAAGCAAGGGATACCGATACATGGAAAAACGTAACGAAGGCGTACTGATACGCTACCACCTTGTATCGGTACACGAGCCCAGATTTCAAAATCTAAAGCTCAGGATTTCCTCAATTCCACCCTAACCTCCATAGTTAAGTCCCAAAACAATCCTACAAGTTACTGAGAGTATAATAGGTAATTTTCTATCTATTTTATACCTTATCAACATCTCATCTTTGATTTACCATTAAAGGGGGGTTTAAGCTTCTAAAACCTCAACCATACAACCCAAAACTATAAAACCATAACAAGCAATCATCTTATGAGGCTCATGAAATGAAGGAGTCAGATATGTATTGACCTTAAGCAAGCAAAACCCAAAATGAAACTTCCACCAAGCTTTTTCCTCTTTTCTTCCTTGAACTAAGCTTCCAACTCAACCTCCACCAACTTTAGGGATATTTACCTTGATGGATAGATCCTTGCTTGCTGATTAACTCTTCCTTGATGACAATTCCGAGATTCTCCACAAAAATCATCAAAACCCTAGCTTTTCCCTTTTAAGTTGAGTGATGTCTTAGAGGGGAAGAAGATGAGAAACTTTAGGGGGACAAAAATGACTTCATCATCTTCCCCTTTGAAGGAGAAAACAAAAGGCATCAGCCTTTGTCCCCCATTTTGGGAATTTACTCCCTTACCCTTCATTAAACGTTTTTCCTTCAAGCTCAACCCAATAACCAAGCCCGACAACACATGAAGGTCCATAAAGCCCAATAATCAAGGCCCAACATAACCCGAACATTCGACCCAATGCATTGGTCCAAAACCCGAGTCAATGCCCATTGTTGACTCGAGAAATCTGGGTCGTTACAAATCTTCACCTTTTTATGCCATGTAAATAGGGAGTGGGTGGTTACATAGAAGTTGATTATGAATGGATTAAGGGCATAAAAAAGAAGGTTAGTTGGCTCATTTTCGGTGGATGTGGACCATTGATGACGTGGTGAGCCGGGTCCATAAAATAATTTCTTGTATGTCATATTATAGTTAATAAGAAAATTTGATTTTTATTTTTTTAATTTAGTATTGATGATTAATATAATTTTAATGTTTGAGGTTTGAATATTTTTGTGTTAAATAGGGGGTTGAAAGTAAAAAATTGTAGAAGAAATTTTGTGAAGAGATTGAGCAAAGAAGGAGAAGAAGGAATATTTAGAGAAAATATAGTAAGTAGATGTGTATTTTATTTTTAAATTTAGTAATATTATTTTATTTGTTTTATTTTTACTTTTTAAATTGTATGTAATATTATAGTAAGGAAATTTGAGTTTTAATTTTTAACTTATTATTGATGATTAATTTAATTTTTTATTAGAAAGTATGACTTAATTCATAGAAAAAAATACAATAAGAATATAATCACGTGCCTCGTTAAAAACCTCTCTACACCTAGGATAGAGGAAAAGATTACAACGTGATAGTATTAATGAAGATAAAATGCCTAGACAAGAACAAAACGCCAAAGCAAAAACACCAAACACAAACAACTCTACGCGCAACAAGCAACCCACAATTCAAAGAGCACAACCCACCTACAACACCAAGATCAAAATTCAAGTAAGCCCCATCACTTGAGAACAAGCATCCCGTCAAAACCATTTTTAAACCGATAAAAATAGCTTGACAATTAATTTTAAAAATGAGGGGTTTTCATTTAAATTCAATTTTGTAAACGGTTTGGAGTCGCCACCGGTCATTTTGGTAGACCAGACACCATAAAACAACCAGATATTCATATTTTTTTTTGAAAATTGGGGTTTGGGAGAATTTATTACGCGCGGGGAAAGATTAGCACCCCCACAAACGCCAAATATCGGTACCTTAAATTTTACGTGGCATGTTGGCATTTTGGGAATAATAATTGGAATTTAATTTGATCGTTAGTTATTAACTAAATTTGTGTTCCAAATGAAAATATTCCTTTTATATGGAAATATATTTTTGTTTCGAATATAAATTGGAAACACCCCTATACGCTCATGGCATCTTTATTCATATTCCAAAAATTCATTTTGAATATAAAAGGTTTTATATGCATGATTAATTATTGTCTTGTTTATTTTAAGAACTAATCTAAAAGGCACTATTCATTTTCCTTTATTATTTAAATTTATGAATATTATTTAATTTAAAGGCTTATATGAGATAATTCCCAATTGCTTGAGCATTATCCATGTTTAAACCCCAAAATTATTAATATTATCCCCTGTTGATTTAATTTCTCTAATTGTTTAAAGTACTTAAAAGCCCATTTTGAATAACACCCATTACATTGGGACACCATTCAAATTTGGACTTCAAAGTTTCCCACTCAATGTCCATTAATTTGCTACAATTGCCTTTCCTAATTAATTATTTATATCTAATAGAGAACCTAGGGCCAAGGCTCGTTTTTACTAATTAAATTAAGCTAGGTGACTTAATTAATTATCTAATAGTTAATACTACATGCATTAATTTAAAAACATGCGCCAATTAATAATAATTAAAGCAATTGAATTAAATAAATAATTAAGAACAAGATTAAATTGCACAAATTAAAACTTGAAAGCTAATTTTATTCGAATTCAGGATTAAATTGTAAGAATTACAAAGTTACAAGACATAACTATGAAAAAGCAAAAGAAGGGCGCGGATCCTAGGTCTGACCCTAATGCAATGTGAGAATTGAGAAGGAGCAAATAACGAGAATTGAGAAGGAGTAGTCTTCGTAGCAATGCGATAATCATGAGGATGAATCGAATCATGTAAGGGGATTTTACGACTTCGAATCACCACAACATCCAAAGTCTTTGTAGACACCAGCTATGTTTGGAATGGTCACCGAAAGGTTGAATTTGAGACGCTCTTAAACTTGATATCCAAAGCTCTTATTATGTTTTCTTTATTATTATAATTTTGGTTTCAAGGTCTTGTATGTTAATCCAAATGACACCTTTCACTGGAATGACAATTAGCAAATTGATAGTTTTAAGCAAAAAAGATTTCCATGTATTACTTCAATGACGAGATTTGGAATACAAGAAAGTGGATGCAATTGATCGACCTAATGCAGAGTGATGACCCATCAATGACTGTGATGAAGATAAGGGCAAGAATTCATATTTTTGACAGCTTAAGGGTTTAAAGCAGGTTTCAGCCAGGATATGTTGAGTGGTCCAGAGAAATGAAGAAAGAACCTGGATGGAAACAAGGTCGCAGAATATGAGGAAATGCTTAGGGGTCTAACATTAATTTTCCAAAACGTTTGACATTTTTCAAAAATTTTAATACCAAACATTTCTTCCAAACATTAATTTTCAAAAATGTTTGGCATTTTTTAATTTCAATTATTTTAATATTTATCATTTCTTCCAAACATTAAATTTCAAAAATGTTTGGCCTTTTTTCAAATTCTTTTAATATTTCTTCCAAACATTAATTTTTGAAAATGTTTGAAAATTTCCCTCAAATTTTGACCCTTTTAATAATTGTCATTTTCTTCAAACATTAATTTTAAAAAATGTTTGGCATTTTTTTTGAATTTCAATTCTTTTAATATTTACCATTTCTTCCAAACACTAGTTTTCAAAAATGTTTGGTATTTTCCCAAATTTTGATTTTTTGATATTTACCATTTCCTCCAAATATCACCTTCAAAAATTATTGGCATTTTTCTTCGAATTTTAATTCTGTTAATATTTACCATTTCCTCCAAACATTAGTTTTCAAAAATATTTGGCATTTTTCGAATTTCAATTCTTTAAATATTTACCAATTCTTCCAAACACCAGTTTTCAAAAATGTTTGATATTTTCTCCGAATTTTGATACTTTTAATACTTACCATTTCACCTAAACATCAGGTTTTAAAGGTGTTTGGCAATTTTTTGATTTTTTAAGAGATCTATAGTTTTTCTCTCAAACATTAGTTTTCAAAAATGTTTGACATTTTATCTAAGTTTTATTTTTGAAATGACTGGCTTTTCTTAAGAAATTTTAAATGGAAATTAAAGCATAGGGACAGAGAGCCGATTCCCGCTGAAATGTTGCGAGAAGATTGAATTCAGAGATAAGTTCAGGGCGTGAGGGCATTTTGTCAACCCTACTGTTAAGACAAATAAAGACTCCGAGTGTTGGGTCAAAGATGAGAAAAGTAGTTGAGCCCAGAGAATGATTGGGGCAATATTGAAGGATAAAAATGATAAAAGTTCCTATCTAAGGTTAGAATAGGGACTAGAAGAAAGATTTGCAAAAGGGTTACGTGTGCAAGAGAGATAAGAGCTTGGGTATTTAATTGATAAAATGAAGATTGATGAATTGAAGATTAAAGAGCATACTACAAAAAAATGAAAGAAAAAATCCGAAGAATGACCTTGCAAGGGATAGAATTCTAAATTAGAAGAAGAAAGAAGAATGAGAATGAAAGAAAAAGAAGGAGAAAAAAGAGACAAGAGAAAAGAAAAAGAAAAAGAAAAAGGAAAGAAGAAGAAAAGAAAAAAAATAAAAAAAGAGAAAAAATAAAAAAAAGAAGAAGAAAAAAAGAAAAAGTGTTACATTGCATGCACCATATAGATAGGGGCATGCTAATTTAAAAGTATTTTGCTTATTTTGAACAGATATTTGAAGATTACCAAAGAATTTGATATGCTACTTCGTGTTGAAGAAGCAGATTTCATTGAAGATTTACACTGGTAGCTGTGTTGCCGTGAATCCAGATTTAAGGGAGATTGGTAGCCGTGAAGGCGTGAATCCAGATTTTAAGTCATTCGGGCCATTAGTAAGTCCTTCGAGCATGATGATAAGTTCTTCGGGCCACCAGTAAGTCCTTCGGGCATGGTGATAAGTCTTTTGGGCCATTAATAAGTCCTTCGGGCATGATGCTAACCTTATTGTGATGTCAAGACTGGTAGAGACTGGGGCATCATTTTAAGGGGTACTGGTAGCCATGCTGGCGTGAATCCAGATTTTAAGGGAGATTTTAGCCGTATCGGTGAAAATCCAGATTTTAAGTCCTTCGGGCCATCATCAAGTCCTTCGGGTATGATGATAAGTCCTTTGGGCCACCGGTAAGTCCTTTGAGCATGATGATAAGTCTTTCGGGCCACCAGTAAGTCCTTTGGGCATGGTGATAAGACCTTCGAGACAACAGTAAGACCTTCGGGCAGATGTCAAGCTTTTCTTTTTAATGTCGAGACTAGTACAAATCGGGGCATTGAAGAGATCGAAGCTTGAAGATTTGGCCGAGGAAGAGCGAAAAGTTCCAAGGGAGCCCGTGATTCCAGAGCCGATGACAGGAAAGTAGGACAAAAATGAGTGCTTTTTGTCTTTGCTTTATTCTCGTTTCACAAGAACAAGCAAAGAGGGGCATCTATAATTACTCATTTTTGTCCGGGTTGTAAATATTATAGTAACGTTTATTAATTATATTATGATTATAGTATATAAATGTATGTGTTTATTATGCATATTTGAATGTTCGTGTACGTGTGTCTTCTCTTGCATGCGCATATATATGTGCGGTTAATGTGTGAATTATATATATATTATGTATTGCTTGCTTGTATTTTATTATGTCATTAACATTATATTTGTGTATATTTATTATATATGTTTGTATGTGTATGCGATATATGTGAATTGCATGTGCATATATTATTATTGTATTAGTATATGTAACATATATATGGTTGTATACGTATATATATCGAGTATATGTATTATATTATTATGGTATTATTATTATTTGGCTAATGGGTTAATTTGTTAATAAAAAAACAGATCATATATTAAAAAAAGCCCAAACTATTATTTTAATTGTCCAATCCAATTATAAATTAAAACCCAACTAAAATATTACAAGGCCCTATCCGGCCAAGCCCATTTGATAAAACCCTAATACATATATAATAAAACCCTAATATTATTCTCTTTTTGCAGGCGGCTAAAGGAGAGCCGTTGGATAGGATCCAGATCCAACGACCATGATCAAGCCAGGATGCCCCTCCAACTGGCCGTGTGAAGTCTACTCGCGGGCTGTTAATCTTCTCACGCGTGCGTGCAACGTACGTGCAAGACCGTCCGCCTGTCTCGTGCCATTTGTGATCTCGCAAAGACACGTTGCCCCAAGATTGAATCTTGACCGTTCGTGCTCCAAGCCATCTCAACCGTTGGATCAAATCTGATCCAACGACTGAGATTGAATCTGGCCGATGGATAGTCTCTTCATCTCCATCAAGCTTCACCACGTGTCCGGCCACCCAGACTCATGCTGCCGCTGTTGCGTGTAATAAGTGCTACGCAAATGTGCAAGTATACACGTCGCAAGTAATAAAGTGATATGAGTATCGAGTATCGTCTCCACAGGGATTGGTTTGGGCCACTTTGCTTAAGTTACTGCACTGTGAAAAGTAAAAACACAATTAAATGATTAAAAGAGTTTAACTAATAACTAAACTAGAAAGCAATAAAGTAAAAGAAAAGATGAGATCGATTGAGAGAGATAGGCTAGGTTATCGTGAGTTGAGGTGTGATAGCCGATTGGATTGTCTTGGTAAAAGAGTGTACGGGCAACTCAGTTGCCGTGGCAACTTGCACGACGGGGTTGCCGTAGCGACTAATTGATGGTTGCCTGGGTGACTAGTTGGGCAACTACTTGGGCGACTGGGCAGCAACTTCAAGGTTCGGCGGAGCGTTCTTCAATGGTTTCTTCTTATCCCTAAGTCGAAACTCTAGCTACTTGTGCATGCCTTGATAATACATCCCTGCGTGAATCAAGGGTGAACAACAACCAATCTTGCACTCCTCTTAGCCGTTGAAATCCTTAACTTATTCCTAAGCCGGATTAATCTTCACCATCATTGGATTGAATAAAGATCATATTCATTCGTTTCTTGAATCTAACTCTCCCGATATTAGATAAATGGATGAAATCACGAGATCCTCTCCCAATTCACTCGCAAACAATAATAAGAATCAAGAATGAATAAACCTTGAAATAGAAAAGTACAAACTCTTATTACCTAAACAAAAACCAATAGTTTCTCACAACCACAAAACACAATAACCATAGCCGATCAAGTTAGTTCATGGTTGGGTTCAAAAGATATACAAAGAATAATCCCCAAACCATGAATCTAATGGAAGCAAAGAAGAAGAAGAAGTCGAAATTTCCCCTAATGCTCTCTTGTCGAAATTTCTCTATTTTTCTCTCCCTATGGATTGTCGAAATCTCCTTGCTATTTATAGGGCTAGGCCAAAGTCCTTCTTTGAGGAGGAGTTTGAGTTGGAATTAAATTATCTTTAAAGAATATAATTCTTTATTATAATTTTATTCCTATTAGAACTTCTCCTATCTTCTTGGAATTTAATTCTTCTTTAATCTCTGCATGGCAATCAAATTCCTTTGGGCTTGGGCCTTGCTCCATGTCATCTTGGGCTTGTAAAGTCATGAATTTCGACATCCATATTGCTTTTTGTCTTTGTCGACAAATGCCATGGCAACTGGCTCGGCGTCTCCTTCATGCATTGCCCGGCAACTAGCTCGGCATATCCTTCATGCATTGCCCTGGCAACTAGCTCGGCATTGCTTTGGCAAGTGATCCTGCACATACACACACAAAAACACACCAAAGCAGCATCTTTTTCCACAAAAATCACCAAGTTATGTAATCAAGCTCAACAGTGGAAAGAAACATGAATTAATGCATGAATAACTAATTAGGCAACTAATATGAGCTTAAGTCTAACAATAATATGAGTAAAAAGGGTAATAAAAATAGTACTTTTGAACACTTATCACGCCCCCAAACTCGAACTATTGCTTGTCCTCAAGCAATGCAAACTCATAATTACCTGCCAAGACTTTAATCATCAAAGACATGCTTCAAACTTGAATTCAAACCTCGGAACCGTGGCACAAAGTATGATCACCTTTTAATTTTTCGGATAGCACAAAAAAAATTACCCGGAACCAAACTATAATGCTCGTGACAATGTGTGTGCGTAGTTGTGTACAAGTTGATTTTCAAGATTCTATGTGAACAATAGGCTTTTATCAATTTAATTGTCGGGGCATTTATTTTCATTTTCACTAGAGCCAATTTCGGGCACCTCTAGCAAAGTAAGCAATTTCTTATCTTATTTTAGTCGACTAGAGCCAATTTCGGGCACCTCTAGCGATTCTTTAATGTGCATTAACTACTAGAGCCAGTTTCGGGCACCTCTAGCAAGAAAGTGTATTTACTACTAGAGCCGATTTTGGGCACCTCTAGCAAGAAATTAACTTTTAATTTTCAATTTTAAATTTACCCAAATTTTAAGCAACCTAAGTTCACTAAGTTTCTTTGAATCAACAACCCACAACCGTGTAAAAAAAAAAATTCAGCATCATAGTAAAATTCTAAGTTCTTTTCATGCAATCCTAAAATTAAAGGTTATTTCAATTAAGTGCAGTGGCAAAAATTCATCATTGGATATTCAACAAGTCTTAAGCAATTAAATCCAATTAAAGGCATGGAAAGTAACATATGCAACTTATATGTGATTGCTAACGATGAATACAACTAAACATGAAACTAACTAGAAACCAACACCCCCCAAACTCGAGAGAAGCATTGTCCTCAATGCACATAAAAGTGAAACAAAATTTAAGAGAAACTAAATGAAATGAGTTAGTCAGAGAGGTCGTCACCTGGAGTGATGAGTTTCCTTCGTGCCGTTTGCTTGATTCAATTTCCGATCGGTGGTTGAATGCTTGTGGCTGGTACCGCGTGAATAGCATTGCTTTGGTTTGATCCATGTTTGCCGAGGCAGGTTTACTTGCATGTGCATCAGGAGTTGCCGAAGCCATTGTTGTTGCCTGGGCATCACCAGTTTCTGTTGTGGTTGCTGTGGCGAGTAGTCGGCAGTAAATTTCCTTATCATGGTGGTTGTGAGTCTTGTTGTGGAAAAGAAAATAAAGAAAACCTAGAAACTAAAGATAATGAAGAAAAATAAAATATATCCTAAAAATAAAGAAAAAAAATAACAAAAAATAATAGAACAAAATAGTTCAAAAAATAAAAATAAAAATAAATGTATCAGTAGTTGCCGTGGCGTCGAGGGTTGCCGAGGCATGAACATCCATGGTTGCCGAGGCGTCAGGGGTTGCCGAGGCGTGCGCGTCCATGGTTGCCGAGGCGTGCGTATCAGGAGTTGCTGCGGTGTTGAAGGTTGCCGTTTTCGATACTTCTTATAGTCCATCCGCACCCTCCATCGGGTGATAATATTGCCCAAAAAGAGTTTGGCCAATGTGCTTGCCACTACTCCCTTTTGCGTTACCATGGTGGAGGTGTCTTTCTTCTTTGTTCGCTTGTAGTCCATGTATACTCTCCACCTTGCTACTATTCCTGAAGGCACAAATATATTAATAGGAAAAATTATATCCATTCTCAACCATTCAATTACCTCATTCTTGTCGACTTCTATCATGGTTGGATGTAGCCTTTGTTGTCGTGGGCAATTGCTGCTCAAGCCAATTGCCGTGGCAATCGATTGTCAAATTTTGCTCTAAGTCAAGGGAAGAATCAATTTTCTGAAGAGCTTTATGAATCCAAACACCTTTTTCTTTTGGCCTCTCAAACATCTCCATCAGTAGAGATTTCGATGGCTTCAAATCTACCAACCTCGGTTCCTCAAGACATACCTGCAATGGACGATGTGAGTTTTTAAAGAATTCAAAAGGTTCAACTATTACCTGCTCATATTCCATTGGCAAAGTATTATCATCTCGTTGATCTTGCATGTGGTCGTGTAATTGCCGTGGCAATTGTAGATGAGAGCAATCTACAGATTCCTGCTTCAACATCAACGTTGTAACCTTCTGGGCATCAGGTTCCTCAGAATTTGCTGTAGTATTGTTGTTCTCAGCTTCACCGAGTGTTTTCGCGGCATTGCTCTGTTTAGGCTCATCAATCATTGCCGAGGCAATTTGTTGTTCAAGCTCATCATGTGTTGGGCAGTCTCTCTCATTGGCATCCTCTTGACTTTGAGGTTCTAGTTGTTCCTCACACATCAGAGAGATTTCTTTGCATTGCTCCTTATCCTCTTGCCTTAGGACGTCAGTATCCCTAGGAATGAATTGTTGATGCATGTTATCCATGACATATGTGGACCTCCCCAATTGATCTTCTGAATCCCCTAAGGTTGCATCCCATTGAGTTATCCTCGTATCCATAGATTTTGATAGCTCTCGAATCTCTTCAATTGATCCGTCAAGTCTAGCCAATGAAGCTAGTAACGTTTCCTCTAAGGAACTGGAATGCTCTTGAAAAGGACTACATTGCCATGGCATATCTGTTCTTTGCTGCAAAAATTGTTATGGTAAAAAAAATTTTGAGCTTTTGATCATACCATAAAGAATTTTGCTGTTGGTTCCCTCTATGGTCCTCCATGTAGTTATATGCACCGAAAATGTGAGGCAATTTTCAAACACATGATGTTCTCCACACATAGCACAAGATTTTTCCATGGTATAAGTTCCTTGGGCTTTTCTCGGTTGGTATAGGTAATCATCAAAGGGTGCAAGAAACTCTTGATTGGATTGATTCATATCTTCCAACATCATCTCTCGAATAGATCAGCTTTTATTTCCCGACATGTTGATGTCCCTTAACTTGTAGCGCACCTTTTTTTTTTGATAAACAAACAAAAAGAAAAGTTAGTAAAACTAAGAGAAAAAAATGCAATAACAAAACAACTAACACCAATTGCCAATCCCGACAACGGCGCCAAAAACTTGTTGCGTGTAATAAGTGCTACGCAAATGTGCAAGTATACACGCCGCAAGTAATAAAGTGATATGAGTATCGAGTATCGTCTCCACGGGATTGGTTTGGGCCACTTTGCTTAAGTTCTTGCACTTTGTGAAAAGTAAAAACACAATTAAAGGATTAAAGGAGTTTAACTAATAACTAAACTAGAAAACAATAAAGTAAAAGAAAAGATGAGATCGATTGAGAGAGATAGGCTAGGTTATCGTGAGTTGAGGTGTGATAGCCGATTGGATTGTCTTGGTAAAAGAGTGTACGGGCAACTCAGTTGCCGTGGCAACTTGCACGACGGGGTTGCCGTAGCGACTAATTGATGGTTGCCTGGGTGACTAGTTGGGCAACTACTTGGGCGATCCGGCAGCAACTTCAAGGTTCGGCGGAGCGTTCTTCAATGGTTTCTTCTTATCCCTAAGTCGAAACTCTAGCTACTTGTGCATGCCTTGATAATACATCCCTGCGTGAATCAAGGGTGAACAACAACCAATCTTGCACTCCTCTTAGCCGTTGAAATCCTTAACTTATTCCTAAGCCGGATTAATCTTCACCATCATTGGATTGAATAAAGATCATATTCATTCGTTTCTTGAATCTAACTCTCCCGATATTAGATAAATGGATGAAATCACGAGATCCTCTCCCAATTCACTCGCAAACAATAATAAGAATCAAGAATGAATAAACCTTGAAATAGAAAAGTACAAACTCTTATTACCTAAACAAAAACCAATAGTTTCTCACAACCACAAAACACAATAACCATAGCCGATCAAGTTAGTTCATGGTTGGGTTCAAAAGATATACAAAGAATAATCCCCAAACCATGAATCTAATGGAAGCAAAGAAGAAGAAGAAGTCAAAATTTCCCCTAATGCTCTCTTGTCGAAATTTCTCTATTTTTCTCTCCCTATGGATTGTCGAAATCTCCTTGCTATTTATAGGGCTAGGCCAAAGTCCTTCTTTGAGGAGGAGTTTGAGTTGGAATTAAATTATCTTTAAAGAATATAATTCTTTATTATAATTTTATTCCTATTAGAACTTCTCCTATCTTCTTGGAATTTAATTCTTCTTTAATCTCTGCATGGCAATCAAATTCCTTTGGGCTTGGGCCTTGCTCCATGTCATCTTGGGCTTGTAAAGTCATGAATTTCGACATCCATATTGCTTTTTGTCTTTGTCGACAAATGCCATGGCAACTGGCTCGGCGTCTCCTTCATGCATTGCCCTGGCAACTAGCTCGGCATATCCTTCATGCATTGCCCTGGCAACTAGCTCGGCATTGCTTTGGCAAGTGATCCTGCACATACACACACAAAAACACACCAAAGCAGCATCTTTTTCCACAAAAATCACCAAGTTATGTAATCAAGCTCAACAAAGGGAAAGAAACATGAATTAATGCATGAATAACTAATTAGGCAACTAATATGAGCTTAAGTCTAACAATAATATGAGTAAAAGGGTAATAAAAATAGTACTTTTGAACACTTATCACGCCCCAAACTCGAACTATTGCTTGTCCTCAAGCAATGCAAACTCATAATTACACGCCAAGACTTTAATCATCAAAGACATGCTTCAAACTTGAATTCAAACCTCGGAACCGTGGCACAAAGTATGATCACCTTTTAATTTTTCGGATAGCACAAAAAAAATTACCCGGAACCAAACTATAATGCTCGTGACAATGTGTGTGCGTAGTTGTGTACAAGTTGATTTTCAAGATTCTATGTGAACAATAGGCTTTTATCAATTTAATTGTCGGGGCATTTATTTTCATTTTCACTAGAGCCAATTTCGGGCACCTCTAGCAAAGTAAGCAATTTCTTATCTTATTTTAGTCGACTAGAGCCAATTTCGGCACCTCTAGCGATTCTTTAATGTGCATTAACTACTAGAGCCGCTTTGGGCACCTCTAGCAAGAAAGTGTATTTACTACTAGAGCCAGTTTTGGGCACCTCTAGCAAGAAATTAACTTTTAATTTTCAATTTTAAATTTACCCAAATTTTAAGCAACCTAAGTTCACTAAGTTTCTTTGAATCAACAACCCACAACCGTGTAAAAAAAAATTCAGCATCATAGTAAAATTCTAAGTTCTTTTCATGCAATCCTAAAATTAAAGGTTATTTCAATTAAGTGCAGTGGCAAAAATTCATCATTGGATATTCAACAAGTCTTAAGCAATTAAATCCAATTAAAGGCATGGAAAGTAACATATGCAACTTATATGTGATTGCTAACGATGAATACAACTAAACATGAAACTAACTAGAAACCAACACCCCCCAAACTCGAGAGAAGCATTGTCCTCAATGCACATAAAAGTGAAACAAAATTTAAGAGAAACTAAATGAAATGAGTTAGTCAGAGAGGTCGTCACCTGGAGTGATGAGTTTCCTTCGTGCCGTTTGCTTGATTCAATTTCCGATCGGTGGTTGAATGCTTGTGGCTGGTACCGCGTGAATAGCATTGCTTTGGTTTGATCCATGTTTGCCGAGGCAGGTTTACTTGCATGTGCATCAGGAGTTGCCGAAGCCATTGTTGTTTGCCTGGGCATCACCGGTTTGTTGTGTTCTTTGTGGCGGTAGTCGGCAAAAATTTCCTTATCATGGTGGTTGTGAGTCTTGTTGTGGAAAAGAAAATAAAGAAAACCTAGAAACTAAAGATAATGAAGAAAAATAAAATATATCCTAAAAATAAAGAAAAAAAATAACAAAAAATAATAGAACAAAATAGTTCAAAAAATAAAAATAAAAATAAATGTATCAGTAGTTGCCGTGGCGTCGAGGGTTGCCGAGGCATGAACATCCATGGTTGCCGAGGCGCCGGGGGTTGCCGAGGCGTCTTGGCGTCCATGGTTGTCGAGGCGTGCGTGATCGGGGAGTTGCTGCGGTGTTGAAGGTTGCCGTTTTCGATACTTCTTATAGTCCATCCGCACCCTCCATCGGGTGATAATATTGCCCAAAAAGAGTTTGGCCAATGTGCTTGCCACTACTCCTTTTATGCGTTACCATGGTGGAGGTGTCTTTCTTCTTTGTTCGCTTGTAGTCCATGTATACTCTCCACCTTGCTACTATTCCCCGAAGGCACAAATATATTAATAGGAAAAATTATATCCATTCTCAACCATTCAATTACCTCATTCTTGTCGACTTCTATCATGGTTGGATGTAGCCTTTGTTGTCGTGGCAATTGTTGCTCAAGCCAATTGCCGTGGCAATCGTTGTCAAATTTTGCTCTAAGTCAAGGGAAGAATCAATTTTCTGAAGAGCTTTATGAATCCAAACACCTTTTTCTTTTGGCCTCTCAAACATCTCCATCGGTAGAGATTTGATGGCTTCAAATCTACCAACCTCGGTTCCTCAAGACATACCTGCAATGGACGATGTGAGTTTTAAAAGAATTCAAAAGGTTCAACTATTACCTGCTCATATTCCATTGGCAAAGTATTATCATCTCGTTGATCTTGCATGTGGTCGTGTAATTGCCGTGGCAATTGTAGATGAGAGCAATCTCTGATTCCCGCTTCAACATCAACGTTGTAACCTTCGGGCATCGGGTTCCTCGAAATTTGCTTGTAGTATTGTTGTTCTCAGCTTCACCGAGTGTTTTCGCGGCATTGCTCTGTTTAGGGCTCATCAATCATTGCCGAGGCAATTTGTTGTTCAAGCTCATCATGTGTTGGGCAGTCTCTCTCATTGGCATCCTCTTGACTTTGAGGTTCTAGTTGTTCCTCACACATCGAGAGATTTCTTTGCATTGCTCCTTATCCTCTTGCCTTAGGACGCCAAGTATCCCTAGGAATGAATTGTTGATGCATGTTATCCATGACATATGTGGACCTCCCAATTGATCTTCTGAATCCCCTAAGGTTGCATCCCATTGAGTTATCCTCGTATCCATAGATTTTGATAGCTCTCGAATCTCTTCAATTGATCCGTCAAGTCTAGCCAATGAAGCTAGTAACGTTTCCTCTAAGGAACTGGAATGCTCTTGAAAAGGACTACATTGCCATGGCATATCTGTTCTTTGCGCAAAATTGTTATGGTAAAAAAAAATTGAGCTTTTGATCATACCATAAAGAATTTTGCTGTTGGTTCCCTCTATGGTCCTCCATGTAGTTATATGCACCGAAAATGTGAGGGCAATTTTCAAACACATGATGTTCTCCACACATAGCACAAGATTTTTCCATGGTATAAGTTCCTTGGGCTTTTCTCGGTTGGTATAGGTAATCATCAAAGGGTGCAAGAAACTCTTGATTGGATTGATTCATATCTTCCAACATCATCTCTCGAATAGATCAGCTTTTATTTCCCGACATGTTGATGTCCCTTAACTTGTAGCGCACCTTTTTTTTTGATAAACAAACAAAAAGAAAAGTTAGTAAAACTAAGAGAAAAAAATGCAATAACAAAAACAACTAACACCAATTGCCAATCCCCGGCAACGGCGCCAAAAACTTGTTGCGTGTAATAAGTGCTACGCAAATGTGCAAGTATACACGTCGCAAGTAATAAAGTGATATGAGTATCGAGTATCGTCTCCACAGGGATTGGTTTGGGCCACTTTGCTTAAGTTATTGCCTTTGTGAAAAGTAAAAACACAATTAAAGGATTAAAGGAGTTTAACTAATAACTAAACTAGAAAACAATAAAGTAAAAGAAAAGATGAGATCGATTGAGAGAGATAGGCTAGGTTATCGTGAGTTGAGGTGTGATAGCCGATTGGATTGTCTTGGTAAAAGAGTGTACGGGCAACTCAGTTGCCGTGGCAACTTGCACGACGGGGTTGCCGTAGCGACTAATTGATGGTTGCCTGGGCGACTAGTTGGGCAACTACTTGGGCGACTGGGCAGCAACTTCAAGGTTCGGCGGAGCGTTCTTCAATGGTTTCTTCTTATCCCTAAGTCGAAACTCTAGCTACTTGTGCATGCCTTGATAATACATCCCTGCGTGAATCAAGGGTGAACAACAACCAATCTTGCACTCCTCTTAGCCGTTGAAATCCTTAACTTATTCCTAAGCCGGATTAATCTTCACCATCATTGGATTGAATAAAGATCATATTCATTCGTTTCTTGAATCTAACTCTCCCGATATTAGATAAATGGATGAAATCACGAGATCCTCTCCCAATTCACTCAAAAACAATAATAAGAATCAAGAATGAATAAACCTTGAAATAGAAAAGTACAAACTCTTATTACCTAAACAAAAACCAATAGTTTCTCACAACCACAAAACACAATAACCATAGCATAGCGATCAAGTTAGTTCATGGTTGGGTTCAAAAGATATACAAAGAATAATCCCCAAACCATGAATCTAATGGAAGCAAAGAAGAAGAAGAAGTCGAAATTTCCCTAATGCTCTCTTGTCGAAATTTCTCTATTTTTTCTCTCCTATGGATTGTCGAAATCTCCTTGCTATTTATAGGGCTAGGCCAAAGTCCTTCTTTGAGGAGGAGTTTGAGTTGGAATTAAATTATCTTTAAAGAATATAATTCTTTATTATAATTTTATTCCTATTAGAACTTCTCTATCTTCTTGGAATTTAATTCTTCTTTAATCTCTGCATGGCAATCAAATTCCTTTGGGCTTGGGCCTTGCTCCATGTCATCTTGGGCTTGTAAAGTCATGAATTTCGACATCCATATTGCTTTTGTCTTTGTCGACAAATGCCATGGCAACTGGCTCTTGCGTCTCCTTCATGCATTGCCCTGGCAACTAGCTCGGCATATCCTTCATGCATTGCCCTGGCAACTAGCTCGGCATTGCTTTGGCAAGTGATCCTGCACATACACACACAAAAACACACCAAAGCAGCATCTTTTTCCACAAAAATCACCAAGTTATGTAATCAAGCTCAACAGTGGAAAGAAACATGAATTAATGCATGAATAACTAATTAGGCAACTAATATGAGCTTAAGTCTAACAATAATATGAGTAAAAAGGGTAATAAAAATAGTACTTTTGAACACTTATCAGCCGCCGTACAATTTCCCTCACCTGTCCAATAACCATGCATGGGCATCAACAATAAAGAAATAATTAAAATAGGGGAAAAACATCAGATCAAAAAGATCAGCCACAGTGATTTCATTAAAAGTTTCCTTATGCTTGTAAACAAAAGTCAGAGTCCAGTCGGATATATAAGCAAGGAATCAATGTAAGAAATTTCAAGATCTCAGATTCGAATAAAAAAGAGCAAAAAAGAGAACTTCAGTTGTAATTTCTTCTATCTATTTTTCATGTATGCATGTTAAATACAAAAGCGCAAAAAAAAAAACCCACATAATATCAGGGTTAGAAATATACCTTAATCGGTCAATCTCCTTCGATAACAATCCCGGTTCTCAGACCATTCATGGGTGAATCGAAAGGGGAAAATAAAAGTATAAAAAAGGGGGGGCTTTTTTATTTTTAAAATAGGTTCAGTTTTGAAAAAAAAATGGGTTTCTAGGTTATAAATCTGAAAAATGTTTTTTAGGGTTTCAAGCCCCGATCAACGGCGGCTGTAAGTGAGGGATGGTGGCCAGAGTAGCCGGCCACCATTAATTTCTGAAAAAATGGCGGCCGAGGATGGTTTTTCTGGGTTTTGGGGTTTCGGTTTGAAAGATAATAGAGGGGAGAGGTTTTTAAATCCTAAACAATTTTTAAAATGGCCAAAGGCCGGTTTGGGGGGGTAAAAGGGTCGATTTATAGTGTTTTAATTTTTTTAAAATGGTTTAATTCGTAATAAGTCCTTCCGCCCTAGTCTAATAGCACGATAAGGGCTTCCGCAGGGGAAAAACCTTTCATTAGTCCCTTGTTCTTTTTGAAATCTTTCAAATCAGTCCCAAAATTAAACGAAATCAATTTATTAATGGGTAAATCACCCCATAGGTCATTCTGCCCTTTTGTTATTTTCAAAACTTCTCTGCCGCAATGTCTAATTACCCATTTGGTCCCTCTATGTTCAAATTAGTTTACAATCAAGTCCCGGATTTCTATTTTGTTCTTTTAAGGGTAAATTATAGCTTTGATCCTCTTTCCTTTTACAGTTTTTCAATTAAGCCACTTTCCTTTAAATTTTAACTCTTTTTTTGGGTAAATTTCTTTTTAGACCCTGTCTTTTTAATTTCATTTAATTTTAGTTTTTAATTTATATTTTTTAATTGCTTATATATTTAGTTTTTATTTATTTATTATGGTTTATTTTATTCTTGCTAATACGTTTATTTTTATTTTTACATGCTATTTATGGTTCTTTTGTGATTTGTGTATATTTATATGTATGTTTATGTTTATCTTTTTGTATATATATATATATATATTATGTACTATGTTATTATTCCTGCACATATATGTATACATTATGTTTATTATATGTACTATATATTTATGTAATTTATATGTATATATTTTAATTCAAATTAACTATACATATATCATAACTATTTTATATTGTATATTATGTATAGTACGTATTAATAGGTCCATGTACTATTTTTATTGTTATACATGTTATGTATATTATAATCTTTTCTACATGTATATATATATATATTTGGTAGTTTTATTTATTTACCATGCTATTTATGTTGTTTATTTTTGTTAATTTTCTTGTACTTTCTTCATGTATTTTATTTTAGTATCGTGTTTATATTTTCTCACATAGTTAGGCCTTTTATCCTGGTGTTCTAGTAGGAGTGTCATCTCGGTCTCCGGGTGTCATCTCCTTTGGTACCGTGGATCGAGGCAAAATATAATATTCGAACCATGCCTTTTAGGAGTTAAATTGAATTTTTATTTTTCTTAGTAAATACTTAACTAACTCCCGAACCCAATTTTGATAAAATATCTGGTTTTTATTTTTACGGTGTCTGGCCTACCACAGTGGCCGGTGGCGACTCTATTTTTTAATATACAGATTTTTTTTATAAAATATCCCCTTTTAAAAAATATTTTTAACAAAAGAGGGAAATACTCCTAAACACGATTTTTTTTATTCTTCATAACGGCCTTCGAAAAAAATAGTCGCTACACATGCGTCACCCTCCCATTCGCCAGCATCACTTTTAATGACGTCACTCATTCATTCGCCAATGTCACCCAAGTTCGGGAGACAATGAAACTCTTAGACTAGCTGCCTCGCCACCATCTAAGCCGTCGCTAGAGATGTTGTCACCGTAAATATCAGTTGTTTCTCTGGCTCCAAACTCTTCGTTCATATCAACCATGATTCCACTGTCCTTTCCTTTAAGGCACTTCTGGCGCGCAACTGTGATATTCCCACCGATCAGCAACGTTTGATTTACAAGGGTCTGATCTTGAAGGATGACCAAACCCTTCAAAGCTACGGTACATTAACTTATCCTCTATATCGCTTTGCACGCTTCTTCCTTTGATAAGCCAGAAGAATTTCAACCTAGTATTCTAAATTGAATGTTTTGAAGCTAATTCACGCTAAATATTTTTCTACAGTTCTTGTGGTTGAGTTAATCGGCATTGATGTTCTATTGGGACGGCTTGCTTGGCCAACTTGCACCAACAACCAATGCAGATGGGACAAGCACACTACACCAAACTTGGTATATAGCGGCACTTTTTGCGGCATTTAGTCACAAACGCCACAATAACTCATATTTTAGTGGCGTTTATATTACAAACGCCGCAATAGGTGTATTTTTTAGCGGCGTTTTGTCACAAACGCCGCAAGAGGTGTCATTTATGGTGGCGTTTACTCAAAAATGCCGCAAAGAGTTTCGTTCTATGGTGGCGTTTTCCCGAAAATGGCATTTACTCACCATTTTGATTTGAGCATTATAACTCACTCTGTCTAAGCCTTTCCCTCATCTCGATCCCAAATCAATAGATCGTAAAATCCCTAAACCATCATCTCTCTTGCCAGTTACCTCTTCAGCCCTTCTTATCGCTCTTTCGTCACCTCCACCGTCATCTCTACCCGTGCATCTCCTCATCTTTCCTCCTCTCAGCAAACGCGTCTATCTCCGCCGCTATTTCACACGGTAACATCACTTTTCCATTCGTTTTTCTTCTACTTCTCATGATTTATGGAATAATAATGTAGCTATCTTGAGGTCTCTTACAGATTGCAATGCGCAAAGCTGAAAACTATTTTTATTCTATTGACAAATGGGCTTTGAATTTGTTGGAAAAGCTGTTTATACTGCAGTATGGGTTGCTGTTGTATCATTGTTCATGGAGTTGCTAGGTTTTTCCACTCAGAAGTGGGTAATTGTTGGAGGACTTGGTATTTAACACAATTTTGATCAAAACTTTATAGCAATTCTATGGCACTACCCCCACATCTTCTATTTTGTAACTCTAGTATTCAACATACAACCAAAACAATTGTTATTAGATGCATCTTTATTTGGACATTGTAGTTGCTCCTAAAGGTCTCTCATGTTGTGTTTTATTTTATGTATGCTAAGCATTGTATTGTTATATACTATTATAATTTCTTAATTATTTTGTGTTTTTTTGGGTTTAATATTTGTTTTGAAGTTGTATACTTAAGATACTAACTTTTTGCGCAACAACTAATTTTGATTTGACGAGACAATTGGTATGGCCTGGTGCAATGCTTTTGAATGACTTCCTCTCTAAAAATGCTGAGTTGCTTCAATGATGTTCCATGATCGAATTAGGATCTGGTGTAGGTGAGTTGTATTTTCTGTTTCCATTTTAATTTGCAAGTTACTAATGCATAACTTTCAAGCTCTCGCATTTGACAGTTAGATAACAACCTGAATCTGAATCCTTGCTTATATCTGCATAACCCTTTGAATTACTCTGTGTGTTATTGCACATAAGGAGATTGATGGAATGTAATATCATGTAGTCAGTTCCATTCCCTCTACTTTTGCTGTCTTTACTAATATGAATCAATTATGTTCATGTGCATGGTGTAGTTTGAATGTACGCCTTATGTCATGTGTATATTTTGGTTGAAAAGAAAAGGGACCAAGGAGTTTCATTCATTGAGCTGCCTTTTTCCCTACCAAAACTTTTGTTGGAAACTCATCTAAAACAATTTGATAGACAATTACTGAATGTGCCTTCAGATTTTAGCTGTTTTATGATTCTTGATTAATTAGTGAGATCTCCTTATATTTTTTGGTTATGCTCATCAATTCATCACACAACTTGTATTTTTGGCCATGAGTTTTACCATTGATTACATAAATTGATTATTGTCATCTGGTATATAGGTATTACTGGCATGCTCTGCAGTAGATTTTGTTGGCAAATTCTGTTGACTGATCATAATGAAGAAGTGTTAAAGGATAGAAGATAGATGTTAATTGAGCGCTAGGTATATGTTTGGTAGCTCTTATCTCTAATTTTTCCCATTGTTTTATCATATACAGATCCTTAGGAGAAACATAGAGCTGAATGCATCTGCTGAAAATCCTGGTTTTTGTGCTGGTGAGAGAAATAAGATTGATTGAGAATGCTCATTGTTGGTTGGTTAATGTCCTCTTTTCACATCTTTCATGCAGCTCTAGAAGCAACTCAAATGTGTGTCTAGTTTTGTTTAAGAAAAATGTAAGAAAATAAATGTAATAAAATCAAATATATGAATTTTTATAATTTTTGTAGATTCTATTAATTTATATAGCTTATACCGTTAAAATCATAGTCGAATCTAGTTTTTATTAATGTAGATTATTATATAATATAATATAATATGCTTTTTATTTTAGTTTTTTTTTTGGAAATATAGTATTATTTGTGGCGTTTGTAACAAACGCCACTATAGAACAGTTATTAGCGGCGTTTTTAAAGACAAGCGCCACTAAAGAACATGTTTTTTTTGTTATTCGCAGCGTTTGTAATACAAACGCCACTATAGATCTTGACTTTTGTGGCGTTTTTTGTTATAAACGCCGCGAACTGTTGTGGCGCTGGTTTCAACGACGCTTCTTGCGGTGCTTTCTTAAGCGCATAGAATGTTTTTAGTGGCGCTAAAAAACGCCGCTATAGGGCTAAAAAATGCCACTAAAGACATGTTTTGCTGTAGTGGCAGTTCTAGAGATATGAACACCTCTCAAACAAATTTAAAGTTTGTCGGCTCAGATGGTGGCGAGGCAGCTGGTCTAAGAACTTCATTGTCTCTTGGACTTGGGTGACACAACGAATAGGTGGGTCGTGCCGATAAGAGTGACGCCAGCGAAGATGCAAGTGATTTAGGAATTTTATTTTAAATTGCTTTTTTATTTAAAAATAATAAAATATAATTTATTTTTATTTTAAATTATTTCTTATATTTAATAATAATAAAATATGTTCAGTCATATTAAAATATTAATTAAATGATTCAGAGTGACCAAAATAGGTCATAAAGTAAAATTTAGTGAGTAAATTGATCGTTTTGAAAGTTCAGTGACCAAAATAGGTTAGAGAGCAAAGTTCAATGATGTGCCGTATAATTTACCCTACTTTAAATTTATATTCGTTTTTAATTTAATATATATATATATATATGATTAATAAAATTAGATTATAATTATATATATATTTATACATACATATAAATTAAATTAGGCATAAAGTCAAAAATAACCTCTAACGTTTGACCTTTTAGTCGCTTTAGCCTCCATTCTTTTCTTTTGGTTCAAACAAACCCTTAACGTTTCATTTCCGTTCAATATCCAGCCTTAATGGATGAAAACCGCCAGTCAACACCCTTCTATGATGTGGCATATCTTCATGGCAAAACTTGCTGACGTGATGATGCCACATGTATGGGAATGCTGGCGTGGCACTTTTCTGACGTGTCATCACTAATTTTTTGGGGGAAAATAGTTATTTTTTAATATTTATTCTATTTTAATTTTAACCAATCAAATAATAACACGTGACATCATCTGATTAGTTCAGAGACATAAAAAGAAATAAAAGTTGAGAAATGAAGGAGCTAGGGTTTACACCCGAGTTTGCTAGGTGGAAGGCATAATGCCTAACCACCAAGCACTAACTCTTTAGCTTTTTACCCAATTTTTTTATCACATACATTATTATTTACCGTTATTGCTTGCCCCTTCGCCGTCGATTTCTCACCAAACTCCATTTTTCCCGGTTCTTCCATTCAAACTCCATTCTTTCCCAAAATATTTCATATTTTTCATATTCAAGAACAAAAGCTAATATTTTTTCAAACACCGACTCAGCCCGTTCCTAAGCCACCATTGGCGGTGGCTACTAGGGATGTTGACCATTAGTTGACTGACGGTTTTCATTCATTGAGGGTGAATTTTAAATAAAAAAATGTTAAGGGCTTGTTCAAATAAAAATAAAATAGAGGTTAAGGTGACCAAAAAGTCAATCATTGGAGGTTATTTTTAACGACATTATATTACAGTCATTTATTAATTTAGAATACAATAATGTAATTATACTAATTACTAATGATGTCTATCTATAAATTAATATTTTTTGGGGGTTTTGGTCGGATTTATATCAGGTTCGGGCTTGGACTAGTCTCGGGCAATAACTATTACAGGCTCGATCTTGGATTGGTCTGAGACTCGGACTTTTTTGGACTCGAATCTGTTGAGCTGAAATTTTCTCAGGTTCAAATCGTTACATGCTTGAATTAACACATACATGTTTTAAAAACTCTAAATATAACTGGAACGTGATGGATTCTTGATTTTGATATGGTACAAGAAAGGTTAAATTATTTGTCAAATCCTTCTTCTGAAATAAGCTTAGAAATAAATTATTTCATTACTACCGATGTGAGCAATTCAATCATTATTTATTAAATTTTAGGGTTGTTAGGAATTTGTTATGCGACAAAATAACCAAAGCAATAACGACATAGACCAAGACATGCACAAGAGACAAGATTTAACGTGGTTCAACATAGCCTACCTCCACAGACGAGAGAAACGAACAATCCACCGAAGAGTACAAATATATGATAACCCATGTAATCCCAAAACCCAGTGTACAAATCCCATGACCCGGTGGAACCAAAACACTCTTCCCAACATCCCTGCAATACTCATCTTTACAACGTAGACACAATAGTTGTAGAGAACCTAAAAGTGGTTACATCTCTCCAGAGTAATTCTCGCTCTCTCTCATTCTCTTGTTCTCTCATAATTCAAAAGGTTAAACTTAGTCTATATTTATAGACCCAAATACTTGGTCACCAAGAAACCTTATTCAATAAGATCTCTACCTAAAATAGATATTTATACATTCAAGTAAATCCTAATTACCAAGTAATCTTTAACTACTACAATTACAATAAAACCCAACTTAATTACTAATTAGAATTTGAGTCAAAATATAAAAGGGTAAACTACTAAAACTGTCACTTACGCTTAGTAACTGTACACTTTTGGTCACGATTTCAGAAATTGAACTTTATGGTCGCTTACGTTTTCGTTGTATAAACTTATAGTCACTCGAACGTTAGTTTCTGTTACCATGATGACATGCACGTTAATAAATTTTTTTTTAATTTCACCACTAAATTTTTAAAAGTTAAATTTTTTCACCCCAAAGAAAAAAATATTTGATGAGGTTTAGGTTTTAGATATTCAATCCCTCTCCAGATTTCTCACCTTCTTTAATTATCACTCAACATCTAAAAGGAAACAAAAAGTTTTCCAGAATTCTTCAACCTGCATAACCAAAACCATAGTTATGATTCTTTTTCATGTCTTGAATGGATCTAAGAAATGAATAAAAAGATGATTTTTTTTTCTAGGTAGATGTTTAAAGAATCACAAATACCCATATTCAAAACCAATTCCTCTTCCTCCTCCATCTTTGTTGGCACCACCACCTTCACCGTCACTTCCTCCACTATTTTCTAGAGTGCCGCCGCCGCCAGCATAGCACGACCAAAATCGAACCAATCATCATTGGTGGTGTCGGCAACCACAACATTCACATACGGGGAGAAAGCTTGGGCTCTTGTTCGTTGACATTGCTATCATCTTGAAGTTTGGTGTCGTTGGGTCCTTGGTTTTGAAAAGAAGGCAGATGTTAAAAGTCAATGGCACATACGAGACTTGCTCTTCTTGTCCTTCTTCTTCATGAAATATCTGTCAAGTTTTTGGGTAATATTTGTAATTCAATTTATTTTTAGGGGGTTCATTTATTGGATTGAGAAAAAAGAAATTATATGATGAACTGAGAAAGGAATTATGAATATCACAGATTTGTACTTCAATCATTATGTGTGTTTGTGAATTTGGTGTTCAAGGTTTTGTCTTTATTTTCTCTATTGAGAACAAAGGAAGTAGTCAACAATTGAGGGAATTCAAGTCTTGTACTGATGCGTGCTTTGTTTGCTATTTCTTTTTGAGAATTCGAGTGTTTTGGTGGATCGGTAAAGGAAATTCAAAGACACCTATTTTCATGTTGTTGTATTGATTTCCTATTTGTATTTTAGAGGTGGGTGTTTAATGTTGTTTTTTGGTCAATGGTTTTGATTATCAAGAAAATTTCTTTATTTCTTTGATTATGCAGGTTGAAGAATTTTAGAAAACTTTTTGTTTCCTTTTAGATGCTGAGTGATAATTAAAGGAGAGAAATCTGGAGAGGGATTGAATTTCTAAAACCTAAACATCATCAAACATTTCTTCTTTGGGTGAAAAAATAAACTTTTTAAAAATTCAGGGGTGAAATTAGAAGTAAACTTTTTTTTATTAACGTGCACATCATTAGGATAACGGTGTTGTCACTAAATTTTCACCAGTTTTTTTATTTTTTATTTTATTATTAGGGTATTAACTGCATTAATTTGAAGATTCGAATCAAAGCCAAAAGACAAGAAATCAATTCGGGAAGAAATCAAATCACAAAATTTGGGAAATATTTTACCCGAAAATTAGGAATTTTATGGGAAATTTCCATGTATATTTCGATCGAAAATCCTATATAAACCCTTGTAAATCCTTTGTAAGACACGACAAGAAATACGAAAAATAAAAGGATTCAAGTTCTTTTCCGAGAATTCAAGTGTTCAAGCAAGATTTAGGTATTTTTTAGTTTTACTTCGTCTTTATTTTAGTTTTTTCATGTTGTTTGATTCGAATCTATGCTATCTTACCTTTGTTTTTTTGAGCCATAAAATTGAGATTCGAAACCTCATTGAAAAATTGGGTTTTCCATCGCCGGAATAAGGATGCCGGTGGCAGCGGACGGTGGTCATGGAGGTGGTGGGTCACCGGAGTTCTTCATGTTTGAAGAACAAGATGAACATTTGAGAGAATTTGTAAAATAGGTGTTTGATCCAAAAATTTTAAAAGAAGAAAATAAAAGGTGTATATAAAAGTTGAGTTTTATACCCACATGTTTTAAAACAAATTGGGCTAATTACACTCATTAAATCCCTCCGTCTTCTTTTTTTTTCTCTGCGAGTTTTCATATTTTCAATTACTTCAAAATTGTCATTAAGCCCGAAAATTCCTTTTGGATTTTTTTTATTTTTTTTACAATTTGGTCATTTTTTCTTTCTTACCTTTTAATTATTTTTTTAAAAAATAAACCTTTTGGAAAGTCTTGTTTTTGAAGAAAATAATGATAATTTTAATTTACATTTTCTTGTAAAATTAGTTCGAATACTAAGTGTTAACTTGATTCGGGAAGGATATGCTTTCTTTTAAATAATTGTGTCTTACTTTTTTTTGCATTTAATTCATTTCTTATATTTTTTATGTTGTATTCTAATTAATTTTTTAGCTTAGATAAAATCCTTAGGATTAGGTTCTTAAAAGCCTTAGTTAGAGCCTTGAAGTTTTAATAAAAATTCTCTTCACATCAAATTAATAAAACACAATTACATTTGAACCCCAATAGATAAAATTTACTTAGATCATTCTTTAGGTTAATAATCACTAACTTAGAATAAATAAAAACTTTAACAGACCAGTTATTTCTTTGTTTGCTTGTTAAAAGTGAAATATAATTAATGCGGTGTCTTACCAAAGGAGGTAACGGGTTAGCGCCAGAAGTGTTGGCGGTGATTAAAGTTTACTCTCCGGATGGTGGGGCCGTTAAAATGGAATCACATTCATAAATGGACAATAATTTAAATTTTACAAGAACTTTCAAATTCCGACATTAAAACTTTTTGTAATCGCCTAGGTACCAATTTTTGGGCGCTGTGGGGGTGCTAACCCTTCCCCACGCGTAACCGACTCCCGAACCCGTTTTTGAGTTTTCGCAGACCAAAATTGTTGTTTTAATAAAATAAAATGATTTTATTAAAATGACTCATTTTTAGGTGATCCAATCACACCTTTTGTTAAAAAAGGATTGGTGGCGACTCCGTTGTTTCGTTTTTAAAATTCAATGTCGAGATCCTTAAAAAAGGGTTGCGACAGCTAGGTGAATCCACTGGGGAAATTTTTTGTTTTTACAAAAAAAGAGCCAGGCCACAAGCCGATTACACCTTGTTTTAATGTCGAAATTTGCAAGTTAAAATTTAACTTAATTGTCCATTTATGAATATGATCTCATTTTACGCATTTAAAATTTAGTTATAAGCTCTACACCCAAGCTTCGTCCCATTCGTTTAAGTGGGGGAAAAACGCTATTGCTCTTGTGGGAATATTGATTCTCTGTATGGGCCTAGCAAGTACCTTTGGGGCTCATATAGCCTATGTCTTCGTGAGGATACTGATCCTTCGTATGGGCATAGGAAAATGGGTTCCCCTGAGTTGAACTTGATTCGTTTGAAGCCTATAATGGGTGAGAATCAGGGGCATTGCTATCCTTAGTAGGGGACAACGAGGACAATTCAGGAACCTTTTAGAGCTAAACCTTTGTGAGAATCTAGAAGCCTACCTTATTAGAGCCATGTGAAAAACTCTAGGTTTTGAAATTTGGTCAAAATTATTTCGTAGTTATAGTTCGTGGAGACATGTCCAGAAGTGTTGGAATGCGTTGCCCAGTTGCTATTCGTACAATGAAATTATTTTGGACCTTTTATGTTTTTTGAAGTACTAATCCTTTCTTTTTCTTGTTTTGTATTGTTTTGCATATTTTTCTTGCATCCACATCTCATATCTAGAAGGGGTCGATTCTAAAGCACATTGCTCAAGTAGAAAATAGTTTTTCGCGATGGATAGAAGACTCCTTCAGAAAGATGATGATAATACGATTATATGTCGTTGGTCCAAGGTCAACCAATGGGTTTATGGAGAACAACATTCAAGACAAAGATCTTGGTCCTTGAAGATACCAATGAAGGGGGCAACGATTACTAGTCCACCCAACTTAGGGACAAATTTAGAAGGTTCCAAGAGCGAGATGAATTGGTCCAGATTTAAGACGTAGCCAAGCATGTGATGGTGCTAGCTAAGGAAGCTACTACTGTTCGTCAGTGTGTCAGGCCAGTATGAAAAGTGAGATTGAGACTCATGTGGTTGATCGAAGTAATAAAAGAGTTTGGCGCTCGGGCCGAGATGTACTCATGATATAATTCAGAATCTTTTGTAACAAGGACCTTTGGCATCCAATAAGAACCAATTCTAGAGCAATACCTTAATGGAATTGATGACCCTTCGCCTGCATTCACGTATCTATATTTTGTTTGTTTGCACTGGTTTATGTTTTTACATCATTGCATACATTCATACATAATAAAGAATTAATTATGGTAAAATTTGAAAAATCTAAAAATGAAAGTTTCGCATAAGCACGATACCCCAAGCAATGGTCATTGAAGATAAGTCGTCAGCTTTAGAACCGAACCTCAAGAATATGCGAGCTTATTACCCAGATAGCAGTCATGTTAGGGTTTTGGGACCCATATAAGTAGAAAGAAACTGATGGCATCGAGGCCCTGCTAGGAATTGCCTACGCTCACTCTGGGAATCAAGAAAAGAAATATGACGAGTACCATATAGCCTGAACAACTTCAATAGTAGAATCTTTTCGGGAAGTAGACTGGTCGAGCTTTGCTGGAATTCACCCATGCTTTTCTGGAATAGTGATCAACGATTGAACTGTAAATGATTTTCCTGGACAATAGTGGAGTTATACCTAGAACCAACCCTTCGCTTTTGCCCGCGAGATTAGGGATCTTTTGTAAGGGCCTCTATGCTATTCTACTTGTGTAAAAGATGCATTTCCTTTATTTTCTCAAGTGGCAAACATTTCATTCTCTTTTCAATTTTTTTCATCCATTTCTCTTTTAGAATACATTTTCTTTGCAGAATCCCCATGATTGATTGTTTGAATGATTCTTGGATCTAATCCCGAGATAGAAGGGAAGTAAAGTGTGTTCAGGATTGATGGAAAATCCCATAAAAAGATTTTAAGTGATTTTCCTCTCAGATATTGTTGTTAAGGTCCTTGAATAAAGTGATAACTCTAAAACATCTACCAACTGAAGACCGCTTCTCTTCGATGATATCTGTGTGTGAAATGACATTTGGCATTCTTTCATTTCCCTTCGAATAAGGAAATAAAAATCCATTCCTATCCCCTTTGAGCCTGATATTCTTCTTGTGTTTGAACCCTAACCAAAGATCACTCCCCACACTAGGGGGCAAAGAGGATGAAAATTTTTTGCAAGTGAGAAAGAAAAGATCAAGTTGAATGTCCTAAATGAAAAGAAAAAAAGCAAAATAAAAGAAAAAAGTGAAAAAAATGAAAAAAATGGAACAAATGAAAGTTGGAATATGAAGAAAATTTGAAACAAGAGAAAAACATGTGCAGAATCCTTCAGATGAGATATGTGCATGAACTCTAAGGTGAAAACCTAAAATGGACAGTCTAGAGTGATCCAAAGAATAAAAGAATGAAAATTTCATCAAGAAAGATCGATCATTGGTTTAACCACCCTTAAAACAAAGCATTTGAGCCTATATATCTTTTTGTGTAACCCAAGCCTAGCCAATATTACAAGCCTTAAAAGACCATTTGGATCACACATGAATATCTGAGAAAAGGAGTTTATTTTCAGAACACATTCCGCCTTATTGAGTTAACCTTTCTTCAGGGACGGACCTCAAAACTTCTAATGTCTGATTGAGATTAGAAAAGTGGGAATATTGAAATTTGGGAAGTGGGTGAGTTAAAGAGGGCCACCTAAAAGCTGGACATTATCCGGTTGATGGATTTATGAATCATTCATACTATGAATTTTGGGGCATCTGACTTTGCTCTTTTCTATGTTTGCCATGACTTTTTCCTTCGAACCCTCATTTCTAGACTTTTTTAAATCCTCATTGCTAACCATTTTCTTGCATCTTACAAGTAAAGTGGCATAGATTCATAAAAAAAAAATAAAGGTTTCTGGTATTGATTCCAAATCCAGGAGTGATTGTTTAACATCGCATCAAGAGATAATAGGGGCAGCACCGCCTTCATTAGTTTATGGGGAAAAGGTTAAATTTCCGACCAAGGTTGAAATTCCATCTTTCCTTGACTTGATGGAAGCAAAACTAGAAGAAGCATAGTGGGTCCAAGCAAGATATGACTAGTTAAGTTATCCAATGAAAAAGGGGTTGAAAGTTATCTACCTTGGTCAGGTGAATCAAAGAAGAATGATGTGAGCTCATGAAAAGAAAGTTCACCCGAGATAATTTTGAGAAGAAGATTTAGTATTAAAGAAAATGTTGCCAATCCATAGAGACTCCAGGGAAAAATAGACGCCTAACTAAGAGGGGCCTTACGTCGTAACGAAGGTTTTCTCAAGAAGAGCATTGATCTTGGTCAAGATGGATCGAGATGAGCTTCATAATCTGATGAATTTAGAAGTTTTATGCCTAAAAAGCAAGATGAAAAAAAAGAAAAAAGAAAGAAGAAAAAGAAAAAAGAAAAAAAGAAGAGAATAAAATTTTCGAAAGGTGAAAACCTGCAAAGGGTGCCTTAGATACAAAAAAGAAAAAAAAGAAAAAGGTGGGTTCAAGATGAAAACCCGAAAAGGGCATTTTGAAACCAAATGAGGATTCGAGTTGAAAACCCGCAAAAGGGCAGCTCGGATAATTTACGGATTAGACAAGCAGAAAATGAATCTCTCGGAAACTTGGCATCTTAGAAAGAATTTCATGTCCTCATACCTCGTCGACTTGGCAACACAAGGTAATTTCTGGTGTTTTTACTTAGGAAGTTTTGGCCAGTGGGGCACGCCCAGAGTGGGGCAATTTGTATTGGCCAAGGATTTAAGGTCATCAACGTTAATAGGCGTAAGAGGAAGATAAGAAAACGCAAGTATCATTCGAAGACATTCAAGGTAAAAGTAAGCTTTGTTGTAAGGATTTACATGCAAGCGCTTCAAAGAGCCTTGCAGGGGCAAGCATCTGAGAACTCACAAGAAACTTTGAGAATGCTTGATATTTTTTAAGGCAACATGACTGCTAAACCCTCTTCCATATTGAGAACAATTTTACAGACATTGGTGGAGATGCCCAGTGATGTTAAAGCTTTTATTCAAGCTTTTGGAAGGATGTGAGAGATTCTGTTCTCTTAACCAGGCAAAGGCTAAAAGAGTGTTGAAGAATATGAGGATAAAAAGTCAATCATTCCAACGAGGAATACAATATTGATGGAGCAAATGTGTAAAGCTCAGATGTTTTCTTTGAAGCAAAAAGATATAAAGAATAAATAGCTAGCATGGTTGTCTATCTGGGTTGAACAAGCAAATGCACATGGAAGAGAAAAGGAAAAACCTTGAAAGAAAGAGAAAAAAAGGAAAAGAGAAAATTTAAAAAGGAAAAAAGAAAAAAAAGAAAAGGATATGCATCCATTAGGCATCCCTAGGAGCATACATCATAGCCATAGCATTTGTTAATTTTTGACAGATATAAAACCTGCTTATCTATTCGAGCACGAGGAGAATATAACATGCCTATCCTTTAGGCATGGGGAGAATGGAACCTGCTTATCTATTCGAGCATGAGGAGAATAGAACCTGCCTATCCATTCAGACATGAGAAGAGTGGAACCTGCTTATCTATTTGAGCATGAATAGAACCTGCATATCCATTCGTGCATGAGGAGAATGGAACCCCTTTTTTGAACCTGCTTATCTATTCGAGCATGAGGAGAATAGAACCCTCCTATCCATTCGGGCATGAGGATAGTGGAACATGATTATCTATTCGAGCATGAGGAGAATAGAACCTGAATATCCATTCGTGCATGAGGAGAATGGAACCCTTTTTTGAACCTACTTATCTATTCGAGCATGAGGAGAATAGAACCTACATATCCATTCGTGCATGAGGATAATGTAACCATTTTTTTAACATGCTTATCTATTCGAGCATGAGAAGAATAGAACCTGCATATCCATTCGTGCATGAGGAATGAAACCCTTTTTTTTGAACCTGCTTATCTATTCGAGCATGAGAAGAATAGAACTTGCATATCCATTCGTGCATGAGGAGAATGTAACCTTTTTTTTTAACCTGCTTATCTATTCGAGCATGAGGAAAATAGAACCCGCCTATCTATTCGGGCATGAGGAGAGTGGAACCCGCTTATCTATTCGAGCATGAAGAGAGTAGAACCCGCCTATCCATTCGGGCATGGGGAGAATGGAACATGCTTATCTATTCTAGCATGAGGAGAATAGAACATGCCTATCCATTCGGGCATGAGAAGAGTGGAACCTGCTTATCTATTCGAGCGCGAGGAGAATAGAACCCGCCAATCCATTCGGGCATGAGGAGAGTGGAACCTGCTTATCTATTCGAGCTTAAGGAGAATAGAACCCGCCTATCCATTCGGGTATGAGGAGAGTGGAACCTGCTTATCTATTCGAGCATGAGGAGAATAGAACCCGCCTATTCATTCGAGGATGAGGAGAGTGGAACCTGCTTATCTATTCGAGCATGAGGAGAATAGAACCCGCCTATCTATTCGGGCATGAGGAGAGTGGAACCTGCTTATCTATTCGAGCATGAGGAGAATAGAATCCGCCTATCCATTCAGGCGAAAGGAAAATGAAACCTTATTTGCAATCGGTGAAAATTAGTGCCTTTTGTTCTTTGCTCTATCCCTGTTTTATTGGAATGAGCAAAGAGGGGCAACTGTTGTCACTAAATTTTCACCCGTTTTTTTATTTTTTATTTTATTATTAGGGTATTATTATTATATTGATTATGTATATATAATAACTAGTCTTATTATTAGATATAAAATCCAAAAAAATCAATAAAGGTCCATTTATTTAAATAAATGATCCAATTTAAATAAGGGTCCATTTTAATTAAAAACTAATACAATAAAACTCATTTGGCCCAAATAGAAAACCTAAATGACATTTTTTTAAATTCATGTGCAGCCAATTATTACCCATTGGATCCAATTTGGATCCAATGGTCCAGATTATATCAAGAAGGAAGACATCTATGGGCCCCACGCGCATCTCCCTCGCGTGATTTCTTGGGGCTGCTGCAACCTGCAAAGGAAAGAATCAAATGAAATTGGAAAGTTATGGGTGGCGATTCAAATTCAGAAGGAAGGAGA
Organism: Hibiscus mutabilis; assembly: GCA_019671005.1. Lineage (NCBI taxonomy): Eukaryota > Viridiplantae > Streptophyta > Magnoliopsida > Malvales > Malvaceae > Hibiscus > Hibiscus mutabilis. The sequence goes on along the minus strand of CM033739.1, from coordinate 27,223,289 downwards.
ATACTGCATTAATTTGAAGATTCGAATCAAAGCCAAAAGACAAGGAATCAATTCGGGAAGAAATCAAATTACAAAATTTGGGAAATATTTTACCCGAGAATTAGGAATTTTATGGGAAATTTCCATGTATATTTTGATCGAAAATCCTATATAAACCCTTGTAAATCCTTTGTAAGACACGACAAGAAATACCAAAAATAAAAGGATTCAAGTTCTTTTCCGAGAATTCAAGTGTTCAAGCAAGATTTAGGTATTTTTTAGTTTTATTTCGTCTTTATTTTAGTTTTTTTATGTTGTTTGATTCGAATATATGCTATCTTACCTTTGTTTTTTTGAGCCATAAAATTGAGATTCGAAACCTCGTCAGAAAATTGGGTTTTCCATCGCCAGAATAAGGCTGCCGGTGGCGGCGGACGGTGGTCGTGGAGGTGGTCGGTCGCTGGAGTTCTTCGTGTTTGAAGAACAAGATGAACATTTGAGAGAATTTATAAAATGGGTGTTTGATCCAAAAATTTTAAAAGAAGAAAATAAAAGGTGTTTATAAAAGTTGAGTTTTATACCCACATGTTTTAAAACAAATTGGGCTAATTACACTCATTAAATTCCCCTGTCTTTCTTTTTTTGCTCCGCGAGTTTTTACATTTTCAATTACTTCAAAATGGTCACTAAGCCCGAAAATTCCCTTTGGATTTTTATTTTTTATTTTTTTACAATTTGGTCATTTTTTCTTTCTTACCTTTTAATTATTTAAAAAAAACCTTTTGGAAAGTCTTGTTTTTAAAGAAAATAATGATAATTTTAATTTACATTTTCTTGTAAAATTAGTTCGAATACTAAGTGTTAACTTGATTCGGGAAGGGTATGTTTTCTTTTAAATAATTGTTTTACTTTTTTTTGCATTTAATTCATTTCTTATATTTTTTATGTTGTATTCTAATTAATTTTTTTAGTTTAGATAAAATCCCTAGGATTAGGTTCTTAAAAGCCTTAGTTAGAGCCTTGAAGTTTTAATAAAAATTCTCTTCACATCAAATTAAGAAAACACACTTAATTACATTTGAACCCCAATAGATGAAATTTACTTAGATTATTCTTTAGGTTAATAATCACTAACTTAGAATAAATAAAAACTTTAACACACCAGTTATTTCTTTATTTGCTTGTTAAAAAGTGAAATATAATTAATACGGTGTCTTACCAAAAGGAGTTAACGGGTTAGCGCCAGAAGTGTTGGCGATGATTAAAGTTTACTCTCCGGATGGTGGGGCCGTTAAAATGGAATCATATTCATAAATGGACAATAATTTAAATTTTACACGAACTTTCAAATTCCGACAATAAAACTTTTTGTAACAACCTGGATTTCTCGAGTCAACAATGGACGTTGACCCACGTCTTGGACTAATACGTCAGGCCGAGATGTTGGGCCATAATGGGCCTCCATACTTTGTGGGCTTGCTTGGTGGTTTGGGCTTGGCCTATGTTGGGCTTTGAGGAAGGGTAATATGGTAAAAGCCATATTGGAAGACAAAAGGCTGTTGGCTTGGTTATTTCTCTACAGAGAAATAGAGGGGTGAGGTCATATTGTCCCCATCTCCCTCTTTATCTCATTCCTCTTCAAACCCCTATTCTCAAGCACAAAGAAAAGGTGAAATCTTGTTGTGGTGGAGTGTGAATTACAGATTGGTCATCAAGAAAGAGTTTATCAGCATTAGAAGATCTTCATTTCGAGCTAAACATCATTGGTTTTGGTGGGAGTTGGGTTTGAAGCTTGGAGCAAGGAAAAAGAGGTGGAAGAAGCTTGGTTGCTGCTTAAGTTCGTGAATCTTGCTAAAGGTCAGTACATCTCTGACTCCTACGTTTCATGAGCCTCATAAGATGATTGCCTTGCTTGGTTTTATGTTTATGAGTTGCTTAGTTAGGGTTCTTGAGCTTTAAACCCCTATAATGGTAAATCACATTTTGGGAGTTGATAATGGGTAAAACTGGTAGGAAACCACCTAATATACTCCAAATAACTTGTAGGAAAGATTTAAGACTTAACCATGGGGGTTAAGGGTGGGATTGGTGCAATCCCGAGCTTTAAGTACGAAATATGGGCTCGAGTATCGGTACGGGGTGGCTGCGTACCGGTACTCCTTTGTATATTGAGGGACGATATGTGAGGGGTGTACCAGTACACATCCCCGTGTATCAGTAACCCTCACTCAAATGGAAATCAAGTAGCGCCTAAGCGTACCGGAACGCAAGGGGCGTATCGGTACGCACTATTACATTACCTAGGATAGGCCTAGCGTACCGGTATGCAAAGGTTGGAGTACCGGTACGGGGCGATCCTAGTACTGATGCTGAGTACCGATACAGGGTAAGAGCGTATCGGTACAACTTGTGGTTTAACTCCTCGAACCTAGTTAGGGTATCAGTACTCATAGGGGAGATCGATACCAAGAGGGCGGTAACAATACTCACCTTGGAGTATCGATACTTATTGGACAATCTGCCCAAGAAAGTTGAGTACGCGTTTAGGGGTTCTATAATTCATGGTAAAGGGTTCGATAGGTCCCTAAAGGTATAAAATAAACTCTAAAATTGAGAAATCGAGGTTAGCAACCCGTATGAGGATTAATGGATAAGGGCTTGGTAATAGTTGGATGAGTTACTTGGAATGGTAATCCATAGGGATCCGTGGTGCATCCATTATTGCTACGGGGTAGCTTGGGGTCCTTGCTGTGTGCTGAAGGGACGCCCATGTAGGCTGGTTGCCGTGAGTAATGAGATAATCTAATGAGAAAAGCGTAAACGAATCCTAAAGTCATATATTAAATAGTGTAACCAATGAGTCATGCCTTGGGGCATTGGCAATGGTTGGCTGGATGCTTTTATCTCTTAGTGAGATATAATGATGCTTGAGGGAGCATGTGTCTTGGTTAGGAAATCCGGATGTCCTAGAGTCAGTGCAAGGGCACTTAAATAAGGGGATGGGTACTTCGGGCTATGTGATCGAGTACATCCAACATATCCACGGGCTATGTGATCTGGATGCGGCCTGAAACCTATCTTTGGGCTATGTGATCAGGATATGGAAACACAACTCGAAGGGCTATGTAATCTCAAGTAACTCGATGGGCTCTATGATCTTGAGTAATCATGTTTGGCTATGTGATCGCAGGATAAGACTGCTTGTGGCTATTGTGATCCAAGTATGTCTAGGACGTATCTGTGGCTATAGTGACTTAAATATAATCCTTACTCGACGGCTATATGATCATGGGTAACCCGACAGCTGTGTGAGCACGGGAAAAATAGTAGGGCTTTGTTGGCCATTAGGGAATGTATGTTATTTACGTTGTTGAATGGATAAACGGTGTTGGCTAGTTTACCCTTGGGCTATGTGATCAGGGTAGGGTTGTAATTGGATGGGCTGTGTGAGCTCGAGTAACTCGATGGGCTGTGTGATCTCGAGTATGGGCTAGATAACCCTTGGGCTATGTAAATAGGGTAGGAGACGTAACTCATTGGTCGATAGGACCTCGCGTATGGTAAGCCTAGGATGGCTTGGTTGTCTTCTTACTAATAGTGGTATCTTGATATAGTTGTAAGCTCTAGCTAGGATAGGCTAGAAGATGATCCTTAGATGTTGAGAAGCCTTTCTGTGTACTCTCGATTATATTATCATGCATGTTTGTTTTATGATATTCATGAATTGTGGTAGAGTAGAAATGTACCACTGAGCTTTGTTAGCTCAGCGTGCAGAATTGTGGTTTCTTTCGTGCGTAGGTTGACATGTTGCGTTTGGAGGAGCACATCGAGAAGGATTTCCCAGCATCGAAGCCAATCTCAGAGTACAGTACTTGATGTCTAGTTTGGACTGGTTGTATTCATATGACCTTACCACAATCGAGTCTGTATTTTCATTTTGATTTTCTTTTATTTGGTCAAACGATGTACTTTATGTGGAACTCGTATTTTGTAAACCCTTTTAATCTCTTTATTTACGTGGACTTTATGGAAATAGACGGTTTTAAGAATTTCCAACTTGTAGTTTTAAGTAATAAATTTTGACGGGTTGGTTTTGGGTGACCCGTAAGTGACGCTTTGGATCTAGGACGGGTTTGGGGTGTTATATTTTGGTATTAGAGCCTAGGTTTAGTCGGTTCTAGGAAACCCCGGGGTGTCATAGAGGTTGTGGTAAGGTTTCTAGTGAATGAAAGTCCCTAAATTTAATTGTACTTTATAAGACTGAGAATCATGATGTGCCACCTTGTTTGTTGTGTTTCAGAAAAAGGATTGATTGAAGGTGGAACCGGTAGTGGAGAGGCAAGTCATTTCTGTAACCTAACCTCTGCCCTTTTATGTATGGTGCAAGCTATCCCGAGGCAATCTGAGATGCCTTGCAAGAACCCTATAGAGAGGCTTCATCATTTTGGACCTAAGAGTTTCAAAGGATTAGGTAAGGATGACCCGATCAAGGCTAATTAGTGGTTGCGCGACACACATAGAATCTTGAGGCAAATGAAGGGAAGCCTGGAAGATGATCTTGATTACATTGTTTCCCTTTTGAAGGGCAATGCACATGAGTGGTGGGAGACCATAGAGTTGGGTCTAAGCCTGTGCTCCTGACATGGGACATCTTTTTGGATGAGTTTTGGAAGAAGTACATTAGTGAGGTACACATAGATGAGATGAGGGACCAGTTTCTGCATCTTGTTCAGGGAGATCGAACGGTGTTTGCTTATGAGCAAGAGTTTCTGCGTTTGAGCCGTTATGCTCTAGAGTTTGTTGCCACAGAAGAGTTGAGGTGCAAGAGGTTCAGACAAGGCTTGAATTTTGACCTTCAGTTGCATGTGATAGCGGGTCTGCTTGGGACATTCTCCGAGTTAGCCAATAGTGCGAAGGCACTTGAGTAACTTCAGAGTTCAGCATCCAATCAGTTCGAGGATTCTGTAGGTCGTGATGTGGAGACCCATGATATCATGAATCCTTCTCTCTATCCACATGAGAGATTTCATGCTTCGAGGAGTTCGATGAGAGTTACTTCAGACCAGTCACCAAGAGTTAGCTTAGGTTCTAGATCGAGGGTTCGTAGAGGCTCTTTGTTTTCTATGCCAGAAGGGAGTGTTGATGGTTTTATTAGAGCGCCGCTACCACCAACATGCGATCATTTTAGCCGACATCACCTTGGGATGTGCTTCTTATTTCAGAGAGTTTGTTATAGGTGTCGAGCACCAGGGTATATGGCAAAGGACTGCCCAGTCATGGATGAGGACTTATCAGTTCAATCTCAGAGGTTGGCTGCTTCTAGTCGCGATCAAAGTTTTATTAGAGGCGGGGTTAGAGCACCATCCGGTTATCGAGGTGAAGGTTCTGTGAGATCCACCGCCAGAGTTGGTACGCGAGGCGTTGCTAGATATCCTGTTGTTCAGATTGGGGATGATAGTGTTGCAGCCGAGGATATGTTAGGTAATTAAGTTTTGTGTTGGTTTTAGCTGTTGTATTAGCCATTTAGCTCTTCGGTTGTGTAATAGACCAGTTCTTATGATGTGCATCTTGGTAAACCTTGGGTTTGTTGTTGCTTTAGATGGTAATTAGAATTACATCTTTTGCTAGATAAGGTTTTTATCACAGATGGCTGTTGAGAGTGTATATGTACCATAAGATGTGAGCGAGAAGTTATGAAGTTTTAGATTGCTTGAATCTAGTGGTTAGCGTTGGTTGTGTAGGGTCTTAACCTCTCTAAGGTGGACGTTGTGCCCCGTAGTGCTAGCTCAAGGAAGGTTCTATAAGTTACAAGGTGTTTTTAGCTTGCGTTGTAGATATGAGGGTTATGAGTTTCTAGTCTTAGTGTTGTGGGTGTTTTGAGGGTATGGTGGTACCTATGGTGAGTGAGCAATCTTACCGGTTTATTGTGGTTTAGAACTGCGATAAAGGTAAGATTGAGTTCGTTGTTAGTGTCCATCGCTTCGTGGCATGGAACTTAACAAACTCTTTGTTAGGGCGCACTTGTGTAAGCGACCATTTGGGTACCGTTGCCAAGTGCTTTACCGATATCGTGTTTGCGTGAGAGTAGCTTGTATGGTGGTTTTGGATGTGTTGAGTCATAGTGCAATAGTAGAAGACTGCTATCGGTTTGTGAGATCGACGACCTTGTTTGGCCATAGAATGTGAGAGCTTCGCGTGTTGTTTGTCGGAATAAGGAACCATAGAAAGTGGTAAATAAAGGTTGTGATGAGCATGATGGAGGTCTTAAGGGCGAACCGTGAGGATAGTTGCTTGGCTTGTGCACCTGTTGAACTAGATCTGGTAGAGTTGGAGGATTGTCCAATCGAGTTTGATCAAGTTATTATCGGTTAAATTAAGCGGTGTGGAAGTTATCAGAGTGGCGTAGCTGAAATTTGGATCAATAGTTGTGTCAAGGGTAACTGGATGGTTACTTTGCAAAAAAATGTGTTTAGACAGACCAGTTGGCGATCCTTGAAAACAGTCTGATGGCCTTCCACGTCTGATGATTGGGACCAAGGTAAGGGTGAGGAAGAAGGTGCTTAGACCTTGCAAGTTGAATGGCTAAGTTTTGGGTTGCTTGTGTAAGTTCCTAAGTGACGGTGGTCTTTGCTCGGAACCAAGTTTTGGGTTGCTTGTGTAAGTTCCTAAGTGACGGTTGAAATCCAAAGTGGTTTTCGTTCGTGTGAAAACAAGTTTGGATAAAAAAAGTTTTAAGTTCTGACTTAGTGGGTTAAGTCTAGGGAAAATAGTTGTCAGTTCAAGGTAGATTGGTGATAATGATCGGTTGTGAGGGTTTTGCTTGTCCTTTAAGGATTTGATCAGATATGTTTTGTTGGACATGGTGCGTTTCTGACAATGGTTTGTGGATGCAGTGCAGCGTTTTAGACGTAGATGAAGCCCAAGTTTAGTTTGGTTGACGGATGCTAGTAGAAAGGATTGGTTATCCGAGATAGAATCCCTTATAAGTGAGCCCTTTAAGTTAACGTCTGAACATCGTGGCTCGAGGTTGGTTATGTTACCACGCTTAGCGGTTCGCCATGAGTGCTGTTGGCTGCTGAAACGAGTCGTGGGAACCTCAAGAGAAGTGTTGAGAGCGTGTGGTTTTATGCTATGGTTCTGTTTAAGGTAGATTGAGGGAGAACTCTCCCTAATAAAGGTGATCTTGTTTGAATGGTGAAGTGGTTAGATCTGTTCGGGTTACATCTCTCTTTCATCCATCTAAATTTTGAGGACAAAATTTCTTGAAGGAAGAGAAAATTGTAACGACCAAGATTTCTCGAGTTAACAATGGATGTTGACCCGGGTCTTGGACCAATACGTCGGGCTGAGATGTTGGGCTATAATAGGCCTTCATACATTGTGGGCATGCTTGGTGGTTTGGGCTTGAACTATGTTGGGCTTTGAGGAAGAGTAATATGGTAAAATCTATATTGGAAGACAAAAGGCTGTTGGCTTCCCTGTAGAGAAATAGATGGGTGAGGTCATATTGTCCCCATCTCCCTCCTTATCTCTTTCCTCTTCAAACCCCATTCTCAAACACAAAGAAATGATGAAATCTTGTTGTGGTGGAGTGTGAATCATGGATTGGTCATCAAGGAAGAGTTTTTCAGCATCAGAAGATTTTTATTTCGAGCTAAACATCATTGGTTTTGGTGGGAGTTGGGTTTGAAGCTTGGAGCAAGAAAAGAGAGGTGGAAGAAGCTTGGTTGCTTCTTAAGTTCGTGAATTTTGCTAAAGGTCAGTATATCTCTGACTCCTACGTTTGATGAGCCTCATAAGATGATTGCCATGCTTGGTTTTATGTTTATGGGTTGCTTAGTTAGGGTTATTGAGCTTTAAACCCCTCTAATGGTAAATCACGTTTTGGGAGTTGATAATGGGTAAAACTGGTAGGGAACCACCTAATATACTCCAAATAACTTGTAGGAAAGATTTGAGACTTAACCATGGGTGTTAAGTGTGGGATTGGTGTAATCCCCAGCTCTAGGTTTTGAAATCTGGGCTCGAGTACCGGTACGAGGTGGTTACGTACCGGTACTCCTTTGTATATTAAGGGACGATGTGTGAGGGATGTACCGGTATGCATCCTCGTGTATCGGTACCCCTCACTCAAATGGAAATCCAGTAGCGCCTAGGCGTACCAGTATGAAAGGGGCGTATCGGTACGCACTGTTAGATTGCCTGGGACAGGCCTAGCGTACCGGTACGTGAAGGTTGGAGTACTGGTACATGGCGATCCTAGTACCGATACGGGGTAAGAGCATATCGGTACGGCTTGTTGTCTAACTCTTCGAACCTAGTTAGGGTATTGATAAGTGTTCAAAAGTACTATTTTTCTTACCATTTTTACTCATATTATTGTTAGACTTAGGCTCATATTAGTTGCATAATTAGCCATTCATGCATTAATCCATGTTTCCTTCCAACGTTGAGCTTGATTACATAACTTGGTAGTTTTTGTGGGAAAAGATGCTGCTTTGGTGTGTTTTATGTGTATGTGCAGGATCATTTGCCAAAGCAAGGCTAGAGCTAGTTGCCAGGGCAATACATGAAAGAGATGTCGAGCTAGCTGCCAGGGCAATGCATGAAGGAGACGCCGAGTCAGTTGCCAGGGCAATTGCCGACAAGAGCAAAGGTGATATGGTAGTCGAAATTGATGACTAGACAAGCCCAAGATGACGTGGAGCAAAGCTCAATCCCAAAGGAATTTGATTTCCATGAAGAGATTAAAGAAGAATTAAATTCCAAGAAGATAGGAGAAGTTCTAGTAGGAATATAATTATAATAAAAAATTATATTCTTTAAAGATAATTTAATTCCAACTTAACTTCCTCCTCAAAGAATAACTTTGACCTAGCCCTATAAATAAGAAGGGAATTTCGACAATCCATAGAGAGCAAGAGAGGGGAATTTCGACAAGTCCAAGGAGGGCAAGATGAGAGAATTTTCGACAAGCATATAGGGCAAGGAGGATTTCGACAAGCCTCATTCTTCATCTTTTTCTTTCTTGTTCGATTGGGTTCATGCTAGGGATTATTTATCTTGTGTTTCTTTGGAACCTAGCCATGAACTAAATCTATTTTGCTATGGTTATTGTGTTTTGTGGTTGTGAGAAACTATTGGTTTTTGTTTAGGTAATAAGAGTTTGTACTTTTCTATTCAAGGTTTATTCATTCTTGGTTCTTATTCTTGTTTGCGAGTGAATTGGGAGAGGATCTCGTGATTTCATCTATTTATCTAATATCGGGAGAGTTAGATTCAAGAAACGAATGAATATGATCTTTATTCAATCTATTGATGGTGAAGATTAATCCGGCTTAGGAATAAGTTAAGGATTTCAACGGCTAAAAGGAGCGCAAGGTTGGTTGTTGTTCACCCTTGATTCACGCAGGGATGTATTATCAAGGCATGTACAAGTAGCTAGAGTTTCGACTTAGGGATAAGAAGAAACCATTGAAGAACGCTCTGCCGAAACTTGAAGATTGCTGCCCAGACACCCAAGTAGTTGCCCAACTAGTTGCCAAGGCAACCCCGTTATGCAAGTTGCCACGGCAACTGAGTTGCCCGTGCACTCTTTTACCAAGACGATCCAATCGGCTATCACACCTCAACTCACGATAACCTGGCCTATCTCTCTCTCATTTGATCTCATCTTTTCTTTTACTTTATTGCTTTCTAGTTTAGTTATTAGTTAAACTCCTATAATCCTTTATTTGTGTTTTTACTTTTCACAGTGCAAGAGACTAGATTCTTGAAGTGGCACCAATCCCTGTGGAGACGATATCTTTTATACTATAACTTGCAACGTGTATACTTGCACAATTGCGTAGCACTTATTACGCGCAACAAGTTTTTGGCGCCGTTGCCGGGGATTGGCAATAGCGACTTTGTTTTTATTTTCTTGCACTTTCTTTTTACTTTTCTTGTTTAAAATTAAAAGGGCTAACAAACTTTGGTTTTGCATTGGTATATGACCAGGGCGAGACCGACTACACCAGAATATCCCTTTGATCCAGAAATCGAACGAACCTTACAAAGACTTAGACGAAGGATAAGAGTAGCAATGGCTAATCAAGACGGCAATATGAATCAAGATGTTATAGCAGGAGGAGGAGTGATTCTTGCACGAAACAGAACTATTCGAGACTATCTTGAAGAAGATCTGGATGGACTTAATCCAAGAGTTGTGGCACCTGAAATTGAAGCTGACCACTTTGAGTTGAAACCGGTAATGTTTAATATGATCAACACAATTGGTCAATTTGGCGGCTCAGCAACTGAAGATGCACGACAACATCTTAAATCTTTCCTCGAGATTTGCAACTCGTTCAAAATACACGGAGTCACCCCCGATGTCTTACGATTAAGATTATTCCCCTATTCACTGAGGGATAGGGCGAAAGCATGGTTGAATAGCATTTCTGCCGGATCAATAGCATCTTAGATCGATCTTTGTCGTTATTTCCTTGCTCGGTTTAATACTACAAATTTGACTGATAAGCTTCGTAACGACATTACTTCTTTTAGGCAGGCAGATGATGAATCCATGTACGAGGCTTGGGAGCGATATAGAGAACTTCTACACAAATGCCCCCTACATGGATTCCCTGTGTAGACTCAAGTAACAATGTTTTACAATGCCGTGAATACACCAACAAGGATGATGCTAGATGCCTCGGCAAACGACATACTCCTAGATAAGTCGCCGGAGGAAGCAATGCAAATTTTAAACAGGCTGGCCAAGAATGATTATCAATTCCCATCTACTAGAAGAGGAGGAGTTAGACGCCAAGCCACAATACATGAACTAGGATCATCATATTCAATTTCGGCACAATTGGCCACTTTAACCAAGATGGTCCAGAACATGCAAAAACCAAACAACACACATGAAGTCAAGGTAATGGATTCTTTTTGTGAGTTATGTGGTGATAACCATAATTCTTCCGAATGTATGCGAGAATCCTAATCCAGCTTCTATGTGGGGAATTACAATCGGAACAACAATGTGATGTCCAATACATACAATCCATAGAAGCACCCAAATTTTTCATGGAGTAATCCCAACAATGCTCTAAACTAGAACAATCAGAATGCACAAGCATCGGGATTCGGTGAGAATATGCCACGGCAAATAGTTGCTCGGCAACAACCGACAACATCTAGTTCTTTGGAAAATTCTCTAAATACTTTTATGATGAAAAACAATCTTATATGGCTGAGAATAGTAACTTCATAAAAAGAACTGATGCTTTTATTAACAGGACCGAGATGAGATTGCAAAACCAAGAGGCGGCAATCAAATCATTGGAAAATCAAGTCGGACAGTTTGCTCAAAATCTGAATACTAGACCGCAAGGAGGTTTACCTAGCGATACTGAAGTCGCAAGAGGAACTGGCCATGAGCAATGTAAGGCAATCACCACTAGAAGTGGCCAACAACTTAGAGAGGCTCAACCCCGCTCATCAAACAAAACTCCACAAAAAGATCTAGACAAACCTAGCGGCAAAGCCTCAGATGCCGAACCAGGAATTGCCGCGGCAATTGGCAATAAGCATGCCTCGGCAACCGACGATAATGATGCCTCAGCAACTTGCGATAAGCACACCTTGGCAACCCCAGTTGATACCGCCTCGGCAACTCCAGTTGTCCCAGCAATGCCGTCAATCAGGTTTCAAACCAATGAAAGGATCGAAGATATCCGACTTCCACCACCATTGCCATAAAGGTTGAAGCGACAAAAGCAAGAATGCCAATTTAAGAAGTTTCTTGATAACCTAAAGCAAGTCCACATCAACTTGCCATTTGTGGAAGCAATTGAACAAATGCCAAACTATGCCAAGTTTCTTAAAGACATTGTGTCCAAGAGAACAAGGCTAGGAGAGTTTGAAACAGTTGCCGCAACAGAGGGATGCATGGCAATGTTGCACAATCGTATGCCACCCAAGTTGAAGGATCCCGGAAGTTTCACAATACCCTGTTCCATTTGAAATCACTATGTCGGGAAAGCATTATGCGACCTTGGGGCTAGCATAAACTTAATGCCTAAATCGGTTTTCCAGAAACTAGGAATCAGAAAGGCAAGACCTACAATAGTTATGCTGCAGCTAGCCGACAGATCCTATGTGCATCCAGAGGGAAAAATCGAGGACATACTGGTAAAAGTTGATAAATTTATTTTTCCCGCTGACTTTATTGTTTTGGATTGTGAAGCAGATGAGCATGCACCCATCACTCTCGGGAGACCATTCCTAGCAACAGGGAGAACCTTGATCGATGTTGAAAAGGGAGAACTCACAATGAGGGTGAATGACCAGCAAGTTAAACTAAATGTGTTCCAAACACTAAGGCATGCCGATGATCAAGAAGAATGCCAACTTCTTCATTCCACGACAGAGTTTAACTTCGACGAGGAATTTAGTTGCCTGGGCAACTACATTGCCGATCAAGAGGAACCTGAGGAGTATGAAGAACCGGTCGATGAGGAACAACAAGAAGAGGCAAATTGGCTAGTCAATCGACCAGGTACATACTTTGAACCACTAGATTACTCAGGTAAGGAAGGTAAGCTCGAAAAACCCTCTATTGAACAACCACCGTTTCTTGAGTTGAAACAATTGCTAGAGCAACTAAAATATGCATACTTAGGAACCGATAATACATTGCCTGTAATTATTTCTTCTAAGTTACAGCCTGAGCAGGAAAAGAAGCTGATCAAGATGTTGAAGCTACACAAAAGGCAATAGGGTGGACAATTGCCGACTTGAAGGGAATTAGCCCGGCAGAGTGCATGCACAAGATTTTGTTGGAAGATGATCACAAACCTTCAATTGAGGCCTAGAGGAGACTGAATCATGCCATGAAAGGGGTTGTAATGAAAGAAATCATCAAGTGGCTTGACGCCGACATTATATACCCTATTTCTGATAGTACGTGGGTAAGTCCGGTACAATGTATACCGAAAAAGGGAGGTATAACAGTGGTAAGTAATGAAAATAATGAACTCATTCCAACCAGGACTGTGACCGGTTGGATGGTTTGTATGGATTATCGAAAGCTAAACAAAGCCACCAGGAAAGATCACTTCCCATTACCCTTTATTGATCAAATGCTTGACCGTCTTGCAGGTAAAACCTTTTATTGTTTTCTTGATGGTTATTAAGGTTACAATCAAATTGCCATAGCACCAGAAGATCAAGAAAAGACAACCTTCACATTCCCATACGGTACTTATGCCTGCCGAAGGATGCCGTTCGGATTGTGTAACACCCTGACAACCTTCCAAAGATGCATGATGGCACTCTTTTCAGACATGGTCGAAGACTTCCTTGAGATTTTCATGGATGATTTTTCTGTTTTTGGTAATGACTTCGACAGTTGTCTCGACAATTTAGAGAGGGTGTTGGGAAGATGTGAAGAAACTGATTTAGTCCTCAATTGGGAGAAATGCCATTTTATGGTAGATGAAGGAATAGTGCTCGGCCACAAGATTTCATCCAAGGAAATTGAAGTAGACAAAGCCAAGGTCGACGTGATCGAGAGATTACCCCCACCAAGTTCGGTTAAAGGAATTCGAAGCTTTCTTGGACATGCAGGTTTTTACAGGAGGTTCATTCATAATTTTTCTAAAATCACTAAACCCTTGTGCAATTTGCTTGAACAGGATAAAGTCTTTGATTTTGATGAATCTTGCACCCAAGCATTCGAAACCCTAAAGAAAAAGCTTGCCTCGGCACCCATTGTCGTTCCACCAGATTGGACGCTACCTTTTGAATTCATGTGTGATGCAAGTGATTTCGCGGTAGGAGCAGTCCTAGGCCAACGCACAGGTAAGACCTTCCATGTGATATACTACGCTAGTGAAACTCTTAATAGTGCTCAAGTGAATAACACAACAACGGAGAAAGAGTTACTAGCTGTAGTTTTCGCATTTGACAAGTTCCGATCCTATTTGATTGGTACAAAGGTAATTGTTCATACGGATCATTCGGCAATCAAATATCTATTTGCTAAAAAGGATGCCAAACCTCGTTTGATTCGTTGGATATTACTTTTACAAGAATTTGATATTGAAATCAAGGATAGGAAAGGAACAGAAAATCAAGTGGCCGATCACTTATCACGTTTAGAGCGTAATAGGGAGGAGGACGCGGATCTAGAGATATGCGATGCATTCCCGGATAAACAAATTTTAGTTGCCTTGGCAACCATGGACGTGCATGCCTCGGCAACCATGGATGCACACGCCTCGGCAACTCTCGACGCCGCAGCAGCCCTTGACGCCCACGCCTCGACAATTTTGGGAGTAGTCGCCACGACAGAACATGCCTCGGCAATACCCTGGTACGCGGATTTAGTTAATTTCCTTGTTTGTGGTATTTTACCTTATGGCATTACTCACCAAGGGAAGAAGCGGTTCCGCCATGATGCTAAGCATTACTTTTGGGACGAGCCTCTTTTGTTTAAACAATGTGCAGATCATGTTATACGCCGATGTGTCCCTGAAGAAGAGCAACAAAATTTACTCTGGCAATGCCATTCTTCACCCTATGGAGGACATTTTGGAGGAACTCGTACCGCGGCCAAAGTTCTGCAATCCGGTTTGTATTGGACAATATTGTACAAAGATGCCCAAGACTTTTACAAGCAATGTGATCGTTGCCAGAGGACGGGCAATATCTCTAGACGACATGAAATGTCGCTCCAGAACATCATCGAGGTGGAATTGTTCGATGTATGGGGGATTGATTTTATGGGACCTTTCCCATCTTCATTCGGCAACCTCTACATTTTACTTGCCGTCGACTACGTGTCTAAATAGGTTGAGGCAGCTGCAGTTCCCAACAATGATTCCTAGACCGTGCAGCGATTCTTGCAGAAAAACATATTTACACGGTTTGGGATGCCGAGAGCAATTATCAGTGACGAAGGTAAGCATTTTGACAACAGACTAACTGCCAAGATGTTGCAACGCTTCGGCATATCACACAAGATCGCCACGACATATCACCCACAAACCAACGGGCAAGCAGAAATTTCCAACCGGGAATTGAAGGGTATACTCGAGAAAGTTGTAAATCCCTCTAGAAAGGATTGGTCATTAAGACTAGATGACGCACTTTGGGCATATCGCACTGCATTCAAAACACCCTTAGGTATGTCCCCCTTCCGACTTGTCTATGGCAAAACATACCATCTACCGGTGGAAATCGAACACAAGGCATACTAGGCAATCAAGACCGTGAATATGGATTGGGAAAGTGCCAGACAAAAGCGTTTGTTGGACCTCAATGAGATAGAAGAATTCCATGCACTCGCCTATAACAATGCACGAATCTACAAGGAGAAAACAAAGCAATGGCATGACAAAAAACTATTTCCGCGGCAATTCACGCCAGGGCAACTAGTTCTCTTATTCAATTCTCGGCTAAAACTTTTCGAAATCAAGATGGTCTGGACCATTCGAAGTTGTCAAACCATTCTCCCATGGTGCTGTGATAATCAAGTCCATCTCTGACAACTATGAATTCAAAGTTAATGGACAAAGATTGAAGCACTACAATGGTGCCCATGTGGAACGTAACAAAGAAGTGGTCAACTTAGGAGATGCATGAACATGCTCTCCTTTCAATATTTTCTTTTTCTTTTTCTTTTTATTTTCATATTTATTTTTAGGAGATATTTTATTTTTCTTCATTATCTTTAGTTTCCAGGTTTTCTTTATTTTCTTTTCCACAACAAGACTCACAACCACCATGCTAAGGAAATTCACTACCGACTACTTGCCACAGTAATCACAACAGAGGATTCCCCGACAACCAACCCTGAAGATGCCATGGCAACCAAAGCTAAAAACATCCCGGCAACCACTGAAAAAGCCAAAGGTAAAGCACCTATGCCCGAATCAACTCCTACGGAATCATTTTCTGATTTTTCAGATTCGGACGAGTCCTCCATTGAACCAACAAAGACCGCACCAATTGAATCCTCCAAGCGAAAATCCAATGACATTGATGAAGAGGACGATGGGGACAACCTCGTACGAGGATCGATTCCACCACCGGCAACAAGAAAACAACCATCGCGTTCAAGCAAGAGAATCAAGACACCGACCAAAAGGAAACTAATCATCTATGATGACGAACTCTCAGAGTAAGTCCTCGTATGCATTTTATTTTTCGTTATTTTTATTTTTCTTTAATGCATGCATTGAGGACAATGCCTCACTCGAGTTTGGGGGGGATTGTTATTAGTAGTTACCGTGTTTAGTTACATTTATCTTAAGTATTACATTTAGGATACATAAATTGCTTGCCATGCCTTTAATTGGAACAAGAATTGCTTAGATTTGATGAATATCTGATGATGACTTTGCCAATACACTTAATTGATAGAATTTTTATTCTAGGATAACCATGGAAAAACTTAGAATTTTACTATGATGCTAAATTTGATGAAACACTGTTGTGGTTTGATTGATTTAAGGAATTCTAGTGAACTTAGGTTCATAATTAACAAATTGGGGGATTATAATAAAAATTGGATGAATGCTAGAGGTGCCCGAAACTGGCTCTAGTGTGTGTTAAAAAAATTGATCGCTAGAGGTGCCCGAAACCGGCTCTAGTCGAATAAATTAACTTAATAAAACTCAAAACAAAACACTAGAGGTGCCCAAAACTGGCTCTAGTTAAAACATGTTAAAAAGAACCCAATGAAGTAATTTGAAAACCTCTTGTTTGCATAGAATCCGAAAAATCAACTTGCACACAACTCCGCACACACTCACAAGCATTATAGTTTGATTCCGAGTAATTCCTAAGTTTTTCGAAAAATAAAAAGCCAAACATACTTTGTGCCCCGGTTCAGAGAATTGAAATCAAATTCAAAGCTAAGTTTGTGAAAATTGAAGTCTTGGCAGGTAATTATTAGTTTGCATTGCTTGAGGACAAGCAATAGTTCGAGTTTGGGGGTGTGATAAGTGTTCAAAAGTACTATTTTTCTTACCCTTTTTACTCATATTATTGTTACACTTAGGCTCATATTAGTTTCATAATTAGCCATTCATGCATTAATCCATGTTTCCTTCCAACGTTGAGCTTGATTACATAACTTGGTAGTTTTTGTGGGAAAAGATGTTGCTTTGGTGTGTTTTGTGTGTATGTACAGGATCATTTGCCAAAGCAAGGCTAGAGCTAGTTGCCAGGGCAATACATGAAGGAGATGCCGAGCTAGTTTCTAGGGAAATGCATGAAGGAGACACTGAGTCAGTTGCCAGGGCAATTGTCGACAAGAGCAAAGGTGATATGGTAGTCGAAATTGATGACTAGACAATCCCAAGATGACGTGGAGCAAAGCCCAATCCAAAGGAATTTGATTTCCATGAAGAGATTAAAGAAGAATTAAATTCCAAGAAGATAGGAGAAGTTCTAGTAGGAATATAATTATAATAAAGAATTATATTCTTTAAAGATAATTTAATTCCAACTTAACTTCCTCCTCAAAGAAGGACTTTGACCTAGCCCTATAAATAAGAAGGGAATTTTGACAATCCATAGAGAGCAAGAGAGGGGAATTTCAACAAGTCCAAGGAGGGCAAGAGGAGAGAATTTTCGACAAGCATCTAGGGCAAGGAGGATTTTGACAAGCCTCATTCTTCATCTTTTTTCTTTATTGTTCGATTGGGTTCATGCTAGGGATTATTTATCTTGTGTTTCTTTGGAACCTAGCCATGAACTAAATCTATTTGGCTATGGTTATTGTGTTTTGTGGTTGTGAGAAACTATTGGTTTTTGTTTAGGTAATAAGAGTTTGCACTTTTCTATTCAAGGTTTATTCATTCTTGGTTCTTATTCTTGTTTGCGAGTGAATTGGGAGAGGATCTCGTGATTTCATCTATTTATCTAATATCGGGAGAGTTAGATTCAAGAAACGAATGAATATGATCTTTATTCAATCTATTGATGGTGAAGATTAATCCGGCTTAGGAATAAGTTAAGGATTTCAACGGCTAAAAGGAGCGCAAGGTTGGTTGTTGTTCACCCTTGATTCACGCAGGGATGTATTATCAAGGCATGTACAAGTAGCTAGAGTTTCGACTTAGGGATAAGAAGAAACCATTGAAGAACGCTCTGCCGAACCTTGAAGATTGCTGCCCAGACACCCAAGTAGTTGCCCAACTAGTTGCCAAGGCAACCCCGTTGTGCAAGTTGCCACGGCAACTGAGTTGCCCGTGCACTCTTTTACTAAGACGATCCAATCGGCTATCACACCTCAACTCACAATAACCTGGCCTATCTCTCTCTCATTTGATCTCATCTTTTCTTTTACTTTATTGCTTTCTAGTTTAGTTATTAGTTAAACTCCTATAATCCTTTATTTGTGTTTTTACTTTTCACAGTGCAAGAGACTAGATTCTTGAAGTGGCACCAATCCCTGTGGAGACGATATCTTTTATACTATAACTTGCAACGTGTATACTTGCACAATTGCGTAGCACTTATTACGCGCCACAAGTATCAGTACTAATGGGGGAGTATCGATACCAAGAGGGCAGTACCGATACTCACCTTGGAGTATCGATACTCGCTGGGCAATCTGCCCAAGAAAGTTGAGTAAGCATTCAGGGGTTCTATAATTCATGGTAAAGGGTCCGATAGGCCCCTAAAGGTTTAAAATAAACTCTAAAACTGAGAAATCAAGGTTAGCAACCCGTATGAGGATTAATGGCTAAGGGCTTGGTAATAGTTGGATGAGTTACTTGGAATGGTAATCCATAGGGATTCGTGGTGGATCAATTATTACTACGGGGTAGCTTGGGGTCCTTGTTGTGTGCTAAAGAGACACCCATGTAGGCTGGTTGCCGTGAGTAATGAGATAATCTAATGAGAAAGGTGTAAACGAATCCTAAAGTCATATATTAAATAGTGTAACCAATGACTCATGCCTTGGGGCACTGATAATGGTTTGCTGGATGCTTTTATCTCTCGGTGAGATATAATGATGCTCAAGGGAGCATGTGTTGGCGCATGTGTCTTGGTTAGGAAATCCGGATGTCCTAGAGTCAGTGCAAGGGCACTTAAATAAAGGGATGGGTACTTCGGGCTATGTGATCGAGTACATCCGACGTATCCATGGGCTATGTGATCTGGATGCGGTACGAAACCTATCCTTGGGCTATGTGATCAGGATATGGAAATACAACTCGAAGGGCTATGTGATCTCGAGTATCTCGATGGGCTATCTGATCTCGAGTAATCCTGTTCGGCTATGTGATCGCAGGATAAGACTGCTTGTGGCTATGGTGATCCAAGTATGTCTAGGACATATCTGAGGCTATAGTGATCCGGATATAATCCTTACCCGACAGCTATGTGATCACGGGTAACCCGATGGCTGTGTGAGCACGGGAAAAATAGTAGGGCTTCTTTGGCCATTAGGGAATGTATGTTATTTACGTTGTTGAATGGATAAACAGTGTTGGCTAGTTTACCCTTGGGCTATGTGATCAAGGTAGAGTTGTAACACGCCGGGCTGTGTGAGCTTGAGTAACTCGATAGTCTATGTGATCTCGATTATGGGCTAGATAACCCTTGGGCTATGTGATCAAGGTAGGAGACGTAACTCATCGGTCGGTGGGACCTCGCGTATGGTAAGCCTGAGATGGCTTGGTTGTCTTCTTACTAATAGTGGTATCTTGAGACAGTTGTAAGCTCTAGCTAGGATATGCTAGAAGATGATCTTTAGATGTTGAGAAGCCTTTTTGTGCACTCTCGATTATATTATCATGCATGCTTGTTTTATGATATTCATGAATTATGGTAGAGTAGAAATGTACCACTGAGCTTTGTTAGCTCAGCGTGCGTAGGTTGACAGGTTGCGTTTAGAGGAGCACATCGAGAATGATTTCCCAGCATCGAGCCAATCTCAGAGTACAATACTTGATGTCTAGTTTGGACTGGTTGTATTCATAGGACCTTACCACAATTGAGTATGTATTTTCATTTTGATTTTCTGTTATTTGGTCAAGCGGTGTACTTTATGTGGAATTCGTATTTTGTAAACCCTTTTAATCTTTTTATTTATGTGGACTTTATGGAAATGGACCATTTTAAGAATTTCCAACTTGTGGTTTTAAATAAGAAATTTTGATGGGTCGATTTTGGGTGACCCGTAAGTGACGCTTCGGATCCAAAACGGGTTCGGGGTGTTACACTTTTTGTAATTGGCTAGGTACCAATTTTTGGGCGCTGTGGGGGTGCTAACCCTTCCCCATGCGTAACCGACTCCCGAAACCTTTTTTGAGTTTTCGCAGACCTAAATCGTTGTTTTAATAAAATAAAATGATTTTATTAAAATGACCCGTTTTTAGGTGATCCAATCACACATTTTTTTTAAAAAGGATTGGTGGCAACTCCGTTGTTTCGTTTTTAAAATTCAACATCGAGATCCTTAAAAAAGGGTTGTGACAAACGTAAACTAAAGTTTGAGTGATCATATGTTTACACAACGAAAACGTAAGTGACCATAACGTTCAATTTTTTAAGTCGATGACCAAAAGTATACACCTACTAAAACATGACCATTTTAGTAGTTTACCCTAAATTTTAAGCAAATAGACCAAACTTTAAACAATTGTAAGGTTGTACGTAAAAAATGTTACTTATGTTTTAAATTGATTTAGAAAAAGAAAATAAAACTACTTTTTTATATCACTTTCAAGTTGCTATTCTTCGAACTTTCGTCTATAATTGAATTCTACTAATGGTTTCAGTTGAAAAAAATATTTTTATCAAAGACCCAAATTCAAGTAACTTTAAACAATTGTAAGGTTGTACGTTATCAAAAGGTTAAGAAGAAAATAAATAAATATGTTATGAAATCACACAAGATATTGAAAAGTTTTTCATTTAATATCTTGTCTCTTTACTTTACAACTAAATGTAGGGCACTGTTACATCTATCCACTGGGTCATCTATTCATCTGAGGGGGAACATAAGACAATTAATAATACAATATGTTTTTAATATAAAATTTTCAAAAAAATGAATGTAATAAAATTAATGCATCTTTTATCAATAAATAATTTTCAAGATTATAAATACAATACAATTAATACATCTTTACACAATAAACAATTTTCAAAACTATAAATGTATTATAATTAATATTTTATTTTTTTTAATATAATAAGAAGAGAAACTAAGTCAACTCGAATACATTTTAGCATATCATACTATCATGATGCAATTCCTCCAAAATCATAACCATGAAAACTTATGAGTTTAAGCTTTGTTTCACCTCAATTTCTATGAAAACACAACCCCTTAAACTTATTGATTTTGTTCATCTACTATCAGCTACGAATGAAAGGACAAACTTTAATTATTTTCTTAAAAGAAAATTTATCTCTATTACACTTTCATGTGTCTCAAATTCTCATAATGCTACAAGAGAACCATTTCTCAAATTAAGTATTTAAATCTAAAAATTAGGAAGAGAAAATGTCTTAATTAATTTAAACTAAAAATGACCTAAAATATCATTATACTAAAAAGTTTTGGAGGGACAACAACCCCTCCCACCTTATGAGTAGCTAGATCTCTGGTAACAATGGTACTAAGACTCAATCCATAACGACTGCCCCTTTTTATTTAGTGTAAGACATTTGGGAATCTAATAAACCTAATTTGATTTTGATATAACAATGACTAATTTGTAAAAAGGAAATTTTTTTTAAAGGCTTTTAAATGGCTCACAAATTGATAAGGATTCGAACTTCAAATTATTTCTAAGTCAAAAACTTTGAACCCCAAATATTTTCTAAGTGATTGGTACTCAAAAATAGCCATTTTGGTATAGGAGTACCAATACGCTTAAGGCCGTATCGGTACGGTTTTTAGCTACTAGAATTTTTTTTTATTTGTGATGGCTATAGGGTACCGATACAAGTGTATTTGTATCAGTACGCCTTGTTAAACTTGGAACCAAAATTGCATACGAGTATCAGTACGAATTCATGCGTATCGGTACGAGGGTTAAAGATTTTCAAAATCCTTTCATTTAATATCTGACCGTTGTCTTTTCAGTTTTATTGGAACCATAAGTTTGAAAATTAGTTAACACATGCCGATACCCATATAGGCGTATTGATACAATTTTTATTGCACAACTTATCAGGATTCCAGAGAGAAAACTGGTACCGATACGGTACGGACCGTACCGGTACACTCTTTAAAACTCACACTCCGTATCGATACGGCTTCATGCATATCGATACCCCTTTGTTGCAATGGGTATTTCCTCTTTGGCAGGTACCGATACACTTGCTCGAGTACTGATTCCATTGGACACCAAACAACATTTATTGCGGGGAAAATGCAGCCCAACGGCTCTATTCAATTTCCCAACTACCCAAACAGCTAGAAATTAATAAGGGGGTATAAAATCAAGTCTCCAAAGCTTCAACAACAACTATTGAACAATCCTAAATCATTCAAGCACACATCCAACAATCTTTGAGCCTTTAGAGTCAAATCTTGTATACCCACTTGAGTGAACTTATTTGTAATCTTTTTATTCAAGTATTGGGGTTTGAGAGAGCTCAGAATTGTGCAAGCAATTTACCTATGAGAGGATTTTTCAGCTTGCTTAGGGTTCTTAAGACTTAGAAAGCAAATCTAGTGGATTTGAGAAAATCCTTAATGCGGATAGCTAAGGTAGTAGATGTAAACCTTGTTAGAAGGTTGAACCACTATAATTTCTTGTCTCCCAATCTTTTTACATTTCCACTGCTTCCACTAAATTTTTTATTTTTCAATTCCCCCTCTTGGCCATTTATCATTGATTGACCATCCCAACAATTTGTATTAGAGCCACACTCATTGGAAGGACTTGACTCGATCCTACCTGTGCTCAATCAATCTACCATTAAGCCATGGACTCTACTTTAGGCAACAACCTCTACGAGTCTCAATCCATCACCAAACTATCGTATTTCAATGAGGATAACTATCCTTATTGGAAGAATAGAATGAGACTTTATCAAATCCAATGACTGCCTCCTATGAGATGTAGTGAAAGATAGACCGACCATTCCGATGAAGGAAGAAGGTGGCTGGCATGTCCCTAAGACAAGGCAAGAGTACACCGATGAAGAAATTAAGAAGATGCAAATCAACAATAAAGCTATGCATATACTCTTTTGTGCTCTTGGACCGGACGAGTACACCAAGATGTCTTCTTGCACGCGTGCAAAAGAGGTATGGGACAAGCTTGAAGTTACATACGAGGGCACAAATGAAGTGAGGGAGACCAATATTGGACTCCTCAACTTGAGCTATGAGAACTTCAAGATAGAACCGATGAAAAAATCACCAAGATGTTCGATAGATTCTCCATATTGTCAACGGCTTAAAGGCCTTGGAGAAGTAATTTCGGAAGGCAAGCTTGTTCGAAAAGCTTATCTACTCTTTTCCTAAGTCATGAGACTCAAAGAAAACTGCCATTATCTAAGCTAAAGATCTCAAGACTTTGAAGCTTGATGCTCTTATGGGTCTCTTCTCACTCGTGAAATTATGAAGAAATAAAGAGAAAAAAAGGAAGAGAAGAAGATAGAGAAGAAGAAAATAAAGAAGAAGAAGATGTGAATTGCTCTCAAAGCTTCACAAGAGGAGAGTGATTCAAGTGAAGAAGAATATGAAGAAATGACTATGCTGGCCAAGAGATTCACACGGTTCATGAAAGCCAACTGGGGAAGAAAGTTCCAAAGGGTTTCAAGAATAAGCAAAATGAGGAAGAGAATAATCAAATCGTATGCTATGAGTGCAAGAAGCTGGGACACATCAAATTCGACTGTCCCAAACTAAAAAAAGAAAAGCTTTGGAAAGAAGAAGAAGCTCAAGGCTTATGTTGCTACTTGGAGTGATGAGGACTCATCCGATGAAGAGGAGCAAGAAGTAACAAATATTTGTCTCATGGCAGTGGAGGACGATCCTAAGGTAACCTCAAACTCATCTAACTTTGATTTTACATTTGATGAGCTTCAAGAAGCTTATGATGAGTTACAAGAGGTTTATGACGAGTTGGTGGAAAAGTATAAGGAATCACTTTTGAAAAACAAGAAAACGATTTCAAATTTGAAAAACTAAAATGATTCATTATCCAATGATAACTTGGAACTTAAGAAGAAGGTTATGGATTTGCAAATTAAACAAAATGATTTTGAAAAGAAAAATTAAGATTTGCATAACCTTCTTCCCAAAGTTCATGATGATCACCAAAAGGAAATGGGTGATCTCAAAGCTTCTTTGAACAAAGTTGGGAAACCATATTTTGAAAAAGGAACAACTTCAAAACCCAACTATGTGAGAAGAAACTTTGGTGGCTACAAACATAGAGGGTACCCAAGGCCCTCAAATGGTAAGAATGTTAGAAGTGTTCGGGTTCCTAAGAAACTAGTTGTTTCTAAAAACATTGATGCTATTGTTTCTTGGATTCCCAAGGGAACCAAGATTTTGGGAGCATTGCTACAAGGCCAAAGCTTCAAGTGCAAATTTGTGGTACCTTGATAGTGGATGCTCGAGACACATGACTGGTGACAAGAGTTTTAATGCCCCAGTTTTGGGCCTAAGTGTTTTCTAGGTTGATTAGACGGTCTGGTGGACCGGGTTAGAGTATTCGAGTAGTTTTCAGGATTAATTTGAAATAAATATTTTTTAGTGAGAAAAAATATGGAAAAATATAATAAAATCATTATTTAATATGTAGATGATTTTGGTAAAATCAATTTTGGAAAATGGGGTTTTGGAATTTGACATTTTGGCTAGTGACCAAAATGTAAGGAGTGAAAAACTGTATTTAGTGACTGTTTTGTAAAATGGTTAAAACTTAGAATCTTTAAGGAGCTATTTGTCCAAAGTCTAATATCAGAATTTTCTCTTTAATTGTATATTTTAAAAGGCTTTAAAAGGGTATAAATAGGCTTGGAGAATTAATTTTATAATTAATTTTCAAAAGCAAACTTTACGTAACTAACTTTTCTCTAAAAGATTTTTTCTCAAATTCTCTCCAGCCAAACACTCTTTTCTACTTCAATTTTCTCATGTAGCTACTTGATTTCAACATTCTTTTATTTCCAAATGAGTTCTTAATGATTTCCTAACAAAACCTTATTGATTTGATCATGTTTTCTCAAGAAAACTCATCCATTAAGGGGAAAGCCAAGGTTAGAGGTGAGCTTCGTTCTACTCCTCTAATGTAAGGTTCTTTACTAAAATTCCCAAGTTATTGATCCTTTATATATGATTTCTAATGAGTTTTAATGATTTAATTATAGAAAATTGGTTAAATCAAGGTTTAATTGATATATTGTATTGATCTTTATTATGGATCTATTTTGTTGGGTTCTTGATTTGATTAGAACATGATTTTGATCTTTGATAATGTTAATAAGTTGGTTTTTTACATTGGAATCCAAAAACTAGGTGAATCTCTAATTTCCTAGGTTGTTAGTTATGAGTTTTTGAGGAGTTGTGGATGTTTAATGTATTCTGGAGGTATAAGGACATGGTAATTGTGTTTTTTGATGTTAATTGATGTTAAGGGAAAGTTGAGATTCATGGTTTGTGGCTGGGCTATGTTTGTAGTTGTTTTGGTGTTATTTGTGGTTGTTGCGGTTGGGTAATTGAGTGGAGATTGATGAGGTTTGATATAGAATGTTATTGCTGGGTCATGAATGCATTTTAATGCATTGGATCCTCTGTTTTGTTGTGGAAAAGCAGGGGAGGTTGGACCTCAAGCTTGAACGGGAGTTTCAGAAACTTTGGAGGCGTAATTACCGCATCAGCAAGCGAGGCTTTGCGTGCCAGTGAGTGAGAACGTGGTTTACAACTTTTCAAAGGTTTGAAGTTGTGTTTGGAAGTTTAGATTAAGCTTGAAATGCTAGTATAAGCTCATAAGTAAGTAAAGGATGTTTTCTCCCTCGTTTTGGGTTTGGAAAATGGTTTTGATGTACTCGTTTTGATGATTTGGTTTCTCACTATTAT
Source organism: Hibiscus mutabilis (assembly GCA_019671005.1). Taxonomy (NCBI): domain Eukaryota; kingdom Viridiplantae; phylum Streptophyta; class Magnoliopsida; order Malvales; family Malvaceae; genus Hibiscus; species Hibiscus mutabilis. The sequence continues at coordinate 27,197,245 of CM033739.1, read as the reverse complement.
ATGCATAATTTGAGCATGATTTAATGCTGTAAAATGGTTATATAATGACGATGATGCATTTGGAAGTAATGCATGTTTTGATAATGTTTTCAAACATTGGTTAATGCATGGTTGAATGCATTGGATAAATGGTTTTAATTGATGCATATGAAAATAGTGGGTTAATGTTAATGAAATGAATTATATTGGCAAGTGATGTGGTTTAAAATGTTATCAATATAGTTGGCTGGGCATAGGATTGATAGTGCACTATAAAAACTCGCCTTGGATGTTGAGGGGTTTATGTGTACCGAAAACTCCATCCAAGTACCCTAACGGTTGAGGGGTTACCAAAAACTCCCGTTAGTGGATTATACATCTAGCCAACGAGTGGTGTTGAGGGGTTTATGTGTACCAAAAGCTCCACCACAAGTACCACAATGGTGGAGGGGTTTATGGTACTAAAAACTCCCATTGGTGGACTTTGGATGATTCCGGTTGAGATTGTATGAAGTGTTGAGGGGACACTTATTAAATTCGTGTATCTGATGTTGTATTTTGTAAGGTTGAACTTGGTTAATGATCACTTGTAATCCAATATAATTGATGATGTATCATGTGATGGATTATGTTGTATAATGTTGGTTTATACATGTTTTACTCTTTAAGCTTTGCATTTGGTAGCTATGCATGGGAAAGCTTCAATTGAGTGTAGAAAATAGGATTTTGCAGTTAATTCATGATACATGTTGCATATGGTTTAATATGCATGTTTTGGAAATGTTAAATGCATGGTTTTACAAGGCATGATGATGTTGGTGACGATTTGAAAGATGTTTTAAAAGTGGTTTTCAAAGTGGGTTGCTAAACGGTTTAAAATGCAATGATGGTGGTTTGTTTTAGAGCACTCATCACTAAGCCTAGTGTGCTTACGCTCTATTTTTCCATCAATGCAGAGAATTAAAGGGTTTGAGATAGCGAGTAAGCAAGGAGGAATCCAAGGACTTGATCTTCGAATATGGTTTTGATTTAGACTCGTAGTAATAAAGGCAACGTGGTTAAATGTTGTTTGGGAGGGTTGTTTGCTAAAATCCCTATTTGTGCAAGTTTTAAATGTTGTTTTGGACTTGTATGAGGTTTTATAAGCTTGATATTGCTGTGGATTTATGTTTTGGATGTTAAGTAGGAAGCATGCCTATAAATGTTGTGGATATGTGAATCATGTTTGTTAGAACTGCTTTAAATGCTTGAACGATTGTGAAAAGCATGCTATTGATGGTATATGATGATTTTATAAAGTTGTGACATGCTTAGAGTGAGCAAAAGTGTCATATGTTGGACCTAGATGTCATTACAGACCTTTGCGTATCGGTAATGGAACTTTGGGTTTCGGTACACGGGGTCTGATGAGGCTCAAAATTGTGAGAATTTGCAAAGGGTATCGGTACGACTAGCCATCGTATTGGTATGCCTAAAGGAAATTTTGTACTGGGTTTGGTACATGGGCTCTCGTATTGGTACACCTTCTAGCTACTCGAATTTGGGTTTCGAAATATTTTCTTAAGGGATCGGTACGGGGGTATCACCGTATCAGTATATGTTGTCTTGCACATCATATCAATACAGGCTAACGTGTATCGGTACAAGTAGCTATTAAGTTTGTTATGCCGTATCGGTACGCAGTGCTGTCTTCTTGTGTTTTGCCCACTGAAGTTTGAAAATTTTTAATTTAGTCCCTGAATGTGATGTATGAAATTGTATGAGCTCGAATGTTTGTTTTAAGCTGGAAATTTAATACGTGAGCATGAAACCTGACTAATTAAGGTTTGGTAATTTGGGAATCAGTCAAGTCCCTATAATTTGTGGAAATTATGTTTGGACCCTGAAGTACTTGTTTGAGCAATTAAACTCCATTTTGTAATCTGATCGATTGTATATGCATCCGTTGTTTCATGTTCACCTTAGTATTTAGATAAGATAAAAGAAAAAAATAGACTCGGTTTAGGTTATTAGTTTGGGTTTTCTTTGGTAAACCTAATGTAGTCCTTTTAGCTCAGTTTCGGCTATACCGGGTTAAGGGGGTTACAAGAGTAGATTCTTGGAGCTAAAACCAAAGAGTGGAGGACTAGTGACTTTCGGTGACAACTCCAAAGGCCACATTGAATGAATTGGTTCCATTGGTAATCACTCTTCTATGCTCATTGATAATGTTTTGTATGTCAACGGTCTTAAGCATAATCTTTTGAGCATAAGCCAATTATGTGATAAAGGTTTCAATGTCCTTTTTGATTTAAATGGTTCAAAAATTATTGACACTGATTCCAACAAAATTATGCTTATTGGTCATAGAATAGGAAACATTTACATGGTGCATCTAGATGACATTCATATTTCAAATGCATGTTTTGTTGAAAAGATGAGCATGATTCATGGTTATGGAATAGAAAACTAGGGCATGCAAGCATGAGTGTTTTGGAAAAAATGATTTCAAATGATCTAGTAAGAGGTTTGGCCAAAATGAAGTTTTTTCTTGACAAAATTTGTGATGCATATGCAAAAGGCAAACACAAAAGAGTTTCTTTTAAACCTATTAATTATGTTTCTACTAGTAGAGTTTTACAATTGATCCATATAGATCTTTTTGGCTCTATTAGAACTATGAGCTTGGGTGTAAAACCATATGCATTTGTTTTAGTAGACGATTACTCTAGATTTACTTGGGTTATATTTTTAAGTACCAAGGATAAGGCTTTAGAAAAATTCATCACATTTTCAAAAGCTAATAAAAATGATGTTGGTTACTCTATTTCACATGTTAGGAGTGACCATGGAACCGAATTTCAAAATTTAGGTTTTGAAGAGTTTTACAACTCTAATGGGATTAGCCATAATTTTTTCGCTTCTCGCACACCCCAACAACATGGGGTTGTTGAGAGGAAAAATCCAACTTTAGAAGAAATGGCTAGAACCATGTTTTGTGAAAATAATTTGCCTAAGTATTTTTCAGTGGAAGCCACAAATACGGCTTGTTATATTGTCAACCGAGTAATGATTAGGCCTAGTTTAAAGAAAACTCCTTATGAACTTTTCAAAAATAAAAAGCCTAACATTAGTTATTTTCATCCTTTTGGACGCAAATGCTTTGTTTTAAACAATGGAAAAGACAATTTAGGCAAGTTTGATGCAAAAATTGAAGAAGCTATTTTCCTAGGTCATTCTTTAAACTCTAAAGCCTATCGTGTATTTAACAAAAGAACTTTAGTAGTTGAAGAGTCAATTCACGTGGGTTTCGATGATAACCTCATTCCGAGGAAGGATTGTAACCCCCTTAACCCGGCATAGCCGAAATCGAACTAAAAGAGCCACATTAGGTTTGTCGAAGCAAACCCGAGCTAAAACCCTAAATCGAACCCATTTTTTCTTTTTATTTTGTCTAGATGCACGTTAATTAAGTCCTATGTGAGCACATCTCAACGATATCATTACATTTAGATCAAAAACACAGAATAGGGTCCAATTAAACAATGATACACATAAGGGACCAAAACATAAATATTACAAACTATAAGGCCTTTAGAACAATTAAGTTTACCAACCCTTAATTAGACCATTACCATGCTCATAGGTTATTTTCCATTCCAGAATAATCACTCAAACTCATTCATTTGCATTCACAACAAACAGGGACCAAATTGCAAGATTTCCAAACTTCATTATTGAAAACAACTTAGCGTATCGATACATATTAATAGACTTAACGGCTCCACGTATCAATACACGTTTAACACGTATCGATATGGTATATTGACCAAACCGTACCGATACAGTGTTGCATCGTACCGATCCCCCTTAGTTATCTTAAAAACTTAGAATCCCAATAGCTAGAGCCCGTACCGATACGGTACCCGGCATATCGATACGGCTATGTAAAAATCGAAGAGGTGTTTTAGTACATTGGCCCGTGTACCGACACTTGAGTTGTTTACCTTCAATGCGTACAGAAATGGTGGCTAGGCATATCGGTACGCTAGGCTTATTTTCAGCAAATTAAGCCTCTACAGGACACCGTGTACTGAACCTTGAGGTACTCGTACCGATATGCAGAGGCCTGTAATGACTTCTAGGTCCAACATGACACTTTGGCTCATTTCAAACAACATTAACACTTAGCTAATCAACAAATAGCATCATTAACATGCTTAATCAATAGCATAACATCATCAAAAGCCATCCTAGCTTTTCTAGCATACTCAAGCAATCAACTTTAGAGGCATGCTTCCTAGTCCACATTCAAATCATCAAACAAACCATATCTCAATCATTTAAAACATATTACAAGTCCAAAACAAAAATTAAAACTTGCAACAATGGGGAGTTCATCAAAACCTCTCCCAAAACCCCAATCGACGCATTGCCATTATTTCTACTTTTCAACATTCCAAACCATACTTTGAAATCAAGTCTTGGGAATTCATTTCCTTGCTTCTGTGCTGCCTAAATCTCAATTCTCTGCATTGATGGAAAAGAGAGCGTAAGCACACTAGGCTTAGTGAGGAATGCTCAAACAACAACCACCATCAATGCAAGTTAAACCATTTCCCATCTCTTTTGAAATCACTTTTCAAAACTCTTTGAAAACATCATCGTATCATCATGCCTTAACAAAACCATGCACTTAACATTTCCAAAACAGCATATTAAACCATGTGCAACATGTATCGTGGATTCAACAGCAAAGTCCCATTTGCTACCCTCAATTTAAGCTTTCCCATGCATACTACCAATGCAAGGCTTAAAGAGTGAAACATATTTAAATCACATTAAACCAAATAATCCATCTCATGATACATAAACAATTATATTGGCTTACAAGTGATCATTTACCAAGTTTCCTTTACCAAAAACACAACATCGGATACACGGATTCAACAAGTGTTCCCTCAACACTTAACAAACAATCTACCGGTAAAACAAGGCTCACACACGGGAGTATTCGGTACACATAAACCCCTCCACCATTGTGACACCCGTGGTGGAGTATTTGGTACCCATAAACCCCTTAACACTACTTATTGGTACGATGTTTAATCCACTAATAGGAGTCTTCGATACACATAAACCTCTCAATCGTTAGAGTACTTGGATGGAGTATTTGGTACACCGTATAAACCCCTCAACATCCAAGACACCTTTTTATAGTGCACTATCAATCCTATGGCCGCCCAACTATATCCGATAACATTTACAAACCTTTTTGTTCCATCACTTTCCAATATAATTCATTTAATTAACAACTCACTGTTTTCATATGCATGATCAAAGTAATTTAACCAATGCAATAAACCTTGCATTAACCAATATTCATAAACATTTATGAAACATACATTGCTTCCAAATTCAACAACATCATTTTGTAACTAATTTCCAGCATTAAATCATGCTTAAAACATGCATACACAGTGAGTAATTAAAACATGTAAAACAAGTGCATAAAACCAATTGCCAAACTGAGTTCGAGAGAGAATTCATCCTTTACTTACTTTCGAGCTTAGACTAGTATTTCAAGCTCGATCTAAACTCCCAAACACAACTTTCAAACCTTTGCAAAGTTGAAAACACGTTTCCACTCACCGACTCGCAAAACCTCGCTTGCCGATGCGACAATCGTGCCTCTAAAGCTTCCGAAACCAACATTCAAGCTTGAGGACCAACTTCTCCTACTTTTATCCACACAAACAGAGGTACATTGCATCAAAATGCAATCAACATCACAGCAACACTAAACCTCAACAATCTTCATCCAATTTCCCTCCATAACACCCAAAACTAACAACAAACCCCTTCCAAACTTAACCCAGCCACAAACTAACGTTTCCACACATAAATTATCATCAATCAACATCTAAAAACAAAACTCTAACATCCTTATATGTGCAACACTTATTTAACTACCACAACTCCTTAAAAACACATAACTAGCAACCTAGAAAATTAGAGATTCACATAATTTTGGGATTCCAATATTAAATCCAACTTATCAACATTATAAAACATCAAAATCATGATTATAACCAATCAAGAAATCAGCAAAACATATCTGAAACGGAAATCACCTAATCTCATCAATTAATTTAATCAATTTCCACAATTAAATCATCAAAACCCATTAGAAAACATTAAACAATGATAAAATACTTGGAAATTTCAATAAAGGACCATTTATTAGAGGACAAGAACAAACCTTACCTCTAATGAGTGAATTTCCTCTCAATTGGATGTTTACTCTTGAAAAACAAGGAAAAACAATAAGATTTTGGAAAACAAGATTGAATAATTCCACTAGAAAGCTAAGGTTTAAGAAATCAAGAACATTACCTCAATCTTTGATGCAAAAATAGAGTGTTTGGCTGAAGAGAAGTTGAGAGAAAAGTTTGAGAAAATAAGTTACGACAAATATGTTTTTAGAAAATAACTACCTTCTTTTAATCAATTTCCCTTTAATTCTTTTTAAAAACAATCCAAATTAAGATGAAACTCAGAATAAAACACCAGGTAAAATAGCTCCTTAAGGATTCTAAGATTTGACCCTTTTTCAAAATAGTCATTAAAAACAGTTTTCATTCTTTACATTTTGGTCAGTAGCCAAAATGTCCAATTTCCAAATTCTATTTTACAAAATTGACTTTACCAAAAATATCCATGTACTAAATAATGATTTTCCCATATTTTTCTAGCACCAAAATTATTTATTTCAATTTTAATCCTGAATTCGACTCAAATCTCTAATATAGTCCATCGAACCGTCTAATCACCTAGAAACTCGTAAGCACAAAATTGGGGCGTTACAAGGATACTTGTGATGATGATGTAAGAATTTTTTTATGTCAATGATGGTGGAGGATAATCATCAAAGGTAGATGAAGTTCCAACAAATGATGAACCACAAGATCCATCTCTAGAAGCCTTGAAGGACATGTCTCTAGATGAAAAGAAGGTCACCTACCTAAGGGAGTTCAACTATGTCAAAGGTTGTGAGATTTTGGGTGATCCATAGAAAGGGGTAACCACTAGATCCTGTCTTAGAAATACTTGTAACTTTGTTGCATTTATCTCATGCATTGAGCCTAAAAATATCAAAAAAGCATTAAATGATGATTATTGGATATTGGACATGCAAGAAGAGTTAAATCAATTTGAGAGGAGTAAGGTTTGGACATTAGTTGATAGGCCTAGTAATAAATCTACTATAGGCACTAAATGAGTTTCTAGAAACAAACTTGATGAGAGTGGTAACATAGTGAGAAACAAGGGTAGACTTGTTGCTCAAGGTTACACTCAAGAAGAAGGAATTGATTTTGATGAAACCTATGCACTCGTAGATAGAATGAAAGCTATTATGATGTTGCTTGCATTTGCATGTTATCATGAATTCAAGCTTTTTCAAATTGATGTTAAAAATGCTTTTCTAAATGGTTTTATAAATGAAGAAGTGTATGTAGAACAACTACTCGATTTTGAAGGACCAAAATATCCAAACCATGTTTTTAAACTTTCAAAAGCTTTATATGGTTTGAAGCAAGCTCCTAGAGATTGGTATGAAAGATTGTCAAATTTTTTAATTGAAAAAGGTTTTGACAAATGGAAGGTTGATACTACACTTTTTATAAAAAAAGGTAAGGATATTTTAGTAGTTCAAATATATGTTGATGATATTAATTTTGGTTCCACTAATGAATTTCTTTGCCAAGAATTTGCTAAGTTGATGCAATTTGAATTTGAAATGAGCATGATGAGGGAGCTCTCATTCTTTTTGGGAATCCAAATCAAACAAAGGAAGGATGACATCTTCATCAATCAAACAAAGTACATCAAAGATATGCTCAAGAAGTTTGGCTTTGAGAATGTGAAACCCCAAGCTACAGCGATGCTCATCTACAAAGCTTGACAAAGATGAATGAGGTAAATGTGTTGATCTTAAGCTTTATAGATCTATGATAGGATCTTAGCTTTATTTCACCTCAAGTAAACATATATCATGTTTAGTGTTTGTTTGTGTGGTAGATTTCAAGCTAGTCTTAGAGAATCATATCTACAAGCCGTTAAGAGAATCTTTAGATATCATGTTTAATGTTTAGTGTTTGTTTGTGTGGTAGATATGTTTTGCCGAGTTCTTGATTGGTTATAATCATGATTTTGATGTTTTATAATGTTGATAAGTTGGTTTTAATATTGGAATCCCAAAATTATGTGAATCTTTGATTTTCTAGGTTGCTAGTTATGTGTTTTTAAGGACTTGTCAATTCCTAGGTAGCATGTTTATATCATGGATTTCTAAGAAGCAAAATAGTGTAGCACTATCTACCACCGAGGCAGAATATATTTCGGCTGGTAGTTGTTGTGTTCAAGTCCTTTAGATGAAGCAACAACTATTAGATTACGAAATTGATGTAGGTACCATCCCCTTAAAGTGTGAAAATACTAGTGCTATTTGTCTCACTATGAATCCCATCCAACATTCTAAAACCAAGCACATAGAGATAAGACATCATTTCATTAGAGATCATGTCTTGAAAAATGATGTTGTTCTAGAATATGTAGACACCTTGAACCAATTAGCAGATATCTTTACCAAACCTTTATACAAAGAGCATTTTTGGTCTCTTAGGAGAGAGTTAGGGCTTGCTAGCCTTTCCTGAACCTTAGAGCCTTGTTTTATGCTTAAATATTGCTTGAATTTGCTTGATTTACATGTTTATGTGATTTTGCTCCTACATGCATCTATTCAAGTTGTTAGGGGGAGAATGTATATATTTTTGCCCATTCATGATGATCTCATATCATAATCATTGTAATACCCCAACATTTGGTTAGTGACTAAATTTCAAAGTTTTAAAAGTTGGTGGTTTTAGTTTAGTGACTAAAACGTAAAAAATTCAAAGTTTAAGGGTCAAAGTAAAAAGTTGGAAAAAGTTTAGGTACCAACATGGTAATTTTCCCAATAAATATTTTTATGGTAAAAAGGAATAGTTCATCCTGATATAAGAATTTTGGTGGGAATCAGATTTTTGGTACATGATTTGCGTAAAAAGCTATAAAAGGAAAAAGTTATGAGAATTAATTCAGATGAGCATTCGAACTCGAAAAATTATAAAAAAATTGATGGGAGTCTTAGACAGGCTAAAGGAACATGATACTGAAATTTGGAATTTTTCTGAATCGATTTGGATTCGATTCTATGCAGTATTCTAAAACAATGCATAATGGCATTTTTGACCTTTTACCCTTACTTTTTAATTAAAATTGATTATTTTGGATAAGAATGGACAAGTGTCACTACATGATTGGTCATGATCTTAATTAAACAAAGAAAAAAAAACTAGAATTTTCATTATACTCTCCCCTCCATTTCGAAAGCAACAAGAAATGTAAGAACAAGTTTTCAATTCAAATTTTCATGAGATTTAGTTGGTTTTTAGATTATTACATCAAATAAAGAATTGATCTACATGAAATTCTCTTTCATTTGATATAAGTTTTGAAGAGTTTCCATGTTTGTGTTGTGAGATTTGAAGTTAGGGTTTGTGCAGAACATGTTGGAAAATTATGTTTCATGAGTTATTTTGATTGATTATGATGTTGTGAAGTTTTTTCAAGCATGAAAATGATGAAAATTCCATGATTTTGTCTTTAGGTTGATTTTGGAAAAGTTGAAAAATTAGGGGAAACTCTTGCAAAAATTTTATTTGATGTGGAAATGATGTAGGAATATTGAATATAATGTTCTAAGGTTGAATTCATGCTTGAATCAAGTTGGAAAAATTTGGTCAAAGTGACCTTTGGAATTCGGCTACTTGAAGAATATTAAGGGAAAATTATGGAAAATTTTCCTAAGGTTGGAAAGTGTGTTAGAACAATTTTGTATGCTTTTGGAAGTTATTTGGATTAATTTGTAAGTATTTGAAATGTTAAGGACCAAGTATAAAATTTTGGAAAGTTTAAAGACTTGGTTGTTAAGCTTGTTTTTGAAGTGTATTGTGTTAGAAAATCAAGTTAAGTGATGAAAATGATGACTTTGAAGTTTATGTGAACTTGAGGGACTAAATTTTAAATTCAAAAAATATAAGGACTTGTTTGTAAATTTTTAAAGTTTAGGTTCTCAAGTGTAAAGAATGAAGAATGTAAGGTTTAGAGTTGAAAATGATGGTTGGGAGTTAAAAGGAGTCTTTTAGGACAAAAGTGAGTATTTTTGGAAAGTTATAGAATTATTAGGAGTATTTTCCTAATATATATATTAATGTTAGTAAGATACTAACATTACTTTGAAATGGTATTTATTGTTGAAATGTGGTGTAGATTGTATTTGTGATCACAATCAAGGTTCGAACAAGTCGATAGATAAAGGAAAAGCTCCAAAGTAAAGTATAGCTAGTGAGGCAAAGGTGAGTGCATTTTTATTTATTTATTATTATGCTATGAGATAGACTTGTGATAAGTCAATTCAAGGTTAAAGGTAAAGGATTTGAATTATCTGAAATGTTTGAATGGCTTATAAATGATTTATGGTATGAACGCCCAATGCAAATTTCTATATATGAAAGTGATTTATTATGATTTATTGGTATTATTGATAAAAAGGAAAGTTCATATTATTGAAATGTTGAATGCCCCAATGTATGTCTATTGAGAGTCTTGGTATATTGGCATGCCAAAGAGTTAGAGTATATTGGTTTAATACTGCTACTAAGCGGTGATAAATTTAATACTTTTTTACTGACGGTAAACGGTGAGTTGTGTTTTACAACTATGATCCAGTGAAGGTTATTAATCTTTGTTAAGTTACGGTAGTATTTCTAGTGATACACTAGCATTGATCTATTGATCCAAACACAACTGATTAGTTGTTTGCGGGCACATGTGCATTACTCATCATTAAACTTGCATACCTTGCATTCTCATATATAGTACATTGGGCTATGCTATATTATCATTGGAATTGAAAGTGGAATGGTTTGGTAAATCAGATTAGTGATTTTAGAATCCTTTTTAATATTTTTATTGCACTCTACATATTTTTTTATTATACTTAGAGTGAAATGTTTTTTTTCAATTATTATATATATTGCCTCACTAAGTGTATACTTAGCGTGTGATTGTTTCACGCGTAGGTTATAAGGAGCTTAAGAAGTAAGAAGCAGCTGCAAACATCATCACATTTTGAGAGTGGTACATCAGAATCAGTATGACATCTTAAATGTTGTCTTTTGATAGTTCTAGTTGGCATGTATAATATAAATGTTTAATTGCTCTGGTATAACTATGTTTAATAGAATATGAGTTTAAATGTATTTTATTTTCTATCTAGATGATTTTTAAAATTAGGCAGTTTTTAAGCAGTTTTATTAATAAGAAGTAAATTGCCTAGTTGCTGCTTAAATCTAGATTTAAATTAAACTTAGAAAAATTAGATTTTTAAATTCTATATGATTAACTATTACTTTAGTTTAAAATGGTTTGATATATTATTAGGAAATTTTATTTTAACGAAACTTGATATAGAAATTATTATACTTTTAATATGTGACATCTCTGACTTGTATTCAGTAATGAATACGGGATAGAGGTGTTACATTTATTTGGTATAAGAGCTAAAGGTTTGCTGATTCTAGGCCGAAATGGAAATTGTTTTTGTTGAAAAATATGTACATGCCACTAGGATGTCAATATTACTGATTTGATGTTGATATAATTGATGATGTTGCTTTTTACTAATTTAGTAGTTGTGTGGTTATAGATGGCTGAATCAGGAGACTCTTGACGAGCAATTAAACAATTAGCTTCGGATGAAGCCAGAAGTGGAAGCAATGAGGTTAATAACAACCCTCCGGCTTAAGCTGAACAGGAAGGAGTACCAGCACAGCATGGAATGCCTGTGCAGGACCATGGAACATTTCTTCAGGCACTGGAAACAATCTTGACAGGTTTTAAGCCACCTCCAGCTCCCCCTGCTTCTCGGGTGTCAATTGCAAAGGAATTAAAGAGTTTGGGAGCACCTGAGTTTAGAGGAGAAGTTGATGAAGGTCTCGTGGTCGCAGATATGTGGTTGAATGATTTAAAGATCATGTTAGAGGGATTTCACTGCTCAGAAACTGAAAAGATGGATGAAGTTGTTTCATTACTTCGAGGTCAAGCTCGATTCTGGTGGACAAATGCTACGAAGCACGTTCCTCCTGAACGAGTTACCTGTCAATTTTTCTTGGAAGAATTCAAGAATAAGTACATTGGAGATCAGTTTATCAGAGAAATGAAATAGCAATTCCTTAGTTTGAAGCAAGGCAATCGGACTATCTATGAATACGAGTGTGAATTCAATAAGTTGAGCCGGTTTGCAACGGAGCTGATCCCAACTAAAAGGAGTTGATGTGAGTATTTTATTGAAGGACTGAACAGGGAACCAAAGAAATTTCTAGTGGCATTGAATCTGCCTACCTTTCAAGAGGTAGTGAATCGGGCCAAGGCGATGGAACGCGTGGATCCAGAAGGTATGTCAGAGCAGATTTCACAGTCAAACAAAAGACCGTGAACATCTTTAGTTTCTTTTGCTTCAAAGAGGAATAAAGGTGGTTCTAGGAATAAGAATAAATCTGGATCTGCTTGGAAAGGAGGCAATACAAGAGGAAATAGACAGACTGTTAATTCTGGTGCTGGTTCGTCATTCCAGTTCAGAACTCAGTGTGACGTTTGTGGTAAACGTCATTCTGGCACATGTTGGATGATGATAGGAGCATGCATGGATCATGGAAAATGGGTCATTTTGCGAGCGATTGTCCTAAAAAGCAAGGTGAACGGTCTGTTCAGACAGAGAGGTTTGCTGCGTTGCCACAAAGAGGTAGAGGTGGACCCGGAAGACCATCTGAATCTGTTTCACAGCAGGAAATGAGTGCACCAGCCTGAGTTTTTCACATCCAGACAGTTAGAGATCGTGATGATCCAGAAGTTATTACAGGTACATTCTATCTTTATGATGAGTCTGTGTTTGTTTTGATTGATCCTGGTTCTACGCACTCATATATTAGCACTAAGCTGATTGAGGAAATGAGTATCCCATTAGAGTCTATCTCTAGTGACATTATTAGCTACCAATCCATTGGGTCAGAGTGCAAAAGTGAGTCGAATATGTAGAAATTGCCCAATAAAGGTGCAAGGAATAGAGTTCCCGGCAGATTTAATAGAGTTACCTTTCGAAGAATTCGAGATAATTTTAGGAATGAATTGGTTATCTGTTTATCATGCCATGGTAGATTGTCGTTTAAAATGACTAATATTGAGGGATTCGGAAGGTGTTGAGATAATGGTAGTGGGTGAAAGGATGAATCCACTATCTAATGTGATTTCAGTTGTTTCTACAAAGAAATTGCTATTGGAAGGTAGTCAAGCCTTTCTAGCTAATGTGGTGGATACTCGAACTCCTAGAGTTAAGTTGGAAGATATTCCTACTGTTCGAGATTATCCAGATATGTTTCCAGATGAGTTACCGGGATTACCTCCAGATCGTGAGGTAGAGTTTAAAATAGAAGTATTACCTGGTACTTCACCTATATTAATGGCTCCATACATAATGGCTCTAATAGAGCTTCGGGAATTAAAAGTGCAGTTGCAAGAACTGTAAGATCGAGGATTCATAAGGCCAAGTGTGTCACCTTGGGGTGCACCGGTGTTATTTGTGAAAAAGAAAGATGGATCAATGCAATTGTGCATAGATTACCTTCAATTAAACAGGTGATAGTGAAGAATAAGTATCATCTTCCGAGGATTGATGATCTTTTTGATCAATTAAAAGGTGCAACTGTGTTTTCCAAGATTGATCTTCGATCGGGATACCACCAGTTGAAGATTAAGGAAGAATATATTTCAAAGACGGCATTTAGAACTCGGTATGGACATTATGAGTTTGTAGTAATGCCGTTCGGATTAGCAAATGCACCAACAATATTTATGGATCTGATGAACCGCATATTTCAGCCGTATTTGGATCAATTCGTGGTGGTTTTTATTGATGACATTCAGGTATATTCCAAGACAAAGGAAGAGCATGATGCCCATCTCCGAGTAGTTCTTCAGATCCTCCGAGAAATTGTATGCTAAATTATCAAAGTCTGAATTTTGGTTATTAGAAGTTACTTTTCTCGATCATGTGGTTTCAGCAGAAGGGATAAGAGTAGATCCCAAGAAAGTACAAGCTATAGTTGAGTGGAAAGCTCCAAAGAATATCTCTGAGGTGCGAAGTTTCTTGGGATTGGCCAGTTATTATCGAAGATTTGTAAAGAACTTCTTGATGAATGCTTCTCCGCTAACTAATATATTGAGAAAGGATGTGCCATTTGTTTGGACGGTGAAATGTTAAGAAAGCTTTGAACTTTTGAAGAGGATTTTAATCAAGCTCAGATATTGGTACAACCTGAATCGGGTAAGGATTTTGTGGTATATAGTGATGCTTCTCCTAATGGTTTGGGTTGTGTACTCATGCAAGAAGGAAAAGTGGTAGCTTATGCTTCTAGACAGCTTAAGACGCATGAGAGGGATTATCCCACCCATGATTTAGAGTTGGCAGCTGTTGTGTTTGCTTTGAAGACATGGCGTCATTATCTATATGGAGAATGATGTTACATCTATACATATCATAAAAGTTTAAAGTACATGCTGACTCAAAAGGAGTTAAATTTGAGACAGAGGAGATGGATTGAGCTACTAAAGGATTATGATGTGGTTATTGATTACCATCCGGAAGCGAATGTGGTAGCCGACGCCCTTAGTAGAAAGACTTTTGCTGCATTGAGAGCCATTAATGCAAGGTTGGCTTTACAAAAGGATGGTGCTTTAGTTGTTGAATTAAGCATAAGACCTAATTTGGTGGATCGAATAAAAGAGTTTGAGAGAGGAGATACATAATGTTTGACAAGAATTAAACAAGTTGAAGAGGTAAGACCAAAGGTTATGAAGTTAAATCTAATGGATGTCTTTTTTCTATAGGGAAGAATTGTTATTCTAGAAAATGAAGAATTAAAAAGAGAACTTCTTAGTGAAGCACATTATAGTCCATTGACCATGCATCCAGGTGGTAATAAGATGTATCAAGATCTATAGAGCCGATATTGGTGGTCGGGGATGAAAAGAGCTATCACTGAGTTTGTTTCGAAATGTTTGACATGCCACAAGTCAAAGTAGAACATCAAGTGCCTTCTAGATTGTTACAACCAATTTCTATTCCACAGTGGAAATGGGAACAAATAACTATGGATTTCATTATGGGGTTACCTTTGACACCAGGCAAAAAGGATTCAATCTGGGTGGTTGTTGACAGATTGACTAAAATAGCACACTTTATTCCAGTAAGAACAAATTACTCTATGGACAAGTATGTTGAGTTATACATAAAAGAGATAGTTTGACTTCATGGTGTACCAGTTTCAATTATCTCAGACAGAGATCCAAAGTTTACCTACAGGTTTTGGAAAATCTTTCCATAATACTTTGGATACTAGACTTAATTTTAGCACAACTTTTTATCCTCAAACAGATGGACAATCAGAGTAAACTATTCAAGTTTTGGAAGATATGTTGAAAGCATGTGCGATTGAATTCAAAGGGTCGTGGGAGAAGTATTTGCCATTAGCTGAATTTTCTTATAATAATAGTTATCAAGCAAGCATCAAGATGGCGCCTTTTGAAGCTTTATATGAAAGAAGGTGTAGAACTCCTTTGAATTGGTTCAAGTTAAAAGATCGAGACATAACTGGTCCCGATATTGCTAGAGAAGCAGAAGAGAAAGTGAAGATTATACAAGATAATCTGAAGATAGCTGATGATCGACAAAAGTCATATCTGAGATTTAAAGAGAAAAGAAATTGAGTTTCAAGTTGGCGATAAGGAGTTTCTTAAAGTATCACCTTGGAAGAAAGTGATGTGATTTGGAAGAAAATGAAAATTAAGTCCAAGATTTATCGAACCATATGAGATATTGAAAAGAGTTGGTCCTGTAGCTTATCAAATTGCTTTACCTCCAGAGATGGATAAGATTCATAATGTATTTCATGTATCGATGCTTAGAAGGTATCGATCAGATCCTTCCCACATCATTACTCTAGAGGAAATAGAGGTTCAACCAGATCTGACATATGAAGAAGAACCAATCAGAATTTTAGATCGTGATGTCAAGGAACTAAGGAATAAGAAAATTCCACTTGTTAAAGTTCTTTGGCGAAATCACAAAGTAGAGGAAGCAACATGGGAAAGAGAGAAAGATATGGAAAAGTAGTTTCCCCACCCTTTTAAATCAGTATGTATTGAAAATTCGAGGATGAATTTTCTTAAGGGGGAGAATTGTAATACCCCAACATTTGGTTAGTTTCTAAATTGCAAAGTTTTAAAAGTTGGTGGTTTTAGTTCAGTGACTAAAACGTAAAAAAATTCTAAGTTTAGGGTCAAAGTAAAAAGTTGGGAAAAGTTTAGGTACCAACATGGTAATTTTCCCAATAAATATTTTTATGGAAAAAATGAATAGTTGATCTGGTATAAGAATTTTGGTGGGAATTAGATTTTTGGTGCGAGATTTGTGTAAAAAGCTATAAAAGAAAAAGTTTCAGAATTAATTGGATGAGCATTCAAACTCGGAAAATTATAAAAAATTTATGGGAGTCTTAGATAGACTAAAGGAACATGATACTGAAATTTGAATTTTTCTGAATCGATTTGGATTCGATTCTATGCAGTATTTTAAAGCAGTGCATAATGGCATTTTGTAGATATATGGATTCATTAATGGCATTTTTGACCTTTTGCCCTTACTTTTAAATTAAAATTGATTATTTTGGATAAGAGTGGACAAATGTCACTACATGATTGGTCATAACTAAGGGCTAAAGTAGTCAATTTGCTATTAAATAAGATTTTTAAATTAGGAATTAATGAATATAATGCCATTTGTATCTTAATTAAACAAAGAAAAACAGGCTAGAATTTTCTTCATACTCTCTCCTCTATTTCGAAAGCAACAAGAAAGGCAAGAACAAGTTTTCAATTCATTTTTTCATGAGATTTAGTTGGTTTTTAGATTATGACATCAAATAAAGAATTGATCTACATGAAATTCTCTTTCATTTGATATAAGTTTTGAAGAGTTTCCATGTTTGTGTTGTGAGATTTGAAGTTAGGGTTTGTGAAGAACATGTTGGAAAATTATGTTTCATGAGTTATTTTGATTGATTATGATGTTGTTTCAAGCATGAAAATGATGAAAATTCCAAGATTTTGTCTTTAGGTTGATTTTAGAAAAGTTGAAAAATTAGGGGAAACTCTTGCAAAATTTTTATTTGATGTTGAAATAATGTAGGAATCTTGAATATAATGTTCCAAGGTTGAATTCATGCTTGAATCAAGTTGGAAAATTTTGGTCAAAGTGACCTTTGGAATTCGGCTACTTGAGAATATTAAGGGAAAATTATGGAAAATTTTCCTAAGGTTGGAAAGTGTGTTAGAACGATTTTGTATGCTTTTGGAAGTTATTTGGATTAATTTTTAAGTATTTGAAATGTTAAGGACCAAGTTGAACAATTTGGAAAGTTTAAAGACTTGGTTGTTAAGCTTGTTTTTGAAGTGTATTGTGTTAGAAAATCAAGTTAAGTGATGAAAATGATGACTTTGAAGTTTATGTGAACTTGAGGGACTAAATTGTAAATTAAAAATCCAAGGACTTGTTTGTAAATTTTTAAAGTTTAGGTTCTCAAGTGTAAAGAATGAAGAATGTAAGGTTTAGAGTTGAAAATGATGGTTGGGAGCTTAAAAGGAGTCTTTTAGGACAAAAGTGAGTATTTTTGGAAAGTTATAGAATTATTAGGAATATTTTCCTAATATATGTACATTAATGTTAGTAAGATACTAACATTACTTTGAAATGGTATTTGTTGTTGAAATGTGGTGTAGATCGTATTCGTGATCACAATCAAGGTTCGAACAAGTCGGTAGATAAAGGAAAAGCTCAGTTAAAGTAATAGTACAATATAGCTAGTGAGGCAATTGTGAGTGCATTTTTATTTATTTATTATTATTCTATAAGATAGACTTGTGATAAGTCAATCTTGAAGGTTAAAGGTAGAGGAATTGAATTATCTGAAATGTTTGAATGGTTTATAAATGATTTAGGGTATGAACTGCCCAATGCAAATTTCTATATATGAAAATGATTTATTGGTATTAATAATAAAAAGGAAAGTTCATATTATTGAAATGTTGAATGCCCATTGTATGTCTATTGAGAGTCTTGGTATATTGGCATGCCAAAGAGTTAGAGTATATTGGTTTAATATTGCTACTAAGCAGGCGATACATTTAATACTGCTACGGCAGACGAGATGATGAGTTGTGTTTTACAACTATGATCCAATGAAGGTTATTAATGCCGTTAAGTTACGATAGTATTTCTAGTGATACACTAGCATTGATCTATTGATCCAAGCACAACTGATTAGTTGTTACGGGCACGTGTGCGTTACTCATCATTAAACTCGCATACCTTGTATTCTCATATATAGTACATTGGGCTATGCTATATTATCATTGGAATTGAAAGTGGAATGGTTTGGTAAATCAGATTCGTGATTTTTAAATCCTTTTTAATATTTTTATTGCACTCTACATATTTTTTTATTATACTTAGATTGAAATGTTTTTTTTCAATTATTATATATATTGCCTCACTAAGTGTATACTTAACGTGTGATTGTTTCACGCGTAGGTTATAAGGAGCTTAAGAAGGAAGAATCTGCTGCAAACATCATCACATTTTGAGAGTGGTACATCAGAATCAATATGACATCTTAAATGTCGTCTTTTGATAGTTCTAGTTGGCATGTATAATATAAATGTTTAACTGCTCTGGTATAACTATGTTTAATAGAATATGAGTTTAAACGTATTTTATATGCTATCTAGATGATTTTTAAATTAGGCAGTTTTTAAGCGGTTTTATTAATTAGATGTTTAAGAAGTAAATTGCCTAGTTCTTTTTTAAATCTAGATTTAAATTGAACTTAGAAAAGTTAGATTTTTAAATTCTATATGATTAACTATTACTTTAGTTTAAAAATGCTTTGATATATTATTAGGAATTTTTATTTTAACGAAACTTGATATAGAAATTATTATACTTTTATTATGTGACATCTCTTTTTCTTTGCGTTGCCACAAAGAGGTAGAAGTGGACGGAAGACAATACGAATCTGTTCGCGTGAAATGAAGTGCAAGCTGAGTTTTTCACATCGAGGCGATTAGAATCGTGATGATCCGGAAGTTATGCAGTATTCTATCTTTATGATGATGCATTGTTTGTTTTGATTGATCCACAGTTCTCGCACTCATATATTAGCACTAAGCTGATTGAAATGAGTATCCCATTAGAGTCTATCTCTAGTGACATTATTAAGTACCAATCCGTTGGAATTGAGTGCAAAAGTAGTGAATATGTAGAAATTGCCCAATAAAGGTGCAAGGAATAGAGATTCGGCGATTTAATAGAGTTACCTTTGAAGAATTCGAGATAATTTTAGGAATGAATTGGTTATCTGTTTATCATGCCATGGTAGATTGTCGTTTAAAATGACTAATATTGAGGATTGGAAGGTGTTGAGATAATGGTAGTGGGTGAAAGGATGAATCCACTATCTAATGTGATTTGATTGTTTCTACAAAGAAATTGCTGTTGGAAGGTAGTCAAGCCTTTCTAGCTAATGTGTGGTGGATACTCAGACTCCTAGAGTTAAGTTGGAAGATATTCCTCTTGTTGAGATTATCCGGATATGTTTCGAGATGAGTTCAAAGATTACCTCGGATCGTGAGGTAGAGTTTAAAATAGAAGTATTACAGTACTTCACCTATATTAATGGCTCCATACATAATGGCTCTGTAGACCGGGAATTAAAAGTGCGGTTGCAGAAGCTATGAATCCCGAGGATTCATCGGGGCCAAATTAGTGTCGCAGCAGATTTTACGGTGTTATTGTGAAAAAGAAAGATGGATCAATGCAATTGTGCATAGATTACCTTCAATTAAGCGGTGATAGTGAAGAATAAGTATCATCTTCCGAGGATTGATGATCTTTTTGATCAATTAAAAAATTACAAGCTGTGTTTTTCAAGATTGATCTTGATCGGGATACCACCGATTGAAGATTAGGAAGAATATATTTCAAAGCGGCATTTAGAACTCGGTATGGACATTATGAGTTTGTAGTAATGCATTCGGATTAACAAATGCACCAACAATATTTATGGATCGATGAACATATTCGGTAGTATTTGGATCAATTCGTGGTGGTTTTTATTGATGACATTGGTATATTCAAGACAAAGGAAGAGCATGATGCCCGTCTAAAGTAGTTCTTGGATCCTCAGAAATTGTATGCTAAATTATCAAAGTCTGAATTTTGGTTATTAGAAGTTACTTTTCTCGATCATGTAGTTCGTGAAGGGATAAGAGTAGATCCCAAGAAAGTACAAGCTATAGTTGAGTGGAAGCTCCAAAGAATATCTACGAGGTGCGAAGTTTCTTGGGATTGGCGATTATTATCGAAGATTTGTAAGAACTTCTTGAGTGATTATACCAGCTAACTAATATATTGAGAAAGGATGTGCCATTTGTTTGGACGGTGAAATGTTAAGAAAGCTTTGAACTTTTGAAGAGGTTTAGCAAAAGCTCGATATTACAACCTGAATCGGGTAAGGATTTGTGGTATATAGTGATGATTCTCTAATGGTTTGGGTTGTGCTCATGCAAGAAGGAAAAGTGGTAGCTTATGGCTACAAACGACAAAGTGCATAGAGGTTATCCACCCATGTTAAATTAAGTATTTGTGTGTTTGCTTGAAGACACAGTCATTATCTATATGAAGAATGATATTACATCTATACATATCATAAAGTTCAAAGTATGCTGACTCAAAGAGTTAAATTGAGACAGAGGAGATGGATTAAACTACTAAGGATTGTAGTGTAGTTGTGATTACCATCCGGGGAAGAGCCGAAAATGTGGTAGTGGCCTCCCTTAGTAGAAAGACTTTACCATTAGTATTAATGCAAAGTTGGCTTACAAGGATGGTGCTAGTTATTGAATTAAGCATAAGACCTAATTTGGTGGATCAGATAAAAGTTTCAGGAGGGAAATACATAATGTTTGACAAGAATTAAACAAGTTGAAGAGGTGGGACAAGATTTATGAAGTTAAATCTGTGGATGTCACTGGGGAAGAATTATTCTAGAAGATGAAGAATTAAAGAAAACTTCTTGGTGAAGCACATTATAGTCCATTGACCTAAATACATCAGTGGTAATAAGATGTATCCAAGTCCTATAGGCGATGTTGGTGGTCGGGGATGAAAAAGAGCTATCACTTTGAGGTTTGTTTGAAATGTTTGACATGACAAGTCAAGTAGGAACATCAAGTACCTTCTAGATTATTTAGCCAATTTCTATTCCCACAGTGAAATGGGAACAAATAACTATGGATTTCATTATGGGGTTACCCCTTTGACACCCGGGCAAAGGATTCAATACAGGTGGTTGTTGGCCGGATTGACTAAAATAGCACCTTTATTCCAGTAGAACAAATTATAATACCCCAACATTTGGTTAGTGACTAAATTTCAAAGTTTTAAAAGTTGGTGGTTTTAGTTTAGTGACTAAAACGTAAAAAATTCAAAGTTTAAGGGTCAAAGTAAAAAGTTGGAAAAAGTTTAGGTACCAACATGGTAATTTTCCCAATAAATATTTTTATGGTAAAAAGGAATAGTTCATCCTGATATAAGAATTTTGGTGGGAATCAGATTTTGGTACATGATTTGCGTAAAAAGCTATAAAAGGAAAAAGTTATGAGAATTAATTCAGATGAGCATTCAACTCGAAAAATTATAAAAAATTGATGGAGTCTTAGACAGGCTAAAGGAACATGATACTGAAATTTGGAATTTTTCTGAATCGATTTGGATTCGATTCTATGCA
Source organism: Hibiscus mutabilis (assembly GCA_019671005.1). Classification (NCBI taxonomy): domain Eukaryota; kingdom Viridiplantae; phylum Streptophyta; class Magnoliopsida; order Malvales; family Malvaceae; genus Hibiscus; species Hibiscus mutabilis. The sequence goes on along the minus strand of CM033739.1, from coordinate 27,175,223 downwards.
GTATTCTAAAACAATGCATAATGGCATTTTTGACCTTTTACCCTTACTTTTTAATTAAAATTGATTATTTTGGATAAGAATGGACAAGTGTCACTACATGATTGGTCATGATCTTAATTAAACAAAGAAAAAAAAACTAGAATTTTCATTATACTCTCCCTCCATTTTTAAAAGCAACAAGAAATGTAAGAACAAGTTTTCAATTCAAATTTTCATGAGATTTAGTTGGTTTTTAGATTATTACATCAAATAAAGAATTGATCTACATGAAATTCTCTTTCATTTGATATAAGTTTTGAAGAGTTTCCATGTTTGTGTTGTGAGATTTGAAGTTAGGGTTTGTGCGAACATGTTGGAAAATTATGTTTCATGAGTTATTTTGATTGATTATGATGTTGTGAAGTTTTTTCAAGCATGAAAATGATGAAAATTCCATGATTTTGTCTTTAGGTTGATTTTGGAAAAGTTGAAAAATTAGGGAAACTCTTGCAAAAATTTTATTTGATGTGGAAATGATGTAGGAATATTGAATATAATGTTCTAAGGTTGAATTCATGCTTGAATCAAGTTGGAAAAATTTGGTCAAAGTGACCTTTGGAATTCGCTACTTGAAGAATATTAAAGGAAAAATTATGGAAAATTTTCCTAAGGTTGGAAAGTGTGTTAGAACAATTTTGTATGCTTTTTGGAAGTTATTTGGATTAATTTGTAAGTATTTGAAATGTTAAGGACCAAGTATAAAATTTTGGAAAGTTTAAAGACTTGGTTGTTAAGCTTGTTTTTGAAGTGTATTGTGTTAGAAAATCAAGTTAAGTGATGATGAAAATGATGACTTTAGTTTTATGTGAACTTGAGGACTAAATTTTAAATTCAAAAAATATAAGGACTTGTTTGTAAATTTTTAAAGTTTAGGTTCTCAAGTGTAAAGAATGAAGAATGTAAGGTTTAGAGTTGAAAATGATGGTTGGGAGTTAAAAGGAGTCTTTTAGGACAAAAGTGAGTATTTTTGGAAAGTTATAGAATTATTAGGAGTATTTTCCTAATATATATATTAATGTTAGTAAGATACTAACATTACTTTGAAATGGTATTTATTGTTGAAATGTGGTGTAGATTGTATTTGTGATCACAATCAAGGTTCGAACAAGTCGATAGATAAAGGAAAAGCTCCAAAGTAAAGTATAGCTAGTGAGGCAAAGGTGAGTGCATTTTTATTTATTTATTATTATGCTATGAGATAGACTTGTGATAAGTCAATTCGAAGGTTAAAGGTAAAGGATTTGAATTATCTGAAATGTTTGAATGGCTTATAAATGATTTATGGTATGAACTGCCCAATGCAAATTTCTATATATGAAAGTGATTTATTATGATTTATTGGTATTATTGATAAAAAAGGAAAGTTCATATTATTGAAATGTTGAATGCCCTGTGTATGTCTATTGAGAGTCTTGGTATATTGGCATGCCAAAGAGTTAGAGTATATTGGTTTAATACTGCTACTAAGCAGGTGATAAATTTAATACTGCTACGACAGGCGAAACGGTGAGTTGTGTTTTACAACTATGATCCAGTGAAGGTTATTAATGCTGTTAAGTTACGGTAGTATTTCTAGTGATACACTAGCATTGATCTATTGATCCAAACACAACTGATTAGTTGTTGCGGGCACATGTGCATTACTCATCATTAAACTTGCATACCTTGCATTCTCATATATAGTACATTGGGCTATGCTATATTATCATTGGAATTGAAAGTGGAATGGTTTGGTAAATCAGATTAGTGATTTTAGAATCCTTTTTAATATTTTTATTGCACTCTACATATTTTTTTATTATACTTAGAGTGAAATGTTTTTTTTCAATTATTATATATATTGCCTCACTAAGTGTATACTTAGCGTGTGATTGTTTCACGCGTAGGTTATAAGGAGCTTAAGAAGTAAGAAGCAGCTGCAAACATCATCACATTTTGAGAGTGGTACATCAGAATCAGTATGACATCTTAAATGTTGTCTTTTGATAGTTCTAGTTGGCATGTATAATATAAATGTTTAATTGCTCTGGTATAACTATGTTTAATAGAATATGAGTTTAAATGTATTTTATTTTCTATCTAGATGATTTTTAAAATTAGGCAGTTTTTAAGCAGTTTTATTAATAAGAAGTAAATTGCCTAGTTCTTTTTAAAAATCTAGATTTAAATTAAACTTAGAAAAATTAGATTTTTAAATTCTATATGATTAACTATTACTTTAGTTTAAAATGGTTTGATATATTATTAGGAAATTTTATTTTAACGAAACTTGATATAGAAATTATTATACTTTTAATATGTGACATCTCTGACTTGTATTCAGTAATGAATACGGGATAGAGGTGTTACATTTATTTGGTATAAGAGCTAAAGGTTTGCTGATTCTAGGCCGAAATGGAAATTGTTTTTGTTGAAAAATATGTACATGCCACTAGGATGTCAATATTACTGATTTGATGTTGATATAATTGATGATGTTGCTTTTTACTAATTTAGTAGTTGTGTGGTTATAGATGGCTGAATCAGAGACTCTTGACGAGCAATTAAACAATTAGCTTTTGGATGAAGCCGTAAGTGGAAGCAATGAGGTTAATAACAACCCTCCGGCTTAAGCTGAACAGGAAGGAGTACCAAAGACAAACATGGAATGCCTGTGCAGGACCATGGAACATTTCTTCAGGCACTGGAAACAATCTTGACAGGTTTTAAGCCACCTCCAGCTCCCCCTGCTTCTCGGGTGTCAATTGCAAAGGAATTAAAGAGTTTGGGAGCACCTGAGTTTAGAGGAGAAGTTGATGAAGGTCTCGTGGTCGCAGATATGTGGTTGAATGATTTAAAGATCATGTTAGAGGGATTTCACTGCTCAGAAACTGAAAAGATGGATGAAGTTGTTTCATTACTTCGAGGTCAAGCTCGATTCTGGTGGACAAATGCTACGAAGCACGTTCCTCCTGAACGAGTTACCTGTCAATTTTTCTTGGAAGAATTCAAGAATAAGTACATTGGAGATCAGTTTATCAGAGAAATGAAATAGCAATTCCTTAGTTTGAAGCAAGGCAATCGGACTATCTATGAATACGAGTGTGAATTCAATAAGTTGAGCCGGTTTGCAACGGAGCTGATCCCAACTAAAAGGAGTTGATGTGAGTATTTTATTGAAGGACTGAACAGGGAACCAAAGAAATTTCTAGTGGCATTGAATCTGCCTACCTTTCAAGAGGTAGTGAATCGGGCCAAGGCGATGGAACGCGTGGATCCAGAAGGTATGTCAGAGCAGATTTCACAGTCAAACAAAAGACCGTGAACATCTTTAGTTTCTTTTGCTTCAAAGAGGAATAAAGGTGGTTCTAGGAATAAGAATAAATCTGGATCTGCTTGGAAAGGAGGCAATACAAGAGGAAATAGACAGATCAGTGCACTCGTGCTGGTTCGTCATTCCATTCGAGACTTCGGTGACGCGTTTGTGGTAAACGTCATTCTGGCACATGTTGGATGATGATAGGAGCATGCATGGATCATGGAAAATGGGTCATTTTGCGAGCGATTGTCCTAAAAAGCAAGGTGAACGGTCTGTTCAGACAGAGAGGTTTGCTGCGTTGCCACAAAGAGGTAGAGGTGGACCCGGAAGACCATCTGAATCTGTTTCACAGCGAGAAAATGAGTGCACCAGCTGAGTTTTTCACATCCAGACAGTTTAGAGATCGTGATGATCCGAAAGTTATTACAGTACATTCTATCTTTATGATGAGTCTGTGTTTGTTTTGATTGATCCTGGTTCTACGCACTCATATATTAGCACTAAGCTGATTGAGGAAATGAGTATCCCATTAGAGTCTATCTCTAGTGACATTATTAGCTACCAATCCATTGGGTCAGAGTGCAAAAGTGAGTCGAATATGTAGAAATTGCCCAATAAAGGTGCAAGGAATAGAGTTCCCGGCAGATTTAATAGAGTTACCTTTCGAAGAATTCGAGATAATTTTAGGAATGAATTGGTTATCTGTTTATCATGCCATGGTAGATTGTCGTTTAAAATGACTAATATTGAGGGATTCGGAAGGTGTTGAGATAATGGTAGTGGGTGAAAGGATGAATCCACTATCTAATGTGATTTCAGTTGTTTCTACAAAGAAATTGCTATTGGAAGGTAGTCAAGCCTTTCTAGCTAATGTGGTGGATACTCGAACTCCTAGAGTTAAGTTGGAAGATATTCCTACTGTTCGAGATTATCCAGATATGTTTCCAGATGAGTTACCGGGATTACCTCCAGATCGTGAGGTAGAGTTTAAAATAGAAGTATTACCTGGTACTTCACCTATATTAATGGCTCCATACATAATGGCTCTAATAGAGCTTCGGGAATTAAAAGTGCAGTTGCAAGAACTGTAAGATCGAGGATTCATAAGGCCAAGTGTGTCACCTTGGGGTGCACCGGTGTTATTTGTGAAAAAGAAAGATGGATCAATGCAATTGTGCATAGATTACCTTCAATTAAACAGGTGATAGTGAAGAATAAGTATCATCTTCCGAGGATTGATGATCTTTTTGATCAATTAAAAGGTGCAACTGTGTTTTCCAAGATTGATCTTCGATCGGGATACCACCAGTTGAAGATTAAGGAAGAATATATTTCAAAGACGGCATTTAGAACTCGGTATGGACATTATGAGTTTGTAGTAATGCCGTTCGGATTAGCAAATGCACCAACAATATTTATGGATCTGATGAACCGCATATTTCAGCCGTATTTGGATCAATTCGTGGTGGTTTTTATTGATGACATTCAGGTATATTCCAAGACAAAGGAAGAGCATGATGCCCATCTCCGAGTAGTTCTTCAGATCCTCCGAGAAATTGTATGCTAAATTATCAAAGTCTGAATTTTGGTTATTAGAAGTTACTTTTCTCGATCATGTGGTTTCAGCAGAAGGGATAAGAGTAGATCCCAAGAAAGTACAAGCTATAGTTGAGTGGAAAGCTCCAAAGAATATCTCTGAGGTGCGAAGTTTCTTGGGATTGGCCAGTTATTATCGAAGATTTGTAAAGAACTTCTTGATGAATGCTTCTCCGCTAACTAATATATTGAGAAAGGATGTGCCATTTGTTTGGACGGTGAAATGTTAAGAAAGCTTTGAACTTTTGAAGAGGATTTTAACTGAAGCTCCGATATTGGTACAACCTGAATCGGGTAAGGATTTTGTGGTATATAGTGATGCTTCTCCTAATGGTTTGGGTTGTGTACTCATGCAAGAAGGAAAAGTGGTAGCTTATGCTTCTAGACAGCTTAAGACGCATGAGAGGGATTATCCCACCCATGATTTAGAGTTGGCAGCTGTTGTGTTTGCTTTGAAGACATGGCGTCATTATCTATATGGAGAATGATGTTACATCTATACATATCATAAAAGTTTAAAGTACATGCTGACTCAAAAGGAGTTAAATTTGAGACAGAGGAGATGGATTGAGCTACTAAAGGATTATGATGTGGTTATTGATTACCATCCAGGAAGAGCGAATGTGGTAGCTGACGCCCTTAGTAGAAAGACTTTTGCTGCATTGAGAGCCATTAATGCAAGGTTGGCTTTACAAAAGGATGGTGCTTTAGTTGTTGAATTAAGCATAAGACCTAATTTGGTGGATCGAATAAAAGAGTTTCAGAGAGGAGATACATAATGTTTGACAAGAATTAAACAAGTTGAAGAGGGTAAGACCAAAGGTTATGAAGTTAAATCTAATGGATGTCTTTTCTATAGGGGAAGAATTGTTATTCTAGAAAATGAAGAATTAAAAAGAGAACTTCTTAGTGAAGCACATTATAGTCCATTGACCATGCATCCAGGTGGTAATAAGATGTATCAAGATCTATAGAGCCGATATTGGTGGTCGGGGATGAAAAGAGCTATCACTGAGTTTGTTTCGAAATGTTTGACATGCCAGCAAGTCAAAGTAGAACATCAAGTGCCTTCTAGATTGTTACAACCAATTTCTATTCCACAGTGGAAATGGGAACAAATAACTATGGATTTCATTATGGGGTTACCTTTGACACCAGGCAAAAAGGATTCAATCTGGGTGGTTGTTGACAGATTGACTAAAATAGCACACTTTATTCCAGTAAGAACAAATTACTCTATGGACAAGTATGTTGAGTTATACATAAAAGAGATAGTTTGACTTCATGGTGTACCAGTTTCAATTATCTCAGACAGAGATCCAAAGTTTACCTACAGGTTTTGGAAAATCTTTCCATAATACTTTGGATACTAGACTTAATTTTAGCACAACTTTTTATCCTCAAACAGATGGACAATCAGAGTAAACTATTCAAGTTTTGGAAGATATGTTGAAAGCATGTGCGATTGAATTCAAAGGGTCGTGGGAGAAGTATTTGCCATTAGCTGAATTTTCTTATAATAATAGTTATCAAGCAAGCATCAAGATGGCGCCTTTTGAAGCTTTATATGAAAGAAGGTGTAGAACTCCTTTGAATTGGTTCAAGTTAAAAGATCGAGACATAACTGGTCCCGATATTGCTAGAGAAGCAGAAGAGAAAGTGAAGATTATACAAGATAATCTGAAGATAGCTGATGATCGACAAAAGTCATATGCAGATTTAAAGAGAAAAGAAATTGAGTTTCAAGTTGGCGATAAGGAGTTTCTTAAAGTATCACCTTGGAAGAAAGTGATGTGATTTGGAAGAAAATGAAAATTAAGTCCAAGATTTATCGAACCATATGAGATATTGAAAAGAGTTGGTCCTGTAGCTTATCAAATTGCTTTACCTCCAGAGATGGATAAGATTCATAATGTATTTCATGTATCGATGCTTAGAAGGTATCGATCAGATCCTTCCCACATCATTACTCTAGAGGAAATAGAGGTTCAACCAGATCTGACATATGAAGAAGAACCAATCAGAATTTTAGATCGTGATGTCAAGGAACTAAGGAATAAGAAAATTCCACTTGTTAAAGTTCTTTGGCGAAATCACAAAGTAGAGGAAGCAACATGGGAAAGAGAGAAAGATATGGAAAAGTAGTTTCCCCACCCTTTTAAATCAGGTATGTATTGAAAATTCGAGGATGAATTTTCTTAAGGGGGAGAATTGTAATACCCCAACATTTGGTTAGTTTCTAAATTGCAAAGTTTTAAAAGTTGGTGGTTTTAGTTCAGTGACTAAAACGTAAAAAAATTCTAAGTTTAGGGGTCAAAGTAAAAAGTTGGGAAAAGTTTAGGTACCAACATGGTAATTTTCCCAATAAATATTTTTATGGAAAAAATGAATAGTTGATCCTGGTATAAGAATTTTGGTGGGAATTAGATTTTTGGTACGAGATTTGTGTAAAAAGCTATAAAAGAAAAAGTTACAGGAATTAATTCAGATGAGCATTCAAACTCGGAAAATTATAAAAAATTTATGGGAGTCTTAGATAGACTAAAGGAACATGATACTGAAATTTGGAATTTTTCTGAATCGATTTGGATTCGATTCTATGCAGTATTTTAAAGCAGTGCATAATGGCATTTTGTAGATATATGGATTCATTAATGGCATTTTTGACCTTTTGCCCTTACTTTTAAATTAAAATTGATTATTTTGGATAAGAGTGGACAAATGTCACTACATGATTGGTCATAACTAAGGGCTAAAGTAGTCAATTTGCTATTAAATAAGATTTTTAAATTAGGAATTAATGAATATAATGCCATTTGTATCTTAATTAAACAAAGAAAAACAGGCTAGAATTTTCTTCATACTCTCTCCTCTATTTCGAAAGCAACAAGAAAGGCAAGAACAAGTTTTCAATTCATTTTTTCATGAGATTTAGTTGGTTTTTAGATTATGACATCAAATAAAGAATTGATCTACATGAAATTCTCTTTCATTTGATATAAGTTTTGAAGAGTTTCCATGTTTGTGTTGTGAGATTTGAAGTTAGGGTTTGTGAAGAACATGTTGGAAAATTATGTTTCATGAGTTATTTTGATTGATTATGATGTTGTTTCAAGCATGAAAATGATGAAAATTCCAAGATTTTGTCTTTAGGTTGATTTTAGAAAAGTTGAAAAATTAGGGGAAACTCTTGCAAAATTTTTATTTGATGTTGAAATAATGTAGGAATCTTGAATATAATGTTCCAAGGTTGAATTCATGCTTGAATCAAGTTGGAAAATTTTGGTCAAAGTGACCTTTGGAATTCGGCTACTTCAGGAATATTAAGGGAAAATTATGGAAAATTTTCCTAAGGTTGGAAAGTGTGTTAGAACGATTTTGTATGCTTTTGGAAGTTATTTGGATTAATTTTTAAGTATTTGAAATGTTAAGGACCAAGTTGAACAATTTGGAAAGTTTAAAGACTTGGTTGTTAAGCTTGTTTTTGAAGTGTATTGTGTTAGAAAATCAAGTTAAGTGATGAAAATGATGACTTTGAAGTTTATGTGAACTTGAGGGACTAAATTGTAAATTAAAAATCCAAGGACTTGTTTGTAAATTTTTAAAGTTTAGGTTCTCAAGTGTAAAGAATGAAGAATGTAAGGTTTAGAGTTGAAAATGATGGTTGGGAGCTTAAAAGGAGTCTTTTAGGACAAAAGTGAGTATTTTTGGAAAGTTATAGAATTATTAGGAATATTTTCCTAATATATGTACATTAATGTTAGTAAGATACTAACATTACTTTGAAATGGTATTTGTTGTTGAAATGTGGTGTAGATCGTATTCGTGATCACAATCAAGGTTCGAACAAGTCGGTAGATAAAGGAAAAGCTCCAGATTAAAGTAATAGTACAATATAGCTAGTGAGGCAATTGTGAGTGCATTTTTATTTATTTATTATTATTCTATAAGATAGACTTGTGATAAGTCAATCTTGAAGGTTAAAGGTAGAGGAATTGAATTATCTGAAATGTTTGAATGGTTTATAAATGATTTAGGGTATGAACTGCCCAATGCAAATTTCTATATATGAAAATGATTTATTGGTATTAATAATAAAAAGGAAAGTTCATATTATTGAAATGTTGAATGCCCATTGTATGTCTATTGAGAGTCTTGGTATATTGGCATGCCAAAGAGTTAGAGTATATTGGTTTAATATTGCTACTAAGCAGGCGATACATTTAATACTGCTACGGCAGACGAGATGATGAGTTGTGTTTTACAACTATGATCCAATGAAGGTTATTAATGCCGTTAAGTTACGATAGTATTTCTAGTGATACACTAGCATTGATCTATTGATCCAAGCACAACTGATTAGTTGTTACGGGCACGTGTGCGTTACTCATCATTAAACTCGCATACCTTGTATTCTCATATATAGTACATTGGGCTATGCTATATTATCATTGGAATTGAAAGTGGAATGGTTTGGTAAATCAGATTCGTGATTTTTAAATCCTTTTAATATTTTTATTGCACTCTACATATTTTTTTATTATACTTAGATTGAAATGTTTTTTTTCAATTATTATATATATTGCCTCACTAAGTGTATACTTAACGTGTGATTGTTTCACGCGTAGGTTATAAGGAGCTTAAGAAGGAAGAATCTGCTGCAAACATCATCACATTTTGAGAGTGGTACATCAGAATCAATATGACATCTTAAATGTCGTCTTTTGATAGTTCTAGTTGGCATGTATAATATAAATGTTTAACTGCTCTGGTATAACTATGTTTAATAGAATATGAGTTTAAACGTATTTTATATGCTATCTAGATGATTTTTAAATTAGGCAGTTTTTAAGCAGTTTTATTAATTAGATGTTTAAGAAGTAAATTGCCTAGTTGCTGTTTAAATCTAGATTTAAATTGAACTTAGAAAAGTTAGATTTTTAAATTCTATATGATTAACTATTACTTTAGTTTAAAAATGCTTTGATATATTATTAGGAATTTTTATTTTAACGAAACTTGATATAGAAATTATTATACTTTTATTATGTGACATCTCTTACTTGTATTCAATAATGAATACGGGAAATGGGTGTTACAATCATGCTTATTGATTCGAGTAAAATCAAATTTTTGGGTCCCTTGCAACCAAATATGTCAACTTTGGTCAGGGGGTATCGATATGGGTTATAGCGTATCGATACGAGTATTAGGGGTAGTGTTTTGTTACAAGTTAGCCTGTATCGATACTGGTCAGGGATTGATACAAGTAAACTCATACCGGTATGCAATTTCGGTACGCACATCTACGTATCGGTACGCGTAGCCGCTGGAGCTTTAAATAAGTCTTTAAATGAGGTTTTCCTAATTTAAACAAAACTCTTATTTTCCCTCAAAAACCCTAGTCGGCTCTATTTATAAATGCCCTTTAAATCTCTTAGTTTTTCACCAAAATTCATAAAATCTTATGGGGGCTTTTGTTTTCAACATCAAACTCAAGCTATTATCATCAAAGTCAATGCAAATCATCTCTTTATTCATCCATCATCCATATGCAAGGTAAAAACCCTATTTTCTTTAAATTTTGATTTCTTTCATATTTATATATGTTTTATGTTACAAAATATATATTTAGGATGTATATATACTAGTTTTCAAAGATTTTACAAAAAATTCTTTCAAAACTGATTTTTTTTATTCGAATATAATATTATACTCGTATATTTTATTTTATAGATTTCAAGTCCTTAAGTTATCAAAATTTTTCTTTATACTTGTATATGATTTTAAACTATACAATATATATTTTTTCCTTACCTTGATCATTGGATTGATTTATTGGATTGAATATGATGTTTATGCATACATGTATTTTGTGGTTTAATTTTTTCAAGTTTTTAACCATGCCTCCTAAGAATAGATCTAGAAAAGAGTTGGCATGTAGCTCTAACTTTCCAAATCCAAATCCCAATCAAGAAAACAATGGTACAATACCTAACCTAAACCAACTTTTCATCCAATGTTTTAATGAAACGAAATATCCCAATGCTATGGACCGTTTCAAACAATTTCAATCTTTTAGAATCCGTCATGAGCGTGTTGTTTCCATGTCTTTTATGTGCTCCGATGCTTTGAATTTTGTTATCTCGATTTAATGAGACGTTGAAATTTATGACTTTTTAAGCATACCTAGGGTTCTTTACAAAAACCTTGTCCTTATTTTTTTCTTAAATGCCCGATGTATTTTAAATTGAGGGAAACTGAGGTCATATCACTTGAGTCTTATCTTATGGGGAAGAAATTTTGTCTTGATTCTAAAATTATTACCGATTTTTTGGGAATGGATGATATGGGTATAGATGATGAAAATGCTTTTGGTCAAACATATAGTGGCTCCGTAACCATGCTTGATGCCCATGAGCATTTCCTTCACTTCTTTATCACTTGGTGGTTTCGACCATCCGGTGGTAAGGGGTCTACCGTTCACCAAGTTGGTGACCTTTTGCTACATTGTTTTCATGAGGAAAAAATGCCCAAACCTAGCCCAAATTATGTTTGTCGAGCTAGTGTTCCTTGTCTAAAACCATCACACTTATCTTGTGTATTCCTTCACATATGGCACGACGCTTAGCTACATGTTCCACAAGCTAGAGATAGATTGTTTCCTTGACCTTGGAGTGCCTCTCACCGATCCCATCGATGATTGTTCTCTCCAGATAGCTAAGTTCACTTTCTACAATGGAGAATGGGTTAGAAATGTCGATCTTCCCGTTGTGCTCAACCCTATCTGATGGAGAATATTCTCGTTGATCCGGTTGCTCCACCTTCCCTTGATGCTCTCATGGCCTATCTTGATGTAAAGTTTGCTAGCATGGACACTCGTTTTGCTGCCATAGATTCAAGGTTTGATTCTCTTGATGCTCGATTTAATTCCTTGAATGCTCAGGTTGCCTCCATTGAGAACCGTCAAGCCTCGATGGACATGACCCTTACAACGTTTCATACCAAATGGCGTGGTCATGCTCTTGGTGATGATCATGAAGAAGATGAAGACGAGGATGATGAAGAAGAGGACACTGTTTAGGCTTTTGCATCTCATTCATATCATATTATCATATTAGGATTTGATTTTTTTGCACCTATGCTCTTATTTGAATTCTTGTGACTTTATGTTTATACTTTGGTTTATGTTTTTAGGTTTAAGTTGGATTTTATTGTTGCTTTGAATTATGCTTTGAATTTATAATATTTATGTTGTTTAAGTATCTTTAGAGTTATATTGCTTTGATTGCCCTATTGATTTTAATCAAACAAAAAGGGGAGAAGTATGAGATATAAATTTTTTCAAAGGTTTTTCAAAATAAACTATCTTTTAGCCTTAAAGAAAGGGGGAGTGACTTAAAAATTTATTTTGGTTTTGTTATATCGAAAGGGGGAGATTGATAAACCTAATTTGATTTTTATATAACAAGGACTAATTTGTAAAAGAATACATTTTTAAAGGCATTTAAAAGACTCACAAATTGAAAAGGATTCGAACTTCAAATTATTTCTAAGTAGAAACTTTGAACCCCAAATATTTCCTAAGTGTTTGGTACTCAAAAATAGCCATTTTGGTACAAGAGTACTGATACGCCTAAGGCCGTATCGGTACGATTTTTAGCTACTGGAAAATTATTTTATTCGTGATGGCTATAGGGTACCAATACACGCGTAGTCGTATCGGTACGCCTTGTTAGACCTGGAACCAAAATTGCATACGAGTATCGGTATGAATTCATGCGTACCGGTACGAGGGTTAAAGATTTTCAAAATCTTTTCATTTAATATTCGAACATTGCCTTGTTAGTTTTATTGGAACTATAAGTTTGAAAATCAGTTAACACGTACCAATACCCATATAGGTGCATCGATACGATTTTTATTACACAACTTATAAGGATTCCAGTGAGCAAAACAGGTACTGATATGGTACGAACCGTATGTTAAGTGTCTAAAAGTACTATTTTATTCACCCTTTTTATTCATATTATTGCTAGACTTATGCTCATATTAGTTGCATTATTAGCCATTCATGCATGTTTGCATTGTTTCCTTGGTGGACAAGCTTGATTTCATATTATTGCTAGACTTAATTTCATGTTTTTGTGTGTGTGCAGAATCACTTGCCTAAACAAGGCTGGAACCAGTTGCCAGGGCAGTGCATGAAGGAGATGCCAACGCAGTTGCCAGGGCAATGCATGAAGGAGATGCCGAGCTAGTTGCCAGGGCAATTGTCGATAAGGGATAAGATGATATGGCAGTCGAAATTGATGACTAGATAAGCACAAGATGATGTGGAGCAAAGTTAAATCCCAAAGGAGTTTGATTTCCATGAAGAGGTCAAAGAGAAATTAAATCCCAAGAAGATAGGAGAAGATCTAAAAGGAATTTAAATATAATAAAGAATTATATTCTTTTAAAGTATTTAATTCCAACTTAACTTCTTCCTCACGAGAGACTTTGAAGAACACTCCGCCGAACCTTGAAGTTGCTGCCCAGCCGCCCAAACAGTTACCCGGCCAGTTGCCCAGGCAACCGTCGATTAGTTTCCAAGGCAACCCCTGCTACGCAAGTTGCCACGGCAACTGAGTTGCCCTTGCACTCTTTTACCATGACAATCCAATCGGCTATCACTCCCCAACTCACGATAACCTGGCCTATTCTCTCTCTTTTGATTACATCTTCTTTTACTTATTTGCTTTCTAGTTTAGTTGTTAGTTAAAACTCCTACAATCTTCTACTTGTGTTCTTTTACTTTTTATAGTGCAAGAGATTAGATTCTTGAAGTGGCACCAATCCCTGTGGAGACGATGTCTTTTATACTATAACTTGCGACGTGTACACTTGCACAATTGCGGAGCACTTATTACGCGCAACAAGTTTTTGGCGCCGTTGCCGGGGATTGGCAATAACAACTTTGTTTTTATTTTCTTGCACTTTTTATTTTTATTGTTTAAAGATTCGAAGGGCTAACAAAATTTGGTTTTGCATTGGTATAGAACCAGGGTGAGACCGATTACACCAGAATATCCATTTGATCCAGAAATCGAATGAACCTTGCAAAGACTCAGACAAAGGTTAAGAGTAGCAATGGCTAATCAAGACAGTAATATGAATCAGGATGTTCCTGCAGGAGGACGAGTGATTCTTGCACGAAACAGAACTATTCGAGACTATCTTGAAGAAGATCTTGAAGGACTTAATCCAAGAGTTGTCACACCTGAAATTGAAGCCGACCACTTTGAGTTGAAACCTGTGATGTTCAATATGATCAACATAATTGGTCAATTTGGCGGCTCAGCAACTGAAGATGCACGACAACATCTTAAATCTTTCCTCGAGATTTGCAATTCATTCAAAATACAAGGAGTCACCCCCAATGTTTTATGACTAAGATTATTCCCCTATTCACTGAGGGATAGGGCGAAAGCATGGTTGAATAGTATTCATGCCGGATCAATAAGATCTTGGACCGATCTTTGTCGTGATTTCCTTGCTCGATTTAATTCTACAAATTTGACTGATAAGCTTCGTAACGAAATTACTTCTTTTCTACAGGAAGATGATGAATCCATGTACGAGGCTTGGGAGCGATATAGAGAACTTCTACACAAATGCCCCTACACGGATTCCCAGCGTGGATACAAGTAACAATGTTTTACAACGCTATGAATACACCAACAAGGATGATGCTAGATGCCTCGGCAAACGGCATACTCCTAGATAAGTCGCCGAAAGAAGCAATGCAAATTCTGAACATGCTTGCCAAGAATGATTATCAGTTCCCATTTACTAGAAGAAGAAGAGTTAGATGCCAAGCCACAATACATGAACTAGGATCATCAGATTCAATTTTGGCACAATTGGCCACTCTAACCAAGATGGTCCAGAACATGCAGAAACAAAACAACACACATGAGGTCAAGGTAATGGATTCCTCTTGTGAGTTATGTGGTGGTAACCATGATTTTTCTGAATGTATGCAGAATCTGGAATTCAGCTTTTATGTGGGGAATTACAACCGGAACAACAATGTGATGTCCAATACATACAATCCAGCTTGGAAGAAGCACCCGAATCTTTCATGGAGTAATCCCAACAATGCTCTAAACCAGAACAATCATAATGCACAAGCATCGGGATTCCAGCAGAATATGCCACGACAACAGTTTCTGCAACAACAACCGACAACATCTAGTTCTTCAGAAAATTCTCTCAATGCTTTTATGTTGAAAACTGAATCTTATATGGCTGAGAATAGTAACTTCATAAAAAGAAATGATGCTTTTATTAACAGGAACGAGATGAGATTACAAAACCAAGAGGCGACAATCAAATCATTGGAAAATCAAGTCGGACAATTTGCTCAAAACCTGAATACTAGACCGCAAGGAGGTTTACCTAGAGATACTGAAGTCGCAAGAGGAACTGGCCATGAGCAATGTAAGGCGATCACCACTAGAAGTGGCCAACAACTTAAAGAGGCTCAAGCTCACTCATCAAACAAAGCTCCACAAAAAGAACAAGATGAACTCAGTGGCAAAGCCTCAGATGCTAAACCAGGAAATATCGCGGCAACCAGCGATAAGCATGCCTCGGTAACCAACGATAGGCACGCCACGACAACCCTAGTTGACGATGCCTCGGCAACTCCAGTTGCCCCGGCAATGCCATCAATCAGGTTCTAGACCAATGAAAGGGGTTGTAATGAAAGAAATCATCAAGTGGCTTGACGCCAGCATCATATACCCTATCTCTGATAGTATATAGGTAAGTCCGGTACAATGTGTACCGAAAAAGGGAGGTATAACGGTGGTAAGTAATGAAAACAATGAACTCATTCCAACCAAGACTGTGACCAGTTGGAGGGTTTGTATGGATTATCGAAAGCTAAACAAAGCCACTAGGAAAGATCACTTCCCATTACCCTTTATTGATCAAATGTTTGATCGTCTTGCAGGTAAACCCTTTTATTGTTTTCTTGATGGTTATTTAGGTTACAATAAAATTTCCATAGCACCAGAAGATCAAGAAAAGACAACCTTCACATGCCCATACGATACTTATGCTTTCCGGAAGATGTCGTTCAGATTGTGTAATGCCCCGGTAACCTTCCAAAGATGCATGATGGCACTCTTTTCAGACATGGTTGAAGACTTCCTTGAGATCTTCATGGATGATTTTTCTATTTTTGGTAATGACTTCGACAGTTGCCTCGACAATTTAGAGAAGGTGTTGGCAAGATGTGAAGAATCTGATTTAGTCCTTAATTGGGAGAAGTACCACTTTATGGTAGATGAAGGAATAGTTCTCAGCCATAAGATTTCATCCAAGGGAAATCGAAGTAGACAAAGCCAAGGTGGACGTGATCGAGAGATTACCCCCACCAAATTCGGTTAAAGGAATCTAAAGCTTTCTTGGAAATGCAGGTTTTTACAGGAGGTTCATTCATAATTTTTCTAATATTACTAAACCCTTGTGCAATTTGCTTGAACAGGATAAAGTTTTCAATTTTGATGATTCTTACGCCCAAGCATTCAAAACCCTAAAGGAAAAGCTTGCCTCGGCACCCATTGTCGTTCCACCCGATTGGACGCTACCTTTTGACCTCATGTGTGATGCAAGTGATTTTGCGGTAGGAGCGGTCCTAGGCCAACGCACAGGTAAGACCTTTCATGTGATATACTACGCTAGCAAAACTCTTAATAGCGCTCAAGTGAATTACACAACAACGAGAAAGAGTTACTAGCCGTAATTTTCGCATTTGACAAGTTCCAATCCTATTTTATTGGTACAAAGGTAATTGTCCATACGGACCATTCGACAATTAAGTATCTATTTGCTGAAAAGGATGCCAAACCTTGTTTGATTCGTTGGATATTCTTTTACAAGAGTTTGACATTGAAATTAAGGACAGGAAAGGAACAGAAAATCAAGTGGCCGATCACTTATCACGCTTAGAACGCAATAGGGAGGAGGACACGGATTTAGAGATATGTAATGCATGCCCGAATAAGCGACTGTTAGTTGCCTCAGCAACCATGGATGTGCATGCTTCGGTAACCCTTGACGCACACGCCGCGACACCTCCAGACGCGTAAGCCTCGGCAACCCTTGACGCGCATGCCTCGGTAACCATTGACGCGCATGCCACGACAACTCTAGATGCGCACTCCTCGGCAACCATGGAAGCAGTTGCCACGGCAACACATGCCTCGGCAATACCCTGGTACGCAGATTTAGTTAATTTCCTTGTTTGTGGTATTTTACCTTCTGGCCTTACTCACCAAGGGAAGAAGCGGTTCCGCCATGATGCTAAGCATTACTTTTGGGACGAGCCTCTTTTGTTTAAACAATGTGTAGATCAGGTTATACGCCGATGTGTCCCTGAAGAGGAGCAACAAAATATACTCTGACAATGCCATTCTTCACCCTATGGAGGACATTTTGGAGGAACATGTACCGCGGCCAAAGTTTTGCAATCCGGTTTGTATTGGCCAACACTGTACAAAGATGCCCAAGAGTTTTACAAGTAATGTGATCGTTACTAGAGGACGGGCAATATCTCTAGACGACATGAGATGCCACTCTAAAACATCATTGAGGTGGAATTGTTCGATGTATGGGGGATCAATTTTATGTGACCTTTCCTTTCTTCATTCGGCAACCTCTACATTCTACTTGATGTCGACTACGTGTCTAAATAGGTTGAGGCAGCTGCAGTTCTCATCAACGATTCCAAGACCATGCAACGATTCTTGCAAAAAAAATATATCTACACGGTTTGGGATGCCGAGAGCAATTATCAGTGATGAAGGCAAGCACTTTGACAACAGACTTATTGCCAAGATGTTGCAACGCTTCGGCGTGTCATACAAAATTGCCACGGCATATCACCCACAAACCAATGGGCAAGCATAAATTTACAACCGAGAATTGAAGGGTATACTCGAGAAAGTTGTAAATCCCTCTAGGAAGGATTGCTCAATAAGACTAGATGATGCACTTTGGGCATATCGCACTGCATTCAAAACACCCTTAGGTATGTCTCCCTTCCGACTTGTCTATGGCAAAACATGCCATCTACCGGTGGAAATTGAACACAAGGCATATTTGGCAATCAAGACCCTGAATATGGATTGGGAAAGTACCGGGCAAAAGCGTTTGTTGGACCTCAACGAGATAGAAGAATTTCGTGCACTCGCCTATAACAATGCACGAATCTACAAGGAGAAAACAAAGCAATGTCATGACAAGAAACTATTGTCGCGGCAATTCATGCTAGGGCAACTAGTTCTCTTATTCAATTCTCGGCTGAAACTTTTCCCGGGAAAACTAAAATCAAGATGGTCGGGACCATTTGAATTTGTCAAACCGTTCTCCCATGGTGCCGTGACAATCAAGTCCATCATTGACGAACATGAATTCAAAGTTAACGGGCAAAGATTGAAGCACTACAACGGTGCTCATGTGGAACGTAACAAAGAAGTGGTCACCTTAGAAGATGCATGAGCATGCTCTCCATTCGATATTTTATTTTTATTTTTTCAAACTATTTAATTTTTTATTTTTTTATTAATTTCGGTTATTTTTCTTTTTAGGATAAATTTATTTATTTTCTTTAAGATTAAGACTACACCTTTCTTTCATATTTATCTAATTGTTTTTAAATTTTAGGTTTAAGAATTTCTTTGCACATCTTTATTTATTTTCTTTTATTAGTTTATCTTTAATTTTAATCCTTATTTTATTTGTTTTTTAAATGTAGGAAATGAGTTCAAGATAAAGAGGAATTTGATTCAAGAAGGAAGCTTCTTCAACAAGGAAACTAATGGGCTAAATCTAAGGCTTATATTAAGCTCCAATTTACCCTAAATAAACCTTACATAGCCGGCCAAACCCTTCCCCAAATCCCCTAGCCATCCCCTTCCCCCAATCAAAACCCTTGTTTTCTTTTTTTCCAATTAATCTCGCCCACCATATTTATTGCCTATCTTTTCTATTTAACCCATCACCCTTAACTTCCAAGAAACCTATTCCTACTTTTCATCTTGTAACTCTTTAGTTTCCTTTGCTTTCTTTTCTTTGTTTCTACCAAACTTAAAACCAAGATCATCCATGGCATCCAAAATCAAATTTTTGGTTCATCCAAGTTCCTCCAAAGAACCAAGATACAAGAAGTTTGCTACACCGGCGGTTCAAGAAAGATTTCACTCCAAGTTTGAAAGCTGGAAGATTTGCGGAGAACAAGGCTTCGAATACTCCAACTCTCATCAAGATTTTAGCCTTGAACCATTCATCTTCGAAAGGATTGCACATCAAAAGTGGCAAATCTTTTGCCATCAATCGAAATCGGGCAACATCTCATGGGTAAGAGAATTCTACGCTCACTCACCTAACCCAGATAATCCTTATGTTTTTGTTCGTGACGAGGCTATACTCATAAGCTCCAAAAATATCAACAACTTTTACGGGCTCTACGTTGAGAAGGACGAGCATCAAACCTTTGTTGATCAACTCACGCCCAAGCAACTCGACAAGGTGCTTCAAGAATTCACTCTACCGAGAACTCATTGGAACGATGGTAAATACAAGGGCACGGTAATTGCCTTTGGCTTAAACCCGAGGAAAAATTATGGAATAAGTTTGTTAAAACTTCTTTAATGCCCACAACACACAATACCGCCGTTGATACACCTCGTCTTTTGCTCATACATTCTATCTTGCATAATCGCATCATTAACATTGGAAAATTATTTGTGATGAGATTTTTGCATGTAGCACAAAAGACAAGGGTTCTCTTTTCTTCCCTTGCTTAATTTCCAATCTTTGCAAGGAGATGCATGTCCCAAGTAAGTCCACTAATGAAAAGGCCCTACCAAAGTCTAGTTGGAATCGAGCACAAATCCGAAAGCTAATGGGAGAGGCACCGGTAAAGTCCCCAACACCTTCAGTTGCCGCGGTAACTCCTGCCACCTCGGCAACTCCTAATGTCCAAGCAACTGATGCCCGGGCAACTTGGCCAGCAACCCCAGGACAACTTGAAGCACTCTTACAACCGTTGGAGAACAGCCTTAGGCAAATTGAAGACCGGCAACTAATGTTCATACGGTACATTAAGGATCACAACAATGCCATCACCCAAGTCATCCTGGAAAAGTACCCGGACAGTTGCGTGTGGTTCCCCATCATTCCTGCCGAAATCCTTGCCACGACAACCAATGAAGCAGTTGCCACGGCAACCGCAACAGAAGATGACACAACAACCAAAGCTAAAGATGCCCCGGCAACCACTGCAAAAGCCAAAGGTAAAACAACTATGCTTGAATCAACTCGTACTGAATCATTGTCTGGTTTTTCAGATTTGGACGAGTCCTCCATTGCACCAACAAAGACCGCACCAATCAAATCCTCCAAGCCGAAGCGAAAAGCCAATGACATTGATGAAGATGACGATGAGGACAATCACGTACGAGGATCGATTCCACCATCGGCAACAAGGAAGCAACCACCGCGTTCAAGCAAAAGAATCAAGACACCAGCCAAAAGGAAACTAATCATCCACGACGACGAACTCTCAAAGTAAGTCCTCGTTTGCATTTTACTTTTTTTATTTTTATTTTTCTTTGTTGCATGCATTGAGGACAATGCCTCACTCAAGTTTGGGGGGGATTGTTATTAGTTAGTTACCATGTTTAGTTGCATTCATCTTAAGTATTGCATTTAGGATACATAAATTGCTTGCCATGCCTTTAGTTGGAACAAGAATTGCCTAGATTTGATGAATATCCAATGGTGACTTTGCCAATGTACTTAATTGAATAAAACTTTTTATTCTAGGATAAACGTGGAAACACTTAGAACCTTACTATGATGCTAAACTTGATGAAACACTATTGTGGCTTGATTGATTTAAGGAATTCTAGCGAACTTACGTTGATAGTTAAAAAAATTGGGGATTAGAATAAAAATTGGATGAATGTTAGAGGTGCCCGAAATTGGCTCTAGTATGTGCTAAAAATTGATCGCTAGAGGTGCCCGAAACCGGCTCTAGTCGAATAAATTAATTAACTTAAGAAAACTAAAAACAAAACACTAGAGGTGCCCGAAATCGGCTCTAGTTAAATGTTAAAAGAACCCAAGGAAGTAATTTGAAAACCTCTTGTTTGCATAGAATCCGAAAAATCAACTTGCACACAACTCCGCACACACTCACAAGCATTATAGTTTGATTCCGAGTAACTCCTAAGTTTTTCAAAAAATGAAAAGCCAATCATACTTTGTCCCACGGTTCTGAGAATTGAAATCAAGTTCAAAGCTAAGTTTTTGAAAATTGAAGTCTTGACGGGTAATTATTAGTTTGCATTGCTTGAGGACAAGCAATAGTTCGAGTTTGGGGTGTGTTAAGTGTCTAAAAGTACTATTTTATTCACCCTTTTTATTCATATTATTGCTAGACTTAGGCTCATATTAGTTGCATTATTAGCCATTCATGCATGTTTGTATTGTTTCCTTGGTGGACAAGCTTGATTTCATATTTTGCTTAATTTTGAGAAAAAAGGTGTCGCCGATAGTTGTTTTTGTGTGTGTGCAGAAACACTTGCCTAAACAAGGCTGGAACCAGTTGCCAGGGCAGTGCATGAAGGAGATGTCAACGCAGTTGTCAGGGCAATGCATGAAAGAGATGCCGAGCTAGTTGCCAGGGCCATTGTCGATAAGGGATAAGATGATATGGCAGTCAAAATTGATGCTTAGATAAGACCAAGATGACATGGAACAAAGTTAAATACCAAAGGAGTTTGATTTCCATGAAGAGGTCAAAGAGAAATTAAATCCCAAGAAGATAGGAGAAGATCTAGAAGGAATTTAAATATAATAAAGAATTATATTCTTTTAAAGTATTTAATTCCAACTTAACTTCTTCCTCAAGAGAGACTTTGACCTAGCCATCTCCTATTTAAAGGAGACCAAGCCGTCAACTCCAAGAGAGAGCAAAGGGGAGAGATTTCGACAAAGTCTTCAACCATTCTTCATCTTTTTCTTTCTTGTTCGATTAGGTTTATGTTAGGGATTCTTTGTTTTGTGTTTCTTTGGAACCTAGCCATGAACTAAATCTATTTGGCTAAGATTATTGTGTTTTGTGGTTGTGAGAAACAATTGGATTTTGTTTAGGTAACAAGAGTTTGCACTTTCAATTCAAGGTTTACTCATTCTAGGTTTTTATTCTTGTTTGCGAGTGAATTGAGAGAGGATCTCTTAACTCTATATAATTATCTAATATCGGGAGAGTTAGATTCAAGAAACGAATGAGTATGGTCTTTATTCAATCTATTGATGGTGAAGATTAATCCGGCTTAGGAATAAGTTAAGGATTTCAATGGCTAAGAGGAGCGCAAGATTGATTGTTGTTCACCCTTGATTCACGCAGGGATGTATTGTCAAGGCATGCACAATTAGCTAGAGTTTCAACTTAGGGATAAGAAGAAACCATTGAAGAACACTCCGCCGAACCTTGAAGTTGCTGCCCAGCCACCCAAACAGTTACCCGGCCAGTTGCCCAAGCAACTGTTGATTAGTTGCCAAGGCAACCCCGCTGCGCAAGTTGCCACGGCAACTGAGTTGCCCTTGCACTCTTTTACCAAGACAATCCAATCGGCTATCACTCCTCAACTCATGATAACCTAGCCTATTCTCTCTCTTTTGATTACATCTTCTTTTACTTATTTGCTTTCTAGTTTAGTTGTTAGTTAAAACTCCTAAAATCTTCTACTTGTGTTTTTTACTTTTTACAGTGCAAGAGATTAGATTCTTAAAGTGGCACCAATCCTTGTGGAGACGATATCTTTTATACTATAACTTGCGACGTGTACACTTGCATAATTGCGGAGCACTTATTACGTGCAACACCATACATGTACGCCCTTTAAAACTTACACTCTGTATCGATACGGCTTCACGCGTATCAATACCCCTTTGTTGCAACGGCTATTTCCTCTTTGGTAGGTATTGATACGCTTTCTCGAGTACCGATATCACTGGCCACTAAACAACATTTATTGCGGGAAAAATGTAGCCCAACAGCTCTATTCAATATCCCAACTATCCAAAGGGCTAGAAATCAATGAGGGGTATAAAATCAAGTCTCCAAAGCTTCAGCAACAACTATTGAACAAGCCTAAATCATTCAAGCACACATCCAACAATCTTTGAGGCTTTAGAGTCAAATCTTGTATACCCACTTGAGTGAACTTATTTTTAATATTTTTATTCAAGTATTGGGGTTTAAGAGAGCTTAGAATTGTGCGCACAATTTACCTATGAGGGGACTTTTCAGTTTGCTTCATTTGTAATTCCCTTTGTGAGGGTTCTTAAGACTTTGGGGTATAAGTATTAAGAGACTGTAAGGTTATCTCCTTTCGCCTCAAAAGGAAATAAAATCTAGTGGCTTTGAGAAAATCCTTATTTTGGATACCTAAGGTAGTGGATGTAAACCTTGTTACAAGGTTAAAACACTATAATTTCTTGTGTCCCAATCTTTTTACATTTCCATTGCTTCCACCAATTTTTTTACTTGACAATTCACCCATATCTTGGCCATTTATCATTGATTGATCATCCCAATAGAACCCAAAAGAAATTTCAATATCAATATAATTGATATCGTGTCAATATCAATCCAAAAATATTTGAGAATCTAAAAGAATACCTAATTTAGTATAACACGACCTTTTTTGTATGATGTATATGTTAATAATTTAACTGTTGTATTTAAAATATGATTTTACCTTTTATACACATGATGTTTGAATCAAATTAATTATCGATTCAGAATATTATTTCTATTAACATATAATTATAGTCAAATTTTTTTACCCCCAATAAATAGCTAAATATTTTTAATTTATACAATTTTTTACGAATAAAATATAAATTATAAAAAGGGTAAAATGCAAAAATCATCACTCAACTTTGTTCTCTCTCCTATTTTGGTCACTCAACTTTAAATTTTTTCAATTTAATAACTCAACTTTCAACATTGAGTTTTTTTCATCACTCTGTCGTTAACCCATGGACGACGTTATGACTAGCTTATTTTAATATTTTTATTTATTTATATTACACGTATGAAAAGAAATAAACATAAATAAAAACAAAACGACATGTCAATGACCCGTTTAACCTAAACACATAGATGATAAGTTAACCTCTTCAAAATAATCAGAAGTTTTAGGTTTACAATTTTAGAAAAATTGAGTGGGTTTTGAGAGCGTAAACCTAAAAAAGTTAGGGTAAAGCGTTTGGGGAAATTGTTTGGGTAGTTTAGGGTTTAGATCATATTTTGTTGGAGGAAATTGTAAACCTAAAATCATTTGGGAAGTTTCGTTGGTTCTGATAGCGTGAAGTTGTTGAGAAAACATTTGATTTCAGTTTGGTCATGGAGAGGCATGTGTTGCATTCTAGGGGTATGGAAAGTATGTCATATGGTGAGTTTTGTATTTGCTTTTATTTGTTCGAGTTTTATTTGTGTTAAACGCCATTAACCATATTCTATAATATAATGTGTGTCTGCTTTTGTAGTCTTGTGTAACATTGAGTTGTTAAATCTATCTTTAATTTATGTATGTCTTTGTGCTGGTAGGGACCATATGCTATAGTAAATTGTTTTTTGGATTTTGCTAGTGGTAAACCATAAGCTAGATACTAAAATCCTTTCTGGATTTGTGTTGGTGGGGGACCATAAACTAGATATTGTTTCTAAATTTGTGTTGGTAGATGATGAGAAGAAACTTTTAAATATTAAATTGGTGGGACCTAATAGGCAGTGTTGGGTGGACCTAACTTTTTAGAACATAAGTATGCACACAATTAGGGGACCATAAATAGTAAATAATAATTGTTACTGTTACTATAAACTTCAAATATAATATTTATAAGTTTACTTTGAACATAGGTCACTATGAAGACATTAGCTACTTTAAAGATTTAAATTGTGTTAAGCCATTGGTTATATAATTAGATTATTACAGTCTGGTAATTTTGATTAAGACACTTGTACATAGATATTAAAATATTAATTATTTTACAGGAACTGCTTCAGAATACTGCACAATGGTTTTTCATCATGGTGGTTTTATTGTAAACCATCAGAAAGTGATGTATACTGCTAAAGAAATTAACTTCTTTGATATGTGTCACATTGACAGTATGTCTATGCTTGAAATAGATGACATGATTAAAGAGTTAGGGTATTGTACCCCACATAACATTTATTGGCAACAACCAGGGGTATCTTAAAGGTCAGTCCACTAAGAAATGATAGTGATGTGGTAACTATGTTAGTTGCTTTACCTAGGCAAAAATATATTCATGTTTACATAGAGGAAATAGTGGAAGACCTTACTGATACTAATGCTACAACTGAAAATAATAAACAAATTGCTTGGATTGATGAAGATGAAATTACTTGGTTTGATGAAGTTGATATTGTAGACAATATTGTTAGGAATTCTAAAACTGTTAGGCATGATGAAACTGTGTATGCTGAAACTTTTAAGAATTCTGAAACTGTTAGACATGCTGAAGTTGAAATTGTTAGGAATGAAAATGAGTATAGTGATGACTGCTGTTGTGAGGATGATGAATATGTAGCTTCTGATTATCAAGATTCTGACAGTCCATTAGAGGACAGTGATAATGATTTGGCTGATAGTGGGGATGAAGTATGTGATGTGCATGTGGGTGTTGGGAGGGATATACCTGGTTTTAGTGCAGTTGTAAGGGGTGAAAATGAAGAAATAGACAGTGAAGCTGATAGTGAGAGTGCAGAGTCATTGCAGAGTGCAAGTGACTTTGAAACAGATGAGAAGAAAAGAAATTTTCCTAAATTTAATAGCGAGGCAGACTTAAAGAACCCCCAATTTAAGAAAGGAATGATGTTCAGTCACCAGAGTGTGATTAAAGCTGCTGTGAAGCAATATGTTGTGCTGAATAGATACAATGTGAGGTTAAAGGTCAATGATTTCAAAAAACTTTAAGTTGTATGTAAAGATGGTTGTCCCTGGATGATTTGGGCAACAAGATTGAATCATAAGAATATAAAAGAAACTACTTGGTAGATTAAAACATACATTGGGAAGCATACTTGCATTAGAGATACTGTCAATGCAAATTGTACTTCAACATGGTAGGCAAAAACCTACATAGAGAAATGGAGAGTTGATCCCAACTATTCCACTGGATCTCTTCAAAAGGATGTGCAAAATGATCACATCCTTCAAGTGCCAATATCTAAATGTTGTAGAGCTAGAAAATTAGCTTTGAAGATGATTCATGGGGATGATGCTGAACAATATGAAAGGATATATGATTATATTGGTGAATTGAGAGGAACAAACCCTAGGACAACAACCATATTCCGTTTAGATAATAAGCTATTTAAGAGAATGTATGTTTGTCTACAAGCTTGCAAGGATGGCTTCAAGGCTGGATGTAGACCAATCATTTGCGTTGATGGTTGTTTTCTCAAAGGGTATTTTTAAAGTTATTTGCTGGCAGCAGTTGGGTTGCATTTATCCCCTAGCTTATGCTGTTGTTGAATCTGAAAACACTTCTTCTTAGTACTGGTTTTTTCAAATTCTTGAGGAAGACTTGGGGATTACAAACTCCCATCACTATACCTTCATGTCTGACAAGCAAAAGGTAAATGTCAAACTTTGATTTCATTTGTATTTTAATGTTTATATTGATTATTTCACTGGAAACCATTTCTTTATTGTTTGCAGGGTCTAATTGATGCAATTGTAGAGCTGTTTTCCTATGCTGAATGCAGAGGTTGTGTGAGGCATTTGTATTCAAACTTCAAAAATAGAAGTGGTTTCACTGGAAAAGCATTAAAAGATGCACTATAGAAGGCTGCTAGGGCAACATACATGAAGGAATTTACTAATGCTATGACTGAAATGTGAGCAATTTCAGGAGATGCATTTGACTGGTTGCAAAAGAAAGATCCTGCACAATGGTCAAAGTCACATTTTGCATCACATTGTAAATCTAACTTTCTCATCGGCAACTTGTGTGAGAGCTTTAACAAGGTAAACTATGAAACTGATAATTTCTTTTTATTTTAATAGTTGTAAGTAGTTTCTATATGTATTACTTTTTCTTATTTGTCAAGATGATATTGGACGCAAGCGACAAACCAATTTTGACATTAATGGAGATGATCAGATACAAGATAATGAATAGATTTGCTAAAAAGGCTGAAGATGCTAAAAAATTGTTGGAACTCTTTGTCCAAAAATTCAAAAGAGGGCCAATAAACTTATTGTGCTATCAGTAAGGTCAGTATTGGATTACTTAGCCAACTGTAATTTTTTTAAACTACACATTGTTAATCATTTAATTTGTTTCACAATGTGCATGTTGTAGATGTTGACGTAGGAATGCTGGTGACAATAGTATGAGGTCCTTGCTGGACATGAAGATCAGCATATTGTAGACTTAGGAGCAGAATCATATAGCTGCAGAAAGTGGGATCTTACGGGTATGATTAATTTAAAATGTTGTCTTCTTTCACAATGTGCTATAAATTTAAATAAGCTTACTCTGTTAATTTTACTTTACAGGAATCCCTTTTATACATGACACAACTGCCATTTTAATGAGAGGAAAAAGACCAGAAGGTTATGTTAACAATTGTTACAAGAAAGAAATTCAGGTACATATATATTCTCACATGGTCAGACCATTAAGAGGACCAAAACAGTGGGCTCACCATACAACAAATGAGCCCATCTTGCCACCTATTATTAGAAGACCTGTTGGAAGACCTCAAACAAATAGAAGAAATGAACCAGATGAGATATTAACATCAACTGGAAGAATGTCAAAAAAGGGAGTTGTTCGAATAACTTGTTCAAAATGTGGCAATTTAGGCTACAACAAGAGGTCTTGTAAGGGACAAGTTGGTGGCAACAGAACTTTATCTTCTAATGTCAATGCAAGGAAACTTAGAAGAAACATTACAAGGGCTTCAACTTTCAATGTCCCTTAACAAGCATCTACAGATGTTCCTACTGTCCAAAATAGGAATTCATCCACTGCATATGTTCCACCAACACAGAGACCTAAACTTTATGTAAGTTTAGACATATTGACCTATGTTTATTGTCTATATTTTACAATAATTTAACTCTCTATGTTTCATTTTCATTTATTTTAGGTTAGAAGAGCACCGGAATTTAATACAACATGTTCAAACCAGAATCTTCAATCAAGAAGCCAAAATCTTCAACCAAGAAATCAAAACAGTCAAGACTCAGTTACCACTGTCAGATGGATGCCTTCTCAAAGCACTCAAGGCTCAGTTCAAACTCAATCACAAGAAGATCTTGCTTCAAAAAGGCCTAGATGGAGATGAAAAATATCAGTATTTCAGCTTTAATATGAATGATTTTAGAATACTAGTATTTTGTTAATGGTGTTTTATGAATACCATTTTTTGTATGCCAATTTCATGTACATTTGTGACTGGTGAATGGCACCTTATGGTTTTTTGTGTAGGTCTTTAGGTATATTTGACCAAATACCTAATTAAATTTAAATTCATGATATTTTGTGTAGGTCTTTAACTATATTTGATCAAATACTTAAACTTTAGTTATTTGTGTTATGGTCATCTTTTGCTGAAATTATTTATCAGTTTCTACATAATTGTATTCAACACATATAAAGTTTGGTATGTGAATGCAATTTAGTTCAATTCATATTGCCATAATACTTCATTTATTTCATTGCCTTTAGATATATCTGATAAAATACTGTATTTTGCCATAATGCAATTTAGTTCAATTGCTTATGCCATAACATATTCAACATGCTCTAAAAAATGTTAAGAAAATATTACCATTTCATAATACGACCATAGATTCCATTAACAAAACACATCCAGGTTTCGTTCCATACCAGTGCCACTTAAACTATTTTTCCCTTCTACCTTCGAAATACCCATTGACAAAATACCCATTGAGAAAATACCCATTCATAAAATCTCCTATTGTTCATCTTTGAAATACCCATTGACAAAATGCCTATCTCTAAGATTTCTTCATTTCGTACCCATAAAAAATGCAGTCAATATAATAGAACCTATGACTGCAAAAAACCAAGCAAATCTCTCATTTCGTCTTTCTCTATCGTTGGCTTTGATTTTCCTTAGGAGACCAAGAAGAAGAATTTTTGCATAAGGATTCATTAGAGGATCGTACCATTGAAAAAATGACACTCCTTGTGGAATCTATTACCGTAATACGGACACCCATAAAATCATCGGCCTAGGTTGTCATTTGTCCATACAGTCTTCAACACTTCCCTCTTGTCACACCTGTAAATCAGAATGTTGTTTGCCTCATCCAAATAAGCCATGTCTTTCAACCTTGTTGTTTCTATGTTAGCCTCATTCTGCACTTTTTTTGTCGAAAATGATAACTGATAGGTTTAGGGATTTAATCCATAAAGAAGGATTTTTATAACAGCAACTTTTTAAAATAATAAATTCCAAAATCCATGTGGATGTGTCTACGTGGATCCCAACATATTAAAATAAGCCATGTCACAGACACATCCATGGGTTAACGGCAGAGTGATGAAAAAACTCAATGTTGAAAGTTGAGTTAGTAAATTAAAAAAAATTAAAGTTGAGTGACCAAAATAGGAGAGAGAACAAAGATGAGTGATTATTTTTGTATTTTACCCTTATAAAAAATTAAAAAGGTTGAAATTGAAAAATTGTCATTTAAGATCAAAATAATAAATTTGAAAAATTATCATGTAGAATTTTAAATAGATGAGGCAATTGCAATTATCACTTAAAATTTAGTGTGAAAATTTTAGGGTAAAGTTCACAAATGGTAACTAAATTTTGGTCCATTATTCAATTTGGGAACCAAACTTTCAATTGCTTCAATGTTACCATTAAACTTTATGTTTTGCTTCAATGATACCACTCAAACGTTAACAACAGTTAAAATTTGTTGTATAATAACACATTTTATCCTCCACGTTTACACATTCAAACAATTTAGTCCTAATTCAAAAAAATAAATTAATTTAACCATCACTATCTACACATTATTTCAATTTGGCTCTAAACATTGAAAAGACAAATTCTTACATTACTATTATGGATTTAAAGTCTCCAATGCCTTCGTCCAAGCTCGTCTGAATAACTATAAGCTTGAAAAATTGATACAAAATTCATAGATTTAGATAAGGAAAATTATCAAAAAGTTAAAGGAAAATCCCATTTACATTTCTGTAATATTGGAGAATACATATGAAACTCCCTGCCATCCTTCCTCACATGGATCTCCTCCAACAGCTACCCAGGAAGTTGTGGGGAACCCAAAGAAGTATATAAGCTATTTATTGCTGAAACTGGGGAACAAAAACCTTTGATATTTTTTATATAAAAAACAACTTTCTCTCCTTTTCCCAGCAAAAAAGAACTAAAAGAACAAGCAATGTAAACGTAAATAGAAATTTAAATTTCTGGGTTTTCAAAGAAAAAAAAAACAAATCTTTAGGGTAGAAAGAAAGGGAGAAAAATAAGCAAAAGAAGCTAGTAATGTGCAGAAAGAAAGCAGTGAAGGAAGAAAAGAGAGGAGAGTGTTTTGAATCCGAACGGTTGTTTGAGGGTTAGGGTTTTGAAGGTTTAGGGTTAAATTTATTATTTTTTGAATTAAGACTAAATTGTTTAAATGTGCAAGCGTGAAGGACTAAATGTGTTATTATACCAAATATTTTAACGGTGGTTAACGGCTGTTAACGTTTGAGTGGTAACATTGAAGCAAAACATAAAGTTTAAAGGTAACATTGAAGCAATTGGAAGTTTTATTACCAAATTGAATAATAGACCAAAGTTCAATTACCTTTTGTGAACTTTACCGAAAATTTTAATGTTGATTTTAAAGGGGTCATTATCTTATTGATTTTTACACTAAATTTAATGAGTTTGACCACCTAAGATGTCATATCAGCTGGGTCATCTACCCAGTGAGTATACAAAGTTTTACCCCTAAATGCAAATGAATTAATTATTCGCTTTTATGATAAAATGGATTTATTTGATCTTTGACTTGTAATAAATGTATCCCTCGTCAAATTCCTTAACCAAGGATTGTCTATGAGCCATTTTTCAATAGTCACGCAATTAAACTCCAATTAAATGCATTGGACTAGGAGTAAATTGAACCTAATTCCTATTAGTTAAAAACTATTGCTGTAAAAAAACATGTTAGCATTCTTTAGTACCCGAGTTATTTGGAGTGAGATTCGAGAAAGGAAGAACAAGGTTCAATGGCATAGAGTGATGTAGTTTTCATTTCACATACCAAAGCACTCGATTGTTGCTTGGATGGCAATCTTAAACAGGCTCCCCACAGCTGATCGTTTATTGAAAATGGTTGTGGATTCCACTTGCAGGTTATGTTGTCAGGAAGAAGAATCAAGGGACCATATTTTTTCAAGTGCCCTTTGTCGAGGGAAATTTGGCAGCAGATTTTGAGGCTCTGCTGCATTCAGAGGGATGGGTTAACCTGAGAGGAAGAATTGGCTTGGGCTGCTGCATGCCTTAAGGGTAAATCGTTTATTGTTTTCATTTTGAAACTTGCTTGGAATGCATTTGTGTATAGTGTTTGGGAATAAAGAAATGCTCGTCAGTTTAAGCATGTTAATAGGGAGACTAGTGAGATTGTAAATTGTATACGTGAGATTGTACAGATAAAATTTACTCATCATAGTATAGATAGATGTGATCAGGTGAATTTGTAGCTATGCTGTGCTTGGGGGATTTTGTAACTCCCTTGTATGATTGTATATTTTGTAGCAGTTTTATGCTTCACTGGATTTAATATACACGACATTTTATCTAAAAAAAATCAATATGTTAGCATTCACTATCACGGATAATAATAACGATAACAATTAATAATAAATTAAAATAATAAAATAAAATTACTGTGTCATGTAATCACTGCTTTAGAAGCAATTTTGTTTGTCCCAAATTAATGAAGCGGACCTCAATTATATACTAATTGGGAGTATATAAGGGACCTCCAAGCATATATGGAAGACTAATGCTTCAATTGTCAACAACAATATGATGTCAAATTTGTCTTAGAGCTTAAATTCCCATTCTTTGTATAGACTACACTTGTTGAGCTTAAATGTTAATGTATGCTCAAGTGTATTAGGATTTGGGTGAGTGATTTAAAGTGAAAACACATACCTTTAAGAGGGATTTCAGTTTGCTTAGAATCTCTTTTGGTTAGAAGAGTTCCCAAAGCTCGGGTTATGAGCTTTGGATGCTAGACTTGGTGAGTGAGTCTAGGTTATAAAAAGTTGCCTCCTAAGCCTTGTAAAAGGGGAAGAAATTCTTAGTGAATATGAGAAATCCTTAGTGGGAGCTAAGGTAGTGGATGTAGAGCTTGTTAGAAGCTTGAACCATTATAAATCTTTTTGTCAATTTGTCTATACTTTTGCTTCCACCACATACACCCAAGAAATCACTTCTCCACCACTTGTCAAGCAATTCGGTTGAACGAATTCGAGCTCAACAATTGGTATCAGAGCGAGGCTCAATCGAGAAGGTTTAACCACCTATTGAGGCGATCCGGCAAGCTCGACCAACAAACAAGTCAACCGACTTCCATGGCGTTATCCATCGACAAACCGCCCTTCTTCAACGGTGACAACTATGTTTCTTGGAAGCATAGAATGATGTTCTTCATGAAAAGCAAAGACTACCGTCTTTGGGACATAGTTGAAGATGGACCGTTCGTGACAAATCGGAGCAAGGCGGAATGGAGCGCGGAAGATTACAAGAAGATGGAAATCAATTACAAGGCCATACACATTCAATTTTGTGCATTGGGCCCGGAAGAATATGCGAAAGTATCAACATAATATAAACATCATATATAACTAGTGATCCATGCATGTATATTCAACTTTTGACATATTTAGAACATGTCAAATATATGATTATAACATAAATATCATGTCAAAATAAACAAGGTAGACTCATCGCGAGTCTTCCTAATGATGTATAAAACATCTATGTATCATGTTATGTATGCATTGCGCTCACCTTGGCCACTTAACACAATGCCTCACTAAGTCATAGTTCGATCATTTCTTTCATAGAACCTCGAACCTTCTTTGATTCGGACTTGACTTCATTAATCACATGAATAAAATAAAATGTTTGTTAGATTCAAATCTAACAATACCTTAAACATGTTGTCTAATATAATTATTCGAATATAAAATTTCCAAATATTTTTCCTTTCTTCCTTGTACTGTTCGAAAACTCATTATGATCCTTAGTGACCAATTTGAACTTCCAATAATTCTTCTGAGGCTTCTGACTAACATTTAAATACAAAATGTTTCACATTCTATTTTCTGACAGCTTGCGCTACCTTCAAAGATTTATTTCTATAAAATAATCTACAACTCAGAATTTGATTCCGTTTGTTCTAAAAGAAACTAGTTTCGATAAGATTTTCAACCATATAATTTAATGGCCCAAATTCAACTCGTACGATTTATGAAGAATTATCAAAGTCAATTACAGTGCTGAATTTTGGTGCAGACTGGTACTCTGTTTTCTGACCTTTCATCACTTAAAAATTCATATCTTTTGATATTCAAATCAAAATCAGTCATTGTTTGTTTTAAAAGAAACTAGACTAAACCATGAATACAATGATATAAGGATCACTTTCTAATTATTTTGTAGAATTTATGGTGAATTTCTAAACTCACCGCCAAAAACTAAATTCTGGGCAGATTTCATAATTCTAATCTTTATCACTCTTTAACCATTCCAACACTCTAAATTAACTTCAATTACATAATCAAGCATAAAGAAAATCATTCAAATTATTTCCATCTCTAAAGAAATTTTTGCAATATCTCCCCCTAATTTTCTTTAATTGTCAAATGGTCCCTAAACCATATACCATAGAAATTTCATCACTTTAAGCATAGAAACAACATCACAACCTTATTTCCAATATAAATAAATCTTAAAACATGTATTTCCAACATGTCCTTCATCCAACTTAATCACAAATATTAACTTAGAAGCATGGAAACCTTACAAAACTTATATCAAAAGAAAGAGAATTCCACTGAGATCAAATTTTTGTTTCATGACTTAATCCAAAAATCAACTAAATCAAGATAAAAAAAATTGAATTGAAAATTTTTCTTACCTCTGCAATGGAGGATGAGCTAAAATCCACACTTTTCTATTTCTTTAATTCATGCCAAATGGCATTATTTTACCATATTTTATAATAAAAATCTCCTTAATAGTCAAATGACTATTTCACCCTTAACATCCAATGCTTCTCATCTTGCCACATGTCATAATCCTTCATCCAATGGCCTAGATTTAATCTTGAGTTAGTAATTACCATCTTTGCCCTTATAATTTTCCAAAATTACGATCTTGTCGTTTTTTATCCAACAACTCATATTTAACATAGAAAATCAACTTAAATCCAAGGGTTCATATTCTTCCAACACAAAGAAAATATATTAGACATGTAAAATGACATAATTAACCTTGCCTTATCATCCTTCAAAATATCCTGATTATTCGATTCGATCTGATTATCCGAATTTTTTTCTAAACTTTATCGCTTTATAGCCATTAATACAAACTTCGTACAAAAAATCTGGATAACATGGAAACGTCATTCTTGGGGGTAAACTATTCATTTATGAGGTTAAAATACAAAACTTTTGAAAATTACACTTTGGTCCCTGAACTTTACAAAGTTTATACTTTAGCCACAAAACCTTCAAAATTTACATTTTGGTCACTAGCCAAAAATTGGGATATTACAATTCTCCCCCCTTTATAAAAATTCATCCTTGACTTTTTAATACGTACCTGGTTCAAAAAGGTGCGAAAATTGCTTTTTTGTATCTTTTTTCTCTTTCCCAAGTCATTTTTTCGACTTCATGATTTTGCCAAAGAACTTTAACAAGCGAGATTATCTTATTTCTTAGTTCTTTGGCTCCATGTTCCAGTATCTTTACCGATTCTTCCTCATAAATCAAATCCGATTGAATCTCTATTTCTTCTTGGGTAATGATATGTAAAGGATCTGATCGATACTTCTTGAGCATCGATACATGAAATATATTGTGAATCTTGTCCATTTTCGGAGGTAAGGCTAGCTAATAAGCCACCAGACCAACCCTTTTCACCATCTTATATGGCCCAATAAATCTCAGACTCAGTTTCTCGTTTTGTCCAAACCATAACACCTTCTTCCAAGTTGAAACTTTTATGGAATACTTTATCCTTAACTTCATATTAAATATATTTTCTTTCAAAATCAGTAGATACTATCCATCATTCTAAAGCAATTCTAGATTGCTTCGAACCTTTCCTACTTTATTTTTCACATCCTGAAATAAATAAGATTCAATCAGCTTTTAGTTCTCTTTCTAACTCATTATCACCGGGGATATAAATTAGCCCTTGATAATATAAACATCCTTTAGACTTAACATCGAAATCTTTAATTTTCCCTTTTCACCTTACTGAATTCTTTCCAGACATATCTTATCTTCCATCTGTAAATCTTTGATCCGATTTATCAAAGTAGACTTGAGCTGAAGCTGTGTAATAAATATACTATTTTCTTCCAAAGGTAATTGGGCATTTAATGCTAATAAGGCAAAGAATGACTATTGGCTAAATACATCAACTACTACTTTAGCCTTATTACATCGATACATATCCCAATCTATTATGGGACGTGTTATTAAATAATGTAGAATCCTTACTAGGTTCATACTGCAATAATACTAGTGCTACTATCAAATCTTATTCTACTGGTAATAATATAATTCTAATTTAATCTTAGAGGAATATAATTGCTTCTTTTGACTAACATCACTAGAGCTTCCTAAGGTGATATACTTGGTCGTATAAAACCTCAATCTAATGACTCTTGCAACTAGATCTTTAGCTTTCTCAATCTAGTAAGAGCCATTATGTATTGTGCAATCGATATAGGTCTAATATGGGATTAAATCCAATCCTAAACTTATCCTCTCAATTAAGTATCAAGCTTGACAGCTCTTTTTGGGCAACCCATTTAAAACTCACAAACAATAAGAATACTCTCCCAGCTTACCCTCGATGCTCGGTATCCATAGCATAAGAAATAATTTTCACATTGGTAACAAATTCCAATAAAAACTCTGCATGCTCATGCATGTCAATTATCACAACACTCGCATGATTGGTTTTGTGGTTTTCTTGAATCTCCAACATCAATTATAAATTTCAGAGAGTTTCTAATTTTCCTTGTCCCGATCTCATAGCGGAACTATGTAATAAATTTAGTTTGATATCTTTGTCGGGAATCCTCACCACTTTTTAGAAGTGATGAAATAAATAATGATTCACTATTCCTCTTTACGAGCTGTGACCTCTGTTTAGATATTTTCTCATTCTGAACCCTTTGCATTGCATTTGGCATAATTTACTACTTCATGGAATTTTTAAATACATAGGGCAGTCAGTACTTGTTTGTACCTGACCTCTAGCCCTCTATGAGCTGTCATAACATGCTCTCCTTCTGTCTGTAGGAAATAGTTTAGAAGTGAATCAGCTCAGCTTATTAAACTTGAACTCATACCGGTAAATAATCCAATTGCCCTAATTAAGATGCAAGAAACTCTGTTGCATCTCTAGGATAAACTTTGTTACGGAACTCTCAAAGAAAGAACTTCTAGTTAATAGACTTTTGAGAATGTACCGTAACATTACTTTATCAAATACGGGTCTAATCCTTTCAGATGAGATAATACTTTTTCTTTAAGTCTCATCTGATCATCAATACAGAGTTCCTTCAACATAACTTTTATATCATTAAACCATAGATTAACAATCATAGGATCTCCATTAATATCTTTCTAAAAATCTA
Organism: Hibiscus mutabilis; assembly: GCA_019671005.1. Taxonomy (NCBI): domain Eukaryota; kingdom Viridiplantae; phylum Streptophyta; class Magnoliopsida; order Malvales; family Malvaceae; genus Hibiscus; species Hibiscus mutabilis. The sequence goes on along the minus strand of CM033739.1, from coordinate 27,138,230 downwards.
GTGTGCCGGAACTCTCAATTCTTTTCCAATCGGTGCCTAAGCAGGCTGATTCATGATCGTATCTAATGTCTGAAAGAAAAACTCTTAATCTAGAACATGCATATCATGTTACTTTGGTGCCTCTGCACCATGATAAGCTGAGGGTAGAATATTATCATTAACCTTATCACTCTCGCGAATCTCTTGTTGATTCATTCGCCTAAACACTGACACGATTCTTTTACCCCCACACATTGGAATTTAACATTATTATCATAATGAAGTAAGTAATTGTACCCATTCAAACAAGTAAAATCATCAGTAATTCTGACATCCTAGTGGCATGTATACACTTTTAACCTTTACCATACATCGTTTAACTCCAAAACCGGCTAAACCTGTAGCCCTAATACCAATAAATGTAACACCCATTTTTCGTATCCATATGACGAATACGAATCAGGAATGTCACAACTTTACTATCCTTAAATATTAATGATATTTGAAACAAAATTCAAGCTTTGATATTTTTGATCCCAAATCTTAAGTATTGGTACACCCTGTCCTAAAATGCAAATTCTTGTATTTTTATATTTCTAATTCATACTAATTCAATTTCCAAATGTCTTCAAATGTTATTAATTCTTATAGAGAACAATTGACTATCATAAAACATACATGCTCTCAATTATCTTAGCATGCAACTCATCACCTGAGGTTACTCTTAACTTTAAATCTTTCTAGAAACGCCAATTATCATGAAACCATAGCGAACTTTAATGGCCAATCACAACTCAAATAGATTTAGCAAGTATACATGCCACTATAATAATCAAACCTTAATTAGGATGTCATTATTGTGATTACCTGTTGAGCTTTCCAAATTTGATGAAATGCTCTTCTCACTCTCATATTGATTTACCTACGTGTGCACAATCAAACACACGCTAAGTACAAACTTAGTGAGGCAATAAAGGAAGTTAATAACAATAATTTAAACTTTATTTGACTTCATGGCTATGTTTATATAACATGATATATATGCCAAAGCATCAACTTTCATATTGCGTTAGTAATGATTTACTACATGCTAATGTCATAAGACTTTCATGCTTATTTATTTGTCATAATATGCCTTATATGCATAAATGCATCATGATCACTAGACAAGTAAATCCATCATGTTATTCATATATTAACATGATATAAATCACATATAACTTTCTTACCAATATACTTGCCATTTACTCCAAAAGCTCATAAGCTTATTCACCTGTTTATCATTTATTAACCATAAACCATAGCCCAAATATAAGCCTATAAGGACCCTGGGTACACGAGTCAAAACTGCACATAAGGTCGTGCTAACCATAATAGACATAAGGTCGTCCTTATCCGCACATAAGGTCGTGCTAACCATATGCACTAAGTGTCTTTTATATACATTATAATGCCCGCACAAAGTGCTAAACCGCTGGACTCTATGGCACGCCAACTATACCCTGTCCCTCAATGACTTACTTGGGCATATTTTCCATAGTTATTTCATCCATGGCAATGTATATCAACATAATTTAACATTGGGCAGTTTATACCCAAAATAAAATTCATAATATAACATCATATATAACTAGTGATCCATGCATGTATATTCAACTTTTGACATATTTAGAAAATGTCAAATATATGATTATAACATAAATATCATGTCAAAATAAACAAGGTAGACTTATCGCGAGTCATTCTAATGATGTATAAAACATCCATGTATCATGTTATGTATGCATTGCACTCACCTTGGCTACTTAAAACAATGCCTCACTAAGTCATAGTTCGATTCTTTATTTCATAGAACCTCAAACCTTCTTTGATTCGGACTTGACTTCATTAATCACATGAATAAAATAAAATATTTGTTAGATTCAAATCTAACAATACCTTAAACATGTTGTCTAATATAATCATTCGAACATAAAATTTCCAAATATTTTTCCTTTCTTGTAGTGTTCAAAAACTCATTATGGTCTTTAGTGACCAATTTGAACTTCCAATAATTCTTCCGAGCTTGCTAACATTTAAATACAAAATGTTTCACATTCCATTTTCTGATAGCTTACGCTACCTTCAAAGATTTATTTCTATAAAATAATCTACAACTCGGAATTCGATTCCGTTTTTTATGAAAGAAACTAGATTCGATAAGCTTTTCAACCATATAATTTAATATCCCAAATTCAACTTGTACGATTTATGACGAATTTTCAAAGTCAATTACAGTGCTGAATTTCGGAGCAGACTGGTACTCTATTTTCTGACCTTTCATCACTTAAAGATTCATATATTTTGATATACAAATTAAAATCAGTCACTGCTTATTTTAAAAGAAACTGGACTGAACCATGAATACAATGATATAAGGATCACTTTCTAATTATTTTTGTAGAATTTATGGTGAATTTCTAAACTCACTACCAAAAACCAAATTCTGGGCAGATTTCATAATTCTAATCTTTATCACTCTTTAATCATTCCAACACTCTAAATTAACTTCAATTACATAATCAAGCATAAATAAAATCATTCAAATTATTTCCATCTCTAAAGAAATTTTTGCAATATCTCCCTCTAATTTTCTTTAATTGTTGAATGGTCCCTGAACCATCTACCATAGAAATTTCATCACTTTAAGAATAGAAACAACATCACAACCTCATTTCCAATATAAATAAATCTTAAAAACATGAATTTCCAGCATGTCCATCCAACTTAATCACCAATATTAACTTAGAAGCATGGAAACCTTGCAAAACTTATATCAAAAGAAAGAGAATTCCATGGAGATCAAATCTTTATTTCATGACTTAATCCAAAAAGCAACTAAATCAAGATCAAAAAATTGAATTGAAAATTTTTCTAACCTATCTTGGAGACTCACTGCAATGGAGGATGAGCTAAAATCCACACTTTTCTATTTCTTTAATTCATGCCAAATGGCATTATTTTACCATATTTTATAATAAAAATCTCCTTAATAGTCAAATGACTATTTCACCCTTAACATCCAATGCTTCTCATCTTTCCACATGTCATCATCCTCCATCCAATGACCTAGATTTAATCTTGAGTTAGTAGTTACCATCTTTGCCCTTATAATTTTCCAAAATTACGATCTTGTCATTTTTTATCCAACGGCTCATATTTAACATAGAAAATCAACTTAAATCCAAGGGTTCATATTCTTCCAACACAAAGAAAATATATTAGACATGTAAAATGACATAATTAACCTTGCCTTATCATCCTTCAAAATATCCTGAATATTTGATTCGATCCGATTATCCGAATATTTTTCTGAACTTTATCGCTTTATAGCCATTAATACAAACTTCGTACGAAAAATCCGGATAACATGGAAACGTCATTCTTGGGGGTAAACTATTCATTTACGGGGTAAAATACACAACTTTTGAAAAGTACACTTTGGTCCCTGAACTTTTCCAAAGTTTATACTTTAGCCACAAAACTTTCAAAATTTCCATTTTGGTCACTAGCCAAAAATTGGGATATTACATCACTCATCATCGACCCTTTTCCTCTACGATAAATAATAGTTATAAAACCTTTCGCATTCTTATCGTGACCAACCACAACATTATAAAAATAACGGAACACATCGATAGAAGGTTAGTCCCCATGAATTTTACAATTCAAGAAGTACGTCACCAAGGTCCACCAACTACTCCTACTTAGTTGACCTGGTGCAATATCGAACCAATTTAGCCATTTTACAAAGAAAGGATGCAGTGGTAAATGAAACCCAGCCTCAAAAGTAAAAAGAGGAATCAACACCACGACCTCCCCTCATTGAAACATGCACTCAGGCGAAAGACCCCCTTTGGCAGACTGAACTGATACAAAAAATGATTAACAACGAGAATACCTCGGCATTCCAACATTTTCAATAACTCAGCAGGCTCATTCGTACAACGAACCTCGTCACTCACTACCATAGACGAACCAGCCATTGCAATAAAAACTATTGTCCTTTTTTCTCCCCAAGTGAAATAAACAAGATAAAGCTCGAAAATACAGATAAAGTATATTTATAATCAGAAACTGTGTCTTACTCAACACGTTTCATCAATACGGAGGTTTGTCCTATGACATTTCATATGCAGCGGCTTGTCCCAGAAAGAGAACTAACATGTTTATTATTACGATCCACTATGTGATGTTTTGTATAACCTTTGCAATTCGTACTTAACGTTTTTATAATAATAATAATAATAATAATAATAATAATAATAAAATCGTTACTACTAAAACTCTCACTTGAACGAGGCCTTCTCAGTTTCTCCAGGCTCGCCAATGTTACTTTATAACTTTCCCTCACCTGGGGGGCAATTATTAGTGCCTACAAGTACCCACCGTCACGTGTCAAAGACACACAACCAACGACGTGCAAACGAGGTTGCGAGCAATATCATACGAAGGCTTCGTGATCTATGGCGAACATGAGATCGTAGACAACAGCCTGCCCAGCGATCCCGTAACAATGTAACGAGATCCCTACGGGTGACGATATGAACCTACGACATCCCATCATAGCTTGTCCAATCAACACGCCACGACTACTTGGTCGTGACACCTGCCCCAGCGGTATAAATAGGACATGCAATGAGAGGAACGAGGCATCCCAGACCAGAGAGGCACCACAAATCACTATAACAAGATGAACAGACACATTCCTACAGAGGACCACCGTCCAAACCTTTGTTTGACCATCGTCTCTAACCCCTGTTGATTTTGACAATCAACAAAATGTTATTAACATATTGCACCTAATATGTTGCCTTTCACTTGCTAGTTCTTCGAGATGACGAAAAGAGATCAAAGGTATGACAGAGGAGAAGATATTGAAGACATGGGTATGGGCTGCAGTAGTGGCGGTGGCAGCGGCGGACAATATTTCACATTTACATTTGAAGGAGGGTTTCTGGTGGCTTTGGTGGTTTCGGTTTCAGCTTTGATACCTTGCGAAGTGGTTATAACAGTGCCTTTCTCGTTCTCGAGCCCCAACATCCGAGTAGCAGACTGACCGGTTGATGTCATGTAATTTTCTATCTTCTTTGGGTTGTGAAAATAATTTATAGGAGTTCAAGGATTATCACAGAAAATTACTGTTACTGAAATTAACAAAAAAGGGCTTTTCCCCGTGTAGTGTTAATACTACCAACAATAGATAAGCATGAAAAATATCTGTATAAAATTAGATGGTATATATACAGCAGATTCAGAAACCTTTCATTTTATGCCATTTTTACACATTATAGAGGTGCTAATTTAATTGGCATTCCCGCTTTCTAAAGCTCTCGTTTCAGCTTCATTAGAATGAGCATCCGTTTGTGTTTGTTGTGGCACTGTAATTGGTGATTGATCCGGCCGTGGTGCCTCTTGAGAATTAAGTGGTTGATTCGACTCTACAAGCTGCCTTCTCCACACACGTGAAACCTCGTAAATAATAGAGGTTCCACACATCGTGCTACCAAACCCAACAAATGCAGAGAGAACAGCCTGTATGTGGAGCTGTAGATCACAAGAGGATATACTTTCACTTACGGAAGGTTCTATATCTGAATAATGCAAGCTGTAATCAAAGACGTCTAAATTCTTGCTGTTCAACCAATTGCATTATCGAGACAGTGTTTCTCTTACCAATGAGTAGAAAAGGCGAGCAGAAAGAACCACCAGTCCGAATTGAATCGTAGCATAAATCCAGACGTATTTTCTCCTCACTGAAAAAAGAAATAGGGTCAGTAAGATAATGAAATTCACAGGAACGAGACTGTCAAAAGAAAATTACCCATTGTTGTTGATGCCATGGATGCAAGGAGACCCAATATACAGGAGAAAGGAAGAGAGATGACAATTGCACCGGACTTCATGTTCGAAACCTGGGCATATAATGACTTTAGGAACAGCTAAAAAGCTTGAAAGGAAGGAAGAATTTCCATATTTGCTACACATACCAGCAGCTGCTCGAGAAAACAAAAGTAAGCAAGCATGCTAAGAATGACAAGAATGGGAACATCCTGCCAGACCCTGTGAAAAATACCTTTACGTTATGCAATCGTTGAAGATAACGTTGAACCGAAATACTAGCATAAAATACATAATGTCCATAGTGGAGAAGTAATTTAGTATTTTACATTCTGGAGTTCTAAATGAAGGTAAAACAGATTAATGTTATCATTTGTAGCCAACTGCAGAGATGGACACTGTATACTTGCCTGTATCTAGGAGCCTCGACCCCAGTTCCTCTCATGTTACGAACCTGAACATTTTGAACTCGTAAAAGAGTAACAGGTAGGTTTTGGACCTCTTGCTTGCACACGTCACAAGTTTTATTACCTTTGATGCTAAACCATTTTACAGCACATTCTTGGTGGGCAAGGGCAAGTTCTCCTTTGCAGCTACATTCCATCTTGAGGGTCTCTCAGCACCTTCTCCCAGTTCGACCATGCAGATTCGACAAACATAAGATATAGGCTGGTTATCACAAGCATATAAAAAGAAATCAGAGGCTAAAATACCAACTTAGCAATCAAAGTTTATCCCAACTGCAATCGAACATATAATTATTAATAATAATTTGAATTTGCCAGCAGATGCAATGCAAGCACTATATTCAGAAGGATATGTCATCATACGAATGTAGGTTCATTTAAGGTGACAAGTAGTCGAGATTTGCCCCCCCCCTCTCTTCCCCCGCCCCAAAAGAAGAAAGCAATAGTGAAAATTTAGAGGTATTTCTTCCTCTCAAAAGTTTACTCTATTTGAACTGAATTGACCCATTTAATTGATGCCTTCTAATATGTCAAGTTACTGATCATAAAATTATAGCCTTCTCTCTTTGTTTAATTCTTTCTAACTTCTAAGTTTTTACAAAAAAATTATTGTTCTTAACTTGTAAGAGCAAATAAAGATGATCTGCAGATTAGAATTACCAGTATCACTTTTGCTAATCATGTTTGATGTTGTTACAACAGTTCCCCTGACTGCTTGTGGAGTTGTAGGAATTACACGAAATACAGCGCCTAAAGAATCCAACTGTGTTATGCTTCCATCTTTGTTGAGCTCAGGCACTGAACTTGAACGATGGATGGGTGGTCCAGAAGCTCCTCCTTTCTGTAAAGTGAGCAATTCTGTAAGAATCAAGTAGAAAATAGTATGATACACTGCAGGGGTAAAGGTCGAAATGCGAATTCACGCAGCAAATAAATTACGGAGGCAATAAGAATAAAATAAAACTGCAACCCTTAGAAGAGATATTGACACGTAAATTACTCGTATTCACGAGCGCAAGTCTTAAAAGAAATTCTAAGTTCCGTGGATTATGTTCTTCATACAAAGTCAAGGAACTCTTCAAACTAGTAAGTCCAGCAAACATTTACATGCATAGAATATTCAGAGCAATAAATTAAATGGGTATCATATCAGAGCATATAAGCATCAGTTATAGATATAAATGCCAATGAATATAATGAGCATGATGAATTGACATCTTCGTAAAAGTACAACATAAATAGTTGTTAAGGATCTTGAGTGACACAGAGGAAGGTAGTAGCTAATGAATAGATGTTAATGTGTACAACAATTGCTGCAGAATTTAGTAGGCTAATTACCTGCCCGCCATGCATGGACTCTGGATTCGAATGCGGGGTTGGAGTATAACGAAGATGTATTTTTAGCCCTTGGTGTGAAAAGCTTTGAGAGGGAAAATGTCCTCGGGATGCGAGGCTTTTCTTGTATATCTGCTGATGAACCTCCCAGGGCCAAGATGGCAGCTTTCTCAATCTCAAAATTAGTGTTGCGGTATTTAAAACTCAACTTCGGAATGAAACTTTTCAAGGATGATCTACTTTTCGGTGATGAGTACACCAGGGACACATCGAATCTGGAAAAAGTAGGACTACGCATGGGTGAAAAGTTTACTCTTTTAGGAGTAGCTGTCGGTGTTAAGACCATGTCTATTATCACAAATTCCTCCCTCGCATCCTCAGGACTTCTCTGTGGTAACTCTGACAAGTTCGTCCCGACGTTGGTGCTGACTGACTGGTGTATCGGTTGAATCCCCAAACTGTAAAATGGATCACATCATCAAGTGTAAAACAAAAGTTGAGCTTTTTAATCAATCAATCAATCTTCATATAGGCTATAGCAGATATCTTAGGCGCCTTAGCTTGTATAGTGTAACAACTAACAAAACAATACAAACTCGAATCAACTTACAATCTCAAATAAAAGCAAAGAGTAAACTTCAACGAACAGATATTCATAGAACCATAAGGAAGAGGGGAAGTTGAAAATGCTACCTTAAATCCAGAACAACATAACTAAAAAGAATTGGCCATAGTGTTTGTCAAAAATGATTGCGAATAGCAAGTTCCAAACATGAATTAATTTTTAATCTTTATGATTGCATAGTGTTTGTCAAAATTCCAGATAAAGTTATGTACGCCCTGCAATTAGACAATTTCTTTTTCATATAATTTGCATAAAGAAAATTTTTATTGCTTGAAATAAAGGGGGAAAATGTTCCATAAAGTCCATACAAGTGATGTTTAGAAAGCTGGAGGTTGAAGTTGAAACTCTTATGTTTGGTTAACCAATCCCTACCCAAAATCACATCAAAACCATGGAATGGCAACTCCATTAAGTCCACGGAAAACTCATGTTCCTGAACCATCAACGGACACTTATGATACAACCTTCTAACCACAACTGTCTCCCCACGAGAACTAGTCACTCTAACACCCACATTAAGAATTTCAACAAATATATCAAGCAACTGTGCATGCTCACTCAAGATGTATGAATGGGTAGAACCAGAATTAACCAACGAATACAACGACAAAGGCTGTAAAGAGAATGTACCTGTAATCACATCGGAGTCATTATGACCCTCGTGGTTCACATACACCCTAGCCGGTCCACCTCTCTCAGGCTGGATAGTAATAGTATGAGCCACAGTCCTCTCCCCACCATCCCTATACTGAAACGGCCCATGGCCACGACTACGGCCCCTCTGTGGAGCAACAACAGGCACAACACCATGCCCACCTCCGGCTAACAAAGGACAATCACGTCTCAAATGGTCGCCAGACCTACAACTCCAACAAGTATTGGCCACAATAGGCGCAGGGGTCTGGCCCTCCCTGGCCAAACACGGACAATCTCACCTTAGATGATCTCGGGATCCAAAAACCTAACAGGTCTTAAACGAAGCTCTAACCTGGGCACCTTATCCCTGGACTCCATGTCCAACAACACCTCTGCCACGCCTTGATTCCGGGCGAAACCTCCAATCACGGTATCTCTTGGCCTAACCACCGCTAAAACTAGAATCAGCTGCTCTCTTACTAGAGCTAAAACCTCGAGACCAGAAACTATACTCAGATTCTGCTCAACATCCTTAGCTCGCAAAACCAACACATCAAAATCTGTGTAATCAGCAACAAGCATGTATGTATTAACCTCCTGCACGAGGCCGTAGCCGAAACGATCACATCGCGTACGCTCGTCAGGAACTAACTCAGGTGCATACTGGCTCAACCTCATGAACTGCACCTCGTACTCAGCAAAAGACATACTACCCTACACCAAAGCCATAAACTCACACTTCATATCGTCCTGATATCGGAATCCCAGGTATTTCTTTTGAAAAGCACCACAAAAGAACTCCCAGGTTACATCCTCGATCACCATACCAGATATCGTGGTAGTCCACCATGTATACGCATCACCGTACATGGACACAACACAGCCCAGCTTACGGGCATCAGAACAACCCATTTAGACTAGTATCCTCTCAGTACTGGCTAACCATCCCTCATAAGCCTCAGGTGACAAACCTCAAAACTCAACTCTGCCCAAACTGCAAAGACGCTCTAGCGGCAAACCCTGCCTAACTAATGGTGGTGCTGGCACATGAACACCCGCAACTACTGCCTGAAAAGCACTGGTCATGGCCTGAATCAACGGTGCCATATCACCCATCCCTGGCTCAGCTGGCGCAGGTGGTACTTGCTCCACTACCTCAAGTGGAATAGGTGGGGGCGGTGGCAACCCTCCATGAGGTATAACATTCTCCTCAATTTCCTGCCTAGTGGCAGCAGCAATCATACCAGATCGTAACTCTTTCCTCGGTCCTATCGTGCTAACAATATATCTAAACATGATAATCATTCAAATACAAAACAATTAGGCCAGCTTCAAGCAAGGATCCAAGACTTTCATTTCAAAATCATAACATTTCAGAATATAATAATAAGGCAATGGGTTTCCCAAATTCCCTCTAACATGGCATACAACAACCACCGTGCATATCAAACATCAGATAATAACCCACAATAACATCACAACAATCAAACCAACTTCCCACTATCGTAAACCTGGCTCTGATACCACCAAATGTAACCCCCTGACCCGTCCTAGTCGCAAGACCGAACCCAACGAGCTATATTAGGTTTACTTAAGTAAATTGTAAAGAATTAAGCCTGAAAACCTGACCATTTTTTTCCCTTTATCTTGTCTAGATGCAAAATTATTATCCTACATGCACATACTGACTCCTGGTGAAAACTCAAATCAATCGGGCATCGAATTGACATCCAATTGATCACATATGCAATTTAGCGACCAAATTGCAAAAACATAAAATTACAGGGTCTTAACTCATTTTTATATTACCAACCTTTAATTAAGCAGGTTTTATGTTTACATGTAAGAAATCAGCTCGAAAAGATCTTTCATACTCATTCAATTGCATCCACAACATTCAGGGACTAAAACATAAGAAATCAAAACTTCAGAACATCCCAAATAACTGATTTAACGGTAGCTGTATCGGTATGGTTACTCCCGTTTCAGTACACCCTTGCTGATTCAAATTCCTAATTTTCCAGTAGCCATAAACCGTTCTGATAAGCCCCTGCGTATCGGAACACCCATCAATTTAACACTATGTTGTACCGAAATAGGTACTCGCATACCGAAACGCTAGCTGAAAATTGCCTTGGCCTGTACCGAAATAGTTGCCCGCGTACCGGTAAGCTAAGCCTAAAATAGCTTACCCGTACCGAAATAGGGACACCCGTATCGGTACACCTAGACCTGAAATGTCTATTTTTACTAGTTTAACAAACTTTTGATCAATCCAAAACATCTTAACAAGTCCCTAACACACATCCAACATATTCAAGGATCAAACCACACCAAAAAAACTCAACTTCAATACCAATTCATGGCATTAAACTTCAAAAGGAAATCTAGTTAACCAACAACCCACAAACGTTTTCGAAATACATCATCATTAGAAACAAAATAAATAACTTGAAAGAAAGAATGGGCTAGAAAGGGTCTCTCATTGTAGCCCTTCAAGATCCAGGTTTCTCGGCCAAGTTGGTCGGACCACCCTTCCATGGTGTAGCCGGCTGTCAATCGTCATACACCAACTCCTCACGATCCAATCTTTTTCTCCCTAAAGTCTAGCTTGGTTGGTGTTTAAATAGGTGTGCGAGGAAGGGATAGGACCAGTTCTTCAAATTTTGAATTTAAACTACCCAAGGGATAAAGGATTATCTTTTTATCCAAATTTGAATGAGAGGTGATCAGGCTAAGGCTGACATTATCCTACCGACGCTGCCCTGGCATCCAAGCTTGGCAAGAATCTGCTAACAAGTCTTGGCACCATCTTATCTGCTATTTTTTCGGAGATTGATCCAAATGCTATCTTTTCAGAGCCTGATCATTTCCTGTTTTTTTAGGGTCCAACAGCTTCTTGGCGTGGCATCAAGTTCACTTCTCTGCCAACCAGTGCTTGGCATTGTCTGGTCCATCTGTGCCAACAGCACTCGGCATTCTCTCTGGCATTCCTTCATGTGGTGCTTTTCTGGGCTAAATCCTATGCCAAACCTGTAAAATTGCCAATAAAACAACCATTTTCACACTAGCATAGACAAAACTCTAAACTCCTTATGCAAATGCATGGTTTTAACATCCTAATGAAATTAAATGCACCTAAAAACAAGCAAAAGCATTGTAAGATTGGCATTAAAAACAGTACTTTTGGAGTGGTAACAATAACCTGACGTTGCCCTAGCTCCACCTCTAGCAAAACTCTGATCGCGATGGGAAGTAGCCCACCTCTAAGACTGAACTGACATATCCTCATCCACAACTGGGTAGTCCTTTGCCATGTGTCCTTGTGCCCGACACCTGTAGCAAACCCTTCAAAGCAAGAAGCACACTCTGAGGTGATGTCTGCCATAATGTTCGCATGCTGGTGGAAGCGATGCTCTAACAGAACCATATGTACTCCCTTCTAGAGCAGAACAAAAGGGGCCTCTACGAACCCTAGATCTTGATCTTGAGCCGACTCTCGGTAGCTAGTTTGAAGCAACTCTCTTCGAACTCCTCGAAACACCACATCATGACCTCTAGAATCCTCGAACTGATTAGATGTTGAACTCTAAACCTGCTCAAGTGCCTTCGCACTATTGGCTAACTCGGAGAATGTCCCAAGAAAACCCGCTGTCACATGCAATTGAAGGTCAACATTCAAGCCTTATCTGAACCTCTTGCACCTCAACTCGTCCGTGGCAACAAACTCTGAAGCATAACGGCTCAAACGCAGAAACTCTTGCTCATAAGCAAACACCATTCGATCTCCCTAAACTAGATACAGAAACTGGTCCCTCATCTCATCCATATGTACCTCACTAATGTACTTCTTCCGAAACTCACCCACGAAGATATCACACGTCGGTCGTTCAGACTGTAGACCCAACTCTACGGTCTCTTAACACTCGTGTGCATTGCCCTTAAGAAGGGAAACAATGCAATCAAGATCGTTTTTTGGGCTTCCCTTCATCTGTCTCAAGATTCTTTGTGTGTCGCGCAACCATTAGTCAGCCTTGATCGAGTCATCCTCACCCAAACCTTCGAAACTTTTAGGCCCAAAATGATGAAGCCTCTCTACAGGGGTCTTGTGAGGCGTCTTAGATTGCCTCGGAATAGCTTACACCATATGCAAGAGCGCAGAGGTAAGGTCACGAAAGTGACCCGCCTCTCAACTACTGGTTCCACCTTCTATCAACCCTTTTCTGAAACACAACAAACAAGGTGGCACATCAGGATTCCTAGTCTTATAAAGTACACTTAAATTTAGAGACTTGTATTCACTATACACTTTACCACGACCTCTATTACACCCCCGGGGTTTCCTAGAACAGACTAAACCTAAGCTTTGATACCACTAAATATAGCACCCCGATCCCGTCCCGGAGCATCACATTTGAGTCACCCAAAATGACCCATCAAAATTTCTCATTTAAAACCACAAGTTGGCAATTCTCAAAATGATCCATTACCATAAAAATCCACGTAGATAAAGAGACTAAAAGGGTTTACAAAATATAAGTTCCAAATAAAATACACCGTTTGACCAAATAACAGTAGATCAAAATAAAATACAAACTCGATTGTGGTAAGGTCCTATGAATACAATCAGTCCAAACTAAACATCAAGTATTGTACTCTAAAATTGGCTCGGTGTTAGGAAATCCTCCTCGATGTGCTCCTCCAAAAAGTAACCTGTCAACCTACGCATGAAAGAAACCAAAATTTCTGCACGCTGGGCTAAAAAATCTCAGTTGTACATTTCTACTCTACCACAATTCATGAATATCATAAAACAAGCATGCATGATAATATAATCAAGAGTACACAGAAAGGCTTCTCAACATCTAAGGATCATCTTCTAGCCTATCCTAGCTAAAGCTTACAACTGTCTCAAGATACCTCTATTATGTAAGAAGTCTACCAAGCCATCCTATGCTTACCATACTCGTGGCCACACCCTCCATCGAGTTACGTCTCTTACCCTGATCACATAGCCCAAGGGATATCTAGCCCATACTCGAGATCGCACAGCCCATCGAGTTACTCGAGCTCACGTAGCCCGTCGAGTAACAACCCTACCCTAATCACATAGCCCAAGGGTAAAATAGTCAACATCTATCATCCATACAACAACGCAAATACATACATTTCCTAATAGCCAACGAAGCCATACTATTTTTCCCATTCTCACACAGTCGTCGGGTTACTCATGATCACATAGTCGTCGGGTTAGGATCATATCCGGATCACTATAGCCACATATACGTCCTAGACATACTTGGATCACAATAGCCACAAGCAGTCTTTTCCTGAGGTTACATAGCCAATCAGGTTACTCGAGATCATATAGCCCACGAGTTACTCAAGCTCACACAGCCCTCGAGTTGTATTTCCATATCCTGATCACATAGCCCAAGGATAGGTTTCGGACTACATCCAGATCAATAGCCCATGGATACGTCAAATGTACTCGATCACATATCCCAGAGTACCCATCATCTTATTTAAGTGCCCTTGCACTGACTCCAGGACATCCGAATTCCTAACCAAGACATATACGATACTACATGCTCCCTTGAGCATCAATATATCTCACCGAGAGATAAAAGACATCCAGCCAACCATTACCAATGCCCTAAGGCATGACTCATTTGTTACACTAATTAATATATGTCTTTAGGATTCATTTAAGCCCTTTCTCGCTACATTATCTTATTACTCACGGCAGCCAGCCTATATGGGCGTCCCTTCAGAACACAGCAAGGACCACAAACTACCACATAGCATTAACCGATCCACCACGGATCCCTATGGATTACTAGTCCAAGCAACTTACTTAACTATTACCGAGCCATTAGCTATTAATCTACATACGGGTTACTAACCTCGATTTCTCAGTTTTAGAGTTTGTTTTACAACTTTAGAGACCCACTGAACCCTTTACCCTGAATTATAGAGAACTCAAACACAACCTTGAAATTCTTGAGCAGATTGATCTACGAGTACCGATACTCCTACATCGGTATCGATACGCCTCACCAGGTATCGGTACTCCTCCTCGAGTATCGATACTCAACTCAGGTTCAAATGAACTGAACAAAAAGCTATACCGATACACTCTTCCCCCGTATCGATACTCAGCATTGGTACTCGGATTGCCCCATACCAATTCCAACCATGCCGATACCCCTACCTTGCATACCGATATGCTAAAGCCTATCTCAGGCAATGTAACAGTGGGTACTGATACGCCCCTTGTGTATCATACACCCAAGCACTACTGGAATTCAAATCAAGCAAGGGGTACTGATACATGGAAAGTCATACCGCTATGCCCCTTACAAACTGGCTTCCTTAATACAGTGGAGTACCGATATGCTACCACCCCGTATCGGTACGCGAGCCTAGATTTCAAAACCTGAAGCTCAGGATTTCCTCACTCCCACCCTTAACCTCTATGGTTAAGTCCCAAATCTTTCCTACAAGTTATTTAGAGTATAGTAGGTGGTTTTCTACCAATTTTACCCATTACCAACATTTCAACTTTGATTTACCATTAATAGGAGTTTAAGCTTCTAAAACATCAACTATTCAACCCAAAACTATAAACCACACAAAGCAATCATCTTATAATGCTCATAAAATGAAGGAGTCGGAAATGTACTGACCTCAACAAGAAAAACCTGAAATGAAGCTCCCACCAAGCTCTTACCACCTCTCTTCTTGGTCCAAGATTCCAAACTCAACCTCCACCAATTCCAATGATGCTTAGCTCGAAATGGAGATCCTTTGATGCTGATAAACTCTTTCTTGATGACCAATCCGAGATTCACACTCCATCACAACAAGTTTACATATTTTCTTTGTGTTTGGGAACGGAGTTTGAAGAGGAAAGAGATAAGGAGGGAGATAGAGACAAGGTGACTTCACCTCTCTTTTCCCTATGCAGAAAATAACCAATGCCATCAGCCTTTGTCTCCTCATTTATGATTTTACCATAATACCCTTGCTCAAAACTCATCCTAAGCCAAGCCCAATACCCTTAAACAAGCCCAAAAACACATAAAAGCCCATTAAGCCCAACAATAAGGCCCAACATAACCCGAACATTTGACCCAACGTATGGTCCAAGACCCAGGTCAACGTCTATTGTTGACTCGAGAAATCTGGGTCGTTACAAGCTTCTTGTTGAACATGTTGAGGTTCAACAGTCTTTTGAGGTTCTTGACGCTCTTGGTTCATTCTAACGCCACCTCCTTCGTTGGAGGAGCCAACCGGGCTTTCATTACCCCGGCCTAAGTGTGTTCGTAACATTGCTATATACTATATACAAGAAAAAAGAGCTTTTATTAAACATAGATCACAAGTACTTATGAATTTAACTCCTAGGTGGCACAAATAACAAATGACAATGCATGAAACTCAGTTTAGTCCTAGGATCGGCTAAACCTTAGCTTTGATACCAAATTGTAACACCCTCAAACCCGGCTTAGAAGTAAACTAAGCTAACAGTGTTAAAGACTCAAAACAAGACAAACTTGTATCATAAGTTAGTGTTCAAACAATCCCAAAGGAATAGCTTGCAACACAAGGTAACATTCGAAGAACCCAATATATATATATATATTATAGGATTTTTAAAGTATTTTTTTATTATCACATTAGATACCAATTTAGATTGATTGCTAAGGTAAAAAAGATACTTAAGAAAATAACTTCTTTAATAAGAAATAGATTTATCTTAAAGTTTGTTACTACATACTCAATATAATTTCATTTAACTCAACCAAATACATAACAAGCTTCAAGTTAACACCTAGAGTAGAGTGCCATTTAAGTAACAACCGAATGAATAATTTCACATAGGCAAGTATTCGCACAACTCATCCCTAATATACATATTTTGCATCCATGTTTTTCACAATCAATCTTATATATACTTAACCAATGGTTATTCCTATTTACAACCCATGCACTTCTACTTCAATCTTAGCCTATCAAAAGCAAAGTGTTCACTTAAACCAACATATTAAACCTTTATAGTTAAGATACCAAAAGCATACTTCTAACAACTACTAGATCATCTAATAGTATCTAAGATCATCATATAGCAACCAACCACCAAAATATATACATATAGGCCATACAAACTTATAACTTAAAGTTATACACACCAAAATGTGAACTACATGCATCTAGATTAAACTTTGTGCCACCACTCTAGGAGTATTACAAAAGATGATATTACATACAATAAAGCAGTACTTGCGATCCAACCAAGCTCCAAGAAGGGGTGTGTTTACAAGGTTTAACCTGAAATGTAGTGAAAGAGATTTATAAGTATACACATAGTGAGGTAGTTTAGGTACTTCATATCAATAAGCAACAAGATAAACTTTCACTACAAAACTTTAATTCAAGAGTTTTCAAGTTTGAACAAGCACTAGGTATATCAAGGTAATTCAATCGAACAAGACTTATTCATGAACATGGTATATCCAACTAAATCAATAAGCCAACATTACAGCCCAAGAACATATAATAAACTTATACATAAGCATGCTTAAGCTCGAAACATTTATTTATCCTCAAACATCAATCAATTCATATTAGTGACTTATTACTTATTATACAAGTTATCATAATACTTCAGCACGTATATTTCAAGTTTACATATTTTCTTATTAACTTAGCCTTGAGAATCAAATAAAGTCTAGGTACACGAATCCCCAACCAACTGTCGCCAAATAAAATGGTACTCGCAGTACCGGTCAATCATTCTGACTTTCACCAAGTGACCACAAAACTTTCCTCCTACTGTCAACAAATAAGGACCGTAGTCCATCCCAAATATGAGCTCTATGGCATACCAACTATACCTAAGACTGACTCAAAACCAAAGCTTTTATATTTTTTATTTTTTATTAAAACAAAGTGATCATAGCTTATTATCATGGTCTCATATCAATAACTCATTACCCCCTTTCAATTTGGGTATGCATTCACGTCATGTGAATTCCTCATTATCTCATCTCTTACAATAAAATGGTTTAATAAACCATTTGAGGAATTCACATGAGACTCGGAACATAGAGACTTACCTCAAATCCGAGCTTGCTTATACATAACATAATCAAATAAGTACAAAGTAACTAAAATCAACAAACAATGCTCGGGAAGGTTATTAGCCCTTAAACTATACTCACAGTTTGTTCCGAGCTAGATTTGCTCTCGTATAACAATTCTTTTTTGCTTATCTCCTAGTTGATCCACTTTTGCCTTTCCACCTTCACATCCTTCTGGGTCTAGATATAATAAGACATACATTCATATATTAGAACTTGTTTTATCAGTAATTTACACGTTTAACCACTCAATCACATGTGCACACACATGTATCCAATCAAACTGCCCAATTCATTTGTATTCATACATACATATATGTCCAAGTTAATCCTTAATGTATCTATATATATTCAAATCACTTAGGCATGTATCTACACCTATGTGTACAAAAAAATAGTCCACTTCACCTTAAAACATACAAAACAGTCCACTTCACTTTAAGCATACAAAACCGTCCCTAATTATGCAATACAGCCCACCACTATTGCAAAAATAGTCCCTATGAATATATATATATAATGTTTATATAAATAGTTGAAAGGAAACATAATATGGAAAGTTCTTTTAACAATCTCATCACCACAAAATGTATAGAAACCTATAGTAAAATCTAACATACTTGACTTAGATTAGAAGAAAGGTAAAGAATTGTTACCTTATACTTCAATCTACACAAGGAAGGTTTAACTGATTGAACCAAAAGAAGCTTCAACGCAAGCTTTTGAATAAACTCTCTCTCTCTCTCTCTCTTTTTTGCTTCCTTCACCGAAATTCCTTCCCCACATGTCCATTTCTTTCCCTTGACATGTGTGAGAACCAATAACTAAAATTTTATTAACATGCAAGTTCTCAACTTTCCAAGTTTTCGATTTAGTACATTTGCATAATGGCCATTCATTATTCCTCCCTTCTCAATTTAGTCCTAGACCCTTACTTTAATTTAGATCTACAAATTGAAACATGACATTTAGAAAGTATTGAAATAACTTAAATTTAAATGGAATAAAAGCGAAGCTTGTGATACAACAAATTTTCTACGAATATCTCTCTAACAAATGATCTCCACCACAAAACTATAAGGTACAAGGGCTAGCCCATTGGTACATAAAATACCCCAGAGACTTGGTACTCTGTTTGAACTACTATAAATAACTGATTGATTCTAGATAATGTTTTTGAAATGCTAACTACTTGGATGACGAATGATTGAGTAGTTTAGTGTATGCATAGATGGATGAATTCAATACCTGCAAATTTTACGTATCTGAATAATATCTTTGACTACTCTATTATAACTTAAATTTGCAACTGTTTCTACAATATCTCTAAAATTTGTCTGTTTCTACAATATCTCTATATTTTGATTGATTCTATAATGTTTTGAAATGCTATACTCGATGAAAGTCAGTTTCTACAAGAATATTAATACCTTCGTCCATCTAGTACAGCGAGTATTGTGCTTCTACAAGGACGTTGAGATGCATCTGCTCGTCTGCATAGACTTTCGACTGATTCTCCAAGGGCATGGTTCTACAAGAGCGTAGAGATACCTCAACCCAAAAAATGTTGCTGACTCTCCAAGGGTACAAAGGGTAAAGAGATGATTGAAATACCTCTAACCCTATTTACGATTAACTCTACAAAAGGCATAGAGAGGTATGAGATATCCATGCCCCACTAAATGCTAATTCCACAAAGGGAAAGAAATAACATACGCCCCTGCTCGATAAATGACTGATTTTTCCCAAGGCGTTGAGATAAGCTTCACCCAAAGTATGATTGTTTCTCTAAAGGCGTCGAGATAATCCGCCCATGATATGATTGCTTCTCCAAGGGCGTTCAGATGAACTCCACACATGATATGATTGTTTCTCCAAAAGCGTCAAGTTGCCTCCGCTGGATTTATGACTGTTTCTCCAAGGGTATCGAGATGAGCTCTACCCATAATATGATTATTTCTCCTAGAGTGTCGAGTTTCATGTGCTCAATTTATATTTATAACTATCTCTCTAAGAGCGTCGAGTTATCTCCGCTCAATATTAATGTTTGTCTCTCCAATAGGGGCGAGTTATCTTCGCTCAATACCAATGTTCATTCCTCCAAGAGTGTCGAGTTACCTCTTCTCAATTTATAATTATTATTATTTCTCCTAGAGCGTCGAGTTACCTCCGCCCAATCCATATCCGTATTTTTTCTTTCCCAAAGTATTAAACTACCTCCACTAGACGCACGACTGTTTGCTCCAAAATGTTAAAATAACTCCTAAGGTTTACATGGAGGAAATCTCCCTCAAATCATTAGGGAGACAACTCTGAAAAAAGCATGACTCGGCGTCGTAAGCTTCCTAAAATGTGTTTGTCTCCTGAAATGAGATGCAAACATAAGCAGCAACACATAATACATTCGTCCCCCACTACTTAGGACCAGCAGTTTGGGAGCATGGAGACTCCTCCATCCATCAGTGATTATTTTTACAAAAGTGAGAAGTGCTCACCTACCTATGCCCGAACCCTAAAGGCATGAAACAATACTTCTCTAATGATTTTTCAGAGTTGAGTCTTCTATTTACTCCCTTGATGTTGTCCTAGGATCAAGTCGTCTACTCCTCCGTTGATTTTTTGGAGTCAATTCCTTTATTCACTCCCTTGATGTTGTTCTAGGGTTGAGTTAATTACTCCTCTAATGGTTTCCCATAGTTGAGTCATTCGCTTACTCTTCTTCGGGATCGAGTCGCATAATCACTTCTTCGAAGATTTATTGGAGTTGGGCCATTCATGCACTTCCCTGATGATTTTTGTAGGTTCAAGTCACTCTCTCACCTACTCCTCCGACAATTTTTCAGAGTTGAGCCATTTATTCACTCCTCCGATGATTTCCCAGAGTTGAGTCATTTATCCACTTCCCTGACGCTGTCCCAAGGTCGAGTCACGTACTCCTCCGGTGGTTTCCTAGAGTTGAGTCAGGCGCCTACTACTTTTCGGGGTCGAGTCGCTCATTTACTACTCCAATAATTTTCTTAGATTCAAGTTATTTGTTTACCTACTCCTCCGATGATTTCTAAGAGTTGATTCATTTATCCACTCCTCTAACGTTGTCTTAGGGTCGAGTCACCTACTCCTCCGATGGTTTTTAGGAATTGAGTCATTCGCTTACTCCTCTTTTATGTTGAGTCGCTCATTTACTCATTTGATGATTTTCCCAGAGTCTAGTCATTTGTTTATCTACACGAATAATGAGATGCCTTCGCCCGTTCACAACTAATTCTCTAAGGGCATGAGATAATCTTCACCCTCTTCGACTATTTTGAGAAAGTCTATGACTCGCTCAATGCCTCTGACATTTCTATTTCGCAGGTAGCATTATGTTAAGACCTTCCGCTAAAAAGCACAGCGACACCCCACTCTAATATGCATCTGGTCCTAAACCAGTGGATCAGCAAGGCTCAGCTCGTGCCACTTTATGGCACTCCTTTGACTAAAGGGGGACTGGTGTTGTACCTTCATCGAACGCCTTCAGAATACACCACCTTCAAGAAAGATACTGTCGCCACCTCACCACCCTCTGGCATTCCCCTTGAAGGCATGCTCCCAAGACACACCTGATATCTACGAAGCCTCCGGGGTCCACAAGCCCTGCTGCAGGTCTTTCAGAGTTCCTAGACTCCGCATCACTCTCCCCATTCAACTTCTGCACCTTGATAAGATAACCATCAAATTCGACTGAGATCGCAGGCTGACAACCGAGCTACCACTTGTCAGCCCATTAGTAGCAATCACTAGGCCTGGCACGGTCTCGTCAAGCATCACTTCATCTACAGGCTACAGGTCCAAGGGGATATAAATACCCCCAAGACCAAAGATAAAAGGGACGAACCTGATAATTCTATAACGCCCATTCTACATCGACCACTAGTCCCCTCTCTCTCCCATGGATCCACTCGACCATTCTACACTGTTCGCGGCTCTTGGCGAACCGCCTGACTCAACGACCAACCATGGTCCACTATGGCTTTCGGCCAATCCCACGACGGGTGAACCACTAGTCTTCGCCCCCAAACCTTCCTTCGACCACCATCTCCACCTTCTTGTCTGGTGTCACCCAAAATCGGCATCAACAACTCTCATTTTGGTTCAAAATTAATTCATAGCTCGTTGATTCCTTCAAAAACAACTTAATAGCATATTAGTTCATCAAATTCATGGGTTATGGCGATTAGAAGCTCAAAAGGGAAAAACAATTTGCCTCAGAGTGGAGGAAAACCAAAAAAGAAAGAAGTTCGATGAAAAACAATAGTTTTGAAAATAACTTAAAGGTTTGTATTGATTTTAAGTCTCATTGTAGTGATGAATTTGTAATTTTTGCTGCGAAGATAATCATGAATGAAAAGAAAAAAATAGCGATTTGATGCGTGAAGATTGAGGAATAAAGGATGGGTGAAGAAGACAATGATTTGAAAATTGTATTCATAAGGAAATATGATGTGTATTCATTTAATTGAGTAGGAATCATTGATGAATTGGTGAGAAGATTTCATAAAATGATTTCTCGTTATCTTTGGTATTAAAATGTTACCTTAGGCATTAAAATAGATGACATGGATATGCTTATGTGTAAGTTTGTGTTGTTACCTATTCTTTTTTATTATTTTCTTTTGTAGTGTTTGACGTGGGTTACCGCTTTATTCCTAACACTCTAGTTAAGTGTATATGATTTTTTTGAACATTCTAGTGTAATTACATGCATCTATTCCGAACAAAAAACAAAACAAGCAAAAAAAAAATGAGTTGATGAAATTGAAAGGAGATGGCATTATCTAGGTCCAAGTTTATACAAGCAAGATTTTTATTGAAAGTTGAGAGTGAGTGCTTCTTTTAGGTGATATTGGAATGACACTTGTAATCAAATGGGGTTTGCCTCCATATCTTTATTACCATTTACCAGAGATATCTTCTCTCTTGCTTTGAAATGGAGGCTTCTGGGGGTTTGCCTCCGTATAACTAACCCTTTAGCTCTTGGTAGGTATTTTCTTGAGGCTATATCTCAATTGGACAAGTTAAGTTGGTGGTCAATCTCGATCATGTTAATTCGGATTTTAATTTTTTTTTTTGGTAATTTTAGTTTCAGTCGATTTCGAATCTTTCGAGTGCAAGTTATTTTTTGTTGAGATTGTTTTAGTTTTATATCTTTCAAATTCGATGCTTGACATATTTAATTAAATCATTACAGATTTGAATCATTTCAAATTTTATCACTTTATATTCTATTTATTTCGGATGCAGTAAATACAGGTTCAAATTGAATGGGCTTGAACTACTAACTTTTTATAACTAGATTGCATTTTTCTGGAAAGTACCGTTGCGGAGTTTGTCCGATAGTTCGATGTAAACAAATCAAACATGAAATCATGCAATTATGAACCATTGACTGTGTCTCTAATGACCATTATGTTTCCACTTAAATGGTGGAACTTCCCTATTAAGGCTGCTTAGTACAGCCAAAATTTGTCTTCTCAACTATTATTCACAGGTGGTCTCTAAAATTATTCCTAAAAATCTCACTCAATTTTTTAACATTTTGGTGTGATTATCAAGGGCGAATCTTGGTAACCGAGTTTGAAAGAGCCTACCTAAATTTTTTAAAATATTTAGACGTTTAAATTAAAATTTTGAAAGATTTAATTTAAAATTTTCAAAAAAATTTGGGTTTAACTAAAACTTTCAAAATTTCATATTTTATGAGAAATTTTAAAAATTTTAAGGAGATTACTTAATTAAAAAAACATTGTACAAATTTCAAACTTAATAAGAGTATTTTAAATTTTTGAAGGGGTCAAATTGACAAAAAAAAATTCAAAATGTGAATCACTTAATAATAAATTTTTGAAATTTTGGGGAGCTAGAGCTCCCACTGGTCCCATTATCATCCGCCTCTAGTGATTACATGATAATATATGTTATTTATTCTTAGCCTTAGGATACCCGGGTTCGAGCACTTGCGTGTGCAAGGCGTGTGTACATTATCAAAGAGTTAAGAAAAAACATGAACAGATACTACTATATAATCACACCAGTATTGTTAAAAAAATAACAGTCTAATATTAAAACGAGTACCGTTAGGGCATCGATAATCATGGTGGAGACCCCTTGGTTTATATCTTCTAAAACACAATCATTTCAACTTTGGATCATCTCTCTATAAAATGCAGCTAAACCAACCCCAAACTCGCTGGACAAACCCCCATCTCCTTTTGTAAGGGCATTAACTAAGAATGTGCAGCATGAAGCTTTTGGTGCTGTTTCTGGTTGCAATGTTGGTGAGTTCTAGTTGCATGGCAGTAGGGCGGAGGAGAGCCGTGATGGGCGGAATATACGGCCGGGAAGAGCAGCAACGAGTTCATTTTGTGGAGAAAGGAAGTACTAGTAGTTTCGAAGAAAGGAAGAAGGCAGTGGAGGATGGCTCAGACAAAAACATAGACAACCACCACAACATTCCCAGACAAAGGTACGATGATTGGGGTAACAATTCTCCGGACAATGGTGATGAAGGTAGTGGATAAAACCCAACACTATAAAACCATGTGCTATATGTGTGTTGGCTTTAGCGTTTCTCAAATCATATGCTTTTTTTTCCCTTCTAGTTTCGTATGTAATTAAGACTTAAGAGGTGGGTTCTTGGTGGTATTAGGCTTTTATGTCCAAATTTAGTGATAAATAATACAGTGTAATTATCTTTAGTTACCTTTTTTTCCAGTAATTGAGGTTCACGGAATATGAGAAAACATGGTTAGTAATGTAAATGCAACTTTTAAAGGTTGGATCAAAAATCAAAAATAATTTTTTTATTAAATACAGAGGCATTACATTCTACATCGGGATCCGAATCCAAACAAGATGTGATAATATGAGTATACTTAGTTATTAGGCAAATTAGTGGATCTCCAAACATGACCTATTAAGTTATCTATTCCATTAGTTAGACTAATTAATTTAGGGTAAAATTTTGCTACACATTCTTTATAAAATTTATTTTTCACAAGCCTGTATATTTACACTATCAAATATAAATTCTAAAATTATAACCCTAAATCGTAAAAAAACTAAATCATGCATAAACTCTAAACTTTATACCCTAAATTCTAAATACTAAAATTAAATTCTAAACCCTAAAACATAAACCCCTAAATTTTAAACACTAAATTAAACCCCTAACCCCTATAACTAAATGGATTGTGTAAACTAAAATTTACACAGCTTGTATCAAAGTTCTTTTTCTTTTATTTAAACCAAACATGCCTGTTAAGTTATATGTACGATTAGTTAGACCAATTTATTTTATTATAAAATAATTTAAGTACCTATTAAAAAATAAAATAATTGAAGTGATACTAAATAAGTATTAAATATAATTAATTTTAATATATATTCATATTTTATTAAATGAAAATTTTAATAAAAATTTAAGGTGTTAAATACAATATATATATTTATATATTGACACTGAAATCCGTCTGAATTGTTCGACCAAAATCTAAAACTAAAATCAAATTAAGAGTCAAGTGGTCAAAATTTGAAAATTACGAACTTTGGTCATCATTGGTCATCGGTGAAGGCGACCGGGGACAGAGAATGATACCGGTAAACAATAAATGACACGATTAAGGAACTACCGGATCTTGTAAAAAGAAAACATTGGAAGAAAGAAGAAAAAAATGAGGGGGGAGACAAAAGAAAATTCATATTTTGGTGTATTTAAAAGCCTACTTAAAACGACATCGTTTTGGATAAAACGATATCATTTTCGGAGTTCTATTTTACCCAAAATGACATAATTTTAAAATCTGAATCGCGTGCCTCGTCCGACCTAGCTATAGGATCCGTGGTTTTCTTCAATAATTGGGAAAATTGAGGTCGACCTTTTCGCTATTAAGTTGTAATTTAATCCAAATTCATACGATTTAATTGTTAATCAATCTATTTATTTTATGTTTTATTTTGATTTAGTCCTATTTTATGCTTTATTTTAAGTTTCTTAACTATAAAATAGGTGTCTAAACTATGCCTCTTTTTTGCAATATATGCCTAAAGTAAATTTTTGCTGAAATAGATGCCTAAAATTTTATTTCATTATTGTTTTAAGGTAACGCTGTTTAAAAAAATTATTACCCAATCAGAATTTGACACTTGTCTTTTATTTTAGTTTTTAATTTTTTTCAAAGATTTTGAAAAATTTTAAAATATTTTAAAAAATCTAAAAATTCTCGAAATCTCAAAAAAAATCCCTAAAATCCCAAAATTGACTCAACTACCGTCGCCGATAGTCTCGTCACTCCAACCACTATCGTCGTCGGAGGCCTCCGCCCATTTCTCCCAAACACCCATTGTCGGTAACAGGAGAGAGGTGTGTCAATTGATCGCCGGACGGTTGGAGCCTTTCATGTTCATCATACGATTTCCAACTGACATGCCTCCAGCCGGTTACCGACGATGGGTGGCTAGGGGAACTGGGCGGGGCCTACAGCTACGGTAGTGGTGGAGTCCGACGAGGTTATCGGCAATATCAATAGCGTTAATTTTGGGATTTGTGATTTTAGGGATTTGAGACTATTTTGTGATTTTTGGAAATTTTGAGATATTTTTAATTTATTTTCTTTTCAGTTTCTTTTTGAAAATAAAATAAAAATAAAAGCCACATGTCAAGTTACAATTGGGTGATTGATTTCTTTTACAGATTGAATTTAAAATTAGCCAAAATGAAACGTTGGACAGCTATTTCAGCAAAAAAAACTTTAGGCACCTATTGCAAAAAAAGATGTATAATTTGGGCACTTATTTTGTAGTTAAGCCATTACTTATAGACTCGGAAATATGGGTCATGTGACTTAATTTATATATATATATAATATTCAAACAAAAATTAAGAAATTAAAATATAAAAATATTAAAAATAAAATGCTATTAAAATTTTTGAAAAAATTACTGAAAATGAAATATGTTTTTAAAAAATATATCAAAACCTATAAGATGATAAATTGTTAAAAAATAGAATTTAAAATATTTATAAATTTTTAAAATTATAAAAAATATTTAAATTATATTAAAATTAACATAAAAATAGATTTAAAAATTTGAAAATATTTATATTATTATGTTTTAGATTTTATAGGACTTGTAATTCTCTATAATATGGAGAGTAATGGTGAAGCTGGCGAACTAGCTAAGGGAGATATTTATCGAGCACAAACATTATGACATGTCACAACACAAGCATGACACAAAGACAACCATAAGTACGTAATTTGTAAAATAATCAGGCACATACTTAACCAGCTCGACAAGTGATCCCTTAAGAAATGATCACCGCACTAAAAAAAGTACATATACCGACGCCTAGTTTTACCGACGGAAAACAAATCTGTCGCTAAACGTATAAAATTATTACTGACAGATACAAAATCCGTCGGTGTTGGCAAAATGTATACCGACGGACTAGAAGACACCGCCGGTATAGAATTACTCTATATTGATCCACTATAGTAACCGCCGGTATAATTAAACCATATACCGATGGTTTGTTTTGTCTGCCGGTGTAGATGTAGTTTGTACCGACGAAATTCTGTATCTGTCAGTATAGGTTGTAGGGTCTACCGACGGTTTGATATATTTGTCGGTACATGATTTATTGTAAATTAATTTTTTATATTTTATAAATATATATTTTTATTTACATATTAAACTACTAAAAAAATCTTAACAAAAAACCCTACACACCCACGACTCCCTAAATTGTTTTTTACCTAAAAAAATTGAAATCCCTAAATTGAAACTTCATCTTCCTCACAGACCACCCACGACTGCACCTGCAGTCCTCTGGCGCTCGTGACGGTCGTCGATCTCGGCTTAGGAACCCGGTTTGTAATTCTCTTTTCCTCCTTCATTCTCTCTTCCTCCATGAAATTGTAACTTTAATAGAATCGAAGCTTTTAATTCTCACAGTTTTTTCTTTTCATAATTTCAATGGCAGTTTCACGGCTCAGGAACCCGGTTTTCTCAAGAGCCGTTCCATTTCTCCTCAGGGCTCGTTTTCTATCTTCCTACGCCTCACCCAGACCACTTTATCGGTATTTTTTTTGTCTATTTCTTTCCGTTTGTTTGTGTTTTATGAACGATATTGGATCCTCGCTTTGAGAGGCGATTGTGATTGCTGTTTTCCTTTCCGCACCGCTTTGATAGGTTGAATTGGTTGCTATAAGTGTGTTTGAATTGGTTGTTAGGTTGCTTGTGTGGAATTTGAATGAGTAAAAAGTGATTCACTGCTTTGATAGAGCTTTAAATAAACTAATGGTTGGTGTTGTTTTGCCTAATGACATGGTTATAGAATTGGGGTTGAGTATGCATTGAATGCCTAGTTGAGTGATTACGTGAAGCGAAAATTCTCAATCTTCTATCCTTAATTCTTTCGATTGGAGCTATAATATATCCAGGCTTGCTGCGTTTTTGAAATGGTTGAAGGAGTAGAGTTACGAACTCTGTTTGCAACTACTGGAAAAAGAACGGTAAATGTGTTATCCATGGACATATTATTAAATCTGCATGTGGCTAGACCATGCATGCACAAATTGTTGAATCTGATCCTGAAGTGGTGCTATGCCATGTCTCTTAAGTTTGGATTGATCGAGTTTGGACTTATTTGATTTTAGGCCTTTATAATATTAACCAGTTATTTCATAAATTTCATCTTCATATTAAATTAATTAAATATATACATATAATTAATCATTTAATTCAAATAATATTCAAAATCAATAATCAAACCAAATAATTGTCGAAATTGAATAACTAAACAAATAAACCAAAAATTCGATTAAATTAGATAAGTTCAACCGATTACTGCCCTCTCATATTTTTGTTGGTCAGAGATTTCATTTGTTTCCATATTATTTGATTCATTGTTGACGTACTATTTATAAGGGCTAATACATATATCATGGCAAACTCAAACCTAAAAACAACAGATAGTACATGTCCTTACCTTTGCTAAGCTCTTAATTGCCCAAATTGACTTTAAGTAATGAAATGGAAATCAATGCAGATGGTACATGTCCAATTACATACTAGTACAACATGGTAAAACCGGATATTTAGGTATTTTCAAATGGATCAAGAAGGGAAACTAGATGCAGGCTTCCTTGCAGAAGTCAGTGCACAACTACGACAAGTGAGTACAGTCCGCAGCTTATATCATTTTGTTTTAATGGTAATAGAAAACCTTTCTGCTTGTAGCTTAAGATGGTATGTGAATACACAGAGATTCTTCTTGAATCTTCCTGGTGAAAGAAATTGTCACGGATATTACATGCTTATCTATCTTATCACATTTGGTCCTTCAACTTATATTAAGTTGCTTGAATATGTTTATATTTAAGCTCACACTGTACTTGAAGTTTCAATGGTATATTGATTATAAAATTTCTATTACAACACTGTTGAGGTTCACCTCACATCATTATGTATATACTTAAAATAGTAAGATATATTTTAGTAATTTGCAGGCAAAAGAAGACACCGATAAGCCAGGCCTTGAGGCTATGTTGCAAAAGGTTCTGCAACTATATGCTTCTACAGTTCTTTCAAAACGTAGTTATGCGAAGAAAGGTAATAATTTCATATCTTTTCATCGAGTTTATGTGCACCGCCCTTTGTCACCAACCAAACCATAAATGAACTTTGTCGATAACAAATGTCATTTTTGAATACTGCAACCACAGCTTTTAGTTTCTTGATTATGAATCGCTTACCTAGATATATATATATATATTTGGTGCAGGGAATGAAGTGTTGAAAGCTGAGCAGTTTCTCGAAACTGTGATAAAAGGTTTCCTTATCTTCTATAGCATTATTCAACTAATAACATGATCTTTTTCATAAACACCTTATCTTCGATAGCATTATTCAACTGATAACATGATCTTTTTCATGTTTATGAATGGACTGTAAAACTGTTATTCATTCTTTTCATATTATTTTGCAGCTCCTGAGCAAGAGTGGAACAAGCTTTTGATTGATGGATTAGCTGTGGGTAAAGGAGAAACTTCAGCAGAAGATTTTTATGCTGTAATCAAGAAACGGATTGAGCGGACTTTAATCCGAACTGTAAGAGACACCCTTTGCCTTGACTTTCTATTGGCTGTATATTCACTCCTTTTTCCCTTTTCACCCCATTAATCTCCCTCTCTCTCTCTCTCTTTCTCAGGAGGGAGGTTCATACCAGCAACGTATTTTAACCGAATATTTAAAAGACATCGAAGCAAGAACAGAGGAGATTGTCCAGCTTCTTCAGGGCAATGCAACATAAGTATTTTCAACATGCAAAATACATATGCTTCCCTTAAAGAAGAAATGGTCATTTACTGATTTGGAGCCATGAAATGTACATTTTGTAAAACGTGAACAATTTTATTGTGCAACACTGGTTGCTGTTTCAGAAGCTGAGAAATTATGAGAGTAAATCGACAGCTCCTGTCAAGGTTGTCCTCCATTGCTACCCTTGTTAGATGATCTTAATTTCGCTTCAAATTTGATATATATAAAAGCTTCAAAACCATGTTGATTGGATCACTATCTTAATTTAGCTTCAAATTTGATATATATAAAAGCTCGTATTAGTATTATAATATTTAAAATAAAAAATAATATTAAATAAAAATATATATGTATCATATATACCGACGGAATGAGTTTGTCAGAATAGATACACTAATTTGTCGGGTTAGGCCATACTTATGCCTACGGATATGTTTGTCGGTATAGTGTTCCAACATCTATACCGACGATTATTTTCGTCGCTATAGAGATATACTAACTAGCGTTTTACCGACGACATTTTGTCTGTCGAAATATCTCTTTTGTCCATCGGTATAGGATTTTAGACTATATCGACGAATTGTTGGTGTTTTAGCGACGATTTCTAGTCCGTCGCTATATGTAATTTTTTTGTAGTGCCAACAAGATTATTTACTCAAATAGTTGTCAATACACGCAAAAAGACCAGGGCCAAGCTATGATGTATAACCACAATAATAAGTAGATTAAAATCTCTATGAAAAAATAGATTAAAATAAAATACTACATCCATGTATCAAAACTGTTATAAGCATCGACGATGTGCAAAGTCATTGCAGCATAACAAAAGTCGAAGATCATGAAAATCCCACATGAATTTAACAAAATAAGACCTCAAAGCATTCAACAACTATACAACAATCATCATTCGTTGGAAGAAGCATAGGATATAAATCCACTCAGAGTAGACTACACGCTCGACACATACCTTTCTTAGCTAGTTTGTCAGCTTTAGTGTTACCCTACACAATCTTGAACACAACAATATAAATATTTTTAAAATTTTTGAATATATCTTTTTACTTTTTAATATTTTTTTGATGAAAAAAGAGTTTATTACTATGTGCCTCATTAAAAATCTTCTAAACCCAGTCGAGGAAAAAGAGTAACATAATAAATACAAAAACAAGCGAGATAAACTCCCGAAAAAAGACAAACCTTAGAGCAAAACTAAAACAAAACCAGAACATCACCCTAACCACAAACAAACCAGGCGCAACTACGCAAACCCAACTACTACATGTAAAGAACCCTAACAACTAAGATAAAACATTCCCATGCAAAATGGGAATAACCGAGGCTGGTGGTACTGGAAACTGATCACCTCTAAACCGCCCACATCCGCACCAAGATTATCGGCAACCTTGCTACCTTCACGAGAAACATGGCTCAAACGAACCACCCAACTCCTCTGACGTAGTTCCTTCAAGTGCCACACCAAAGAACACGCATTCAGTGAACCGCCATCAATTTGAAGGACCTTCAGCGCATCAAGATTGTCAAGCTCAAGGATAACATAACGAAATCCTTGGTTACATTCACACAACAAACTGATATACGTACCCTACAGCTCGGCCTCCAATACAGAGCAAATACCTATGAATTTCGCAAACCCAAACTGCCATAGGACAGTGTGATCCCGAGCAACAACTCCACAAGAAGAAAACTCGTCCGACGTCCGCCTTGCGCCCATCTGTATTGACCTTCACCCAGCTCTCATCGGGCGGCAACCAACGATCTTGGCCCCTAGGTCCAACTTTCAACCCCGTACTGGACACCAAAGACCCTGCTAGTGCACGAGTAGACACCGAGACCAGATGTCAACCTTGATCAAGGATAGAGTTACAGATCGGCAAAGGGCTGTCAAAAGCAACGGAGTTTCGAAACAACTAAATGTTCTAAAAAATGGCAACAAACAGCACATTCCATTCATTAGCATCAAACACAAAATCCTTCGGATTTGAAAGATTCATAACGATCCATTCCTTTAAATCCATCGTCATAAAATCCTGGATCTTATCCGGCTTTACCAAATCTAACCACACCTGGTAAGCCGAAGGACAAACCCGCAGCACATGGTTGATGTCCTCAACCACATACCCTCAAATAGGACATCGGCTATCTGTTGAGAAATGACGCCTCACCCTTTCATCATTCATCATTAATTTATTGCAACATACTAACCATAAAAATATTTGGATACGTTGTAGACCCCAGAAATGGTGTATGACTTTCCATGAATTGTCTATGGAACCACCCTAATCACCCACTCTGATTTTATATGTTGACTTAATTGAGAGTCTACCACTTGGCTCACCAATCCAACCCACCGAATCACATGGAAATGTCACTTGCAGACATTTGATTGCAGCGATATGCAGTAAGATTTGTGGCAGCAAAAGGTGATTAAGGAGTTGCCATATTTATCCCCCTTCCACACTAACCATATCGTCCATCGATGGATGCCCCAAACTATCCGCAATGGTCGGTTGCACATAATTAATTGTCCAATGTCACGAAGCCAAGAATCAAACCAAAAATCCACTGACCTCCCATTGTCGATGTTCCAACTAACATTAGAATGGACATCCTCCCAAACAATGCTAAGGCCCCTCCACAGGTGAGAACAATTATGATTGATAAGCGACGAAGGAATCCCCACGCCACATTTATATTTGGCACGAAGAATCGAACCCATAATGCATCCTTCCTCGCTATCAAATTGAAAGTTAATTTCATTAAAAAAGCTTCACTCTGTTGTAGCGACCTAAATTTTGAAATTCAATTTTCATCGGAAGAGATCACTAAAAAAGGAGTGGTAGGTTTCCTTTTGGTTTTTGGGAAAATATTTGGAAAATGGGGAGTTCTTTAAAATTTTGTGTTTTTGAAAAACAATAAAACTTGGAGTCGCCACCGGCCACTAGGGTAGGCCAGACACCATAAAAATCAGAGATTCGTTTGAAATTAGGTTCGAGAGTCAGTTACGGATGGGGAAGGTTTTGACACCCACACCGCCCAAAAATTGGTACCGTAAAAAGAAAATAAATAACTACCGCTTCATTAATATTAAATTTTCCGAATTAAAGTGACGAATAAATTAACATCCGGTTATACATGCGAGTCTATTTTAAGGGCCCCGTTTTTCGAAAGTAAACAGCAAGACCACCTTCACTACATTTGAAACTGGCCGCATTTACTCCCGAATAAAGAGACACCGCATTAACATAATTTAAATATCTGAATGCAAACTTACATGGCAAGGTAAAACCATGATGAAAATAAAAACATAAAAAGACTTTAATATCATATATCAACAATATGCCATAAACATTGTATTATACAATATAATATTTTATATGTATTAAAACATTTAAACTATACAATGTATGAAAAATATAATATATATATATATAAACTATATATTAAGTTATCATATACTACCTAACATCTATATAAAGTGTATATATCATATATTATATACTACATATATATAATATATTATATGCTTTATAAAAAAAACTACATAATATAGGCCAACTACACTATATACACATTTATCGAACAAAACAATAAATATTAAACATGAACAGTACAAATAAATAAAAATTTTAATATGTATGCAAAGGGGATAAAAAGGGGATTTCACACTGGATTTAGGACTTAATCGAGCAAAACCTAAAGCTAGGAGGACTAGACTGGAAATAAACCCAATGGAAGATAGATTAAGATAAAGAGGGGATGAAATTAAAATCTTTTAAAAACATTTAGGGAACACGAAAGGAATTTCAAAAGGCGGAAGGGTTTTTAAAAAAGTTTGAAAACACGGAAGGACTGATTAGGAGTAAAACCATTTTTAAAAAAGGGACGGGCCAAAATTAGGGGCAGAATTAAAAGGTTTTGAAAAGAACCAAGGATCGCGGGGGTAATTTAAAAAAGCGGAAGCCCTGGTGAGGGTAATTTAGAAGGACAAAGGGTTTTATGAGGAAAATAAACCATTTAAAAGTAAGGGTCTGATATATATAGATTATATTTGAAAAAAAAACAACTTTTAGCCCTTTCAAAACGTGAAATCATTTTTTTCCATTTCCAGAAATCCCAAAACCTCTCAACCTTCTCTCTAGGGCTCGGATGAATGCCACCGTTCATCAGGCTAACACCCCAGAAACCGATCACCTTTCGTCGCATTGGCTGCCGCTCGCCGGCGGCCGGCGAAACCAAAAAACCCAAAAAACTCTCATCACCTTTCTAAACTCAAACCCTAGCCGCCCTAGATCTACCAAAACAGAAATCCCTTCTTCTAGATCTGGGATCTACCCTTCAAAACAAAAGATAAACTCAAATTCTAAGTCGGTTCACCCTTAACGACCAAAGGCCTAGGGTTTATCATCGGTGAGCGGAGTCGAATAGACGCCCAACAAAAACATGCTCATTTTCGGCTTACCCCTTTAGCCCAGAGGCAGTTGGCTTGTTGCCGGCGAACGAGTGTAGACAAAGGCCCAAAACTCCAAAGGTAAAACTCTCTCCTTAGATCTAGTTTACTTTTATGTTTTCGTATGCACCCCAAAATGAAAAAGAGAAGGAAGATACCTCTAAAAAGGCTCTGGTTTTGTATTACTGTTTCGAATTCTCAAAAAAACCTCCCTTACAATATGTTTCTCTCGGTTCTTAGAATCGTAGTGTTACATGGTGAGAAAAAGAAAATGTTATATTTCTTCTCTAAAATCCGTCGAAATCCTCTGTTATATTGTTATTTTTGGTTTGATTTGCCTCTGTATTCTTTGGCTAATGTTTGCTCTTTTTTTTGTTGCATGGTGATGTGGCCGTGCGAGAGGGACGGGGACCAAAGAGAAGCTCTTGGTTTCGGCAGTCGAGGAGTCAGAGAAGCCTAAGCGTCAGGTGCGTGGGGATTCAGAAGGGTCGGGGCGTGTGGCACATGCGCACGTGGCGGGCATTGATGAGTCGCGCGTGGGGCGCAAGTATCTTTTGCTGTCGATCTGGGCCGTCCATCCAGATCTCAAATCCAACGACTGTGCTGATGCGGCACTGGCAGATGATAACCCTAATTAGGGTTTCCTTCCCAAATTGGATCTGGACCATTCAATCAATCAGCCAGATCTGACGATCTAGATTTGGCTGCTCAAAAGTGAAAAATCCATTAGGGTTTCGGTAGTGATTAGACAAATTAGGGTTTTGTTATTTGGGCCCAAACGAGCTACTATGTAATATTTAAAATTTTTGGGCTTTTATAATTGTAATATGGACTGTACAAACATTTGGACTTTATTTAATTTAATTGGGCTTTCTTATTTATTTAATCTTTTTTTGTTTTTTTGTTTTTAGTTAATAATTTACTAATATAGTATAATAATATAAAATAATAACATAATAAACTGAATATTAATATTATATTATAATAATAAGAGAGGTAATAACTAATATATATCCATAATAATATTTTTTGTGTTTTATGTATATTATAATATCAAAAGGGTAACATCAATATCCAAAGCCCAAATATAAAAAATAAATTAGGTTAACCCCCGGATAAAACTAGTGATTACAGCTGCCCCTCTTTGCTTATCCTTGTAAAACAAGAATAAAGCAAAAACCATAAGCACTGATTTTATCCGACTTTCCTGTTCGAAGATTTTGAGCTGCTAGTCCTTCCTATATAGAACCGTTCGCACTTTCTCTTCCAGAAATTCTAAAACTCCGTATTCTTCTCATGTAAGGCATTAAGAAATAAAGCCCTTGAAGTGATGCCTCGATCCTCGATCGCCTTGGCACAGAGTGGTATCTCGCTTTGAGTCTTCTTGAATGCCCTCGATCTTTATCGTCTCGACATAGGGCTATACCTCACCTTGAGGATCCCGTCTGACGATATCCCAATTACTGGTCGTCTTAACA
Organism: Hibiscus mutabilis; assembly: GCA_019671005.1. Classification (NCBI taxonomy): domain Eukaryota; kingdom Viridiplantae; phylum Streptophyta; class Magnoliopsida; order Malvales; family Malvaceae; genus Hibiscus; species Hibiscus mutabilis. The sequence goes on along the minus strand of CM033739.1, from coordinate 27,101,856 downwards.
CCAAATATCTCGCTATGAGTCTTCTGTAATGCCTTCGATCTTCATCGTCTTGGCATGGGGTGATATCTCGCCTTGAGGATCCCGCATAATGATGTCCCGATTACTGGTCGTCATGACACCAAATATCTTGCTTTAAGTCTTCTAGAATGCCTTCGATCTTCATCGTCTTAGCATCTTTGTAACTCCTAAATAGTTGAAAATTCTTTAACTTTGTGTTGGTATCTACTCTTTCTTTCTTAGAACATAAGATCTACTTTCTGTTTTTCAAATACCTGAAAGAAACAGATAATGATTTGATGATCCTAATTAGCATGCTCCTACCCTAAGGATGCCTAACTATTCATGATGCATGACAAATAAAATGTAGTCAGCTCGGACGTCTTCTTTCTTGGTGTCTTGTTTCAGCTTTCCTTTGTTTCCTTTTTTTGAGTTTGCACATTCGTTGTTTCTCTTTGTGTCCAGACTCAGTCCCCGTTTGACCCTTATGTTCTCCAAAACTTTGCTTTAAAGTGTTCTTTCGAGTTTTCACTTTAGAGATTTTCTTTTTCAAAGTGCCCTTTCGGGTTTTCGCCATTGGTTCTTCCATCTCGAACTTCAATACGGAGGGCATTCGTTATCTTCTTGGCAAGTCTTGTCAATTCTACATACCATGTCTTTTAGCCTTGACTTTAGCGGACTTCTTATGGCGAAATCGATTTATGTCATAAAATAACCTGCACTTAAAAGGTTAAATCATATTAATGCCAACAAATCCTTTGTTTTTCAATAATCTATTTCAATCTTTTTGCAAGATGCTCATGAAATAAACAAAGGAAGGGACGAAATGAAGTATTTATTTATTAGTATAAGAGATGTTGAAACAATTTGAAAGTCATGTCAAACATGAAAAAAGATATAAGTAATATAGGGTGCAACATTCCTGAACATCTACTGTATGAATGATGCGAGAGCCCATCAACCGTGGTAAATTTCTCATTGCGTGTCCTAGATTGAAACTTTTGATAACCAAACGGAATCCCACCATAAATAAAAGTAGGGCCCCTTCACTGTAACGGAGCCTATCAGTCAGATTCCTAATCTCAAAATTCATCTAAACTGTCATTTTTGGATTTTTAATTCAGATTTACCTTTGGTTTCAAGACGCCCGTTTCTGAGTTTCCATCTTGAACCCTTCTTTTTTTAGGCATAATACTTTTTGACGGAGTCCGAGTTTATGGATTGCTCAACTCTTTCCCATCCATCTCTGCCAGAATTAATGCTCATTTAGAGAAAGCCTTCTTAACGACATAAGGCCCTTCCTAATTAGGCACCCATTTTCCTTGGAAGTCCTTTTGAATTGACAAGATCTTCTTGAGCACCAGATCTCCCTCTTGGAACTCTCTCAGGCAAACCTTCTTGTTGTAGGCATGCATCACCCTTTTCTGATACATTTAGCCATGACAGATGGCCCTTAATCTTTTCTCATCGATGAGGTTCAACTAATCAATCATTTCTTGCATCCAATCAGCATCATCCAACTTTGTCTCATTCAGAATTCTCAGCGATGGGATCTCTACCTCAATGGGTAATACTGCTTCCGTGCCATAGACCAAAGAATACGATGTTTCCCCTATCGAGGTCTTTACATATGTTCAATATGCAAACAGTGCAAATGGCAACTTCTCATGTCAATCATTGAAAGTATCGGTAGTCTTGGTTATGATCTTCTTGATATTCTTATTGGCCGCTTCAACTACCCCATTCATCTTAGAACGATAAGTGGTAGAATTGTGATGCACAATCTTGAACTGTTCATATACTTTAGTCATCATCTTGTTGTTTAAATTGGCAGCATTATCAGTGATGATTTTTTTTGGCAGACCGTAACGACAAATGATTTCTTTCTTCAAAAATTTACATACGGTTGCTCTTGTGATGCTAGCATAAGAGGGGGCTTCCACCCATTTGGTAAAGTAATCGATGGCTACCAAGATGAAGCGATGTCTATTAGAAGCTTTCGGGTGTATTTGACCAATAATGTCTATGCCCCAAGTAGCAAAAGGCCATGGTGAGTTCATAGTGTGAAGCGGTACCGACAGAGCGTGTATCTTGTCGGTATAGATCTGGCACTTATGACATTTCTTCGCATATTTGATACAATCTCCCTCCATGGTTGACCAAAAATATCCGTATCTCATGATCTTCTTAGCCATTGAGAAACCATTAGCGTGGGTCCCGCACAGGCCATCATGTACCTCGGTTAAGATGGTTTCTTCCTCCCAAGCATTGATGCATCTCAACAATATTTGGTCCTTACTTCTCTTGTACAAAACCTCTTCGTCAAGGACATAGCCCGAAGCCAACCTCATAATGGTCTTTTTTTCATTATCGTTGGCATCCTTTGGGTAAACCTGGAACTTAATGTATTGAAGGATATCGTAATACCATGGGCTGCCATCTTCTTTCTCTTCCTCCAAATTATAACAGTGAGTCGATACCTAAAAAATATGCATCTCAATCGGATTCATTTCAGCAGTCGGGCTTGCCTCAAACATGGTGGCCAGAGTCGCTAGGGCATCAGCCATCTGATTATCTTCTCTTGGTAGGTAAGCGAAGCTGATTTCCTCAAAATTTTTAACCAACTCCTGGATCAAATCATAGTATTTGACTAGCTTCTAATCTCTCATCTCCCATTCTTTTCGGAGCTGGTAGATCACTAGAGATGAATCCCCAAAGACCTGAAGCACCTTGATCTTTCTTTCTATGGCTGCCTGGAGTCTCATGACGCAAGCCTCATACTCGGCTATGTTGTTTGTACAAAAGAATTCCAACTACTGGTAAAGGGGTATAAACCTCATCGGGAGAAATTAATACTACCCCTATCCCGTGGCCTAAGGCATTACATGCCCCATCAAAATAGAGCTTCCAAGATTTAGTGGTAGGCCCCTCCTCCACTAGAGTACCAATTAAGTGTTCATCCAGAAAACTGAAATCCAGAGGCTCGTAGTCATCTAAGGTGCGGCTTGCCAAAAGATCTGCTACCACACTTCTTTTTACTGCTTTCTGGCTCATGTAGACGATATCAAACTCAGATAGCAACATCTGCCAATGGGCCATTCTTCCGGTTAGTGTTGGTGCTTCCATAAAAAATTTTAGTGGATCCATCCAGGAAATCAAGCAAGTAGTATGATACAACATGTACTCTTGAGTCGCTTAGTAGCCCATACTAGGGCACAACACAACTTTTGGATCAATGGGTACCGTGACTCGTACTCAGTGAACTTCTTGCTTAAGTAATAAATGGCTTTTTCTTTCTTGCCCGTCTGATCATGCTGTCCTAGCACACATCCCATCGAATTATCAAATACCGTTAAGTACAAAATTAATGGCCTGCCCGGTACTGGTGCTACTAAGATTGAGGCATTGGTCAAATACTTCTTATCTTCTCTAAAGCCTCTTGGCAATCTTCATCCCATTTTCCCAGGTCATTCTTTCAGAGTAGTCTGAAGACAAGATTGCACTTGTCGGTCAATTGAGAGATAAACTGAGAACTGTAATCGAGCCTTCCTAAGAATCCTCAGACCTCATTCCGAGTTTGAGGTGGTGGCAGATCTTGAATTGATTTCACTTTGTCGAGGTCAATCTTGATCCCCTTTTCGCTAACCACAAAACCTAAGAGTTTTCCCGATATGACTGCAAAGGTACATTTAGACAGGTTGAGCTTTAACTGGTATATCCTCAACCTTTAGAACAACTTCCGCAAATTCTCAATATGTTTATCTTCAGTTCGGGATTTGGCTATCATGTCATCCACATACACCTCAATCTCATTGTGCATCATATCATGGAACAAGGTAACCATGGCCCTTTGATAAGTTGCCCCGGCATTCTTCAATCCGAAGGGCATGACTTTATAGCAAAATGTGCCCCACATAGTTACATAGGTGGTCTTTTCTATGTCCTTGGGGTGCATTTTAATTTGATTATATCCTGAAAAGCCATCCATGAAAGAGAACCAAGAATGCCCCGCAGTGTTGTCAACTAGGGTATCAATGCGAGGCAGTGGAAAATTGTCTTTAGGACTTGCCCTATTGAGGTCCCTATAGTCCACATACATACGTACTTTTCCGTCCTTCTTAGGTACCGGGACTATGTTTGCTACCCAATTCGGGTATTTGGCAACCTTTAAAAATCTGGCTTCAAACTGTTTTTTACTTCTTCTTTAACCTTTAACAACATATCGGATCTCATTCTTTGAAGCTTTTGCTGGACTGGCATGCATTCTAGCTTTATTGGGATTTTATGTACCACTATATCTGTGTCTAAACCCGACATGTTTTGGTATGTCCACACAAACACATCTTTGAATTCTAAAAGTAGTTCCACCGGATCTTGTCTCACCCTTGGTGATAAAGTAGTACCAATCTTGACTTCTTTCTTTTCTTCTTCGGTCCCCAAATTCAAAACTTCCAATTCATCTTGATGTGGCAGAATCTGTTTCTCTTCACTTGCCATTAATCTTAGCAATTCATCTGGGACCTCATATTCCTCCTTGTCATCCTCTTCGTCCATTTCAGCTGAGCATGAGGTTTGTTCAAAATCTACCCCGAGATTAGACCTAGATTCATTCATACAGTTAATATTCAGGGACATGCACGAGTTTAAAAGTATATATTAGGAATAGAAATAGCTTAATGAATAAATAAGTAATTAAAGGATAAGTGATGAATGAATGAATAATGAATGAAATGAGTGTTATGTTTGCCATTTGAGAAACATAGGAAGCATCATTTTCATTGAAAATAAAAACAAATTGACATAGTAGCCCTTTTACAAAGGATTCATATTACTCTCGGGCCAAAAGAAATAGGGTGATTCCGGGCATTACTTTGATTTAATCCTAAAAGCTACGGGCAGATCCATGCTGGTCCAATTGCTAAGCTCTTCACCCGGGAAGCATGGGCAGATCTTATCCAAAGGCTGAACAATCTTTCCACCTTCAGAGATCATATTGACATCCATCACTTCCATAGCTTCGCTAATCAATTCTTCATTAAGAATCTTCTCATTCTCCTGACTGGCTTCTTGGACCTTCAGTTCGGGGTTGACAACTCCTTCAAATACAAACACATTCTTGAGACCCGCATAAGTGATGGGAGCCCATAGAATCTCTTCTCCTTTGAGTCGGGCCTTTCACTATTCTTCTCTTCTCTTCCATTCTTGTTTCTTTTACAAAAAGTTTGGCTTATAGCCAAGCCCAAACCGGTCATACTTGTGGATAATGCCTATGGGTCGTAGACGTCCTTGCAAGCTCTTTCCCAAACCTTTTCCCTTTTTGCTCATCTTTCTGGTGTTTTCGTCACCACCATCTTGGTAAAATTTGATAATTTTGGGCATAGGATCCTATTCCCCTGAGCAACAAAAGTGGCATTGGCGAATTCCAATGCTCTGAAGGAACATTCCAAAGCCTCCCTATCAGTTGGAACGTATGGAGCATCTAAAGTTACCGAAGCCATAACATCTTGTTCGACATTGACTGATACTATATTTCCTTCGATGATGAACTTTAATTTTTGGTGCAAAGAGGACAACAACTCCAGCAGAATGAATCTACGGTCTCCCTAACAGACAATTTTAGGATGGCTGGATTTCCATAACCATAAAATCCATAGTGTATTCGCTTGGACCTGTGAGCAGGGGTACTTCAATTTTCCCAACGGTTTCTCTTTGGGTCCCATCGAACGCATGCACAACATTCTGGCAGGGTTTCATGTATGAGCTGTCGATTGGTAGGCGTTGCAGGGTAGCTAAGGGCATAACATTTAGGGCAGAGCCATTGTCAATGAGCACTCCTGGTAATATGTGACCTTCCAGTGTGTGGTAATGTTTAGGGCCTTGTTGGATCCCCTACCCTCTTTTGGTATCTCATCGTCACTAAAAGGTAATGTGATTACAGTCAGTAATATACCCGATGATCTAATCTAGCTTAACAATCGAGATATTACTTTCAACAAAAGTTTGGTTTAACACTTTCAACAAAGCCTCATAGTGTTTCTCTGAATTCAATAGTAGGTCGAGCACTAAAATCCAGGCCGGTTGTTTTCTGAACTGGTCTACCATACTGTATTCACTATGTTTTAAGAACCTCAGAAATTCCTGAGCTTGAGCCTCAGTCACTGGCTCATTGAGTTTCGAAGGTGGCTCATCCCCAAATATCTTCATAGGTTCAGGCTCAGCTGCTTTGCCTTTTCCTTTCATCTCTTCTACTGCCTTTGGTGCTTCAAGAGCGTAGTATCGTCCGCTCCATGTAAAATGCCCCACATCATTTATCTACTTGAGGTTTGGTTTCACAGGCTCTCCTTCGGCGGGCTTTACCTCCGCAACTGGTTTCTCTCCTTCATGCAAACATGAACTTCCTTGTATCGAGATATTGGCGGTGTAGTTCCATGGAACCATCCGGGTATCCTTAAAGGGAAAGGATGTCGGGGTTGAGATTATAATTTTAGGGGCTATCATGGGACTTTCTTCCCGTGGTGCATGCTCTTGACTTGGTTTAAGGCCAATGAAAAAATGGCATTTTTTCATTGTATTTGGCATCTGGAGTATCCAACGTGCAAACTTCAGACTCGCTACTCCTTTCTTTTTCCTCAAAGAATTCAATCACTTTGCTGTCTATCAACTCCTAGACTACTTGGCGAAACTCCTCACAAACTTGTATCTGATGATCCCTCGACTAATGGTACTTACAATAGGGGCCACAACCCCTTTTTACAATTATCATTCCACAATTGATGATACGAGCCATACATAACTGCTGAAAGACCCATCTCAGAGGGGACCTAACTTCTGACACACTCGTCTTTGCCTTTCTTTCATATCCTTCCATGACAACATTTACGCCTTGACCACCATGATTTGGCAAAGGGTTATTAGCGGTACTGGGCTCCCTCAACTGTAGCACTCCAGTCTTAATCAGATTCTGAACAAACTTTTTAAATGCTATACAGTTCTCAATAGTATGACCTGGGACGTCGGCGTGGTATTCACAATGGGCTTTAGGGTCATACCATGCCGGATAAGGGGGTTGAAAGGGGTAACAAGCTGAGGTCGAACTAGATCCGCCTTGTATTGCTGTGAGTAGTGTTCTTTGTAAGAGATCGATAGTGGTGTGAAAGATCTATTCTCATTCTCCTTCTTGGGTCCCCGCTCTTGCCTTCTATTAAAATTTCAGGAGTTCCCGACAGAAGCTTGGGGTTGTGCTATGGTGAAGTTCTTAACAGCCTCGCAGGTATATGTGGTGTTTACTTCATGGTCCTTCCTCTTGAATTGTTTGCGCGGCTGTTCCCCTCCATCGATTCTTCCGCTTTTGATTGCGGCTTCAATACGCTCGCTGGTCCTTACCATATCAACAAAGTTACTAATAGGTCTATTGATCAGCCGATCATAGAGCGTTCCTTTTAATGTGTCAAGAAACATTGGGGCAATCTAATTTTCATGAAAGGGGTTGGACTTGAGCCTCCACATCGCGCCACCTTTGGGCGTGCTCCCGAAGGCTCTCATTTCTCTTTTGTTCCATTCCTTGCAATAGAAGCCTATTGGGGACCATATCTTTCACGTGCTTATACTGATCGGTAAAAGCCTTAGCCAAATCTTTCCACGATTTAATCTGAGCTTGTGTAAGCTGATTGTAACATCTTGTGGCGGATCCCACTAGAATGTCTTGAAAGTAGTGTATCAACAGCTTCTCGTTGTTGGTATAGCCAGCCATCTTGCGGCAAAACATTGTTATATGGGCAGTTGGGCAGGACGTTCCATCAAACTTCTCAAACTTAGGCATCTTAAACTTGTAACAAATTTCTACATCGGGGACTAGACTGAGATCTTTAGCGTTCAGTCCATAAAAGCCATCCTCGTCCTCTTTCACACGAAATTTCTCTTCAAGGTCCTTCCTAGACTCCTCCAACTGTTTGGAGAAATCCGACTTTACTTGATTCAACTTTTCCAATTCATCAAAGTCCGGGATGTTGTCTCCGATATGTTTGACATTTGCAAATGTCACGGTCGGCTGAGGTGGAGCAGAGGCACCGGCTTGATGGGACGAGGATACCCCTTATGGGGGTTTGGTGTAGAATTGATGAAGAGAGGGTTAAAGATTGAAGAATATGTGGAGTCTCTCGGGATCTAAGTAGGGTTCACAATAGTACTCTTCCCTCTTACGTCTTCCCCGCGACAGTTTTGCAGCATTTGAGATATTTCCCTCATCATGTCTTGCTGAGACTTGATGATGGTATCTCTTAACTCTTGTTGTGTTCGCTCCAATTGGCTTCTAAGATCAGCCTCTAGCTTAGCAAAGCTTTCTTCCATTTTTCTGGCTTGAAGATGTGTGCGGTATGAATGTGGAATATTTGCAAATAATCTTTCAAATTTCTGTCACAACATTCTCATTATTAATTTCATGGAATAATCAATTAATGCAAATTATATGTGCTATGCGATGCATAAATGAATAAAATGCAAGAATGTATACAAATAAAGGCATTGATTCCATTAGTGATCAGCCTTGAACAACTTTCATTGAAGATTAAAAGGTTCTCATTACAAAAAAGATAAACTCCTACAAATATGCCCTGGCCCTAACTCCTAGCTCTTCGATAGCTTCAAGCAACTAAATGAACCTAGGCTCCTCCTCTATGTTCGGAGCAACAAAAGGAAGAAGGGATTCAGATTCATTGGCTAAGTCACTCAAATGCTGGGCGACTTCTTGAACTTGCACCATTAGGTCGGTGTAGTACTGATCTCAATCTTGAATCATGCGAGTAGCATCACGAAGGCACCTCAACCAATAATTATCTCCTCCCTCGGCGGCTTCTTCTAGAACCATAATTCTTCTGAGATAGTTTTGGACTGTAGCCTCTAATGTCTCAATCTGAGCTCGAAGTGTTTCGTTCTCTTGTCGGGTATTTTGGAGCTCAAGAAATCCATTTCGAGCACGGTACTCATGGAGAGACCGATCTAGCTCCCCAACCCTTTCTTCTAGCTGAGCATTTCGGGCTCAACTTTGACTCAAGCTCTCGAGGGTAGAGTTATACAGACCTTGCATCTCGAACAGTAAATTTTTACTTTCTTGGGCCTTTCTCTTCCATGGGGTAGGATCCATTTCTTGTTTAGCCTTTGCCCTTTCTTGGTGAATTATGATTCTAGCAAGCTTTCTTTTATTTTCAACAGTTTGCGTGCATTTCTCTGCCTCTTTCTCGAGTGCTTGCTTACCCTTGTTTCTCTCTTCTTCAACTAAGCGTACCCTATCCGTTCTTTATTTTTCCACCGGTAGGAACTATTTTAGATCGGAACTTCCCACTAGAGCTTGTAGCTTAAGGGTATCCTTTTGGTAGATGATAAGTGTGTAAAAGTACTATTTTTCTTGCCCTTTTTACTCATATTATTGTTAGACTTAGGCTCATTTTAGTTACATTTGTAGTCATTCATGAATATTTTCGAGTTTCCTCCGTTATTAAGCTTGGTATTACATTTTGGTTGGTTTTTTTCGAAAAGATGCTGCTTTTGTGTGTTAATTTTGTGCAAGGTAGGATTGCCTTGGCAAGCAAGAATTGCCGTGGCAATTAAGGAAGAAAACTGAAGGCTCTGTCGTGGCAATTGAGGCTGATTTCTGAAGGCCATGCTGAGATAATTGCCAAGGCATGTCGGGACCAGTCCATCTCAATCAGGATAAGAATGAAAGTCAAGGGATAAAGCCCCCAAAATCAGGACTTCCACGTAGAGTTTGAAGGGGATATGAAGTCAAATTTGTGAGGAGTTTGAGGATAAAAATAAAAGGGATTTAATATCTCTTTTCTCCAATTTAATTCCAACTTCAACTCATCCTCATCAACAACTAATCTAACCTAATAATCCCCTATAAATATAAGACCATGCCGCCAACCTCAAGGGGGAAGAGGGGAGTCGAGTTTGAGAGAGAGCATCATGCATCTTCATCTTTTTCTTCATTGTTTCCATTCGATTCATGATTGAGGATTATTCTTTGTATATCTTTTGAACCTAGCCATGAATTGATGTAAATTGTCTTAGGTTATTTATGGTTTGTGGTTTTGATAAATGTTTAGATTGTTTAGGTTCTTTATTGCAATTGAATTCAAAGTTTGTTCATTCTTGGTTCTTATATTTGATTGCGAGTGAATTAGGAGAGGAGCTTGTGAATTCATCCATTTATCTAATATCGGGAGAGTTAGATTCAAGAAATGAATGAGCATGGTTTTCATACAATCAATCGATGGTGAAGACTAATCTGACTTAGGAATAAGTTGCGGATTTCAGCTGCTAAAAGGAGTGCAAGATTGGTTATTGTCCACGCTTGGTTCACGCATGGATGTATTATCAAGGCATGCATAATTAACAGTGTTTCGAGTTAGGGATAACGAGAAACCATTGAAGAACGCTTAGCCGAACTTTGAATGAAGTCGCATAAAATCCCGGGCAATCGCAGAATTGCCCAGGCAATCCGACTAGAGCCAATTGATGAACGATTGAGCGACTCTAGCAATCAATTACCACGACAGTCCATTCAATCATCACACCACCACTCACAATAACCCGACCTACTCTCTCTTATTTGATTACTTTATCCTTTATTTCTGTTTACTTAGTTTTTTTACTTATTATTCATCACCATTCAATCTATCCCTTACAACGCAGTAACTTAAGCAAAGTGGCCTAAACCAATCCCTGTGGAGACGATATCTTTACTATACTATTACTTGCGACGTGTATACATGCACCGTTTGCGTTACACTCAAAACACGCAACAAGTTTTTGGCACCATTGCCGGGGATTGCCAATTGGTGTTAGTTGTTTTTGTTATTGCATTTTTTATTTATACTAACTTATCTTTTTTGTTTGTTTTATAAAAAAAATTTAGGTGTGCTATAAAGTTAAGGGACATCAACATGTGGGGAAATAAAATTTGATCTATTAGAGAGTTGATGTGGGAACATAGGAATCAATCCAATCAATAATTTGTTACACTCACCGATGATTACCTATACCAACCGAGAATATCCCAAGGAGCCTATACCGTGGAAAACTCTTGCACTTGTTGTGGAGAGCATCATGTGTTTGAAAATTGCCCTCAAAATCCTGGTGCATATGGCTACATGGAGGACCATAGTTGGAACCATCAGCAAAATCCTTCATGGTATGATCAAAATGCTCAATTTTTTTACCATAACACTTTTGCTGTTGCAACAGATATGCCAAGGCAGTATAGTCCTTTTCAAGAGCATTCCAATTCCTTGGAGGAAACGTTGCTAGCTTCTTTGGCTAGACTTGACAGATCAATTGAAGAGATTCGAGAGGTATAAAAGACCATGGATGCGAGGATAGCTAAGTTGGATGCACCCTTGAGGGATTTAGAAGATTAATTGAGGAGATCTACATATGCCATGGATAACATGCCCCAACAATCAATTCCTGGGGATACTGAAATCCTAAGGCAAGATGAGAAAGAGCAATACAAAGAGAGATCCCCGATGTGTGAGGATCAATTAAAACCTCCAGCTCGAGAACCTGCCAATGAGAAAGACTGCCCAACACTTGATGAGCCTATGCAACGAATTGCCACGACAATGATTGAGGAGCCTGAACAGAGCAATGTAGCGACAATATCTAAGAGGCTGAGAAGAGTAATGCTACAACAAATTGCTCTCATCCACCTTTGCCACGGCAATTGCACGACCACATACAAGATCAACAGATTGGCAATACTTTGCTAATGGACTATAAGCAGGTGATTGTTGAACCTTTTGAACTCTTTAAAACTCACCCCATCCATTGCAGGTATGTCTTGTGGAATCAAAGTTGGTAGATCTGAAGCCATCCAAATCTCTATTGATGGAGATGTTTGAGAAGCCTAAAGAAAACGGTGGTTGGATTCATGAAGCTTTTCATAAGATTGGTTTTTCTCTTGACATTCATAGAATTTTGGCAGATGATTGCCATGACAATTGGCTTGAGCAGCAATTGCCGCAACAACGAAGGCTACAACCAACTATGATGGAGGTCATCAAGAATGAGGTAATTAAATGGTTGTATGTTGATATAATTTTTTCTAATAATATATGCATTCCTTCAGGAATAATAGCAAGGTGGAGGATATACATAGACTACAAGGGAACACGAAAGAAAGACACCTCCACCATGGTAACGAAAAAGGGAGTAGCTGTGAGAACATTGGCCCAACTCTTTTTGGGCAATATTGTCACCCGATGGAGGGTGCGGATGGACTATAAGAAATATCAAAAACGACCCTCCTCAAGCTTTCTCTATATTTTTATTTAATATCATTGTTTTTATTTTATTTTGATATTTATCCTATTGTTTTTATTTTTTTATGATAAGAGTTTCAAGGGAAAATGAGTTGAGCTTAAGCCGATTTCTTACCCATCTATTTCATCTTTCTTTACTTCCTTCCCCTCTTGAAATCTTAAGTTTTTCCTTGCTTGTTTACTTAGTCTTTCCAATCAAGAACCCACAAGAACCTCAAAACCATGCCCGGAGTAAGTTCTTCCCAAGCACTCGAGTCTTTTTGCTGACGATTCGTGTCCCCACTCAATGAGAGGCGATTTCTAACCGGGAGACATCTCATGGGTAAGGGAATTTTATTCTCATATTTCTAATCCGGATAACCCTTGTGTTTATGTGTGAGGTAGAGTGATTCTTGTTGATGTCGCTGCCATCAACACATACTTTACGAATCATGGGCGAGGAACCGACCAAAGAACCAACGCTACCAAAGAAATCACATGCTCCGACAATTGCCCAGGCAACCAAAAATACCTCAGCAATTCCTGATGCCCAGGCAAGCAAACCTACCTCGGTGAACATGAATCGAATTGAAGAGATGCTCCGCCCACTATCCCATCGATTGGAGCAAATGGAGGCTCGTCAATTGCTATTCATGCGGTACATGAAGGACCACAACACAACCATCACTCAAGTGATTTTGGAGAAGTACCCTGATAGCACCGTGCCTTTCCCGGTGTTCCTGTCGAACTACTTGCCCCGGCAACTGCTGCACATGATAAAGTGACATCGCCACTGGCTGCACCACCAAAGAAGAAGCGTAAAGCTTCGATCATTGAAAAGGTCGATCAAGATAATAGAACAAGCGATGAGGTTGCAGAAGTAAGGGTTCAAGCTGCACCACCAGCCACACGCACTCAACCACCGCGAACCGAAAAAAAATTAATCAAACGGCTCGAAGGAAACTCATCATTCTAGGTGACGACCTTTCCGACTAACTCATTTGCATTTTAGTTTTTTTACTTGCACGCATTGAGGACAATGCTTCTCTCGAGTTTGGGGGTGTTCGTTTTTATTTAGTTGCATTCATCTAGTTGCCTCATATAGGTTACATATATTTCTTGCCATGCCTTTGATTGGATTTAATTTGCCTAGACTTGTTGGATATCAAATGATAAAATTTTTGCCACTACACTTAATTGAAAAAATCTTTAATTTTAGGATTTGCATGGAAAGAACATAGAATTTCACTATGATGCTAAATATAAATTGACACAGTTGTGTCTTGTTGATTAAGGGAGACTTAGTGAACTTAGGTTGCTTAAAAATTGGGTAAATTGAAATTAAAAATTTCTTGCTAGAGGTGCCCAAAACCGGCTCTAGTTAAGAATCACTAGAGGTGCCTGAAACCGGCTCTAGTTGTTACACATTAAAGAATTACTAGAGGTGCCCGAAATAGGCTCTAGTCGACAAAAATTAAAACAAGAAATTGCGTGCTTTGCTAGAGGTGCCCAAAATTGGCTCTAGTAAAAATAAAATTTAAATGCCCCGGCAATTAATTTGATAAAAACCTATTGTTCACATGGAATCCTAATAATTGACTTGTACACAACTCCACACACACATTGTCACAAGCATTATCATTTGGTTCTGAGTAATTCATGTGCTATACGAAAAATTGAAGGGTAATCATACTTTCTGCCACGGTTCTGAGGATTGAAGTCAGGTACGAAGCAAATTCTTGATGGTCGAAGTCTTGGCGGGTAATTGTTAGTCTTGCATTGCTTGAGGACAAGCAATAGTTTGAGTTTGGGGGTGTGATAAGTGTGTAAAAGTACTATTTTCTTGCCCCTTTTACTCATATAATTGTTAGATTTAGGCTCATTTTAGTTACATTTGTTGTCATTCATGCATATTTTCGAGTTTCCTCCGTTATTAAGCTTGGTATTACATTTTGGCTAGTTTTCGTAGAAAAGTTGCTGCTTTTGCATGTTAATTTTGTGCAAGGTAGGATTACCTTGGCAAGCAGGAATTGCCGTGGCAATTAAGTAAGAAAACTGAAGGCTCTGCCATGGCAATTGAGGCTGAATTTTGAAGGCCATGCTGAGCTGATTGCCAAGGCATGTCGGGACCAGTCCATCTCAATCAGAATAAGCACAAAAGTCAAGGGATAAAGCCCCCAAAATCAGGACTTCCACGTAGAGTTTGAAGGGGATATGAAGTCAGATTTGTGAGGCGTTTGAGGATAAAAATAAAAAGGGATTTAATATCTCTTTTCTCCAATTTAATTCCAACTTCAACTCATCCTCATCAATAACTAATCTAACCTAATAATCCCCTATAAATATAAGACCAAGCCGCCAACCTCAAGGGGGAAGAGGGGAGTCGAGTTTGAGAGAGAGCAGCACGCATCTTCATCTTTTTCTTTATTGTTTCCATTCGATTCATGATTGGGGATTATTCTTTGTATATCTTTTAAACCCAACCATGAATTGATGTGAATTGGCTTGGGTTATTTAGGGTTGGTGGTTTTGATAAACGTTTAGATTGTTTAGGTTCTTGATTGCAATTGAATTCAAAGTTTGTTCATTCTTGGTTCTTATATTTGATTAAGAGTGAATTGGGAGAGGAGCTCGTGAATTCATCCATTTATCTAATATCGGGAGAGTTAGATTCAAGAAACGAATGAACATGGTTTTCATACAACCAATCGATGGTGAAGACTAATCTGACTTAGGGATATGTTGCGGATTTCAAGGGCTAAAAGGAGCGCAAGATCGATTATTGTCCACCCTTGGTTCACGCATGGATGTATTATCAAGGCATGCACAATTAACAGTGTTTCGAGTTAGGGATAACGAGAAACCATTGAAGAATACTTCGCCAAACTTTGAATGAAGTCGCCCAATTTCCCAGGAAATCACTCTATGCCCAATTGCCCAAGCAATCGTAGAATTACCCAGGCAATCCGACTAGAGCCAATTGACGAACGATTGAGTGACTCTAGCAATAAATTACCACGACGGTCCATTCAATCATCACACCATTACTCACAATAACCCAGCCTACTCTCTCTTATTCGATTACTTTATCCTTTATTTTTGTTTACTTAGTTTATTTCACTTATTATTCATCACTATTCAATCGATCCCTTACGACGCAGTAACTTAAGCAAAGTGGCCCAAACCAATCCCTGTGGAGATGATATCTTTACTATACTTTTACATGCGACGTGTATACTTGCACCATTTGCGTTGCGCTCAAAACACGCAACAGTAGAGAGCATTCTTTTCCTCCAAGTCCGCGTTAAGTTTCGTTAACCGTTTAATAGTCCCGTCTCTCTCATCTACATCTAGGCTAACCCTATAAAGCTCACTTATGTGCTCGGTTTGCAAAGCCTTCGTTTCTTCTTCACCTATTCTAGCTCACCTCTTAGGATGTTGGCCTCTGAAGGGACCATTCTCAAATGTTCTTCAAGCGACATAGTTGGCTTTTGGTCGGGCTCCAGAGTTTTATCATTAATTCTCTTGTGCATCCAATAGGCATAATCTATGGTGAGCATACACTTGCTGTCTTCTTCCACCTTTATGCGATAGAGGTGATCCCAAGCTCTAGAAGCTTCTTGAACCTTCGCCTTATATTCATTCTTAAATGGGAACTCATAAGTACTCAAACCAACTGTAACAGGCATAAACTGTCAGGAACCAAACTGTCTTGACACCAACAAAGGGGCGCAAGCGATCCCTCCGTACAAGCATATCATCATTAGCCAATCATAGTCTCAACAACTATACAAGAAATGAAGGACGCTACCGAGCCAAGGCACCCTCCACACAATGTCCCCATCTTGATTATTCTTGAAGATGGCCGCCCATTTTTGTTTGTCTGGCTCTTCCCACCATTCTTTTGCTAGGCACTCTCGTAAAAGGGAAAATTTTCTTGAGATTATCTCAGGCAGCACCCTTTTCGGTGTCTTCCAAAGGTGACTTTGGATCCATACTTGAAGTAATTGTGCACATCCTCTAAAGCGCCATTCTTCATGCTTCTAGCTTGCGTTCAAGGAAATAAAAGTTTCAGTGAGGATTGCTGATACCGGGTTAGCCTTCTTCTTCAACCTTTCGAATAAATCTAAGATGGCTACATCAATGTTACCCAAAACTCTAGGGAAAATGATCAAACCATAGATCATCAAAGAGAATAAATCCATCTTCATAACTTCGTCTGGGTGTGTCGGTATGATATTTCGGATGCACTCCCATGAAAAAGCGGTGTTGTCACCTCGAACCTGAATCAAACCTTTAACCCAATCTTCACTCATCCCGACCAACGTTCTAAGCTTCAAAGGGTAATTCTGAGACCTAAACGGTTTTATGTAAATCCAATCTTCATAAATGTTCTTCTGATTGAGCAAAGCTGTATATTTTTCGATGTAGGCATCAAATCCTTCCCATTGAAGGTAAAACAACAGAAGGCAGGATTCCAAAACTGAAAGATAGCTTGAAGAATAGACTGATTGATTTGAACATACATCACCTGTGCTATGTCACCATAATTTTTTCGGAACAAATTTTGCAGTCGTCGGTCCCATCTTTCCCAAATTTGTTTCAAATCCCATAGGTCATTTTGATGTAGACTAACATATGTGTATCCCGCCACAATATGCTCACTTGGTAGACTATCACCTTGGACTCTTTGGTTGACTTCGGACCAATTTCGAATAGCAGAGTTGATTTCCTCCTTCTTGAGGTACCTTTTATCCATGGTGAAAGATTTTAACTTGGCAAACTATTCGAATCAACACCTTCATGTTATGCAACGCACATGCGAAAAAAATCTATGCAAAATAAGACAAAAAACGAGACAGTATCGGATAAAATCAATAAACATATAAAAATGAAGCAAGAATTTAAATCAAACATCAAACAATGCAACCCTATTTACATCCTTTCTAAAAACTAGGTTTAACCGCATGGCTCTAAAAGGGGTGTGCTTTTTATGTTCTCTACATGCAGTTTTGGTTCTAAACGGTACCCGAACTATCCTCGATGTCCTCTTCTAAAGAGTAGCAAGGCCCCAGGTCATCACCCATTATAGGCTCCTCTCAACCGAGTTCAATTCAGAGGGACCCTTTCTCTATGTCCGTATGGGGAAACAATATTCCCACGAAAACATAGGGTAGTCGAGTCCCGAAGGTACTTTTTAGGCCCAAACAGAGGAACAATATCCACACGAAAGCACTAGCGTTTCCCCCCCGCTTAAAAGGATGAGTTTAAATGTCAAATTTTAAATGCATTAAAATAAACTCGCATTTATAAACGAATATCAATTTAATCGTCACTTTAATTCACAACTTCCGATATTAATAAAGCGGTAATTATATTTTTGTTCTTTTTGAAAAATGGCCTGACTCACTTTAGTTTTAAAATTAAAAGCAGTCCCCAACGGAGTCGCTAGCTGTAGCGACCTAAATTTTGAAATTCAATTTTCATCGGATGAGATCGCTAAAAAATGAGTAGTGGGTTTCCTTTTGGTTTTTGGGAAAATATTTGGAAAATAGGGAGTTCTTTAAAATTTTGTTTTTTGAAAAACAATAAAATTGGAGTCACCACCGACAACTAGGGTAGGCCGGACACCATAAAAACCAGAGATTCGTTTGAAAATAGGATTCGGTAGTCGGTTACGGATGGGGATGGTTTTGACACCCCACACCGCACAAAAATTGGTACTGTAAAAAGAAAATAAATAACTACCGCTTTATTAATATTAAATTTTCTGAATTAAAGTGACGAATAAATTAACATCGGGTTATACATGCGAGTCTATTTTAAGTGCCCCGTTATTCGAAAGTAAACAACAAGGCCACCTTCACTACATTTGAAACTGGCCGCATTTACTCCCGAATAAAGAGACACCACATTAACATAATTTAAATATCCGAATGCAAACTTACATGGCAAGGTAAAACTTGATGGAAATAAAAACATAAAAAGACTTAAATATCTTATATCAACAATATGCAATAAACATTGTATTATAAAATATAAGATTTTATATGTATTAAAACACTTAAACTATACAATATATGGAAAATATAATATATATATATATAAACTATATATTAAGTTATCATATACTACCTAACATCTATATAAAGTATATATATCATATATTATTTACTACATATAAAAAAGATATTATATGCTATATGCTTTATAAAAAAAACTACATAATATAGGCCAATTACACTATATGCACATTAATCTAACAAAACAATAAATATTAAACATGAACAGTACGAATAAATAAAAAATTTAATATGTATGCAAATGGGGTAAAAAAGGGGATTTCACATTGGATTTAGGACTTAATCGAACAAAACCTAAAGCTGGGAGGACTAGACTGGAAATAAACCCAATGGAAGACAGATTAAGCTAAAGAGGGGACGAAATTAAGAACTTTTAAAAACATTTAGGGACCACGAAAGGGATTTCAAAAGGTAGAAGGGTTTTTAAAAAAGTTTGAAAACACGGAATGAGTGATTAGGAATAAAACCATTTTTAAAAAAGGGACATGCCATAATTAGGGGCAGAATTGAAAGGTTTTGAAAAGAACCAAGGACCGAGGGGGTAATTTCGGAAACCCTGGGGTGGGTAATTTAGAAGGACGAAGGGTTTTATGAGGAAAATAAACCATTTAAAAGTAAGGGTCTGATATATATATAGATTATATTTGAAAAAAACAATTTTTAGCCCTTTCAAAACGTGAAATCATTTTTCCCATTTCCAAAAATACCAAAACCTCTCAACCCTCTCTCTAGGGCTCGGATGAACGCCGCCGTTCATCAGGCTAACACCCTAGAAACCGATCACCTTCTATCGCGTTGGCCGTCACTCGCCAACTACTGGCGAAACTAAAAAACCCAAAAAACTCTCCTCACCTTTCTAAACTCAAATCCTAGCCGCCCTAGATCTACCAAAACAGAAACCCCTTCTTCTAGATCTAGGATCTACCCTTCGAAACAAATGATAAACTCAAATTCTAAGCTGGTTCACCCTTAGGGGCCAAAGGCCTAGGGTTTGTCACCGGTGAGCGGAGTCAAATAGACGCCCAACAAAAACACGCTCATTTTGGCTCACCCCTTTAGCTCGGAGGCAGTAGGCTTGTTACCGGCGAACGAGTGTAGACAAAGGCCCAAAACTCCAAAGGTAAAACTCTCTCCTTAGATCTAGTTTACTTTTATGTTTTCGTATGCATGCCAAAATGAAAAGAGAAGGAAGATACCTCTAAAAAGGCTTTGGTTTTTGTATTACTGCTTCGAATTCTTAAAAAAACCTCCCTTACAATCTGTTTCTCTCAGTTCTTATAACTGTAGTGTTACATGGTGAGAAAAATAAAAAAATGTTATATTTCTTCTCTGAAATACGTCGAAATCCTATGTTATCTTGTTATTTTTGGTTCGATTTGCCTCTGTATTCTTTGGCTAATGTTTGCTATCTTTTTTGTTGCATGTTGATGTGGCCGCGCAAGAGGGACGGGGACCAGAGAAAAGCTCTTGGTTTTGGCAGCCGAGGAGTCATAGGAGCCCAGGCGTCAAGCGCGTGAGGATCTAGAAGGGTCAGGACGTGTGGCACACGCACGCGTGAAGAGCACTGATGAGTCACGCGTGGGCACGTGGGGCTCTAGAATCTTCCGCGATCGATTTGGGCCGTCCATCCAGGTCTCAGATCCAACGGCTGTGCTGATGTAGCGCTAGCAGATGATAACCCTAATTAGGGTTTCCTTCCCATATTAGATCTAGACCGTTCGATCAATCAGCCAGATCTGACGGTCCAGATTTGGCTGCGCAAAAGTGAAAATCCATTAGGGCTTCGATAGTGATTAAGCAAATTAAGGTTTTATTATTTGGGCCCAAACGGGCTATTATGTAATATTTAAAACTTTTGGGCTTTTATAATTGTAATATGGACTATACAAACATTTGGATATTATTTAATTTAATTGGGCTTTCTTATTTATTTAATCTATTTTTGTTTTTGTTTTGTTTTTTAGTTAATAATATACTAATATAATATAGTATAATAATATAACATAATAACATAATAAACCGAATATCAATATCATATTATAATAATAAACGAGGTAATAACTAATATATATCCATAATAATATTTTTTGTGGTTTATGTATATTATAATATCAAAAGGGTAACATCAATATCCAAAGCCCAAATATAAAAAGTAAATTGGGTTAACCCCCGGATAAAACTAGTGATTACATCTACGTAGCAATCATACGAAATCCAAGGCCTCCACCTAACACAGGTTGACACACATCATCCCATTTGACATGATGTACCCTCCTGTTTTAGAGGTATCCCCCATATACATCTCTGAATCAAACGCTCAATCACAATACAAGTCTTCCTCGGAATCACATCTAACTGCATGGTATAAGTAGGAATTGCCGCTAGAACAGATTTTGCCTAAGTGATTCTACCAGCCAATGATAAAGTTTTCACTTTCCAACCACTTAGTTTTTTCTAGATCATCTGAATCAAATACTCATACGATGCGAAAGTAACTCACTAATGAAGTAAAGGAACTCCCAGATATCTACCAAGATCACTAACTTCATTGAAAACAAATCCAGAATAGATGGTTGCTCGAAGACTAGCTAGAATATTCGTTGAGAAAAAAATGTTCACTTTGTGCCCGAAACCTAACAAAACTCATTCAACACTCTTGGGATAAGCTCCATTTGGTCAAGAGAAGCCTTAACGAATAATATCATATTATTTGCGAAAAATAAGTACGAGATCATTAGTCACTCCTTTAACGTTCTGAAAGGTTTTCATCTCCTACGGTTAATTTCAACTTGTATCGCATGTGCCAGTCTTTCCATATAAAGGAAAAAGAGATAAAGAGATAATGGATCCACCTGTCTTATACCCTTAGACGGTACAGATAGATCTATCATTGCACCATTCCAAAGAATCCGTGTAGACACCATCGATACATATCTCATGATAAGATATTTCAAAATATTCGGGATGCCCAAGTCAATCAAAGTATCATCGATGAACTCCCACTCCAATCTATCATATTCTTTCTCCAAATCGATCTTGATAGCCATCCAACCCCGCTTACCAATTTTCCTTCTCATCGGGTGAATAACATCTTGAGTTTTAATAATGTTATCCATAATTGAACGCCCAGAAACAAAGCTAATTTGATTGTCAGAGACCCAAACCGGTAATAAGGATTTGAGGCGGTTGACAACAATCTTAGAAATGGCTTTGTAAATTACTATGCACAAATTGATAGGCCGAAACTGACTAAAGTTTTCTGAAAGAGCATTTTTGGCAATAACACCAATAGAGTGCCATTGATATCTGTCGGTATCTCTCTAGATTCAAAAATGTGGCGAATAAAGAAGCAAAATGATACCCTCATAGTGTCCCAATTCTTCTGATAGAATATTGCATTTAAGCCATCCACCATAGGAGCTTTCAAATGACCCATCTAAAAAATGGTGTGACGAATCTCCTCATCTGAGACTGGCAATGAAATATTATCCAATGTGGCTAGAGAACCGACAAAAACAACCCCTTAACTAAGTAGTCAAGACAATTACCATCAGAACTGGTAAACAACATTCGATAGAACTCAATTACAGCATGCGACAAAGCGTGTTGATCTGAACACCAAACCCCACCATCAAGCTTCAACGCTGAAATAGAATTTGCCCTTCTCCTTGCTACTACTAACACATGGAAAACATTAGTATTTCGATCACCGTGGGCCACCTATTAGGAACAAGCCTTATGTCTCTAGAAAAGTTCCTCTTGTTCCGTAACAGATTCCAGCATAAGCCGACGATCTTGAGCCAACGAGACTAGAGACTCCGAATTTCGTCTTGACAATGCTTGATCAATGCCTTGTAGCCGAGATCGCAACCTCTTCTTCCTTCTCCCAATATGCCCCAAAACCTCCTTATTCCAATTTGTCGCCTTAGTCTAAAAGTAAGAAATATTTTGAGCCTAAGAATAATGAACATTCCAAATCGAATTCAAGAAATCCTTGAACTGGGGGTGCTCTTGCCAAGCTACAATGTAATGAAAATGATGATTTTGTTGACCCTGGCAAACGTCCTAACAAATAAGCACAAAGGGTCGATAATCAGATCTAAGTCGATCCAAATGGTTTACATATGCCTGTAGAAAACATGAAAACCAATGTGAGTTCACAAGAAAATGATCTAACCTATGATGAAGGTTACCTCTAGACCAAGTAAATGGAGGGTCACAAAACCCAAGATCAGACATGCCTGAGGTAAAGAAAAAATTTGTAAACAATTGACTACTACTACAATCAGAAGAAGAACCACCCACTCGCTCATCAACAACAAAAATTAAGTTAAAATACCACCCAAAATCCACGATACATCATTCCCCGAGCCTAACCATTCTAATTGACCCTATAGATGCTTTCACCTCAAAGCCGAAGGAGTAGTTATACTGTCGTAAGCTAAAACTCTATCATACTTTTAACTGCCCAAACATTAGTGTTGACTGACTAGCGCTTGGCAAACAATTGAAGAATTAATGTACTTATGCCAGTAAATAATGCCAAGTTTAGGTATTTTGCGTACAAGTATACACGGTTAGCAAGTAATACAGTAGTAAGCTGAGCATCGTATCCATAGAGATTGTCCAAAAATTAAATGCCACGATTTTTACTTGTGAATGAGAACAAATGTATTCAGATTTTGATTAAGGAAAATGACTAAGCAAAATAAAATGAAAATTCAGGCAGATTGGCAAACAAATGTATTCAGATGGATGGTTGGTGTTGGCAAGAGATGCTTGGATTTACAGTTAACGAAGATAGCGAATAATAATTTCCAGCCTTGGTTTTATTTCCGAGCAGATTTCAAAGTTAGCATTGCCTCTACTGATAGCAATACTCTATGTTAATTACGAATAACCCCTATATGTCTATGGTGATGTTTTTCAATAATTAACTTCGCAAAGTTTTAATCTTTATTCCTAAGGGGTAGATTCACTTTCGAAGTAAGCTCATCTACTTGAACATCTTCTGTCGAAGCTTCTCACCTTGATATTTGGCAATTAATCATTATCTCCTAAGTCTGTTAAGATATTAAGGGATAATAAGCATGCAATGACAACTGTCGTATGGAAAAGAATTTAAGAAAACAAAGCACTATCAGAATAGACAAAAATGCCAAGGCATTCAATTATTAAAAGATGAAAAATAAACTAAGCGTTAATTGCAAAAACATCCCCAGCCAACTTAAAAGAATTAGTTCATGGTTGGGTAAACCATCAACAAAATATTGTTTTGAAACATCACCATCATCACAGATTTAAAAACTAAGAGAAATGGACAAAGAATGAGATATGTCGATGCAGCCCTTCAATGGATCTAGAGCTCTCGATCTTAGCCTGGTCGAACCAAGGTTTGCCTTCTACTATTTTCTTTAGCACAGTGTAGCCTCCTTGGCTCATCAATTAGCTTCTTTTATATAGGCACTTCATGGAAACCCTAGGTTGTGTTTTGAATTTGCAAGTTTGTTACGCACCAAGATAGGCGTGTTATCTTCTTATCCTCTTTTTTGAATTTTAAGGCTGACATGGCTCTAACAACTATTGACCGAGCATCGTCCATCCTTCTTTTCCCAACCGAGTCTAGCAATCTTTATGATGTTTTTTCCATCGACACTCGGTATTTCTATTCTGCTTCTCTTGCTTTCTACCGACTGCTCCCGTCTTGCTCTACCAAACTTGCTCTTTCCTGCCACCACAAGGAAAATACCCCTTCACTCTGGCAATAAAAACATTCCTTAACTCCTAGATGCAAATGCAGGATTTTACCAACTAAATGCACAAATATGTACTCAAAGTCAAGCAAAAGCATGACAAAATATACATGAAAAATATTACTTTTGAGGAGTTAACACTCACCCAAACCTATCTCATTGCTTGTGATGAGTGTGCAAAAGTACTGTTTTCTTGTCCTTTTTACTCATATTATTGTTAGACTTAGGCTCATTTTAGTTGCATTGATAGGCATTCATGCATAGTTTCCTAGTTTCATTAGTATTGATAGGCATTCATGCATAGTTTCCTAGTTTCCTTAGTTAATGAGCTTGGTATTGCATTTGGTTGGTTTTTGTGGAAAATTCGCTGCTGGTGTGCTTTATTTTATGCAGGACTGGATTGCCGTGGCAAGTAGGGGTCATTTCTGAAGGAGTTGCTGAAGCTGATTGCCGTGGCATACTAGATAATTCTTGATAAATACAACATTATCAAGATCGCAGAAGATAAAGCCCAGATTCAAATTTTAAATGCCTGATCATATAAAGATCATATCTCCAGGGAATTCAAACGCATTTAAATCCTCCTTATCAACAACAAAGTTGTTCTCATCATCCCCTTTAAATAGAAGATCAAATCGTAGCTTTGGGGAGTGGAATTTCAGGGAATCGGAATCTAGAAAAAGATAGGGCTGATCGCATGATCCCTACACTTCATCTTTTTCATTTTTACTTTATGCGATCCATGTCTGGGATTATTTTCATTGAATTTTATTTTTCCCCAGCCATGAACTAATTTAAATTGACTGGGGTTATTTGGGGGGTTTTGGTTGTGATAAACGATTGGATGGTTTAGGTTTTTGATTGCAATTTAAATTCAAAGTTTGTTCATTCTTGGTTCTTATTTTTGATTTCGAGTGAATTTGGGAGAGGATCTCGAGAGTTATCTATTTATCTATACTTGGGAGAGTATAATTTGTCCCAGTTGCCATGGCAATCAAACTAGTCCCAGTTGCAGCGACATAATTTGTGACCTAATTGCCACGACAATTTAGCCGGTCTTAGTTGCCAGAGCAATTGAGTTGCCTCGGTAATCAATTGCCATGACAATCCAAACAACAGTTGCACCACTACTCACGATAACTCGACCTACTCTCTTATTCGATTACTTTCTTCAGTTATTTTACTTGTTTAATTATTTTACTCGTTACTTCCCAACACCTATCATCACTATTCATTTATCTATTCAGTGCAAGAAGTTAAAAATCAGAGTTTCACCAATCCCTATGGAGACGATATCTTTACTATTCTATAACTTGCAACTTGTATACTTGCACCAATTGCGAAGCACTCAAAACACACAACAAGTTTTTGGCACCGTTGCAAGGAATTGGAAATAGCGACTTTGTTTTTATTTTCTTGCACCTTTGTTCATTTTATTTTTTTGTGTTCGGTTTGAAGAGGCTAATAAATTTTCCTTTGCATTGGTGTAAGGCCAAGGCAAGACTGACAGCGCCAGATTTTCCATTTGAACCAAAGATCGAACGCGTTCTTCGTAGACGTAGAAGAGAGTTGAGAGCAGAAATGGCAGATCCACTTAATGATCCAGTTGGCAATCTGAATGCCAATGGCAATCTGAATGCCAATGGCAATCTGAATGCTGCAGCAGGAGATGTAGTAGTTCTTTGGAATCAACCTGTTCTTGTACAAAATAGACCCATCCGAGACTACTTAGAGCAAGATCTTGACGGTCTCACTCCAGGAGTTGTCACACCTGAGATTCAAGCCACTCACTTTGAGTTGAAGCCTGTGATGTTTAATATGATCAACACAGTTGGTCAGTTTGGCGGATCAGCGACTGAGGATGCCAAACAACATCTCAAATCATTCCTGGAAATTTGTGATTCATTCAAGCAACGAGGAGTCCCTGAAGACGTCCCAAGGCTGAAATTATTTCCCTATTCACTAAGGGATAAGGCGAAATCATGGTTAAATAGTATCCCATTTGGATCTTTAGACTCTTGGACAGATTTATGCCAGGGTTTCCTTTCTAGATTTAGTTTTACAAATATGACTGATAAACTGCGAAATGACATTACTTTTATAAAGAGCTTTGACGCAAATGTCCCATGCACAGATTCAGAGATTGGACGCAAGTAACAATGTTTTACAATTCAGTTAACGCACCGACAAGGATGATGCTACATGCCTCGACAAATGGTACGCTTCTAGAAAAATCAGCAGAGGAAGCTTGGGAGATTTTGGACAGACTTGCCAAGAATGATTATCAGTTCCCAACCACTAGAAGGGGAATTGTCAAGCGAAATGCCTTAACAATTGAGTTGGAGTCGTCAGATACTATTTTAGCACAATTATCTACATTAACCAATTTGGTTAAGAATATGTAGAGACCCAACAATATACAGGAGGTCAAGGTAATAGGTACACTTTGTGATTTATGTAATACTGACCATGATTCCTCTGAGTGTCTGCAGAACCCAAAGTCCAATTTTTATGTTGGAAATTACAACCGGAACAACAATGCATATTCCAACACATATAATCTGGCATGGAAAAAATATCCAAATATTTCATGGAGTAACCAAAACAACTCTAACAATCAGCAATGTTAGAATATGGAAGTATCAGGATTCCAGCAGACCCTGCCATGACAACAAATGCCGCAGCAACAGTCAACATCAACTAGTTCTTTGGAAAACTCTTTAAATGCTTTCATGTTTAAAACTGAATCTTATACGGCCGAGAGTAGTAATTTCATGAAAAAGACTGACACTTTTATTAACAAGACCGAGGTGCAAATGCAGAGTCAAGGAGCAGCTTTGAAAGTATTAGAGACGCGAGTCAGGCAATTTGCTCAGATTCTGAATACAAGGCCACAAGGAGGTTTGACCAACGACACTGAGGTTGTACGAGGAATGGGCCATGAACAATGTAAGGTGATAACCACCCGAAGTGGATCAAAAGAAAATGAGGGACCCATCAAATCTAAGGATAGTAATCCTGTTCAGAAAGATGTATCCAGCAACAATACCATGGCAATCATTGATGATGAGGCTTCAGCAGTTGCCGCGACAAGTCCACCTGCTGCGGCAAGTCCATCTAAGAGTTCCAAATCGGATGGGAAGAGAAAAGAGGAAGAGATTAGAATTCCACCACCATTCCCACAGAGACTGAAGAGGCAAAAAAACGAATACCAGTTCAAGAAATTTCTTGACATCCTGAAACAAGTTCACATCAACTTGCCACTGGTTGAAGCAATAAAACAAATGCCAAACTATGCTAAGTTCCTTAAAGACATTGTCTCTAAGCGTACTAGGCTCGGAGAGTTCGAGACTGTTGCTGTGACGGAGGGATGTATGGCAATGTTGCACAATCGTTTGCCACCCAAATTAAAAGATCCCGACAGTTTTACAATACCTTGTGCAATTGGTAATCATTATGTCAGAAAGGCTTTATGCGATCTTGGAGCCAGCATAAACCTTATGCCAAAATCTGTTTTTCAAAGATTGGCATAGGGAAGGTGAGACACACTACAATCATGCTACAGCTTGCGGACAGAACTTATGTGCACCCAGAGGGAAAAATCGAAGACATCTTGTTAAGAGTGGATAAGTTTATTTTTCTTGCTGACTTTATTATTTTGGAATATGAAGCAGATAAGTTTGCACCTATTATTCTTGGGAGACCGTTCTTAGCAACGGGACAGACCTTGATTGATGTCGAGAGAAGAGAGCTACCATGAGAGTGAATGATCAACAAGTCACACTCAATGTTTTCAGAACCTTAAAGCATGCTAATGATCTAGAATAATGCCAAGTCATTCCGGCTACTACAGAATTTAGTTGACATAGAAGAGTATTGCCACAACAATTCTCTTGCCGAGTCAGAAGAGCCTGAAGAGTCGGTCACTCAGGCACAACAAGAAGCGAAATGGATGGTAAGTCATCCAGGTAAAAGTTTCGAATCTCTTGATTATTCAAGTAAGGAATGTAAACCTGAGAAACCTTCTATTGAAAAGCCCCCTATTTTAGAGTTAAAACCATTGCCAGGGAAATTGAAATATGTTTACTTGGGAACCAATAATACTTTGCCCGTAATCATTTCTTCTAAGTTGTAGCCTGAGCAGGAAGAGAGATTGATTGCCATGTTGGCACTACACAAAAAGGCAATAGATTGGTCAATTGCAGACCTGAAGGGAATTAGTCCGACAGTGTGTATGCACAAGATTTTGTTAGAAGATGGCCATAAAAACTCCATTGAGGCACAAATGAGGCCTAACCCCGCCATGAAGGAAGTTGTGATGAAAGAGATCATCAAGTGGCTTGATGCTAGTATCAAAAATTCTATTTCCGATAGTGCATGGGTAAGTTTGGTACAATGTGTACCAAAAAAGGAGGTATAACGGTGGTAAGTAATGAAAAACAATAAACTCATTCCAACTAGAACTGTCACTGGTTGGAGAGTTTGTATGGATTACCACAAGTTAAATAAAGCTACTAGGAAAGATCATTTCCCCTTACCATTTATTGACCAAATGCTTGATCGTCATACAGGTAAATCATTTTATTGTTTTCTTGATGGAAACTCAGGGTATAACCTGATTGCCATAGCACCGGAGGATCAGGAAAAGACTACTTTCACGTGCCCGTATGGTACTTATGCATTTCTAAGAATGTCATTTGGACTATGTAATGCCCCGACGACCTTCTAGCGATGTATGATGGCGATCTTCTCTGAGATGGTAGAAGATTTCCTCGAAATATTTATGGATGGCTTTTCAATATTCAGAGACAATTTTGACAATTGTCTTGGCAATTTGGAGAAGGTGTTGGCACGTTGTGAAGAAACTGACCTAGTGTTAAACTAGTAGAAGTGCCACTTTATGGTGAATGAAGGTATAGTGCTCGGGCACAAGATCTCATCAAAGGGAATTGAGGTAGACAAAGCCAAGATGGACGTGATTGAGAGATTACCGCCACCAAATTTAGTCAAAGGGATCTGAAGCTTTATCGGACATGCAGGTTTTTACAAAAGGTTTATTCATAATTTTTCTTTGATTTCTAAACCCTTGTGTAATTTGCTTGAACAGGACAAGGATTTTAATTTTGATGAATCTTGTGCCAAGGCATTTGAAACCCTTAAGAAGCAACTTGCCACGGCACCAAATGTCATTCCCCCTGATTGGACCTTACCTTTCGAGCTCATGTATGATACGAGTGATTACGCGGTAGGGGCTTTTTTAGGACAATAAAAAGGTAAGATTTTCCATGTGATACATTACGCTAGTAAAACCCTTAATGGCACTCAATTGGATTACACCATGACAGAAAAGGAACTACTAGCTGTAGTTTTTGCATTTGACAAATTTCATTCCTACTTGATTGGTACAAAGGTAATTGTCCACACTGACCATCCGACAATTAAGTATTTGATTACTAAAAAAGATGCCCAACCCCATTTAATTCGTTGGATATTGCTTTTACAAGAATTTGACATTGAAATTAAGGACAAGAAAGGAACGGAGAACCATGTTGCTGATCATTTGTCAAGGCTGGACGGGGGTGATATAGATAATAACTCATTCGAGATCCATGATGCATTCCCAGATGAGTAGTTGTTGGTTGCCACGACAACACCTTGGTATGCAGAGCTAGTAAATTTTTTGGTTAGTGGTATTTTACCTTATAAGCTTACTCACCAATGAAAGAAGCAGTTTCGACATGATGCTAAGTATTATTATTGGGACGAGCCTCTGTTGTTTAAATAGTATATAGATCAGGTCATATGACAATGTGTTCCTGAGGAGGAACAGTCAAATGTGCTTTGACAATGCTATTCTTCACCCTACGGAGGCCATTTTGGAGGAACTCGCACAATAGCCAAAGTTTTAAAGTTTGATTTTTACTGGCCTACTCTTTAGAAAGATGCCCATGATTTCTACAAAGGGTGTGACCGTTGTCAATGAACTGGAAACATATCAAGGAGGCATGAGATGCCATTGCAGAATATCCTTGAGGTTTAATTGTTTGATGTACAGGGTATCAATTTTATGGGGCCTTTCCCATCATCGTTTGGCAACCTCTATATCTTACTTGCAGTGGACTATGTGTCCAAATGGGTGGAGGCAGTTGCAGTTCCCAAGAATGATTAAAGACTGTGCAACGGTTCTTGCAGAAGAATATCTTTATACGATTTGGGACACCGAGGGCAATTATCAGCAATGAGGGCACACATTTTGACAATAAGCTGATTGTCATGATGTTGGAGCGCTTGGGAGTGACACATAAAATTGCCCCGGCATATCACCCACAGACTAACGGGCAGGCTAAAATTTCAAACCGTGAATTGTATGGGATCCTTGAGAAAGTTGTTAATCCTTCTCGAAAGGATTGGTCTTTGAGAATTGATTACGCACTTTGGGCCTACCGAATAGCATACAAGGCACCCTTAAGCATGTCTCCCTATAGACTTGTCTACGGCAAGACTTGCCATCTTCCGGTGGAGATAAAGCATAAGGCCTATTGGGCTATCAAAACCATAAATAAGGATTGGGAGAGTGCAGGGCAAAAGCGTCTACTAGACCTAAACGAGATAGAAGAGTTTCGTGCCATAGCTTATGATAATGCCAAGATATATAAAGAGAATACCAAGTGTTGGCATGACAAGAAGCCAGTGCCGCGACAATTCTTGCCAGGGCAATTAGTGCTTCTTTTCAATTCTCTCCTTAAGCTTTTCCCTGGGAAACTGAAGTCAAGATGGTATGGGCCGTTTGAGGTTGTAAAACCTTAATCTCATGGGGCTGTTTTGGTTAAATCAACAGTGGATGGACATGAGTTCAAGGTTAAATGACAACGGTTGAAGCACTACGTTGGTGCACATGTGACTCGCGATAGGGAGACTGTAACCTTAGGAGATGCATGAAAATGCTCTTTCTAAGAGTTTTTATTTTTAGTTTTTAATTTTTGGACTTTTTATTTTTAGTCTATTATTTTTTTATTTGATTTTTTTATTTTATTTATTTTCCATTATTTTTAGATTTTAGGTTTTTATCCTTTCTTTTTTTTATTTTTTATTTGATTTAGTTGTTATCTTTATTTTGCTTTGATATTTATCTTTATCTTTTACCTCTTTTTTATTTTGATTTAGTTTTATCTTTATTTAATATTATCTTTTTGTTTTGTTTGAATTTTAGGATAAGAGTTTAAAAGAAGAAGGAGTTGAGCATAGGATAGAATTTTATTTAAATGAAATCTATCCCTTGGAGTGGATAATGGGTTGATTCTTAGGGGATTCAAACTCTCGGCTATTTCAAAGGGATTTAATCACCCTTTGAAATTTTTCACCCAAACTATTTTCCCTCCTATTATACCCTAGCCGCACACTTAACCAATCCCCATCTTCACTCATCACCAAACCTTCACTCAACCATTAATATTCCTATCTACTCCATCTTTTTCTCCATTACTCTTTCATCTTTGTAACTATTACATCTTCTTCTCTTGTTCTCTTTATTTTCTTTTCCAATCAAGAACCAAAAGGCATGGTCAAGCACCTCAAGACTATGCCCAAGGAAAGTTCTTCAAGAGAAATCGAGCCATCTTTCCACCGATTTGCATCTCCAATCATTGAAAAGAGGTACCTTACCAAGTTTGCAAATCGAAGGGTGTGGGAAGAGCAAGGGTTCGAATATGATGTTTCCCTCAAGAACTGTGGTCTTGAAGATTCAATCTTCAAGTTAATCGAGCACCATAAATGGCAGATTTTCTATTAACAATCAAAGGCTAAAAATATCTCTTGGGTAAGGGAATTCTATTTACATATTTCAAATACGGATAACCCTTATGTTTATGTGCGTTGTAGGGTGATTCTTGTTGGCTCCGCGATAATCAACGCCTATTTCAGGCTATATATTGCAAACGATGAGCACACGGACTTTGTTGAAAACATAACAGCAGATGAAGTGGAGGAGGTGTTCAAAGATCTTACCCTTGAAGGAGCTGCGTGGAATGAAGGGGCCTTGAAAGGAACGGTGAACCGCATCATGTTGAAGCTCGTGGCCAAATTATGGAACAACTTTCTTAAGACCCGTTTGATGCCTACTACTCACAATACTACGGTTTCGTATTCTCGTTTATGACTTCTCCATTCCATTTTGCACAAGCGTTCTATAAATATAGGGCAAATTATT
Source organism: Hibiscus mutabilis (assembly GCA_019671005.1). Taxonomy (NCBI): domain Eukaryota; kingdom Viridiplantae; phylum Streptophyta; class Magnoliopsida; order Malvales; family Malvaceae; genus Hibiscus; species Hibiscus mutabilis. Next base: position 27,069,521 of record CM033739.1, on the reverse strand, counting down.
GTTGATGAAATGTATGCTTGTAGCCAAAAGGATGTGGGGGCACTCCTTTTCCCTAATTTGATATCCAGATTGTGTGAAAAGGAGAATGTACCCGCTGATGCTATGGATGAGAAATTGACCGAGAGGAGTGGGTGGTCACGGAGCCACTGTATACGTCTGCTACGAGAGGAACCAGCAAAAGAACCACCAGCTGCGCAAAAGCCTTATTCTCTAGCAAATGCCAAGGCAACCAAACATGCCGCGATAAGTGCACATGCCGAGGCAAGTGTGCATTCCATGGCAAGTATAGAAGGGATTGCCGAAATCTTTCACCCACTGATACGGCGATTGGACCAGATGGAGGAGCGCCAGCTGTTGTTTATGCGTTACATGAAGGACCACGACACATCCCTCACGAGAGTGATCCTAGAGAATTATACCGACAGCACCATTCCATTTCCCGTATTCCCTCCTACATTACTCACCCCGACATCTGAATTTGTGCCTATGCCCAACAACATTGCCGAGGCAACTACCGTCCCACAAAAAGGTAAGGACCCTATTGTTGAACCTTCTCGTATTGAATCTCTTCATGGTTTTACAGATTCAGACGACTCTACGTATGCACCAATAAAGTCTCCTCCGGCTTTGCCATCAAGAATTCCATCGAAGCGTAAAGCTTCTACACTAGAGGAGGCTGCAAAAGAGGATGAACCGGGTGAAAAGGTCGCAAAAATTACGGTTCAGGATGCACCACCAGCTTCGCATCAATAGCCACTAAGAGCTGGAAAAAAGACCAAGCAAACGGCTCGAAGAAAGCTAGTCATTCGAGGTGATGACCTCTCCAACTAACTCATTTGCATTTCATTTTTCTTTTCATTTGTTTCATTTTGAATACATTGGGGACAATGCTTCTCTCGAGCTTGTGGGGTTTGTTTTATAGTTAGTTACATTTATTTTTGTTATCTCATGTTAGGTTGCATATTTTACTTGCCATGTCTCTTACTTGATTAAACTGCCTAAACCTGCTGTTATATCCTACGATGAATTTTTGCCACTGCACTTACATGATAAAATTTTAGATTTTTGGATTAGCATGAAGAGTACTTGGAATTTTGCTGTGATGCTGCATATTTTGACACTATTGTGACTTGTTGATTAAGGGAGACCTAGTGAACTTTAGGTTATTTAAAAATGGGTAAATTTTGCTAGAGGCGCCTAAAACTAGCTCTAGCCTAAAATACAATTTGAATTAAGATAATTTCTTACTAGATGTGCCCATCTGGCTCTAGTTTTCACGCATTAAGAATCACTAGAGGTGCCTATCTGGCTCTAGTTGATTAAATTAAAAAAAAGAAATTGTGCTATAGGTGCCTAAAACTGGCTCTAGCGGACTTAATTCCCCGACAAATAACTCGATAAAACCTATTGTTCGCATGGAATCTTATTAGTTGACTTTTACACAACTCTGTACACACATTTTCACTAGCATTGTAGTTCGATTTTGAGTAATTCTCTGAGCTGTCCGAAGATCGAAAGGTAATCAACTTTTTGTGCCACAGTTTTGAGGATTGAATTCAAGTAAGAAGTATGTCTTTGGTGGCAAGGGCCTTGGCAGATAATTGTTAGTGTTTTGCATTGCTTGAGGACAAGCAATAGTTCGAGTCTGGGGTGTGATGAGTGTGCAAAAGTATTGTTTTTCTTGCCCTTTTTACTCATATTATTATTAGACTTAGGCTCATTATAGTTGCATTGATAGGCATTCATGCATAGTTTCCTAGTTTCCTTAGTAAATGAGCTTGGTATTGCATTTGGTTGGTTTTTGTGGAAAATTCGCTGCTAGTGTGCTTTATTTAGTGCAGGACTGGATTGTCGTGGCAAGTGAAGATTGCTGGGCAAGTAGGGGTCATTTCTAAAGGAGTTGTCATGGCAAGAAGAGGTCATTTCTGAAGGAGTTGCAGAAGCTGATTGCCGTGGCATAACTGGATAATTCTGGATAAATACAACATTATCCGCAACATTATCAAGGTCACAGAAGATAAAGCCCATATTCAAATTCCAAAAGCCTGATCAGATAAAGATCTTATCTCCAGGGAATTCAAACGCATTTAAATCCTCCTTATCAACAACAAAGCTGATTGCATCATCCCTTTTAAAAAAGATCAAATCACAGCTTTGGGGAGTGGAATTTTGGGGAATCAGATTCTAGAAAGAGAGAGGGCTGATCGTACGATCCCTACACTTCATCTTCTTCATTTTTACTTTATGCGATTCATGTCTGGGATTATTTTCATTGAATTTCCTTTTTCCCCAGCCATGAACTAATTTAAATTGGCTGGAGTTATTTGGGTTTGTGGTTGTGATAAACGATTGGATGGTTTAGGTTTTTGATAGCAATTTAAACTCAAAGTTTGTTCATTCTTGGTTCTTATTTTTGATTTCGAGTGAATTGGGAGAGGATCTCGAGAGTTATCTCTTTATCTATACTTGGGAGAGTTAGATTCAAGAAACGAATGAACATGATCTTCATTCAATAAATCATCGATGAAGATTAATCCATCTTAGGAATAAGGATTGGATTTCAACGGCTAAGAGGAGCGTAGGTCAGTTGTTGTTCACCCAAGGTTAACACAGGGATGTATCACCAAGGCGTGCACAATTAACCAGTTCTTCGCTTAGGGATAACAAGAAGACATTGAAGAACGCTTGCCGAGCTTTGAAGGAAGGAACTAATTGCCACTGCAATCAAACCAATCCAGTTGCAGCAGCATAATTTGTGACCTAGTTGCCACAACAATTCAACCGGTCTTAGTTGCCAAAGCAATTGAGTTGCCTCAGCAATCAATTGCCACGACAATCCAAATAGCCGTTGCACCACTACTCATGATAACCCGACCTACTCTCTTATTCGATTACTTTCTTCATTTATTTTACTTGTTTAATTATTTTACTCGTTACTTCCAAACACCTATCATCACTATTCATTTATCTTTTTAGTGCGAGAGTTAAAAATCAGAGTTTCACCAATCCTTGTGGAGATGATATCTTTACTATTCTCTAACTTGCGACGTGTATACTTGCACCAATTGCGAAGCACTTAAAACATGCAACATTTGTCCTCAAATAATGCAGCTAAAAGCTATAAAAACAGAGAATTAAAGTAGAGTATTTCGGCAAAATTTTCCTAATTAATAACACAAGCTAGCAAGTAGATTATGGTCCTTGTTCTATCCTCATATATCCCAGAGCAGTAATGCCAATAAATCAGCAAATTCAAGTGCAGCAATATAACTCCCGTAGCAAATCCTTACTATCCTAACTCAGAAATACATTTTTATTCTTTATTCTTACCAAGGTTTTTTTTTTGCTAGCATTAAATTAAGGTTCGTGTTGTGACGTTGTTTGGCATGAGAAATAAGAGGGAGCAAACCACGAACCCCCACGTTAATCCAGACTACACCACTAAGCTCACCCATACACTCATATCCTAAAGTTTTGTTGACTTGAGAACTAAGATGGAGCAAACCACGAAGCCCTAAGTTACTTATTGTCTCTAAGGCAGAGGAGTGTTCTAATATTTTTTTGCCTTTGGAAAAACATTGTTACCTTATTTTGTAACCCCCTTGACCTGACCTAGCCTCCAAGACCGAATCACAAAAGTCACATTAGGTTTGCCGAAGCAAACCCGAACTAAACCACCTAAACGGGTCCATTTTTTTCTTTTATCTTGCCTAAATGATTTATTAACTCCTATGGTGTAACGAACAACAGTGAAAGATATACCAAGCATTTGATCGTAAGATTAAACTCATTAGGGACGAACACATAAATTCTTAGAATTAGAGGGTCGAATTCCAATTTAATGTTACCAACTTCATTACATGTTATGATGTGAAATTCATCAAAAACGGAGTTAATTTAAAACCTTGATTTAGCATACAATTAAACAGGGACTAAGATGCATAAAAATAAACTTCAGTTGAAGATAACCGAAATAACTATCGGATTACCAGTATGGTGTCCCAAGTACGATCCCCTACTTTATGTCACAAACCCAAATTTCTAGTAGCTAAAAGGTGTACCGATACGGTACCCTTCGTATCGGTACAAGGCTCATATTCTACAAGGGCGTATCGCTACTCGAACCTGCATACCGAAACTAACATTTTCCCTAGGGGCGTACCGATACATAAGCTACATGTTCTGTTACCACTTTGTAAATTTCCCCAAGTTGAGCCATATCAGACCCCGCATATCGATCCCTAGGTACATGTATAGGTACGACAGAGCCTACAATGACCTCTAGGTCCAACATATGACACTTTGGCTGATTTGAACATGCTCCAATCATCATGTAAACATCATACAAACTAGACATCACTAAAATACTACCAAAGCATAGAAGCATAGCCATCATGGAATCAAAAGGAATCATCAAGGTAGACTTATAGGCATGATATCTACCCAAACATGAATAAACTTCCCCAAGCCCTCAATCAAAACCATATACCAACATACAAGTCCAAAATACCAAATAGAACATGACCAAATAGGGAGTAACCAAAAACCCTCCCAAATACAACTTGGTCACATTGCCATTATTACCACAAACTCATTTGTAAAACCATACTTGAAAAAGTTCAATTTCTTGGATTGCCTCTTGGTTGCTTGTTGCCCTGATAGCCTACTTATCTGTATTGATGTGAAAGGAGAGCATAAGCATATAATTCTTAGTGAGGGATACTCAAAACAAACACTAATCAATGCATTTAAAAACCATTTGTTTCAAAACCAAGTAATATACATCATGCCAAACCTCTCATGCTTCTTTTACCTTTCCAAAACATGCATATTAACCATATGTAAAACATGTATCATGGATTTCAAGCATAATTCCATATGCAAACCTCAGTGTAAGCCTTCAAATGCTTATTCTTCCAATAGAAAAGCTTAAAGAGCATAACATGTATAAATCACATTATACAAAATATAATTCATTGATCATGGTACATTAGTTCATATATTGGCATTAAAGTGACCCAAAACTAAACCTGTCCATTTGTAAAAATGTAACCCCCTTGACACGGTCTAGTCGTAAGACCGAACCGAACGAGCTACATTAGGGTTTGTCGAGACAAACCCGGAAGATTTACTTAGGCAACGATCCATTTTTTATCTTTTCTAAATGTCTATTTACGTCCTAAGGTGATCATGCTGGTTATGATGAAAATTACAAGTCAATCGGGCATCGAATTGACATCCAATCGTACGAATTTGTGTTACAGGGACTTGAACATGATTTTTGATAATTAAGGGGACTTCCTTGATATTAAAGTTACCAATCCTTACTTAATCATATTTCATATAAGCAAGTTACATTTCAACTTAAAATAGTCATTCAAACTCATTTAATTGCAAAATCAAGAAATATAGACTAAATTGCAAATAATATAAACTTTTAAAGGCATCTTAACAGAAATAACGAACTGAGTATCGGTATACTGCTCCCCATATTGATACGGTTTTCGATTTCAAAGGTGTACCAATACGGTCCTCAAGCGTATCGGTATGGGTATGCATTATTCAAAAATGAGGATTCTAGTAGCCAAAAGGCATACCGGTGCGGTTGCCCGTGTACCGACACCAAGCCAATTTATCAGCACTGCATACCGATACGGTCTATAGGCGTATCGGTACGCCAAGGCCTTTTTTCCAAGATTGAGCAGAGATAGGTCCTAGCGTACCGATCCCTAAGGACCAGTACCGGTACGGACAGACCTGTAGTGACCTTTTGGTCAAACATATGACACTTTGGCTCAATCTAACATACCTCAATCATCATCTAATCATTATACAACATCTCAAACATAATTTCCTCAATCACAAAAGCATGGTAGGAAATCATTTGCATCATGGCATAACCAAAACAAATCCCTATAGGCATGATCTCTACCCAAGCATGCATAATGTTTCTCAACCCCTCAAAACCACACATTAAGCATCATACAAGTCCAAAACATCAAACACAACTTGCACAAACAGGGATTACCCAAAATAAACCTCCCAATTAAAACTTGGTCACATTGCCACTTATTTCTACTATGTGTTTGTAAAACCATACTTGAAAATACTTCAATCCTTGGACCTTCCCTTGCTTGCTTGATGTCCAAAAGAGTCTATTTCTCTGCATTGATGAGAAGGAAGAGTGTAAGCTATAAGCTTAGCGAGGGAATCTCAAAAACACTTATCAATGCATTTAAAACCAATTTAAATCAAATCTAGTGTATAAGTCTCATGCCAAAACATCTCATACTTCTATAATCTATTCAATTACGCACATTTAAATCATTTTCAACACATGTATCACAGATTTCTATCACAAACCTCAATTTAAGCTTTATATGCCAAAATCTCTAAACAGCAAGCTTAAAGAGCATCTCATATATAAACCATATTATATAAAACATAATCCATTTCTCATGATACATCATCTCATTTATTGGCATTCAAATGACTCAAAACAAGTTTCATTCTATTTTATCAAAACCACATCATATACACGGATTTCCAAAGTGGTTCCTTCGACCACTTCACATACGTTCTCGAACCAGAGCAACCCTCAATGGTTATAACGTATAAATCCACCATCGGGAGAATTGGCACAGTCTTGACCCCTCAACCGCTGTGGTTCTCATGGTGGAGCATGGCACACTCTTGACCCCTCGACACACATGAGGCGACTTATTATAGTGCACTTTAAACCCTATGGCTAGCCAACTATATCTGATAACATTTTACCTCAGCCACTTGCCAATATACACATAAAAACCTCATTAACTTGTTTTACATATGCATCAATTCAAACCATTTTCTAATACATTAAACCATGCATTCTAGCATTCTCAAAATTCTTTCATAAATCATTTTCTATGCTCAAATATCGTCATGTCTAATCATTTACAACATATTTCATTTCTAGAACATGCATATAATAGTAAGTAAATCAAATCTATAAACAAGTTCATGAGATTATATTTTGCAAAATCGAAATTGAAAGAGAGTTCAACCAATAATTACTTCCGAGCTTAGATAAGTAATTCAAACTTATTCTAAACTCCCACAACTTCTTTCAAACCTTTTAATAGCAGTAAAACATGTTTCCACTCACCAACAACCCAAAAGCTCTTTTGCCGTTGCGAGAATCTCACTTTCGAAGCTTCTGCAACCTCTTCAAAAGCTAAAAGATCCAACTCCCATGCTTTACCCAATCAAAAACAAAGGATTAATGCACTTCCATTTATCTCTAATTTCCAGCAACCAACAAACACAACTTCTCCTCACTAAAACCATTAAACGTCTCTCTAAAACAACTGTAATCATCATCAAACTTCATCTAAACAAAGCCCAGCCAAACCTTATTGATTTTCACATCTTAACAACATCAATTAACACCTAAAAATATCCTTATACCTCCAACAACCTTACAACTCCAAGACCACTTCAAAATCCAACTATTTACAACCTAGAAAATTAGTAATTCACATAGTTTCGATTTTCTTTAATAAATCACTTGTTACAACATTAAAATACATCTTAATATGGATCTAAATCAATTAGATGCAATAGAAAACATATCCTAATCAGTGTTTATCGAATTTCACATCACAACTCAATTTAATCACCATATTCATGTTTCAATCGTAATTTTATACCAAAAATCAGTTGTAAAGGATCAAGAACTTGGGAATTTCAATAAAGAACCTTTAATTAGAGGAGAGAAACAAAAATTACCTCTAATTGCTGATTCTCCCTTAATTGGCAAAGATTGGTTGAAATCCAAGTAGATTTTGTTGTAGAAATCAAAGAAATCAAGAGGAAATCAAAAGAGATTGATTCATGGAAATTTAAAAGGAAAATGATAGTTTGGCTATTGAAAAAGTTGAGAGAAAAATTAGTTACGTGGGAAAATGAATTGTGTAATTAAAATCCCTTTTGTTAATTCTATTTATTTTAATATTTAAAACCAATTAAAAACCCTTTAAAAATAGCCTAAATTAAGGGAAAATATGATGGAAAAGTATGGTTTTTTAGCTCCTTAAAGATTCAAAGTTTTGACCCTTTTACGATTTAGTCACCTTAACAGTTTTAAAACTTTAAATTTTAGTCACCAGATCAAAATGTCCTAAAATCAGATTTAATTACCTCAAATTGAATTTACCAAAATACTTAAAATATTAATTAAGTATTTTAAGTGACGAAAGGTCAAAAAATAGAGTAGTAGTCTGATCCGAAATTCAGCATTGGAATTCAACTTTGAAAATTCGTCATAAATCGTACGAGTTGAATTTGGGATATTAGTTGATATGGTTGAACAGCTTATCGAATCTAGTTTCTATTAGAACAAATGGAATCAAATTCTGAGTTGTAGATTATTTTACATAAAAATTTCTTTAAAGGTAGCGCATGCTGACATATTATAAAATGATTGTCTTATTGGTATTATTAATTGTGCATGTAAGGGATGAATGCCAAAAAGTCCAGTAAACACGAGAAAATCGAAAATTCAGTAGATAAAGCAAAGGACCAAACTTGAAGTTCTCTTAAATTATTCAATTTAGTTTGGGATAAGAAGCGTCAAGATGAGTGCAATGCATACAGAACATGATACATGGATGTTTTATACATCATTAAGAAGACTTGCGATGAGTCTACCTTGTTTATATTGGCATGATATTCATGTCATTAATCATAATTTGACATGTTCTAAATATGTCAAAAGTTGAATATAAATGCATGGATCACTAGTTATATATGATGTTATATTATGAATGTTAATTTGGGTATGAACTGCCCAATGTTAAGTTATGTTGATATACATCGCGATGGATGAAATAAATATGGAATATATGCCCAAGTATATTATTGAGGGATAGGGTATAGTTGGAATGACATCCATAGAGTCCAGCAGCAGGCTACATATTCGGTTTAGCACTATAGTGTATATAAATGACACTTAGTGCATATGGTAGGCATGAACTTATGTGTATTATGGTGAGCACGACCTTATGTGTATTATGGTGGGCACGACCTTATGTGTATTAGCATTTCGGTGCATATTTGACTTGTGTACCCAGGGTCCTCATAGGCTTATATTTGGGCTATGATTTATTGTTTAATAAATGATAAATAGGTGAAAAAGTTTATGAGCTTTTGGAACAAATGGCAAGTATATTGGTAAGAAATTTATATCCTGTTTATATTATGTTAATATATGGTTAACATAATGGTAATACATATATAGTGATCAGGATGCATTGAGTATTGTTATAGCTTTATATATAAGTATGTTGTATTGCACTGGATATTATTATTGCCTCACTGAGTGTATATATAGCGTGTGATGATTTTCACGCGTAGGTGAAAAGCAGGAATCAGAGTAAGGATTTTTTGGCATCCTACTTAGCAAGGAGTATATTTACGGTATCAGTAATGATATCTTTAATGTATTTTGATTTTACTAGTTTGCATGTATATGATAATAATAGTAGTTGGTTTTAAACTAGTTTAGATATAATTTTTAATAACTTATAAACTAGTTTATGCTGATAATGAATGGTGAGTAGCTTTGTTAAAATTGAAAGTGGTTAAAGGAATTACTAGTGTAAAATCGGGTAACTGTTAGGAATTGAATAAATAGAGTAATCGATTAGATTTTTAATTTAGGAAGTTTTTAGGAATTATAATACTTATAGGCTATAGTTATGAACTGCTAAGTTGCTGCCTGAAATCAGAATTAATTGGTAGATTAAAATTTAGAAAACTAATATTACGCGATCAATTGATAAAGAGTTTATTGTGATTTTTAAATAAATGACTATTATGGATTGTTAGCAATTATCTATGTGACACTCTAACTAGTATTGAATATTAAATATTGATAAAGGTGTTAAATTTATTGGTATCAGAGCTACAGGTTTGCTGGTTCTAGATACGAATCAGGCTTGTAGAGAGTTGGGATTATATACATGCCACTAGGATGTCAAAATTACTAATATTTGTATAAATATACTTTGATGCCTATTAATTAGTAATGTTACTCCTTACTTATGTGGGATGATTGTGACTTTAATAGATGTCAGATCATCAGGAATCCCGTTAGGCAACTGAGCATGATACTCTAGCGCAGAGCGGGAGTAATGAAATGAATCAGAATCCGCCTCTTGTTCAGCAAAATGTAGAGCTACCAGCTTAAGAACAACGAAATTTGCCTCTGTATGATCAAAGTTTATTTCTTCAAGCATTGGATGACATTATAAATCGCCGAGCACCAATACCAGTTCCAATGGAATTAAGGAAAATAAAAGAACAGAATTTTGGGGTGATACTGATGAAAATTGCTGATTACTGGTTGAATGATATCAAAATTATGTTGAGGAAGATTCCTTGTGATGGACAAGAAAAATTGGAGGGAGTAGTATCTCTACTGATGGAGTAAGCTAATGTGTGGTGGAACGTAATGACTGCACAAGTCCCTTCAGAGCAGATTATTGGGAATTCTTTCTAAAAGAATTCAAAGAAAAATATATTGGGGATGTGCTTGTTGATGAAATGAGACAGCAGTCCCTGGATCTGAAATAGTTTGGCAGATCAGTCTATGAATATGAATGTGAGTTCAATAGACTGAGTTGATTTGCAACAGAGTTTCTTCCAACCAAACAATCCGTAATTGACAAATTCATAGCTGGGTTGGATCCTCAATATAAAAGGATATTGGTCTCTCACAATTTCACTGCTTTTCAAGAGGCAGTAAATCGAGCAAAGGCTATGGAAAAAGTAGACCTCGAGGATAAAGCGAGAAAACATGCTCAAACCGGAAAAAGTGTCCTATAAAGATTCAAGAAAATGAATTTCCAGCTGACCTTATGGAATTACCCTTCCAAGAGTTTGAATTCATTTTTGGAACAAATTGGTTATCGAAATATGATGCTACGGTTGAATACCGGTTGAAAAGGTTAATTTAAAAGGACCAGGTGGCTCAGAAACAATACTTGTAGGCGAAAGGCTGAATTATCTAAGTAATGTGATATCAGCTATAACTACTAGAAAGTTATTATCACATGGGTGTGAAACATATTTAGCTCATGTGATAAATACTCAAGAAACAAAGATAAATCTGGAAAATATACCAACGGTATGAGAATTTCCATATGTTTTCCCAGATTAATTTTTGAGATTACCTCCAGATCGAGAAGTGGAATTTGGTATTGATGTGATTCCTGAACAACACCAATATCAATGGCACCTTACAAGATGGCTCCTACAGAACTTAGAGAGTTGAAGGCTCAATTACAAGAATTTTTAGATCGAGGTTTTATACGACCTAGTATATCACCTTGGGGAGCTCTAGTCTTGTTTGTGAAAAAATGTATCAATGAGGTTATGTGTGGATTATCGTCAACTTAATAAAGTGACGATGAAGAATAAATATCATCTGCCAAGGATTGATGATCTCTTTGATCAACTTAAAGGAGCAACAGTGTTTTTTAAAATTGATCTTCAATCGAGGTATCATCAATTGAAGATCAAAAAAGCAGATATACCAAAGATAGCTTTTAGAACTAGATACGGGCATTATGAGTTTGTAGTAATGCCTTTTGGACTTGCAAATGCACTAGCAGCTTTTATGGATCTAATGAATTGGGTATTTCAGCCATATTTTGACCAATTTGTAGTGGTATTTATAGATGATATATTGGTTTATTCTAAAACCAAAGAGGATCATGATACTCACCTCCGGGTAGTTGTTCAGATCCTCCAAGAAAAGAAATTATATGCAAAGCTGCCAAAACGTGAATTTTGGTTATCTGAAGTAGCTTTCCTTGGACATATAGTTTCAGCTGAAGGGATTCGAGTCGATCCTAAAAAGGTTCAAGCAATCCTAGAATGGAAAATTCCTCATAATGTCTTTGAGGTGAGAAGTTTCTTGGGATTAGTTGGTTATTATCGGCGGTTTGTGAAAGACTTTTCAGTGATTGCCGCTCTAATAACTAAGCTATTAAGAAAGGATGTGCCATTTGTTTGGACAGATAAATGTTAGGAAAACTTTGACAAATTAAAGAGGATATTAGCAGAAGCTCTTTTTTGGTACAACCAGAATCTAGGAAAGATTTTATAATATATAGTGATGCATCCCATGATGGTTTGGGGTGTGTATTAATGCAAGAAGGAAAAGGTTGTAGCATATGCTTCTCGACAACGCAAAATTCATGAAAGAAATTATCCTACCCATGATTTAGAGTTGGCTGCAGTAGTGTTTGCTTTAAAGATTTGGCATCACTATTTATATGGTGAAAAGTGCTACATCTTCACGAATCATACAAGTTTGAAATATTTGTTATCCCAAAAGGAGCTTAATTTGAGGCAAAGAAGGTGGATAGAACTAATCAAGGACTATGATATAATTATAGATTATCATTCGGGGAAGGCGAATGTGGTAGCAGATGCACTTATCTGTAAAACATTCTCTACCTTGAGAGCATTCAATGCCCATTTGCAATTGCAAAAAGAAGGTGTATTAGTGGCTGAACTTCAAATTAAGTCTACTTCATAGGAAGAATTAAAGAGTTACAAGCAAAAGATGAGAAATGTTTGGAAAAGAAGAAGCAAGTTGAACGTGGCGAATCTAAAGATTTTGAAATAAAATCAAATGGATGCCTATATTACAAAGGACGTGCATATCTTCCTAATGATGAAGAACTAAAAAGGGAAATACTTTCGAAGGAACATTAAAGTCATTTAACTATACATCCAAGAGACAACAAAATGTATCAGGATATAAAGAGTCGATTTTGGTGGCCTAGCATGAAACAAGCTGTCACCGAGTTCGTTGCTAAATGATTAACTTGCCAACAAGTAAAGGCAGAACATCAAGTTCCATCAGGATTACTTTGACCAATTTCAATTCCACGACGAAAGTAGAAAAATGTTACTATGGATTTTGTAACAGGCTTACCACTGACACCAAGTAAGAAGTATTCAATTTGGGTGATTGTGGATCGATTGACTAAAACGACACATTTCATATCAGTTCGAATAGATTACTCCTTGAATAAGTTAGCAGAGTTGTATATTAAGGAAATTGTTAGGTTACATGGTGTTCCTATGTCTATTATATCCGATAGAGATCCAAAGTTCACTTCAAGGTTTTGGAGTGCATTACATGAAGCATTGGGAACTTGGCTACACTTCAGTACTGATTTCTTTCCTCAAACGGATAGACAATCAGAAAGGACTATTCAAATACTCGAAGATATGTTCAAAGCATGTATAATGAATTTTGCAGGCTCATGGGAAAAATATATTCCATTAGCTGAGTTTGCCTATAACAACAGTTACCAATCAAGTATAAAGATAGCACCTTATGAGACATTATATGGAAGAAAATACCGAAAACCATTGAATTGGTTCGAGTTAGAGGATCAAAAAATCATTAGACCAGATTTTGTTCAAGAAGTGGAGGATTAGGTAAAGATAATTCAAGATAATCTCAAGGCTGCTTCTGACAAACAAAAGTCATACTTAGATCTTAAAAGAAAATATATTGAGTTTGAAGTTGGAGACAAAGTATTTTTAAAGGTATCACCTTGGAAAAGAATTTATGATTTGGATGAAAGGCAAAATTAGTCCAAGATTCATTGGTCCTTGTGAAATTTTGAAAAGGGTTGGTCTAGTGGCATGTCAACTAGCATTACCACTGGAAATGAGTAAGATTCATGATGTGTTTCATGTGTCAATGCTTCAAAAATATCGATCAGATCCTTCGCATTTCATTACACCAGAAGAAATTGAAATTCAACCGGATTTGACATATGATAAAGAATCTGTAAGAATCTTAGTTCGAGGAGAAAAGCAATTAAGGAACAAAAAGATTCCTCTAGTTAAAATTCTATGGAGAAACCACAAAGTGGAAGAAGCTACTTGGGAAACGGAGAAAGCAATGAAAGAGCAGTATACGTATCTTTTTTAGCCAGGTACGTAAAGAAAATTCGAGGATGAATTATCTTAAGGGAGAGAATTGTAATACCTCAAAATTTTAAATAGTGACCAAAATGAATAAAATAAAAGTTTGGCGACTAAAGTATAAACTCAGGAAAAGTTCAAGGACTAAATTGTAATTTTCAAAAGTTATGTATTTTAGTCTCATAAATGAATAGTTTACCCCCCAAGAATGACTTTTTTGTGTTACTCAGATTTTTGGTACAAAAATTGTGTTAAAAGCTATAAAGAGTTAAATTCGAGAAAAATTTGGATAATCGGATCAAATCGAATAAGTGAGATATTTTGTAAAGCAAGATTAATAATATCTTTTCCATGACTTAATTTGGAAGGATTTAACATGGACCATTGGATTAAAGTAGATTTTTCATGTTATATATGAACCGTTGGATGAAAAATGGAAAGATTGTAATTTTTGGAAAATTACGAGGGTAAAATTGGTAATCACTAACTTATTGGTTTATTTTTGACCATTGGATGAATATTTTGACATGTGACAAGATGAGAAGCATTGGATTATAAGGGTAAAACGGTTATTTGGTTGTTAAGAAGATTTTTTTTATTAAATATGGTTAAATAAAGCCATATAGCATGAAAATAAAGAAAAGAAAAATGTACAAAATCTTCTCATCTTTCTCTCCATTGTTGTGAGCTTACAAGGATAGGTAAGAAAGTTTTCTTCTCAATTTTTAAGCTTATTTGGTTGATTTTTGGGTTAAGGTATGAAATAAGGATTTGTTCTCCATGGAATTCTCTTTCATTTGGTATAAGTTTTGCATGGTTTTCATGCTTCTAAGTTGATATTGGTGTTTAGTATGGATAAAGGACATGTTGGAATTTCATGTTTTAAGATTTATTCGAGTTAGAAATGAGGTTGTGATGTTGTTTCTATGCTTAAAGTGATGAAAATTTCATGTAATATGGTTAGGGACCATTCGGTTAATTGAAGAAAATTAGGGGAAATATTGTAAAAATTATTTTAGAAATGGAAATGGTTAGAATGATGTTTTGTGTGCTTGGTTATGTAATTGAAGGTTAATTTAGAGTGTTGGAATGGTTAAAGGATGCTAAAGATGTGAATTATGAAATCTGCCCAGAATTTTAGTCTTTGGCGGTGAGTTTGGAAATTCACCAAAAATTCCATAAAAATGATTAGAAAGTAAGCCAAATACTATTTTATTCCTGGTTTAGTCTAGTTTCATTGAAAACAAACGGTGACTGATTTCGATTGGGATATCAAAAGATATGAATTTTTATGTGATGAAAAGTCAGAAAATAGAGTAGCAGTCTACACCAAAATTCAGCACTGGAATTCGAATTTGAAAATTCGTCATAAATCGTACGAGTTGAATTTGGGATATTAGTTTATATGGTTGAATAGCTTATCGAATCTAGTTTTATCAGAACAAACGGAATCGAAGTCTGAGTTGTAGATTATTTTATATAAATATTTCTTTGAAGGTAGTGCAGGCTGACATATTATAAAATGATTGTCTTTTTGCTATTATTAATTGTGCATGTAAGGGATGAATGCGAAACAGTCCAGTAAACACGAGAAAATTAGAAATTCAGTAGATAAAGCAAAGGACCAAACTTGAAGTTCTCTTAAATTATTCAATTTAGTTTAGGATAAGAAGCGTCAAGGTGAGTGCAATGCATACATAACATGATACATGGATGTTTTATACATCATTAGGAAGACTTGCGATGAGTCTACCTTGTTTATATTGGCATGATATTTATGACATTAATCATATATTTGGCATGTTCTAAATATATCAAAAGTTGAATATAAATGCATGGATCACTAGATATATATGATGTTATATTATGAATGTTAATTCGGTTATGAACTACCCAATGTTAAGTTATGTTGATATACATTTCCATGGATGAATTAAATATGGAATATATGCCCAAGTATATTATTGAGGATAGGGTATAGTTGGCATGCCATAGAGTCCAGTTGTAGGCTGCATATTCGGCTTAGCACTATAGTGTATATAAAGGACACTTAGTGCATATGGTGGGCACAAACTTATGTGTATTATGGTGGGCACGACCTTATATGTATTATGGTGGGCACGACCTTATGTGTATTAGCACTTCGGTGCATATTTGACTCGTGTACCAAGGGTCCTCATAGGCTTATATTTGGGCTATGATTTATTGTTTAATAAATGATAAACATGTGAAAAAGTTTAGCAGACAGCCTCAGTATGGCTCTCAAGGCTCGGTGCAAGTGGGAGTAGTAGTCAGCGCTTTGAACCCTTCTATAGTCCGACCACTCCTCCTCATAAGGGATGTAATCCTCATACAAGCTCCCTTCTCTCGAGCCCAAACTCTCTTCCTCAACTCTTGCTCTCTTTGCCATGATTCAAGTCTATTCAAGTAGCAAAAGGATTTTACCATCAAATTTCAGGTTATAATAAGTACAACTTCAACTTATGGGCATGTATTCGTTAAACACCTATTTACCACCCTAGACTTCCCCGGGGACTTCCTAGAACCGACTAAACCTAGGCTCTGATACCACTAAATATAACATCCTCAACCCGGATGCCATAATTGGGCCTTAAGCCCAACCCGATAATATATATATATATATACTTTCCTTCTTTTCAAGTTCAAGTTAAATTTCCAAATCCATTAAAGATAAGTCCAAATAGAAATTCAAATACAATAATTGGAGCTCCGAGATAAAACAGAGAATTATAAGCATTCGACCGATACAAAATAAATCCAAAATAGAGTTACAAATACATTAGGGTCCTACGAATACATAGCCCACTACATCAAAGTTCTTGTACTCTACCACAAAGGCCAATGCTGAAATCCTTGCTTCGATGGTGCTCCGCAACACAATACCCACCTACCTACCTGTGCACGAAAGCAACAATTTCGCACGCTGAGCTAACAAAGCTCAGTGGATACACGACCACTCGACTATGCTTCATGTAATCATAATTAAGAATGTGCTAGAAGTATGATATCATGGTACGCAAAAGCAATTGGCGCTACCGTAATCGCCTAAACACATAACATTATTCAACAATTGACAATAATGGCCCATTAGGCCCAACCATACCTGGGGTCTACCAACTCCGCCGGGTAAGCAAATAAGGGTACCTGGGTTCGCCCATTGAGTATCTTCGAAAGGTTCACTCGGAATCTCACATCGAGCTCCCTTCGAAGTGGCTCGAAATCTCTCATCAAGCAATGAATAAGGCTCGGAATCTCTCATCGAGAAAATATCATCATTCGAAATCTCGCATCGGATGGCCTTCATCGTGTTGCAACACTAACCTAGGTATCTAGATCCCACCAAACAAAGACTCAAACCAAACAAGTGCCCTTACCTGGCACAACCTCAAATGATCCATCAAGGATCTCTAAAGTTGCTAACCCAAGCAATTTACTTTCATTTTGGTACTCAATTAGCCATTTAACCCACATAAGCAAGAAGAAACACACATGCTTGATTTTATCAGTCATTTATATCATAAGAGACCCATTAGCGCCTTAGCCACGAATTATAGAACCCCCAAACTCAAAACGTAAAAACTTGGGTAGATTTCCCAGCGAGTATCGATACTCTGAAGTGAGTATCGGTACTCGCCTCTAAGTATCGATACTCCCCAATGAGTACCGATACTCCATTTAGATTCGAAAAAATTGACCCTCATGATGTACCGATACGCTCCTATCATATAGGTACTTCATATCGGTACTAGGATCGCCCCGTACCGATCCTTACCCATACCGATACGCCAACCTTAGCGTACCGGTACACAAAGCCCTTCTAGGCAATGTAATAGTGGGTATCGATATGCCCCTAACGTACATGTACGCTAAAGCGCTACTGGAATTCTAAATAGGCGAGGGGTATCGATACACGGGAAGGCATACCGGTACGCCCCTCACAACCAGGCTTCTAAAATACAAAGGAGTACCGATACGCAGCCGCCCTGTACCGGTACTCGAGCCCCGATTTTGAAACTTAGAGCTCGAGAATTCACTGATCCCCCCTTAACCCCTATGGTTAATTCCTAAAACGTTCCTACCACTTATAAAGAGTCATTAAGTGAGTTTCTAACCATTTTTACCCTTAAACATCAACAATCACAAGTTTTGCCATGGATGACCAACCAAGCTCTAACTTATCCAAAACATCATAATTCAAGCAAGCATAGCAAAATGATGATGCACATGAACACACAGAAGTTAGAAGTGTACTAACCTTGGCTAAACTTGAAGAAGAAGTCTCCAAGCTCCCACTCAAGCTTTCTCCTTGCCCAAGCCTTTGGAAGGCTCTCCCACTTCTTTCATTACAAGAAAATGTTACCAAGAGATTACTACGCTGCTGGAGAGGTTTTAGGAAGCTTGAAACTTAATTTAAACCATAAATAGAGCTCCCTAAAACTCCTCCCTATTCTTCCTCCACCATCCCCATGAAAACACCATTCTCCACCATTTAACACAATATTTACCTTGAAATAAAGCCCCCTTAATGCTGAGCAAACTTCCCTTAACAAGAAAAATGAGATTCTCACCACAACCTTTCAAGATTCAACTAAGGAAATGATTTTTGGTTGGAGACTTGGAAAGCTAAAATGAGAGAGGGAGACAATAAAATCAATTGGATGACTTCATCCAATCTCCATATTCAATTCAAAGAATCCTAAACCAAAAAGACCATAATGCCATCATTACTGCACGCTATAACCAAAACTCAAGCCCAAACCACAAACAAGGCCACATGGCATCTCAAGGCCCAACATCATGGTCCATTCCCGACCTGCAATTCAGATTGGTCGACCCTCGGGTTTTTGAAAACCCAGGTCATTACACTCTAACTAGTATTGGATATTAAATATTGGTAAGGGTGTTACATGGTTTATTAGACCACTTAAACATACATCCTGAACTAGAGCAAACAACACAATTAACCCCTCAATCATTGTGATACACAATCCACCATTGGGAGAATATGGTTCAATTAACCCCTCGACCGCTGTGGTTCCCATGGTGGAGATAAAGGTACAATCACAACCCCTTGACACACATGAGGCCACTTAATATAGTGCACTTTAAACCTATGGCATGCCAAATATGTAACACCCTTCACCCGTATCCATCTTTGAATACGAGTTAGAAATGTCACATGACACTTGTACACTGGTTCTTATCTCAAAATCAAAAAAAAAATTGTGTTTCTTAAAAATACAAACAATTAACTCTTTAATCAAAATAATATTTAATCGCGTAAAATTTAAAACTAAAATTTCTAAGTTAGATCTGAACCTAGATTCAGGAAGCAACTTGGCTGTTCGATTCTCTATTATATAATTAATAATATCGCCTAAAAACTGCCTAATTTAAAAGTCATTTGATTAGCTAATAAAATACTATTTCAACATATTTAATTAGTAATATCTACTAAAAATATTTATATTCATGTTTATAACATTACATTCATTTCCAATATTTTCATATCAGAGTAACCAAAACATTTATAAGATACATGCCAACTAATACTATCAAAAAGGGACATCGGGGATGTCTTATTGATAATGATGTACCTCTTCAAAACAGATGATGTCTCCTATCACAGCTCCTTACTCCTTACGATCTTTACCTCGCGTGAAACAATCACACGCTAAGAATAATCTTAGTGAGGCAACTAATAATTCAATAAATAACATTGAAAAATAAAAGTTTATGTATATAAAACAGTTTATATCAAAAATCACTATTCAAAGATTTGTATCACTTTCATTTGCACTTTTTACTATTATTTAAATCATAGCCCAATGTAAGATAAATGAGAATGTATGGTATGCGAGTCGCTATTGAGTATGCACATGTGCGGCAACAACTAATTTGTTGTGCCAAAATAAACACTATATCACTTTATCACTGAATAACCGCTGTAAACTTATACAACGTCACTGTATTATTAGGTCATAGTTGTAGAACACAGCATCACTGATAACTACTGTAAACTTATACAACATCACTGGATCATCATAGCTGTAGAACACAGCATCAATGTTTCACTTTATAACTGTTGTACACTTGTACAACATCACTGTATCATTTATACTCCCACCTCATTGGCATGCCAATTATACCAAGAAATCTCATAACGCAAACAATGGCCTTTAACATTCACTATAATATACCATTCACTTATTTAAAATATCAAAAGATATTAACATTTCACAATATTATATAAAAGTGCATTGGGCAGTTCATACCCAAAAATCATTCATAATTCTTTTCAAAAATCATTGAAAAGATATCATTTGTAAATTGACATTCGAGATAGACTCGTCGCAAGTCATTCTCATATCAAATAAGATAGTAGAAATGCACTTACCTATTGCCTCACTAGAAGCTTTACTATTACCCACTGCATCACTTTTGTACTTTTTCGTTGCCTTTAGGATTGCTTGATTCCCGGTTTGGATCACGATTAAGATCTACAATAACATTTCAACAACACATACCATTCAAAGTACATGTTAGTATCTTACTAACATTGATACATATTAGGAATAATATTTCCTAATAATTCTTTAACTTTCCAAAATATTCATTTTAGTCCTAAGGACTCTTTTTAAACTTCCAATCAATATTTTCAAGCCTAAACCT
Source organism: Hibiscus mutabilis (assembly GCA_019671005.1). NCBI lineage: Eukaryota > Viridiplantae > Streptophyta > Magnoliopsida > Malvales > Malvaceae > Hibiscus > Hibiscus mutabilis. The sequence goes on along the minus strand of CM033739.1, from coordinate 27,048,830 downwards.
TACATTTCTCATTCTTTACACTTGAGGACCCAAACTTTAAAATTTTACACACTAGTCCTTGAATTTACCGAAATTCCAAATTGGTCCCCAAAATTAATTCAACATCAAAATAAACCTTCTAATCACTTTAACTTAATTTTCAAACACAATACACTTCAAAAACAAGCTTAACAACCAAACCCCTAAACTTTCCAAGATTTACAATCTTAATCCTCAACACTTTATAAACTTCCACATTGGTCCAAATAACTTTCTAAAGCTTACAAAATCATCCTTACACCATTTATAACCTTAGGAAAAAATTTCCATAATTTTCTCTATATTTTCCTAGTAGGCCGAATACCAAAGGTTACTTTGGCCAAATTTCCTCACTTGATTCAAGCATGAATTCAACTTCTAAACATCATATTCAAGCTTCACACATCATTTCTACTTCAAATAAAAATTTTGCAAGAGTTCCCCCTAATTTTTCAATTTTCCCAAAAATCACCTAACAACCAAAACATAGAAATTTCACTATTTTCATGCTTGAAACAACATCACAACACCATATTTAATCAAAACAATCCATAAAAATCAATATATCAACTTGTCCTTCATAAACCCTAACTTCCAATCTCAACATATAAGCATGGAAGCTATGCAAAAATTATACCAAATGAAAAAGAATTTGATAGAGATCAATTTTCTATTTCATGTCTTGAATCAAAAACCAATCGAATCTAAACAAAAATTGAATCAAAATTTTCTTACCTTTGGCTATGGTGTTTCAAAATTGGGAGGAAGAAGATTGAGAAACTCTAGCTTTTTCTTCATTAAATTAACATGACAAATGGCATTTTATTCTTTTAAATCCAAATTAAAAATCAACATCAATAGTGAATTTACCATTTTACCCCTCAATTATAACCAATTAGGTGTTGACACTTAATAAATTTACTTTTCCATAATCATATTTAATTAAAAAGTATGGGCAAAATGACTAAAATGCCATTAATGAATCCATGTATTCACAAAAATGCCATTTGTGCACTATTTCAAAATACTGTCTTCAATCGAATCTAAATCGAATCAAAACGATCCCAAAACTTAACACCATCTTCTTTTAGTCTAATTAAGACTCCCATAAAATTTTCATAATTTTTCGAGTTCGAATAGTCATCCAAATTAATTCCTGAAACTTATTCCTTTTATAGCTTTTTACACAAATCCCATACCAAAAATCTGATTCCCACCAAAAATCATGTACCGGGATAAACTATTCATTTTTTTCATAATAATAATTATTGGGAAAATTACCATGTTAGTCCCTAAACTTTTCCCAACTTTTCACTTTTGTCACCAAACTTTGAATTTTTACGTTTTAGTCACTGAACTAAAACCACTAACTTTTAATTCTTTGTAAAATAGTCACTAACCAAAAATTGGGGTATTATAATTCTCCCCCCATAAGAAAATTTGTCCTCGAATTTTCAGAACATACCTGATTTGAAAAGATGAGGAAACTGTTTTTCCATATCTTTCTCTCTTTCCTACGTCGCTTCTTCCACTTTGTGATTTCGCCAAAGAACCTTAACAAGTGGAATCGACTTGTTCCTCAGCTCCTTGACCTCACGTGCTAAAATTCTGATCGGTTCCTCCTCATACGTCAAATCTGGTTGAATCTCTACTTCTTCCGGAGTAATGATGTGGGAAGGATCTGATCGATACTTTTTGAGCATCGAGACATGAAACACATTATGAATCTTATCCATTTCCGGGGGTAGAGAAAGTTTATAAGCCATCGGACCAACTCTCTTCACAACCTCATATGGTCGAATAAACCTCAGAGTCAGCTTTCTTTTTGTCCAAATCGTAATATATTTTTCCAATGTGATACTTTGAGAAACACTTTATCAGCTACATGGAATTCAATTTCTTTCCTCTTTGAATCTGCATATGATTTTTGTCGATCAGCGGCTATTTTGAGGTTATTTTGTATGATCTTTACTTTGTCTTCAGTTTCTCTAATTAGATCAGGTCCCAATACGTCCCGATCTTTCAACTCGTACCAATTCAAAGGAGTCCTGCACTTTCTTCTATATAAAGCTTCAAAAGGTGCCATCTTGATACTTGCTTGATAGTTGTTATTATATGAGAATTCTGCTAATGGCAAGTACTTCTCCCATGATCCTTGAAATTCAATCACACAGGCCCTCAACATATCCTCCAAAATTTGAATGGTTCATTCTAATTGTCCATCTGTTTGAGGATGAAAGGCTGTGCTAAAATTAAGTCGAGTACCCAGAGCTTTATGTAATGATTTACAAAATCTAGAAGTAAATCTTGGATCTCTATCAGAGATAATTGAGACTGGTACTCCAGGAAGCCGAACTATCTCCTCAATATATAATTTAGCATATTTATCCATAGAGAAATCAGTTCGGATAGGAATGAAATGTGCCGACTTAGTCAATCTATCAACAATCACCCAAATTGAATCCTTTTTTCTTGGAGTCAATGGTAGCCCTGATACAAAATCCATGGTTACCCGTTCCCACTTCCACTGAGTAATGAAAATCGGTTGTAATAAACCAGAAGGCACTTGATGCTCTGCTTTTACTTGTTTACATGTCAGGAATTTTGAAACAAACTCAGATATAGCTCTTTTCATTCCTGGCCACCAATATCGACTCTTAAGATCTTGATACATCTTGTTTCCACCTGGATGCATGGTCAAAGGACTATAATGTGCTTCAAAAAGAAGTTCTCTCTTTAACTCTTCATCTTCAAGAATAACAATCATTCCCCGATAAGATAAGCATCCATCAAACTTAACTTCGAAATCTTTGGTCTCACTAGTCTCTACTTGTTTGAATTTTGACAAACATTCCATATCTCTTTTCTGAAGCTCTTTTATCTGATCTACTAAAGCAGGCTTTAAACTTAATTCAGCAATCAAAGCACTATTTTCTTACAAAACTAGCCTCGCATTTACATCTCTCAAAGCAGTGAAGGTCTTTCTACTGAGGGCATCAGCTACCACGTTCTCTTTTCCTGGATGGTAGTCAATAACCACATCATAATCTTTTAGGAGCTCAATCCACCTTCTCTGCCTCAAATTTAACTCCTTCTGAGTTAGCAGACACTTTAGACTTTTATGATCTGTATAGATATAACATCGTTCTCCGTATAGATAATGACGCCATATCTTTAAAGCAAAGACAATTGTTGCCAACTTTAAATCATGGGTGGCATAATTCCTCTCATGCGTCTTAAGCTGTCGGGAAGCATAAGCCACTACTTTTCCTTCTTGCATGAGTACACATCCCAAGCCATTATGAGAAGCATCACTATATACCACAAAATCCTTACCCGATTCTGGTTGTATCAGTACTGGAGCTTTAGTTAAAATTCTCTTTAATGTTTCAAACTTTCTTGACATTTGTCCGTCCAAACGAATGTTACATCTTTTCTCAAAAGCTTGGTTAATGGAGAGGCAATCATTGAGAAATTCTTTACAAATCTTCGATAATAACCAGCCAGTCCCAAGAAACTTTGAACCTTAGAAATATTTTTCAGAGCTTTCCATTCCACTATGGCTTGTACTTTATTGGGATCCACTCTTATTCCCTCTACTGAAACTACATGACCGAGAAAAGTAACTTCTGATAACCAAAATTCGCATTTTGACAACTTAGCATATAGTTTCTTTTCTCGAAGGATCTGAAGAACAATATGAAGATGAGCATTGTATTCCTCTTTCGTCTTTGAATAGACTAAAATATCATCTATAAATACTACCACAAATTGATCCAAATAAGGCTGAAATATTTGGTTCAACAGATCCATGAATGCTGCAGGGGCATTGGTTAATTCGAACGACATCACTACAAACTATAGTGCCCATACCGAGTTCAGAAAGTAGTCTTTGGAGCGTCTTCTTCCTTAATCTTTAGCTGATGATATCCTGATCGAAGATCAATTTTGGAAAACACAGCTAACCCTTTTAATTGATCAAAAAGATCATCTATCCTCGGAAGAGGATACTTATTCTTCACGGTCACCTTGTTTAGTTGACGATAATCTATGCATAGTCGCATAGACCCATCTTTCTTTTTCACAAATAACACTGGTGCACCCCAAGGTGACACACTTGGCTTTATAAAACCCCGATCCAATAATTCTTGTAATTGCGCCTTTAACTCTCGAAGCTCAGCTGGAACCATTCTATACGGGGCCATCGATATAGGTGCAGTACCAGGTAACACCTCTATTTTAAACTCTACTTCCCGACCAGGGGGTAATCCCGGTAACTCATCAGGAAATACATCCAGATATTCTCGAACAGTAGGAATATCTTCCAACTTAATTCCAGAAGTTCGAGTATCCACCACATTAGCTAGAAAAGCTTGACAACCTTTTAATAGCAGCTTTCTCGCAGAAACTGCTGATATAACATTAGATAAAGGATTCATCCTTTCTCCCACTACTATTACCTCCTCACCTTTCAAATTTTCCAAGATTAATCGCTTTAAACGACAATCCACAATGGCATGGTAGAAGGATAACCAATCCATACCTATTATCACTTCAAATTCTTCGAAAAGGTAACTCTATTAAATTTGCCAGAAACTTAGTTCCTTGCACCTTTATCGGACAATTTCTACATATTCTACTTACTATCGCACTCTGACCCAATGGGTTTGTTGCCCCTATATCACTAGAGATAGACTCTAATGGAATATCTCTATCTCTAACTAACTTGGTACTAATGTACGAGTGCGTAGAACCAGGATCAATCAAAACTAATACAGTCTTATCATGAAGATAGAATGTACCTGCAATAATTTCTGAGTCATCTCAGTCCTCATTAGTCTGTATATTATAAACTCGAGCTGGTGCGCGCCTTTCCACTCATGAAATCGACTCAGATGGTCTTCCTGGTCCCCCTCTTCCTCGACCTCTCGGTGGCATCACTGCTAATCTTTCTGTTTGAACAGACCTTTCCCCAGATATCAATAGGCAGTCTCTCACAAAATGGCCCATTTCTCCACATTTGAAACAAGCTCCTATCGTCAGTCCACACTGACCTAGGTGACGTCTGCCACAAATATCACATAGATGGGGAATTGAATCAGCCTCAGAATTATTTGTCTGGAATTGTTTTCCTTTTCCAGCACCCGATCCTTTATGAGAATTTGCAGTTGATCCTGATCTATTTTGATATCGAGAACCGGAACCCTTGCCCCGCTTTGATGAAAAGGAAAAAGAAGATGTTCTCGATCTCTTATTTGACTGCCATTTTGGCTCAGCTGTCTTTTCAGGCTGTACTCTTTCAATTGCCTTTGCTCGGTTCACAACTTCTTGAAAATTTGATAAATTCAATGCCAAAAACATTTCTTTCAACTTTGTAGTCAATCCCTCAATAAACCAATCACATCGATCTTTCTCCGTAGGGATCAACTCTACAACAAACTGGCTCAACTTATTGAGTTCACATTCATATTCATAAATAGTCTGGTTTCCTTGCTTCAAGTTGAGAAATTGCTGCTTCATTTCCCTGATAAACTAGTCTCCAATATACTTATTCTTGAATTCCTCCAAAAAGAATTGCCAGGTCACTTGCTCGGACGGAACATGCATCGTAGCATTAGTCCACCAAAATCGAGCTTGACCTCACAGCAAAGAGACAACTCCATCCAATTTATCCGTGTCGGAACAACAGAATCCGTCAAGCATGATCTTTAAATCATTTAACCATATATCAGCAGCCACTGGACCTTCATCTGAATCTCCTTTAAATTCAGGTGCTCCCAAACTTTTTAACTCCTTAGCAATGGTCATACGGGGAGCAAGGGGAGCTTGTGGTTGGAAACGTGTCAAAATCGCTTCCAATGAATGAAGAAAAGTCCCCTGATCTTGCACAGGCATCCCTTGTTGTGCTCGTGCTGCTCCTTGTCCTGATTGAGCTGGGAGATTATTATTAATCTCACTGCCACCACTACCGGCTCCTTCTAACATTTTCATTGCCATAGCGTGTCTAGAACTCCCTGATTCAGACATCTATAACCACTTAACTATATTAGTAAGGAGTTACATCCATCAATTTAATAAACATCATATCAGTAATATTGATATTCTAGTAGCATGTATACACTTTTCAACTCACAACAACTTTAAGTTCAATCGAGAATCGGCTAAACCTGCAGCTCTAATACCATTAAATGTAACACCCTTCACCCGTATTCATCTTTGAGTACGAGTTAGAAATGTCACATGACACTTGTACACTGGTTCTTATCTCAAAATCGGAAAAATTTTGTTTCTTAAAAATACAAACAATTAACTCTTTAATCAAAATAATATTTAATCGCGTAAAATTTAAAACTAATATTTCTAAGTTCGATCTGAACCTAGATTCAGGCAGCAACTTGGCAGTTCGATTCTCTATTATATAAATAATAATATCGCCTAAAAACTGCCTAATTTAAAAATCATTTAATTAGCTAATAAAATACGATTTCAACATATTTAATTAGTAATATCTACTAAAAATATTTATATTCATGTTTATAACATTACATTCATTTCCAATATTTTCATATCAGAGTAACCAAAACATTTAAAAGATACATGCCAACTAATAATATCAAAAAGGGACATCGGGGATGTCTTACTGATAATGATGTACCTCTTCAAAATAGATGATGTCTCCTATCATAGCTCCTTACTCCTTACAATCTTTACCTGCGCGTGAAACAATCACACGCTAAGAATAATCTTAGTGAGGCAACTAATAATTCAATAAATAACATTGAAAAATAAAATTTTATGTATATAAAATAGTTTATATCAAAAATCACTATTCAAATATTTGTATCACTTTCATTCGCACTTTGCACTATTATTTAAATCATAGCCCAATGTAAGATAAATGAGAATGTATGGTATGCGAGTCGCTATTGAGTATGCACATGTGCGGCAACAACTAATTTGTTGTGCCAAAATAAACACTATATCACTTTATCACTGAATAACCGCTGTAAACTTATACAACGTCACTGTATTATTAGGTCATAGTTGTAGAACACAGCATCACTGATAACTACTGTAAACTTATACAACATCACTGGATCATTAGGTCATAGCTGTAGAACACAACATCACTGTTTCACTTTATAACTGTTGTACACTTGTACAACATCATTGTATCATTTATACTTCCACCTCATTGGCATGCCAATTATACCAAGAAATCTCATAACGCAAACAATGGCCTTTAACATTCACTATCATATACCATTCACTTATTTAAAATATCAAAAGATATTAACATTTCACAATATTATATAAAAGTGCATTGGGCAGTTCATACCCAAAAATCGTTCATAATTCGTTTCAAAAATCATTGAAAAGATATGATTTGTAAATTGACATTCGAGATAGACTCGTCGCAAGTCATTCTCATATCAAATAAGATAGTAGAAATGCACTTACCTATTGCCTCACTAGAAGCTTTACTATTACCCACTGCATCACTTTTGTACTTTTTCATTGCCTTTAGGATTGCTTGATTCCCGGTTTGGATCACGATTAAGATCTACAATAACATTTCAACAACACATACCATTCAAAGTACATGTTAGTATCATACTAACATTGATACATATTAGGAATAATATTTCCTAATAATTCTTTAACTTTCCAAAATATTCATTTTAGTCCTAAGGACTCTTTTTAAACTTCCAATCACTATTTTCAAGCCTAAACCTTACATTTCTCATTCTTTACACTTGAGGACCCAAACTTAAAATTTTACACACTAGTCCTTGAATTTACCGAAATTCCAAATTGGTCCCCAAAATTAATACAACTTCAAAATCAACCTTCTAATCACTTAACTTAATTTTCTAACACAATACACTTCAAAAACAAGCTTAACAATTAAACCCCTAAACTTTCCAAGATTTACAATCCTAATCCTCAACACTTTATAAACTTCCACATTGGTCCAAATAACATTCTAAATCTTACAAAATCATCCTTACACCATTTATAACCTTAGGAAAAAAATTTCCATAATTTTCTCTATATTTTTCCTAGTAGGCCGAATACCAAAGGTTACTTTGGCCAAATTTCCTCACTTGATTCAAGCATGAATTCAACTTCTAAACATCATATTCAAGCTTCACACATCATTTCTACTTCAAATAAAAATTTTGCAAGAGTTCCCCATAATTTTTCAATTTTCCCAAAAATCACCTAACAACCAAAACATAGAAATTTCACTATTTTCATGCTTGAAACAACATCACAGTACCATATTTAATCAAAAAAATCCATAAAAATCAATATATCAACTTGTCCTTCATAAACCCTGACTTCCAATCTCAACATATAAGCATGGAAACTATGCAAAAATTATACCAAATGAAAGAGAATTTAATGGAGATCAATTTTCTATTTCATGTCTTGAATCAAAAACCAATCGAATCTAACCAAAAATTGAATCAAAATTTTCTTACCTTTGGCTATGGTGTTTCGAAATTGGGAGGAAGAAGATGGAGTGCTTTTTCTTCATTAAATTAACATGACAAATGGCATTTTATTCTTTTAAATCCAAATTAAAAATCTCCATCAATAGTGAATTTACCATTTTACCCCTCAATTATAACCAATTAGGCGTTGACACCTAATAAATTTACTTTTCCATAATCATCTTTAATTAAAAAGTAGGGGCAAATGACTAAAATTCCATTAATGAATCCATGTATTAACAAAAATGCCATTTGTGCACTATTTCAAAATATTGTCTTCAATCGAATCTAAATCAAATCAAAACGATCCCAAAACTTAACACCATCTTCTTTTAGTCTAATTAAGACTCCCATAAAATTTTCATAATTTTCTGAGTTTGAATAGTCATCTGAATTAATTCCCGAAACTTATTCCTTTTATAGCTTTTTACACAAATCTCGTACCAAAAATCCGATTCCCACCAAAAATCTTGTACCGGGATAAACTATTCATTTTTGCCATAATAATAATTATTGGGAAAATTACCATGTTGTTCCCTAAACGTTTCCCAACTTTTCACTTTTGTCACCAAACTTTGAATTTTTACGTTTTAGTCACTGAACTAAAACCACTAACTTCTAGTTCTTTACAAAATAGTCACTAACCAAAAATTGGGGTATATCAAAATATATCCGATAACATTTAACCTTTATCACTTGCCAATATATTCCATTTTAAACATGTTACCTCACTGTTTTTCATATACAATATTCAAACCAATTTCCAATGCAATAAACCATGCATTATACATCCTCAAAATCCTTTTCAAAAAGCATTTGCCATACTCGTATAACATCAACATATGATCATGTGTAACATATCTCGTTCCTAAAACACACATATAACAGTAGGTAACAAAATCATAAACATGTGCATGAGAAATCAACTTTGCCAAACCGAAATTGAGAGCGAAACGTCCAATACTTACTTATGAGCTTAGATAAGCGTGTCAAGATTAATCTAAAACCCCAAACCACTTTCAAACCTTTATTAAGCTATAAATCTCATTTCCACTCACCGACAACACAAAGCTTCACTTGTCGATGTGAAATCAAGCGTCTGATGTCTCCAAAACTTCACCAATTGTTGTAGGATCAATCTCCCCTATTTTGTTCACATAATAATAGAGGATCAATACGTCATTATGTATGTAAATCCCAGGAACATCAATCCCCAACAACACACATCCAAACACACCAAACGTCCTCCAAAAACTACTCTAATCTCAACCTAAACAAAGCCCAACCATAACCTAACGATTTGAAATTCTTAACAACATCAATTAACATCTAAAAACACCTAGAACCTCACCTTATACCTCCAGCAACCTCATAACACCACAAACACCTCAATTATTCTCACCGGCTCGGATGTAATGGGCTATAGGAGCAGCGAAAGAAGCGGGTGCATCAGGTGGCACATCGATATTGGCAGGTACTTCATCATCAGATTCTTGTGAAGTCTTGGTCTTCGCAGATTTAACTTGGACAAGCAAAATAGGGACTATGGCATCGGATTGCTGGGTCGGAGTGTGAACATATTAGGGACTGACTGGCATTCCTTCAGGAGCGTAAAACAATTGTGCATGTTCATGCAAGATATATGAATGTGTAGAACCGAAATCAATCAAAAAATAATGACATGGACTACAAAGTAAAAGTGCCTACAATCACATCCGTGTCATTACAACCCTCGTGATGTTCATACACCCTCACAGGTCCACCACCCTCAGGCAGAATAGCCACTGTATAAGCAACAGTCTTCTAACCTTCCTCTCTACACTGGAAGTTACCTTAACCATGACCATGACCACTCTATGGTGTAATAGCAGACGCAAGAGCTTGTCCATCCTTAGACATCTGCAGACAATCATGCCTCATATGATCCTGCAAACCACAACTACAACACGTTCTATGTGTCCCCTAACACTCTCTCGAATGTCGTCTTCCACAATGCCCATACTCAGGTACTCAAACATAGGTGTTCTGGCTATACTGTCCACGCCCAACATTATCTCCACCACGTCTCTAATTAGGGTGATACTTCTTATCTCGGTGTTTCTTAAACCGACCACCACCAAAATTCGAATCAACAACTCTTTTCCCAAAACTCAAACTCCCCAAACGAGAAGACAAACCTAATTTTGCTCAATATTCTTGGATCGATTAACCAAGATATCAAAATCAATATAGTCCGATGCCAACATATAAGTCTTGACTTTCTTAACTTGTTTATAATAAAAATGATCACGTCACTAACGATCATCGGAAACTAGCTCAGGTGCAGACTAGCTCAACCTTACAAACTATACCTTATAATCTGTCACATACATATTACCCTAAACCAATAACATAAACTCTCACTTTCTTTCATCCTGGTATCGAGCACCCAAATACTTTCTTTGGAAAGCAGTACTAAAGAACTCCCAAGTCAAGTCCTCGGGCGCCATACCCGCTATAGTAGTAATCCACCAACTATAGGTATCTCCATATAGCAAAGATATTACACAACCCAACTTATGAACATCTGTACACTCTATCTGACCAAGAATCCTCTTGGTACTCGCGAACCACTCATCAGCTGCTTCAGAAGCTAAACCTCTAAACTTGATACCTTCTAAACTATGCAAATGCTTCAACAAAAGTCTTGGATTAACAGCTACTATAGGTGTAGGTGCTTGAACATGCACTCCCGCCATAGATGTCTGGAAAGCTCCAGTCATAGCCTGAATCAATGACGTCATGTCTTCAAAAACTGGACCAGGTGAAACTGGCAGCGTATTCTCAACCCCTACTCAAACTGGCGAATTTAGGCGGAGGAGGCAACTCTTCAGGATGCACTAACTCATCCTCCACTCCCTGCCCCCGGGCAGCAATATTCGTATTTGATCTAAGCTCTCGTCTCGATGGCATATTCAAAAATATGAATCTATGGCATGGAAATGTAACAAAAAAATTTAGGCCAGCTTTAAGCAAGTATCCAAGATGTTCACATTTCAGAACAAAATCGTTTCACAGTTGTAGTAATAAGGTAATGTATCCTCAAGATTTCACCCCTAACACAGCACATTTCATTTATAAAAACATATAATCAAGCACCGTACATGTCATACAACAGTTAACAATCATTAAAAACATCCCAAACAATAAAAACCTACCTCCCAACAATCACAACCTGGCTCTAATACCACCAAATATAACCCCCTTGACCCGGCCTAGCCGCCAAAACTGAATCACGAAAGTCACATTAGGTTTGTCAAAGCAAACCCGAACTAAACCACCTAAATCGGTCCATTTTTTCTTTTTATCTAGCCTAAATGCTTTATTAACTCCTATGGTGTGATGAACAACAGAGGAAGATATACCAAGCATTCGACTGCAAGTTTAAACTTATTAAGGACCAAAACATAAATTCTTAGGATTAGAGGGTTAAATTCCAATTTAATTTCACCGACCTTCAATTAAGTTTATTACATGCTATGATATGAAATTTCATCAAAAACGGAGTTCATTTACAACCTTGATTTTGTATACAATTAAACAAGGACTAAACTGCATAAAATGCAAACTTCAGCTAAAGATAACTAAAATAACTACCAGCATACCAAAACGGTTTCTCGTGTATCAATCCCCTGCTTTGTGTCATAACCCCAAATTTCTAGTAGCTAAAAAGCGTACTGATACGATAAACTTCTTATCGATACAAGGCTCATATTCCGCAAGGGCGTACCGGTACTCAAACTCGCATACTGAAACCAACATTATTTTTCCCTAAGGGCGTAACTAAAAACCCTTTATAAATTTCTCCAAGTTGAGCCATATCAGACCCCGCGTACCAACCCCTATATACCTATATTGGTACGACAGAGCCTACAATGACCTCTAGGTCCAACATATAACACTTTGGCTCATTTAAACATGCTCCAATCATTGGTACCTATACTCCTTTGTAAATTTCCCCAAGTTGAGCCATATTAAACCTTGCGTACTGATCCCTGGGTACCTGTATCGGTATGATAGAGCCTGCAATAGCCTCTAGGTCCAACATATGACACTTTAGCTTATTTGAACATGCTCCAATCATCATGTAAACATCATACAAACTAGACATCACTAAAATACTACCAAAGCATAGAAGCGTAGCCATCATGAAATCAAAAGGAATCATCAAGGTAGACCTATAGGCATGATATCTACCCAAACATGCATAAACTTTCCCAATCCCTCAATCGAAACCATGTACCAACATACAAGTCCAAAATACGAAATAGAACATGTCCAAAACAGGGAGTAACCGAAAACCCTCCCAAATACAACCTGGTCACATTGCCATTATTACCACAAACTCATTTGTAAAACCATACTTGAAAAAGTTTGATTTCTTGGATTGCCTCTTGCTTGCTTGTTGCCCCGATAGCCTACTTATCTGCATTGATGCAAAAGTAGAGCAGAAGCACATGATGCTTAGTGAGGGATACTCAAAACAAACACTCATCAATGCATTTAAAAAACATTTGTTTCAAACCCAAGTAATATACATCATGCCAAACCTCTCATGCTTCTTTTACCTTTCCAAAACTTGCATATTAACCATATGCAAAACATGTATCATGGATCTCAAGCATAATCTCATATGCAAACCTCAATGTAAACCTTTACATGCTTATTTTTCCAATAGCAAAGCTTAAATAGCATAACATGTATAAATCACATTATACAAAATATAATTCATTGATCATGATACATTAGTTCATTTATTGGCATTAAAGTGATCCAAAACCAAACCTTTCCATTTGTAAAAACACATCGGATACACGAATTTCACAAGTGGTTCCTTAGACCACTTAAACATACATCCTGAACCGAAGAAAATGACACAATTAACCCATCAACGAATATGATGTATAATATCTACAATGGGAGCAAACGGCATAATTAACCCATCAACCATTGTGATACGTAATCCACCAGTGGGAGAATATGGCACAATTAACCCCTCGACCGCTGCGGTTCCCATGGTGGAGAAAACAATACAATCACAACCACCGACACACATGAGGCAACTTATTATAGTGCACTTTAAACCCTATGGCATGCCAACTATATCCGATAACATTTAACCTTTTTCACTTGCCATTATACTCCATTTTAAACATGTTACCTCACTATTTTTCATATACAATATTCAAACCAATTTCCACGCAATAAACCATGCATTATACATCCTCAAAATCATTTTCATAAAGCATTTTCCATACTCATATAACATCAACATATGATCATTTGTAACATATCTCATTTCTAAAACATGCATATAACAGTAGGTAACAAAATCATAAACATGTGCATGAGAAATCAACTTTGCCAAACCGAAATTGAGAGCGAAACGTCCAATACTTACTTCTAAGCTTAGACAACCGTATCAAGCTTAATCTAAACCCCCAACCCACTTTTAAACCTTTATTAAGCTTTAAATCTCGTTTCCACTTACCGATAACATAAAGCTTCACTTGCCGATATGAAATCAAGCGTCCGACGTCTCCAAAGCTTCACCAAATGCTGTAGGATCGATCTCCCCTATTTTATTCACATAATAACAGAGGATTAGTGCCTCATTATGTATCTAAAATCCCATCAACATCAATCCCCAACAACACACAACCAAACACACCAAACGCCCTCCAAAAACAACCAAAAACTACTCTAATCTCAACCTAAACAAAGCCCAGCCATAACCTAACGATTTGAACTTCTTAACAGCATCAATTAACATCTAAAAACACCTACAGCCTCACCTTATACCTCCAGAAACCTCATAATACCACAAACACCTCAAAAACTGACTATTTACAACCTAGAAAATTAGCAATTCAATTACCTTCAGGATTTCATTTGTAAATCTCATCATATAACATTAAAATACACTTAAAATGTTATTTAAACCAATCAATATCACAATAATTCAGATCTATAACAAAACGCAACCAATTTTTTAATAAAACCAACTTTAAACCTTTAAATCTTAATTTAATCATCAAAATATATTAAAAATCAATTACAAAGGATCAAGACTTTGGAATTTCAGTAAAGAACCTTTGATTATAGGAGAAAAATGAAAATCGCCTCTAATTGTAGACTCCTTCCTTAATTGGCTTGATTTTGACGAAATCTCCAAGGTTGAAGTAAAAAGATTCGATGTAGAAACAAAGGAAACAATTGTTGAAATCAAAAGTAGGATTAAAAAGATTGATTCCTGAGATTTTTAGAGAGGAAATGGTAGTTCGGTCACTGAGAATTTGAGAGAAAAAGATTTGGAGAAAAGTAGTTACGTAAGAAAGTATTTTTAGTTCATTAAATCAAAACTAATTAAAACATTTTTATTCCATTTATTAAATCCCTTAAAATCATTTTAAAATAGCCAAAATTAAGTAAAAAGTCTGATAAAACCAATTGGCTTAATAGCTCCTTAAAGATTCTAAATTTTGACCATTTTTCGATTTTGTCAGCAAAAATAGTTTTCAATTTTTACATTTTGGTCACTAGAACAAAATGTTCGTAAATCAAACTTTATTTTATCAAATTGAGTTTACCAAAACCCTCAATATATTAATTAGACATTTCCCATCATTTTCCTATATTTTATTTCACATTAAAGCGTTTATTACGAATTAATTCCTGAAACTAATTCGAATCGCCTAATCCAGTTCATCCAAACCGTCTAATCTACCTAGCTAACTTCTAGGCCCAAATTCGAGGCGTTACATATTCTTTACTTTTACCCTGGCATTGTTTTTTTCTTTTTTTCTTTTTTTTACTCTAAGTTCAGTTTCAAGAATCCTAAGTTTGTTATGGGAATTGGATGCATACTATGTGTTCAAGTGAAACCAATTTTTTTAAACTAGAGATCAATTTCCAAGCAACCTAGCATTACTAATCTACTGGCTCATGCTTACTAAGAATTCTAAATTCATCATTGGACAGGGCATACTAGTATAAATTCTAACTATGCTAGCAAAAGTGTTGGCAAAATTATCAGGTTTGAAACAAGATGAGGTCAAAAAAAATTACTGGTTTGGTATGCATGAGTCTACCTAATCTATATGAAAATAATGAAATGCAAACAGAAACATAAAGATGAATGTATGGCATGGCAATAAATGTGGGGCAACACACACCCAAACCAAAGGTGTGCATTGTCCTTAATGCATGAGAACACATATATACAAATGAAATGCATAAATAAAATGAAAATTATGACAAATACAGAATTAAGGAGTTAAAGGGAAGAGGACTCCCATTTAGATTGCCCGGGACGAGAGACACGGGTCTTCTTTTTGACAAAGCTCCCTCGATTAGGTATCATGTGTTTCTTTTTTTTCTTTTGAGACAGCAATGGAGGCCTTCAAATCATGAAGGACCTCCTCAATTATTCGCACCGGCTCGGATGTAGCAGGGGCTACTGGAGTAGCGAAAGAAGTGGGTGCATTAGGTGGCACATCGGTCTTGGCAGGTACTTCATCTTCAAATTCTTGTGAAGTCTCAGTCTTGGCAGATTTAACTCAGACAAGCGAAATATGGACAATGGCATCGGATTGTTGGGTCAAAGTGTGAACATATTGGGGACTGGCTGGCATTCTTTTGGGAGCGTAAAGCTCTAGTGGGAACTCTAAAAATGTTGGCAAAGGATAGGTGGCGATGCCTTCCAGAGTTGCCTTTAGGGCTCGATCTCTGGCATCAATATATTGCCAGATGACCAAATTTTGCTCCCCAGCCTTCTCTAGTTTTTGTAGGATGAGTTCTTATCGCTAATAAATCTAGGAAAGTAATGCCAATGCATCAGATGGCATCAATGTGACAGTTCTACCTTAGGCAACTTGGCAGTAGACATCGACTCAGTAGCCTTTTCTTTTTCCTTCTCCCGCGCTTCCCTGGTAATCAATTGTTGCCACAGAGCAGGAGTGATAGTCCCCTTACACTTTTGACGTTATCGGAGTAGAGCTATGGTACCTTATGCTGTAAGTAAATTCAAGATATCAGTGAAGAAAAAATCAAACTACCCGAACCCTTACTGGCACATTTGTAGTTTTTGCCCACAATCAGACAACCCACGTTGATTTTCCTTCCAACCATGATAGAGTACAGCAAAGCCATTCTTTCCTTTGAAACTGTCTTGTTATGTGTGGTCGACATAAGGTTTGCTTTCAAGAAGTAGTTTCATCCCCTCGTTTGTGGTTTCAGATGTTTGACAGTTCTCTTTCCAAGCCATTTTGTGCCCGTTTTGCACAAATCTTTCAGCAACAATTGCCTTTTGGCAGCATCCATGGTTTCCACAAATGTCAAATATTCTTCTCCTGTACCATCTAAACTAAACATACCATTAACATATCTTTCATCAAATCGAACACGCGTACCTCGTACAAATAGAAAAGGTGAGTCCTTGGTTGTGAGGTGGGCGTAGAATTCGCGAACAATGGTGGATATTTCCCAGTGATGTTTCTTGACTATTTCCTTCACTTTCGGTGAATAACCCAAGTTGGGTTTATTCTTGAACTCAAACCTTTCTAGTAACAAAAGGTGCGGGCAGCATAATTTTCTTCATACTTTTTCTTGATCTCGTCATTGAAAAAGATTTGAAAAGGCGTTGATAAGGATGCCATTACAAAAGATTGGGGAAAAGAAGATGATGATCAGAAAAAATTGGTTCTTGATTTGCTTGTCGTGCTAGAGAATGAAAAGAGAGAAGTTCTTGCTTAGGGAAATTGGGGGGTTAATAAATGGATAAGGAAGACGGTTGGGATGGTTTTAAGGGTGAGGTTAGTGGAGATAATGATGAGTGTGGCAGTTATACGTGTTTAGGGGAATAGGATAATGATGGGTTTAGGAGTTATGGGAGGTGACGGCGAGGGAAATGAAAGGGTAAAAGCAATGGGTAAACTTTTAAAGTTTGAAAACTTAACCTACGTTGCTAGGGTTTTTTGGCTCAACAAAACAAATCTTTACTCCCTTGGGCTTAACCTAAAAATGGTCCATGTACTACCATGCCCCGTGATGATGGGTGTCCGATTATCGGCCTGTCCTGGCATACTACCTTGGTAAAGTATCATGCACTAATACTCACAAAAACCTTTCAAAACAAAAAAAGAAAAATTAAAATAAACAAACCAAATTACTGAAAAGAAAATAACTAACCTAACTATTTACAACGATCATACTGTGATAGCAAAATTACTCAATCTCTGCCAAGAGAACAGTCTCCTTGGCATTCTTTTGACTTCCTTCGTAATAGTGCTTTAACCTCCGGCCATTCACTTTGATCGTTGTCCTAGTTTTTAAGTCCTTGATATCTACTACTCCATGAGCATAAGGCTTGACAACTTTAAAGGGTTCTGACCATCTATATTTAAGTTTACCTAGAAATAATTTAAGCCTTAAATTAAACAACAAAACTTTGTGCCCTACTTCAAACTGTCTTGGCAAAATTCTGTTGTCATGTCATCACTTTGTACTTTCTTTATAAATCTTGGCATTTTCATAGGCTTGCGCTCGAAATTCTTTCAACTCATTCAAGTCTAACAACTGTTTCTTACATGCAGCCTTCCATTCCATGTTCAACTACTTGGTTACCCAATAAGCTTCAGTGTTCTAACATCACTGCAAATGGCATGACTTCCCAAGCTTGTATGGGGAAGTCCCTAATGGAGTTTTGAAAGCTGTTTTGTATGCCCACAAGGAATCATCTAGCCTCAAAGACCAGTCCTTCCGAGCGAGATTCACAGTCTTCACTAAAATATTCTTGATCTCCTTGTCTGAAATTTCTGTCTGGCCATTTATTTGAGGATGGTAGGCAGTGGCAATTCTTTGTTATATTCCGTACATGCACAGAGCTTTAGTGATTATATGACATTTAAAATGAGTACCATCATCATGTATGATGGCTCTGTGGGTACCGAATCTAGTAAAGATGTGCTTGTGTATGAATTTGACAACTACCTTGGCATCATTTGTTGGAAGAGCATCGGCCCACTTTGAGACGTAGTCTACTGCCACAAGTATGTATAAGTTCCAAATGATGGGGAAATAGACCTATAAAGTCTATCCCCTAAACATCAAATATTTCCACAGGCATGATGTTCTAAAGTGGCAATTGATGTCTGTTGGAAATATTTCCATTATGCTGGCATCTATCGCATGTCTTGGCAAAATAATGAGCATCTTTGAATAGTGTAGGCCAGAAAAATCCTAACTGCAGTACTTTGGTTGTTGTCTTCATTCTAGCAAAGTGTCATCCATATGGTGCTGCATGGCAAAGCTGAAAAATGTTTTGCTGCTCATCCTCTAACACACAACGATGAATGATTTGGTCGGTACAATATTTGAATAAGAACGGCTCATCCCAATAATATTGCTGGATATCCCTCAAAAATAGCTTTCTAGAATTACTTACCAAGTTTGGTGGCAAAATGTTGCTGACCAGGTAGTTGACTATGTCAGCATACCATGGCATGGCATTGGTTGCAAGCAAATATTCACTAGGGAATTCGTCTCTAATAGCAGCATTGTCGTCCTTATAGTTGTGCTCTAAACAAGACAAATGATCAGCCACCAAGTTTTCACCCCATTTTTATCTTGTATCTCAAGATCAAACTCTTATAATAAGAGTGTCCATCGATCAGTCTGGGCTTGGCATCTTTCTTTGCCGAAAGGTATTTGAGTACCGAGTGGTCTGTGAATACTATGACTTTACTACCCACCAAATAAGATCTGAATTTGTCAAATGCAAAGACAACTGCAAGGAACTCCTTCTCAATTGTTGCATAGTTAAGCTGGCCTCATTCAATGTACGGCTGGCATAATAAGTGGTATGGAAAATTTTGCCATGCCTCACTCCTAGTACAGTTCCGATAGCATGTCGCTAGCATCGCACATGAGCTCAAATGGCTCATTCTAATCCAGTGCCATGACTATAGGGCATTAACTAATCTAACTTCCAATTCCTAAAAAGCTTTCAAACAAGAATTATCAAATGCAAAAGTGGTATTCTGTTCCAAAAATAAGCATAAAGGTTTAGAAATTTTTGAGAAATATTTAATAAAACGACAATAAAACCTGCATGTCCCAAGAAACTTCTAATACCTTTAAAAAATTTTAGGTGGCAGCAATTGTTTGATTACCTCTACCTTTGTTTTATCTACATCCAGTCCATTCTTGGTCACTTTATGTCCGACAACTATGCCCTCCTTCACCATGAAGTGGCATTTTTCCCATTTCAGGACCAAGTTGGTTTCAGTACATCTTCGTAGAACAAGTTCCAAACTCTAAAGGCATTCCTCGAAGCTTTTGCCAAAGAAAGAGAAGTTATCCATGAAAACTTCTAAGTTGTTCTTTATCATGTTTGAGAAAATCGACATCATGCAACACTGAAACGTTGTTGGAGCATTACACAATCCAAAGGGCATTCTTCTAAAAGCGAATGTCCCATATAGACAAGTGAACGTAGTTTTCTCTTGATCTTCTAGAATGATGGCAATTCGATTATAGCCTGAGTAGCCGTTCGGGAAGCAATAAAATGCCTTACTTGCCAATCTATCTAACATTTAATCGATGAAGGGTAGTGGGAAGCAATCTTTCTGAGTGGCATTATTTAGCTTCTTGTAGTACATGCACACTCTCTAGCCTATCACAGTCCTCGAGGGGATCAGTTCATTTTTGTTATTCTGAACCACGGTCATTCCACCCTTCTATGAAACACATTGCACTGGGCTGACCCACGAGCTATCAGAAATGGGATAAACTATCCATGCATCTAGCCACTTTATGACTTCTTCCTTGACTACCTCCTTCATGCTGGGATTTAGTCTCCTCTAGGCCTCAATTGTTTTGCCATGGTAATCCTCCAGATTAATTTTGTGCATGTAAATTGTTGGGCTTATCCCTCGGATATTAGGTAGGGTCCATCCTAAGGCTTGCTTGCGATTTCCCAATGTCTCCAATAATCTTTCCTTCTGATCATCAGTTAAATCGGCAGTAATAATCACTGGCAAAGTTGAGTCATCACCCAAGTAAACATATTTGAGGTGGCTTGGCGAAGGTTTAATAGATGGTTTAGGTGCCTTGATTTCTCTGCCAGCCAGCTCAAGTGGCTTAGGTCTCTTGAAATAACTCATGACCTCATTCAATGTGGTTGGTTCTTTAGATTCTTTGCCCATAATATCTTCATCATCTAGCTCCATGGTTTCATCATCTATGTCATGACAAAAAGTTGCTACATCCACATTAAAATTAGACTCCATCAGCTTAACAGCTTAGCATTCTTCAGGTTCATCTGGATACTTAAGAGCTTGAAACATGTTAAACATAACATGTTGGTCATTTATACGCATAGTAAGCTTACCTTTTTGTACATCAATTAAAGTCCTACCTGTGGCAAGAAATGGTCTTCCCAAAATTATTGGGACATTAACATCAGCCTCATATTCTAAAATAATAAAATTAGCTAGGAATATAAATTTATCTATCTTTACCAACACATCCTCAATCTTACCCTTGGGCTGTGCATAAGATTGATCTGTCAGCTGAAGTATTACTGTGGTAGGCCTTGCTTCAATACCAAGTTTTCTGAAAACTAACATTGGCATCAGATTGATGCTGGCTCCCAAGTCGCACAGTGCCTTACCCATGGATTTATTGCCAATCATACAGGTAATAGTGAAACTTCTCAGATATTTTAATTTTGGTGGGAATCTATTGGTTATCATTGCACTACATCCTTTAGCAAGAGTGGCAGTCTCGAAATCACCCAGCTTTCTCTTTTTTGACAATATGCCTTTCATGAATTTGACATAGTTGGGCATTTGTTCAAGAGCTTCCACTAATGGAATATTAATCTAAAGTTGTTTAAGGACTTCCAATAAGCGCTTAAACTGCTAGTCTTGCTTGTGTTTCTAGAGCCATTGGGAAAAAAGTGGAAGCGGATAAGCAAATGATGGTTCTGCTGGTTTTTCCAAAGTGTTACTGGCATTCGATTGAGGTCTAGCATCGTTAGTGCTCACCTCCTTTTTCTCTGCTTCCTTGGATCATTTGTTGGCACTAACTTCTTGTTTTGGCAATTAGTTGACTGTTTGGCAGTTGCTTTATTCTCCCATTGTTTTCCACTTCGAAGAGTGACATCTTTACATTGTTCTCTCCCATTTTGACGAGTATCTTCCATATCACTTGGCAAATTTCCTTGTGGTCTCTTACTGAGTGCGTTGGCATTCTGTCCTAACTGGACCTTTAAGTTTCACATAGATGTTGCTAAGCTCTAGACAGTTGCATCATTTTGCTCCATATACTCTGTTAGAGTATTCCCCTAGGTAGATCAATGTCCTAGATAGAAATTATTATGTGCTTTTTGTGGCATCACATTCTGGTTGAAACCTGGTGGTCTATGATTGTTCTGACACTGGCCATTAAATTGGTTATCGCCTTGATTCTCCCAAGAAAAATTTGGATGTTGCTTCCAACCTGCATTATAATTATTGGCATGTGGGTTGAAATTACGATTGAAATTTCCAGCAAAATTTACCAATTCAGGGTTTGCTGGGCATTCATCAACATTATGGTCTTCTCTACAAATTGTGTAGAATGGTTTTAGTGCCTTTACTTCTCGAACATCAGTGGGTTTTTGCATTGTTTTTACTATATTAGTGAGGTTGGCAATTTGAGCATTGATAGATGATAATGCATCAAGCTCCAAATTTCCAACTACTTTCATCCCAGTTCCTAATCTAGCAGTAGGGTATTGAAGATCATTCATGGCAATCCTTTCAAGGATGTCATATGCCTCCGTGTAATTTTTATCTAGCAATGAGCCATTTGCCTAAGCATTAACCATAGTCCTGGCATGAGCTTTGAGTCTATTATAAAAGGTCTCCATATGGGTCCAAGTAGGGAATCCATGCATGGGACATTTTCTCAACAGGTCCTTGTAACGCTCCCAGGCATCATACAAAGTCTCATCATCAGCCTGCCTAAAAGTAATGATTTCACTCTGCAGCTTGGCATTAAGTTTAGGTGGCTGGAATCCTAGAAGAAACTTCAGCATATTTCTGCCCACAAATTAACTGAACCAGGTGGAAAAAAACTTAGCCACGTTTTTGCTCTATCTCTCAAGGAAAATGAGAATAGCCTCAACTTCACTGTCTCTTCAGCAACACTAGGTTTCTGAAATAGTTGCCACACCTCTATGAATTGCTTTAAGTGTTGCCTTGGGTCTCCTATAGGTGATCCATCAAATTGACCTACATTCAATAACGTTTGAATCATTACCGGTTTAAGTTTAAAATTAGCTGCATTTACCTCTGGACTAATTAGTCCTGCATAAAATTGTCCATTTCGGTTCCAAGTGTTCTCTAATAGGCCTTTCTTTGGGATTTTTTGCAGCGACAACAAGAGCTGGTGGTATCCCATCATGTATTGGTGGATTTTTATCATTATTCAGGACACCATCTACTCCACCATTTCCTTTTCGAACCATCTCTGAAAGCTTTCTTTTTAACCTGTGTAGGGTTCTTTCAATCGCTGGACCGTATAACAAATCTTCCTTCGCAGTACGTCTCCTAGTCATACACCAAACAAAACAAATAAGTAAACAAAACAAAACACATAAAAAATTAAAACAATAAATTTTGTTGCAATCCCAGGCAACGGCGCCAAAAATTTGTTGACTGACTAACACTTGGCAAACAATTGAAGAATTAATCTAATTATGCCAGTAAATAATGCCAAGATTTAAGTCTTTTTGCATGCAAGTATACACAATTAGCAAGTAATACAACAGTAAGTTGAGTATCGTATCCACGGAGATTGTCTATGAATTAAATGCCACAATTCTTACTTGTGAATGGGAACAAATAAGTTTGAATTGGATTTTGAATTTTGATTAAGAAAAATGACTAAGGGAAATAAAATGAAAATTCATGAGGACTGGCAAACAAATGTATTCAGATGGATGGTTGGTGTTGGCAAGAGATGCTTGGATTTACACTTAGCGAAGACAGCGAATAATAATTTCCAGCCTTGGTTTTATTGTCGAGCAGATTTCAAAGTTAGTATTGCCTCTATCAATAGCAATATTCTAAGTTAATTACGAATAATGTCCAGCCTTGGTTTTATTGTCGAGCAGATTTCAAAGTGATGTTTTTCAATAATTAACTTGGCAAAGTTTTAATCTTTACTCCTAAGGGGTAGATTCACTTTTGAGTAAGCTCATCTACTTGAACATCTTTTGTCGAAGCTTCTCACCTTAGCATATGGAAATTAATCGTTATCTCCTAAGTTTGTTAAGATATTAAGGGATAATAGGCATGCAATGCCAACTATCGTATGGCAAAGAATTTAAGAAAACAAAGCACTAGCAGAATAGACAAAAATGCCAAGGCATTCAATTAAAAGTTGAAAATAAACTAAGCGTTAACTTAGAATTAGTTCATGGCTGGGTAAACCATCAACAAAATATCATTTTGAAACATCAACATCATCACAAATTTAAAAACTAAGACAAATGGACAAAGAAGAAGATCAGTTGATGCAGCCCCTTAATAGATCCAGAGCTCTCGGTCTTAGCCTGATCAAACCACATTTTGCCCTCTACTCTCTTTATTCACCATGGCGTAGCCTCCTTGGCTCATCGATTAGCTTCTTTTATATAGGCACTTCGTGGAAACCCTAGGTTGGGTTTTGAATTTGCAAGTTTGTTACGTACCAAGATAGGCGTGTTATCTTCTTATCCTCTTTTTTGAATTTTAGGGCTGACCTAGCTCTGACGGCTATTGACCGGGCATCGGCCATCCTTCTTTTGCCAACCGAGTTTGGCAATCTTTATCCTACGTTTTCCATCGACATTCGACATTTCTTTTTTTCTTCTCTTGATTTCTGTCAACTGCTCCCATCCTACTCTACCAAACCTGCTTTTATTCTGGCACCACAAGAAAAATACCCCTTCACTCTGGCAATAAAAGCATTCCTTAACTCCTAGATGCAAATGCATGATTCTACCAACTAAATGCACAAATATGTACTCAAAGTCAAGCAAAAGCATGATAATATATACATGAAAAACATTACCTTTGAGGAGTTAACACTTAGCATTAACAAACTAATTCGAGATATGAATCACATCATCATTCCACAGTAGCCAATCTCCACCACTTAAACCATGAGCTTCATCCGAAAACAATTCGCAAAACCTAAATTATAAATTACTTTATCCACACCTAGACCACTAATACGAGGCTCAAAAAATCCAACCTCCCTCGGACAATGCTCCCTTAATAAAGACTTGAAGTGTCGTCTAAATGTCAGGCTTGCTGCACCATGACTATTCCAAAACATAACATTTATCTTTAAAATAAAAGAAAATTCGAATGAACCTTAATGGTCCCCAATGCTCACACTGAAAATGTGGTCAGCCTTGAATATCACCAATCTGAGAGTTCGTTAAGGATATATTGTCCGTCAATGAAGATAGCAGCACATGATCATGTCCCCACAATCTGCTCATGCCTTAATGTACGTTCCTTAGCTTGAATCATATGCAACTAATTCATGATATTATGAACGAAGTTTGACACTATCTGACCAGAGGAGTTTTGAAATTCCACCGGTTTCTAAACATGTAACCCACATGCAACACTTTTTTGAAGCCCTTTACCCGTTCCATCATGTACCTTTCCCCCTTTTGAACTAGAAGGTCGTGACTCCAACTCACCCTCTTCAACAATGGTAACTGCGGCATGTCGACCAGAACTAACCACTAAAGTATGTTGAAAAAATATGGCTTCTCGGCCTACCACATCAGGCACAACTTTTGTCTGTCGACTAATAGCACCCTTCACCCTTGATTTCTTGTCTGAATTAGATGCCATATATGTTGTATTTCAATGAAAGGTCCAACTCTCACTAGTGGGTGACACTCCCAACTGAGCCTTCTTCAAGTGACTCCCCTCCTTATTATGAACAACACCCACTAGAACCCTTGGTTTCTTACCATCACCATCCGCCTCTAAATAAGAGTCAAGCGATGCAAACCTAGAGCCCGAAGCATGTCCGTGATATCTCATCATCGACCCCCAGCCTTAAAGCTATTACCATTTCATCTACGATGGTTATCCACCACCATCCAAGGGCCAAATAAGTTATCCTCAGACACCTCCACCTTATTCAAAGCCCCTCCACCACTTGCACTATCAACAGGGACCCCTAAGTGAGCTTGGCGAGTCACGCAACTATCTGTGGCATGACCATAGACACCACATGAAAAACAAATTTGTTGTAGACCTTCGTACTCCAACTTCTAAATCGTGCCATCATTCGAATACAGGACAATAGAGGCTTATTAAGATCCACCAAAATTGCCAACCTTGCAAATTTTTCCCTTCCCCCAGCTTGGGTATTATAATCCACCTTAACCACCATCCCAATAAATGAGGCAATATACTATAACATACTCTTTGTGTAGTAACGGAAAGGAAGACCTGGCAACCTAACTAAGACTATAACATGAGATGGGTGTTTCTCAAAAGTAGTAAACGTTCTACTTCATGGTTGAACAGTCAAGTAACTCTCATAAATTGTCCACGGCCCATCAGTGAGAACCTTAGTATAGTCTTTTTCTTCTGCAAACCTCACTAAAAGAATTATTGTCCAAATCTATCGGTTGAATCTCCCTAATGGCTTTTAGAGCGCATTAACTCTAGACCACAAGGCTCTATAACCAATCACCCTTCCAAGAAGACGAACGATAATCATATTGCACATGTTCCTATCAATTTGGTCGTGAACCGATCTGAAAATTGAATCAACAGGATCACACCACTTCAATCAATGATAATGTACTCTTCAAGAATGATAACATCCTCTTCAACCAAACTTTTATCCGAGTTATGCCTCCCTTTGATTGAGACGACTTGGCCACCATGCTATCATATGTTACCTTTTCCTCCCACTTGAGGCCTATGAGAAATTTCATGACTACCTGCCTCACCCGTCTTAAACCCTGCAAGGCTCTGGCCATCAGTAACACATGTAACCCCCTTTACTCGGCCTAGAAGTCAGACCGAACCGAGCGAGCTACATTGGGTTTGCCAAGACGACCCAAATGATTACCTAGAAACATTACATTTTTCTTTTACCCTATCTAAATGCATAATTTAGTCCTATGGTGATCATGCTGGCAGCGTATAAAACTCATAATTAAATTGGGCATCAAATTGACATTCAATTGATCGAGAGCGCACTTTAGGGACCAATTTGTAATTTTGGAAAATCGAAGGGACTTACTTAAATCTAAAGTTACCAAACCGTAGTTAATCAAGTTACATGCAATTTGGTTAAGTTTCAACTTAAAATAATCATCCAAACCCATTTAATTGCATGATCAAGGAACAATGACTAAACTGCAAAGAGTCAAACTTCAACAAAGCATATTACCAGAAATAATATACTGGTTACTGGTGCACCCTTTGCCCGTATCAATACGGGTACATTTTGCAAAGGGTTCGGTACAATCCTTAGGCGTACTAATACCAGTAGTTCGATATCAAAATAGGAAATTCTAGTAGCTAAAGGGTGTACCGATATGGTTGCTCGTATACCGACACCTAGTGTAATTTTCTGTGGTGCATACCGATACAGAGCTAGGCGTACCGATCTGCCTGTGCAATTTTGCACTCTTTTAAGCCTAGACCGACCCTGTGTATTGATCCCTGAGAACCCATACCGGTACGACTGGGTCTGTTATGACCTCTTGTCGAACATATGACACTTAGACTCAATTAATCTTGCTTCATACATAATAAAACATATTTAACATCAACTCCACAACCAATCAAGCATGATAGATGAACATTTAATCCCTAGTTAAACAATCCATAGGTCCTATAGGCATGGTCTCTACCCAAGCATGCAAAACTCATCCCAACCCCTCAAATCAAACTATATAGCCATATACTTATCCAATATACCAAAGGAAACATGTCCAAAACAGGGAGCAAGCATACAACCCTAGTAATTATAACTTGGTCACATTGCCTTTTATTACTACAAGATCGTTTATTAAAACCATACTTGAAATGATTCGATTCTTGGATTCCTCCTTACTTGCTTGCTGCCCCAAAAGCTTACTTTCCTGCATTGATGAGAAAGGAGAGCGTAAGCAAATAATGCCTAGTGAGGGACACTCTAAAAACATTCATCAACGCATTTAAAACCATTTGAGTCAAAACACATTTTCAACATCATGCTTAAACATCTTATGCCCTTTTTACCTTTGTAAAACATGCATATTCAACCATATGCAAAACATGTATCATGGATCTCATGCATAATCCCAAAACCTCAATTTAAGCCTCTGCATGCTTATTCATCCAATAGCAACGCTTAAAGAGCAAAACATGTATAAATATCATAATACAAAACATATTATCCATCATGATACATTAATTCATATATTGGCATTCAAGTGACCCAAAACAGAACCTTTCCTTTATCAAAACACATCAGATACACGGATTTCACAAGTGGTTCCTTCGACCACTTCACATACATCCATAACAGGAGCAAACGGCACATTTAACCCCTCAACAGTTATGATGTATAATATCTACAATGGGAGCAAGCGGCACAATTAACTCCTCAACCATTGTGATACGTAATCCACCAGCGAGAGAATATGGCACAATTAACCCCTCAACACATATGAGGTGACTTATTATAGTGCACCTTAAACCCTATGGCATGCCAACTATATCTGATAACATTTATTTCATTGTCACTTAGCCAATATATTCCACTTTAAACATGATACCACATTGTTTTTCATATGCATCATTCAAACCAATTTCCAATGCAACAAAACATGCATGTATATATCATTGAAATCCTGTAATACCCCAAAGAATGGCCTAGTAAAATGTTAACATTAATACATTGTAAATACCATAATTTAATTTGTAAATTTAGGATAAATAAGAATAAAAGGACTAAAGTGAAATGAAAGAAAGATGGAGTGCCTAATTATGGCAGAGTAAAACGTGAGTTTGCAATATTTGAGGATTGCATTATAAATAAATTTTAGCTAAGGGATTGAACACATGTCAATGTAGTATGAATGCATGTGTGATTGAAGGGGAGGTTCGGTCATGTAATGCAAAGGAAATTATTATCATCTTTCTTCTTGAGGGAAAAAGGCCGATAATCACTTAAGAGAGAGAGAGATGAGCTGGTTGCTATGGAATCACTAAAATTGATTTTAGTTTGCTAAAAATTCTAGAGTTTTGATTCGATCATACTAAGGGGAAAGTAAGCATTCTTTTGTCATTCTTTACATAGGTTTTATTGTGAAATTGAATTTAAACTTTCATGCATTGTGTTGTCATTAGTGATATTGAAAGATTATGGTTCACATATGTAAAATTGCTTGATTAGTGCTTAAGACAATTGGTTATGTAATCATGATTCTGCTTTTGGCTAAATTGATGCTTGTTTTCTATGAACCTTAATGATCAAATTGCTAAGGAAAATATATATGTTGCTGGAAACTTGAATGTTCATGCTGGAAATTGCTAGGGTTGCTGGAAACTTAGGTATTGAATTGGTATGATTCAAATGTAATCTGGAATGAAAACTGTTTTGTTAGAGAAGATTGTGTAAACATGCTTGATGCTCTGTCTTAATCACATAGATAAGTGAATTAAACTGGCCTAGACATGTAAGAATATGTATATAAGTTGAATTGGCATGTTATAAGTGTTATCTAAGTGATTAAAGAAGTTAGAAACCTAAGCTAGTGTAATCTGCCCAGAATGCTCTGTTCTAGGCAGCAACTTTGAAAACTCTCTATAAATTGTATAAAAGGAATTTAAGGCTGAAAATTTAATAGATAGTACCTTAATATGTCTAAATTCATTAGGAGAAAATGTAATTGAATTTGGGATTGTAGAAATGAAACAATTGGGACAGTGCAAACTGTCCAGTGTTCTGATTACCCTGTCTTTAAACAAAAACTGTATTAATTGGAAAAGAATTAAAATGCAAAGCCTAAATGGTTAGAAATAAAATTAAGTTATCTTTCCAATGGTGTAAACCAATTGAAATTCCGACGTACGGAATGAAAGTTACATTTAAGTAAACAGTGCACAAGCTGCCAGGCAGCAGCCTGGATGTTTTTAAATGAATGAATTATGTATTGTTGCCTTGTTTTGAATAAATGAATGTACTTGTCTTGACCATGATTCACTTGTATGAAATGTTAGAACGGGAAGGGAACATTGGATAAGGTTCTAATGAGGAGCATTCGAAAGCTAGAAACAAATGAGTTTGGATCCAAGACTAGCTAAGCTTGGAGTATTGTGAGCGTAGTTTAATATAGGGTTAGGACTTAGGTCATAACTAAAGATGCATGTTTACTTCTTGTTATTTGATGGCATGTTAATATGTATGATTTAAGTTTGGTTGTGATAAAAAAAGGGAAGAATGGTTTAAGCTAAAACTTGAAATAATAGTAACATGTATGATGTTAAATTACCTAGGAAGAAAAGAGAAAACAAATACTTGAGCTTTGATGCCTTGACCTTGATCTATTCGAATGAATGCTTAATGTATCTCTATGATTTGAATACTTGTTAATATGATATAAATCATGAATTTAAGATCTTTCTTGATGCCTAAGAAATGGCATATGTTAATTGCTTGCTTGAATGACAAGATTGACTTGCAAAGTGTCGAGCTAAGGCTCATTTGGCCTAAGGGCTGTATATACATGTATGATCTTGTAATGTATCATTTGAATTGATCCTTGAATAAGTTATTGCTTGACTTGAACATGAAATCCTTGAATAAGTGATTCATAATTGAAAAAAGCCTTGGTTATT
Organism: Hibiscus mutabilis; assembly: GCA_019671005.1. Lineage (NCBI taxonomy): Eukaryota > Viridiplantae > Streptophyta > Magnoliopsida > Malvales > Malvaceae > Hibiscus > Hibiscus mutabilis. Next base: position 27,018,364 of record CM033739.1, on the reverse strand, counting down.
AGTGGTCATAGGTAGAAGGGAATGCTTTAGAGTCTAGAGCTCATTGTGTCAGGGTGGACTACAGTCCAGGGCTAAGGCCCCTAATTGGCGACAGATGGAGGGTACGTATGTGTGGTCTTTGGCGACAGTAGAAGGGTTGACCATTGCTACGGCACATCTTGTGGCGATAATTGGTTGGAGACTCAATTACCTGGACAACTAAATACCAAGGGCATAAACTAAAGAAAGCAAATAAAAATAATTAAATAATAAGCTTACATGATACTTGAACCACTTGGATTCGTGTACTACATGATTCTTGAAATCCTTGATACTTGAATTACATGATTCTTGAAATCCTTGATACTTGAATTACATGATTCTTGAAATCCTTGATACTTGAATTACATGATTCTTAAAATGCTTAATACTTAAATTACATGATTCTTGAAATGCTTAATACTTGAATTACATGATTCTTGAAATGCTTAATACTTAGAGTACGTGATTCTTGAAATGACTTGATACTTGGATTACATGATTCTTGAATTGCTTGATACTTGAAATACATGATTCATGAACTACTTGATATGTATTGCTCGAAATGAAGAGTTTGTAAAAAGATTAAAATTGAATTGTTTCCAACTTGGACTACGCTTAAACTTAGCTAAGTGATACTTGTCTTGTAAATTGGTTAGATCTAGTTGCTACCTCACTAAGTACAATATTGTACTTATCACTCTTGCTTTCATTTTTCCCAACAACAGATTAAGGATTTGATCGTTGCTTGATCCTGAAGTCTGACATCCTTGAGCTCGAAGCAAGACACAAGATTTTGCTAAGTATGGGCATACTTGTTTTGTACTCCCCTAGTTGGTGGCACTTAGTAGTATATAATGTCTAGTGCATGCATTTTGAACACTTGATCTTGTATATATTTATATATGTCTTGAATGGCCTATCATGCTATGAAATTGGTGGTTAATGTAAATTAAGTAATGAACTATAATTCTATGTAATGGTGATGTATCTTGCTGCGCATACAAGTATTGATATGAGTCTAATGAATGTTCAAAGTAATTGACCTTGACTATTATGCTATTCGAATGGCTTGTATAATGTGATAATTACTTGTGTGATCATGTCATGTTGTATATATAACTTTTATAAGCTTGTATGATAATTGCCGAATGGTAAGGGTGGCAAATGCTTGCTTGGAATCAAGGTATGTACAATGGATGTTGTTTAATAAGTATGCATGAAATGTTATATGAAATCAAGTTAATGAACAATGAAATGAAATGGAAGCATGTGTGCTCCCTTAAGCTATTCGAATGATAATAGTTGTATGATGATGTTGATTGAAAATTTTTAGTAACCTATAATGGATTGTAAATGAAATTGCTTACTTGTTAAGTATTGATGCTTGGTTATTTGTCAGTTAAGTAACCTATCCTTGCCTTAATCTTGCTTGTATTGTACGTTAGTAATGCTCCCGAAACCGGTTTGCTGCCAACCCAGGTAAGGTTGTTACATTTGTTTTAGTATCAGAGCTTTTTAGTCGGTTCTAGGACTAAATCGGGCTCTCTTGCATCATATAGGATACTTGTGCCACCTAGGAGACTTGTATTGTATAGCTTGTGTCTTTGCTTAACTAAACTGAATTCCTAATGATTCTATTTGAACGTAGAATGTCTGAAACAATGCTTGGTCGGGATGATGAAAGTCTCGTAGGCTCTTCAAATGAAGGAGATAGTGTGAGGATGGTGTAGAATCCTCCACAAAAACAAGCTCAACCTTGATTGTAAAATTTGATCTTAAAGCCTGAAATTGTAAAACAAAGCCTTGTAGTTTCGAACCCAATAGGGGGAATAACAAACATAAGCCTTATATGTAAAAATTGTCCCCTATTCATTCGAAATGTACCATTTCTTGTTGATCTATATGTACTACCAACTTGTGAGTTTGATCTAGTACTAGGACTAGATTGGTTAAGCAAGCATGAAGTCTGGGTAGATTGCCTAAATATGAGACTTTACCTTTAGGGTATAGGAAAGGAATCAATCTTTCTAATTGACAAGAAACTGACCTCAGTCTTTGCTACTATGGTCTTACAAGATGAACTTGAATTTGGCTTACCTAGTGTGCCTATTGTATCTGAATATCTCGATGTTTTTCTCGAGGAACTCCTTCGTCTCCCTCTAACAAGAGAAGTAGAGTTCGAGATCGATGTCCAACCTGGAACAACTCCTGTGTCCATCACACCTTATCGAATGGCACCTGTTGAGTTGAAAGAACTCAAGAAGCAACTCCAAGAACTACAAGACAAGTGTTTCATTAGGCCTAGCTTGTCTCCCTAGGGTGCTCCAGTCTTATTCGTAAAGAAGAAAGACGGGACTATGAGACTTTGTATTGACTACAGACAATTGAACAAGCTTACTATCAAGAATCGATATCCTCTCCCAAGGATTGAAGATCTTTTCGATCAACTCAAAGATACCTCAGTGTTCTCAAAGATTGATCCACGATCGGGATACTACCAAATGAGGGTAAAAGAAGCAGATGTACCCAAGATAGCCTTTCGTACTCGATATGGCCATTTTTGAATTCCTTGTAATGCCATTCGGATTAACGAATGCTCTGACTGCATTCATAGATCTCATGAACCGTGTATTCAAGCCCTACCTTGACAAGTTCGTGGTCGTCTTTATTGATGACATTCTAGTGTATTCTCGGAATAAGGAAGAATATTTCGAACACCTTTGAATTGTATTACAAACCCTCCGAGAACGTCAATTGTTTGCAAAGTTTTCTAAATGCGAATTTTGGCTATCAAAAGTGTCGTTCCTTGGCCATGTCATTTCGGCAGAAGAGATTAAAGTAGATCCAAGGAAGATTCAATCTATCCTGGACTGGAGACCTCCGAGGAATGTTGGTGAGGTCAGAAGCTTTCTCGGTTTAGCCGGTTATTGTCGATGTTTTACCAAGGAATTCTCATCCATTGTTGTAAGTTTGACTAAGCTAACTCACAAAGATACACCCTTTGTTTGGTTGGAGAACCAACAACGAAGCTTCAATCAACTTAAACAAGCCCTGACTCATGCTCTGATTCTCATCCAACCAGTATCGGGCAAGGAGTACAATGTTTACAGTGATGCATCTCATTTAGGACTAGAATGTGTCCTAATGCAAGATGGAAACGTGGTAGCTTACGCTTCAAGGCAACTAAAACCACACGAGTCAAACTACCCTACTCACGATCTAGAATTGGCAGCTATCGTGTTTGCACTCAAAGTCTGGAGACATTACTTGTACAGGGAGAAATGCAACTTGTTCATAGACCACAAGAGCCTCAAATACCTCCTAACTCAAAAAGACTTGAACTTGAGGCAAAGGAGATGGCTAGAGTTACTTAAAGACTACAATTTAGTTATCGACTACCATCCGGGGAAAGCAAACGTGGTTGTTGATGCCCTTAGTCGCAGACCATACTCGGGTAAACCCTTAAATCTAAATCCTAGAAAAATTCATTCAAAATGATCTTTCCTTGACTTGCAAGTAACCATTCAAATTAGACTTTTCTTGACTTACAAGTAACTAGTCAAAAATCTTCCTTAATGATCTTTTCCATTCGTTTATAGCTTCCTTGGCTATCAATGCTCATTTCCATTTATCCAAAGGACAGAAATTCTTATGTGAACTTCAAGTTCAATCTAGTCTAATCTCGAGAATCAAAGAACTCCAACAAATTGATCCAGATCTTTAGAAGATCATGTCCAAGCTAAACTCTGAGTCTAATTCTGACTTTTCCCTCAAGTCGAATGGACTCTTCTATTTCAAAGATAGAGTGTGTGTTCCTAACAACGAAGAACTAAGACACGAGATGTTACAAGAAGCTCACCAAAGCTCTTTCTCGATTCACCCTGGATCGGTTAAGATGTACAAGGACCTAAAGCCACTATACTAGTGGCCAGGCACGAAATCGGCTATCACAGATTTTATTTCGAAGTGATTAAATTGTCAAAGAGTCAAAGCCGAGCATCAAGTCCCCACTGGATTGCTCCAACCAATCGAATTCCCTTAGTTGAAATGGGATCGGATTACAATGGACTTCGTTACTGGTCTTCCTTCCACTCCAAGAAAGAATGATGCTATGTGGGTGATTGTTGATAGATTCACAAAGTCTACTCACTTCATCCATGTTCGAATGAACATGAGCTTGGAAACCTTAGCCGAGCTGTACATCCGTGAAGTGATTCAATTACACGGTGTACCTACAGCTATAATCTCCGATCGAGACCCTAGATTTGCTTCCCGATCCTGGAATTCTTTGCAAAAGGCCCTTGGAACTAAAGTGCACCTTATTACAGCCTTTCATCCTCAGTCAGATGGCCAATCTGAAAAAATCATCCAAGTACTAGAAGACATGCTACGTGCTTGTGTAAAAGACTTCAGAAAGAACTGGGAGAAATCTCTACCCCTAGTAGAGTTTGCTTATAACAATAGCTACCAGACATCTATCCAGATGGCTCCATTCGAAGCTCTATACGGAAGAAAATGTAGGACTCCCTTGTGCTGGTCTGAATTGGGAGAAAACAAAGTATTGGGACCTTAATTACTTAGAGAAACTGAGGAACAAGTTCAAATCATACATGATCGATTGAAGCAAGCCTTTGATAGACAAAAAGCATATGTAGACTTGAAAAGGAGAGACATCCAATACAATGTTGGAGACAAAGTCTTCCTGAAAGTGTCCCCTTGGAAGAAAGTCTTTCGGTTTGGAAGAAAAGGGAAACTCAGTCCCCGATTCATTGGTCCGTTTAAAATCATTGAAAGGATAGGGGCAATGGCCTATCGATTAGCTCATCCCAGTGAATTTGACAAGATTCATAATGTCTTTCACATATCTATGCTTAGAAAATATTGATCTGATCCATCCCATGTGCTTGAACCTAAAGAAGTAGAATTGAATCCCGACTTATCATATGAAGAAGAGCCAATACGAATACTTGACAAAGAAGTTAGAAGACTCCGAAACAACAATGTTCCCTTGGTGAAAGTGTTATGGAGAAATCATAAAATAGAAGAGGCAACTTGGGAACCTGAGGCTACGATGAGGAAGCAATATCCTCACTTGTTCAACTCAGGTAAATTCGAGGGCGAAATTATTTTAAGGGGGAGAGTTGTAATACCCCAAAGAATGGCCTAGTAAAATGTTAACATTAATACATTGTAAATACCATAATTTAATTTGTAAATTTAGGATAAATAAGAATAAAAGGACTAAAGTGAAATGAAAGAAAGATGGAGTGCCTAATTATGGTGGAGTAAAACGTGAGTTTGTAATATTTGAGGATTGCATGATAAACAAATTTTAGCTAAGGGATTGAACACATGCCAATGTAGTATGAATGCATTTGTGATTGAAGGGGAGGTTCGGTCATGTAATGCAAAGGAAATTATTATCATCTTCCTTCTTAAAGGAAAAAGGCCGAAAATCACTTAAGAGAGAGAGATGAGCTGGTTGCTATGGAATCACTAAAATTGATTTTAGTTTGCTAAAAATTCTAGAGTTTTGATTCGATCATACTAAGGGGAAAGTAAGCATTCTTTTCTCATTCTTTTCATAGGTTTTATTGTGAAATTGAATTTAAACTTTCATGCATTGTGTTGTCATTAGTGATATTGAAAGATTATGGTTCACATATGTAAAATTGCTTGATTAGTGCTTAAGACAATTGGTTACGTAATCGTGATTCTGCTTTTGGTTAAATTGATGCTTGTTTTCTATGAACCTTAATGATCAAATTGCTAAGGAAAATATATATGTTGCTGGAAACTTGAATGTTCAGGCTGGAAATTGCTAGGGTTGCTGGAAACTTAGGTATTGAATTGGTATGATTTGAATGTAATCTGGAATGAAAACTGTTTTGCTAGAGAAGATTGTGTAAACATGCTTGATGCTCTGTCTTAATCACATAGATAAGTGAATTAAACTGGCCTAGACATGTAAGAATATGTATATAAGTTGAATTGGCATGTTAGAAGTGTTATCTAAGTGATTAAAGAAGTTAGAAACCTAAGCTAGTGTAATATGCCCAGAATGCTCTGTTCTGGGCAGCAAATTTGAAAAATCTCTATAAATTGTATAAAAGGAATTTAAGGCTGAAAATTTAATGGATAGTACCTTAATATGTCTAAATTCATTAGGAGAAAACGTAATTAAATTTGGGATTGTAGAATGGATTGTAGAAATGAAACAATTGGGACAGTGCAAACTATCCAGTGTTGTGATTACCCTATCTTTAAACAAAAAACTGTATTAATTGGCAAAGAATTAAAATACAAGGACTATATGGTTAGAAAGGAAAATAAGTTAGCTTTCCAACTGTGTAAACCAATTGAAATTCTGACGTACGGAATGAAAGTTATGCACGTTTAAGTAAACAGTGCAAGGCTGCCAGGCAGCAGCCTGGATGTTTTGAAATGAATGAATTATGTATTGTTGCCTTGTTTTGAATAAATGAATGTACTTGTCTTGGCCATGATTCACTTGTATGAAATGTTAGAACGAGAAGGGAACATTGGAGAAGGGTCTAAGGAGGAGCATTCGAAAGCTAGAAACAAAGGAGTTTGGATCCAAAACTAGCTAAGCTTGGAGTATTGTGAGTGTAGTTTAATATAGGGTTAGGACTTAGGTCCTAACCAAAGATGCATGTTTACTTCTTGTTATTTGATGCCATGTTAATATGTATAATTTAAGTTTGATTGTGATAAAAAAAAAGGAAGAATGGTTTAAGCTAAAACTTCAAATAATAGTAACATGTATGATGTTAAATTACCTAGGAAGAAAAGTGAAAACAAATACTTGAGCCTTGATGCCTTGACCTTGATCCATTCGAATGAATGCTTAATGTATCTCTATGATTTGAATACTTGTTAATATGATATAAATTATGAATTTAAGATCTTGCTTGATTTCTAAGAAATGGCATATGTTAATTGCTTGCTTGAATGACAATATTGACTTGCAAAGTGTCGAGCTAAGGCTCATTTGGCCTAAGGGCTATATATACATGTATGATCTTGTAATGTATCATTTGAATTGTTCCTTGAATAAGTTATTCCTTGACTTGAACATGAAATCCTTGAATAAGTTATTCATAATTGAACAAAGCATTGGTTGTTAGTGGTCATAGGTAGAAGGGCATGCCTTAGAGTCTAGAGCTCATTGTGTCAGGGTGGACTACGGTCCAAGGCTAAGGCCCCTAATTGGCGACAGACGGAGTGTACGTATGTGTGGTCTTTGGCGATAGTAGGAGGGTTGACCAGTGCTACGGCACATCTTGTGGTGGCAGTTGGTTGGAGACTCAATTACCTGGACAACTAAATACCAAGGGCATAAACTAAAGAAAGCAAATAAAAATAATTAAAGAATAAGCTTACATGATACTTGAACATACTTGAATTCTTGAATCACATGATACTTGAACTACTTGGATTCTTGAACTACATGATTCTTGAAATCCTTGATACTTGAATTACAAGATTCTTGAAATGCTTAATACTTGAATTACATGATTCTTGAAATGCTTAATACTTGGAGTACATGATTCTTGAAATGACTTGATACTTGGATTACATGATTCTTGAATTGCTGGATACTTGAAATACATGATTCGTGAACTACTTGATATGTATTGCTCGAAATGAAGAGTATGTAAAAAGATTAAAATTGAATTGTTTCCATCTTGGACTAGGCTTAAACTTAGCTAAGTGATACTTGTCTTGTAAATTGGTTAGATCTAGTTGCTACCTCACTAAGTAAAATCTTGTACTTATCACTCTTGTTTTCATTCTTCCCAACCACAGATTAAGGATTTGATTGTTGCTTGATCCTGAAGTCTGACATCTTTGAGCCCGAAGCAAGACACAAGATTTTGCTAAGTATGGACATACTTGTTTTGTACTCCCCTAGTTGGTGGCACTTAGTAGTATATAATGTCTAGTGCATGCATTTTGAACACTTGATCTTGTATATATGTATATATGTCTTGAATGGCCTATCATGCTATGAACTTGGTGGTTAATGTAAATTAAGTAATGAACTAGAATTCTATGTAATGGTGATGTATCTTGCTACGCATACAAGTATTGATATGAGTCTAATGAATGTTCAAAGTAATTGACCTAGACTATTATGCTATTTGAATGGCTTGTATAATGTGATAATTACTTGTGTGATCATGTCATGTTGTATATGTAACTTTTATAAGCTTGTATGATAATTGCCGAATGGTAAGGGTGGCAAATGCTTGCTTGGAATCAAGGTATGTACAATGTATGTTGTTTAGTAAGTATGCATGAAATGTTATATGAAATCAAGTTAATGAACAATGAAATGAAATGGAAGCATGTGTACTCCCTTAAGCTATTCGAATGATAATAGTTGTATGATGATGTTGAATGAAAATTTTTAGTAACCTATAATGTATGTATGGCTACTTGTTAAATATTGTATGTTTGGTTACTTGTTAGTCAAGTAACTCATCTAATAGGGATGAGTAAGCCTTTCCTTGCTCGATTTCGCTTGTATTGTTTTTTGGTAACGCTCCCGAACCGGTTTCCTGCCAACCCGGGTAGAGGGTGTTACAAATCCTTTTCACAAATCATTTGACATACTCAAATATCATCAATATAAGATCATTTGCATCATATTCCATTTTCCAAACATGCATAAAATAGTAGGTATCAAAGCATAAATATAGACATAAGAAAATCAACTTTGTCAAACCGAAATTTAGAGCAAATTCATCTAATACTTACTTCCAAGCTTAGACAAGCGTTTCAAGCTTAATCTAAACTCCCAAAATCACTTTCAAACCTTTACAAAGCTGTAAATCACGTTTCCACTCACCGGCAACATAAAGCTCCACTTTCCTATGAGAAATCAAGCTTCCGAAGCCTTCAAAACTTCTCCAATTGCTAAAGGATCCATATCCCATGTTTTACCCACACAAAAACAGAGGATTAATGCATTACAATACATCTCTAATCCCAGCAACATCTATTCTCAACTTCGCCACACTAAAAGCCATCAAACGCCTTCTAAGAACAACGAAAACCTCACTAAACTCAACCTAAATGCAGCCCAGCCATTAATCAACAATTTCAACATCAATTAACATCTAAAAACACAAATAATACCACTTTATATCTCCGGCAACCTTTTAACACCAAGAATACTTCAAAATCTAACTATTTACAGCCTAGAAAATTAGCAATTCAATTAGTTTCGAGATTCTTTTTATTAATCTCTTCTCATAAAATTAAAACATATCTTATATGTGATATATATGAATTAGAATCAGCACAAATCAGATCTATTATCAAGATCTACCAAATTTCTTATTAAAACTCAATTAAACCTTTAAATCTTGATTTATTCATTTAAACATAACAAAAATCAATTTTAAAAGATCAAGAACTTGGGAATTTTAGTAAAGAACCTTTTATTAGAGGAGAGAAATGAAAATCACCTCTAATTGCTGACTTCTCCCTTAATTGACATGATTTGAATGAAAACTTCAATAAAAACAAATAGGATTTGATGTAGAAATCAAAGGAATCAATTAGGAAATCAAAATGAAATCAAAAAGACATAATTATTTATCATTTTAGAGTGAAATTGGTAGTTTGGCTGCTAAGAAAATTGAGAGAAAAGTTGAGAGCAAAAGTAGTTACGTGAGAAAAGTAAATCATCTTTTAAAATTTTTTTAAACTAAATCTATTTTATTTTTATGAAATAAACATTTTAAAACCATTTAAAAATAACCTAAATTAAGGTAAAATTATGATTAAAAATATTTTTAAATTAGCTCCTTAAAGATTCTAAGTTTTGACCCTTTTACAATTGAGTCACCAAAACAGTTTTGAAAACTTTACATTTTAGTCACCATACCAAATTTTCATTTAATTCGAACTTATTTCATTAAATTGAGTTCACTAAAACCCTAAATATATTAAATAAACATTTTCCACTATTTTCCATATTTTATTTCAAGTTATAAATATTTATTACGATTTAATTTCCCGAAACTAGATCAAACCGACTAATCTAGTTCACCAGAACCGTCTAATCTACCTAGCTAACTTCTAGGCTCAAATTTGGAGGGTTGCAACACCATTCTCCGTCACCAAATAAACCACATCTGTAGGAACCTCAGCAACATTAGTGTTCTTGATTTTCTTTACGGTACGCTGGTCATCCAAATGAGTTGGGGACGCCGGCAGCTCTAGTGTCGGATGAGACAAGAACTGGGATATGAATTTCGGTGGCCACCTACGAGGTTATCATATGAGTTCAAGAACGAATTTCTGTTAGGATGTCCTTGGGAGAGCATTAGGGTTTTTCGAATTCTTTGAGTTCTAATTTTTTTAATCAATAATCTTAATTTTGAATAATTTTAATTTAAAAATCTTTTTAAATTTTATCTTTTAATAATTTATCCCTTTGTATCTCCTAATGTTTTTTTTATTTAATTTTTAAAAATTTTAATAGTATTTTTATCTTTATTATTTTACTTTTTAAAGTGTTTTAATTTTTTAATATTTTTATTTCTTAAGGTTTTTTAAATATTACATAAAAATCAATTAATTCGCCAAACTTCCTAAAAATCAATTTTTCCATCGAACTCCCTAAAAAACTAAATGTCACCCATTTGCCACGTCAACACTGTTAGCGGCCATGTTAGCACATTAACGGTTAACATTAGTCAAAGGGCTAATAAATTTATGCATTTTACAAGTTTGAGAGTTAATTTGAGTGAATTTTTCACAGGGGAGTAAATTAATTATTTGGTAAGAACCCATGGACAAAAATACGCCTACTAAATTTAACCTTGAGTTTTACACATTGTTATAATGTTACTTAAATGACTATTTTGCAATCTTGTTGATTCAATAAAAATGCCTTTAGTCAAGAATTATTCTTGTTTTTACCTTTAATATATGGGTACTTTTTTATACTAAAAATATATGGGAATGTATATTAACTTTTAAAAATTAAAATCTAAATCTCTAACCAATAAATTCTAGCCATAAACTTTAAAATTTAAACCTTAAACTAACCCCAAATATTAAATTAAATCACTAATCTCTAAATAGTAAAGACTTGTATTTAATCTAAAAACTATATAACAGACATATTATAATATTGATTTTTCTCTTTGTGTATTATAGTTTATATATCTAAAATTATGGCTAATAATTTGGATAAGCATTTTTAGCTTTGGGCTACTTTTTCTTTATCTCATTTCAATTTTTGACCTAACCAAAAAGGGATTATTTTAAGTTCCTCAAGTGATTTTTCTTAGAAAGAAAAGAAAGTTTGTTCAAACAGTTTTTAAGAACACCTTGTTTCATTTAAGACTGACCACATTCCGATTCTGGGAAAACATGTCTTTACTATAACCCCCTTGACCCGGCCTAGGCAATAGGCCGAACCGAGCGAGCTACATTAGGTTTGTCGTAGCAAACCTAAATCGTAAATCTTGAATTAGGCCTTTTTTCCCTTTAATCTTGTCTAGATGCATCATTATTATCTAGCGTGTACATACTGACATCGGTTAAAATCCCAACTGAATCGGACGCGGAAACGTCATCCAATTAAGCGAATTTGCAATTTAGGGACCAAATTGCAAATCTAAAAAACTATATAGACTTACTAGCGTTTGGGGTTACCAACTCTTAATTAGTCCGATTACAAGCATACGGATTCATTTTCAACTAATACGGATCAATCAAACACATTCAATTAGAATTTATGCGAATCAGGGACCAATATGCCTGAATCTAAAATCACCGACAAACATAAAGTACTGGGTATCGGTATGCGGGATACTATACTGATACCAAGCTTAATATTTAGGGTCGTGTCGATACGAGGAGCTGTATATCAATACGCAGGCTATTTTATACATGGCCCATACCGATAAGCCTTATCGAGTATCGATTCTCGGGCTAATTTGGCTGAAGTCCCAAATTACAGTAGCCAAAACTCGTACCGGTACGGCACACCCTATACCGATACCCAGACTAAAATCCCACTTACACTAATTCAGGCCCTGAGTACTGATACCGAGGGTACTATATCGATATCAAGAGGCTTGTAATGCCCTAATTTGCTGGTTATACTTACATTTAGCACTCCAAACACGCCTCAATCATTCTTATACATATACATCATAAAACCAAGGACTAAAACAAGCCAAAAACCATTAATAACATAAAATATTAAGAACAATTGAACCACATCACAATTTTATAGGCATACTCCCTAAAACCACATCAATCCAACTCTCAAAATGGAATTCACATCAAAATCTCACATAGGCATCACTTCAAATAATTATTGATACAATTCTAAACATGCTTGAACAACAAGAACATAGCATAAGCACAAATACTCTATATGCAAACCTAGGCAAAACCTCAAGGCATCATTCACCAATGAAAACAATCCATCAAACATGATTTAACCATTAGCATACTAGGCCATCAAACATCATCACTTAAACTTCCAAAAACATCTCAAAAACTAGATTACAAATCCCCAAAACATGGTAACACGTTGCCTTATTAACCGAATATAAAATTGAGTTTTCCATACTTAAGAGGTTGTTGTTCCCTTGGATTATCCTTGCCGGAAGGTGCTGCCCTTCTACTCTATTTCTCTGCATCAATAGGGAAATGAGAGCGTAAGCACATAATGCTTAGTGAGGTTGCTCATATGTAAAACATTGATGCACTCAAACATTTTGGAAACCAAATATCATTTTTAATAAAAAAGCATGCTTAAATCAAGCCAAAGCATTTCCCAATTTATTTCCAAAACGTGTCATGCATAACAACCATATGCACTAAAACCTTTTCATTATATCTCATATATTGGCAAGTATTATGACTCCGGATAGACTCGCCTCTATCATTTCATCAAAACAGAATATTTATTAAACATATCGGATACACGAATTTCCCTGTGGTACTACCACCACCAATTCTCACTCCAACCCGGGATAGGCTCACCCTTACCTGTCATGATAGACTTACCTCTATCACACAACAATAGGCTTACCCCTATCGCAAGAAACTGAAGAATACCATCAACCCGAGTAGCCTTACCGCTATACCTCAAGAGCCGTAGAGCGATCGACTTTATTTTATAATGCACTTTAAACCCTATTGCATGCCAACTATATCTGATACCTTTTCATTTATGTCACATAGCCAATATATCAATTTCAAATACATTTACTTACTATTTTTCCAAGCATTTCACAAAACTGTTTCATATGAAAAACCACATTGCCAAAGGCAACAACATATTCCCTCTAGGAATTAGTCTCAATGCTCATAGGCATCCATACACTTTGATATACATTGCATATTAATCCAAAATGATGCATTTACATTAAGTAAATCAAACCATGCTTTTAAACCAAAACATGAAATCTGCAAACCCATATCAAGTTGATACTCAAAGGTGAAATAGAGAAACTTACGCTTGAGCTTAGTTAAGCTTTTTAGGCTATAACTAAACTCCCCGTGATCATCGATCAAACCTTTAAAGAGCTTCAAAGAGTTTACACACTCATCGATACACTTCGCCTTGCTCACCAACGTGAATCGAGCCACCGACAATCGATGTACGCAACTAGGCAACCTTGCCTTGATCATCCCTTGTTTAACAACATAAAACCAAAGGGAAAATCCATCATCATATATTCTACTCACTGCCAGACGATAATCCCCTGCATCCTTAATAGTATCATTTCAATCTTAGCCGAAACTACCGAAAACAACACCAATCTTTGTTCACCCAATACCTATCATCAAACTTACGATTCTAACATTCAATCCTCATCAAAACACAACCAAAAACACCTCTTAAACATCATTATACCTCCAGCAAACAAAGAACACACATAACAACCCCAAAAACCACTAAAAACTTATCTAAAAATTAATCAATCAAATAGTTTTGGGATTTATTTCAACAGTCTCATTCCACATTATGTTTACATCAACAAAATGTGAATTTACCCAATTAAAATCTCTAGGTTTCATCATCTTAAACAAATCCTTAAACAAAACATCAAAATCTCAATTAATCAATCAATTCTTGAAATTCATTGCAAAACTATGTTAAAATCAATCCAATACAAGTCAACTACTAGGGATATCAATAAAGAACCTTAGTTTTAAGACAGAAGAAGAAATTCACCTTTGAAGAAACTCCCACCGAAATTGACGTAAGTATTTTCTTAAAATCAAACTTGTGAAATTAATGAAATCTTTGATAAATCTTTGATAAATCTTTGTAAGGTTTTGTTAGGAATCAAAAGTAGAATCAAATGATAATTTCTCCATTGAAAATCAGAAAATAATTCTGGAAATTTTGTTTGGAAGTTGAAATGGAAAATGGGAAAAAATAAGAAGAGAAAATGAGAAAAAATTTAGAGCAAAAGTAAAATGATTTTGGAAACCAATTAACCGTCAACTCTTACTCAATTAAGGTGGTAATCTTCATTAAAAACTTTAGAAAATAATAGCTCTCTAAGGATTCTTAGTATTGGTCGATTTACAAAATAGTCACTAAAATAGTTTTGCAAAGTTTACAATTCAGTCACTAACATCTGAAATCCATTTAATTAGATTAAATTGCCCTTCAACTAAAACCCCAAAATGTTTAATAAAATAACTAAACACTTTTAAAAAACCAAACCTTTGCCAATTAGCCAAAATTCCAATTTTTACCTTTTAATTTTACCCAAAGCATATTTAATTCATTAATTAGGTTTAACCGATCCGAACCGAATCTGATCAAAACCTCTAATCCTTCTAACCTTATTTTTGGGGCTTTACAACTCTCCCCCACTTAAGAAATTTTGTCCTCGAAATTTACCTGAAGGAAAGAGATATGAAAATTGTTTCTTCATGTCTGCCTTCGTCTCCCATGTAGCCTCATCAACCCCTCGATGTCGCCACAACACCTTAACCAACTCAATGGTCTTACCTCAGAGAACTTTTGTACTAGAATCCAATATCTTTACTGGTTCTTCATCATATGCCAACTCTGGTTGCAACTCAATCTCCTCAACTGACACAACATGCGATGGAGCCGATCTATACTTTCTGGGCATTACATTTACTTAGGAGGGGAAATCCATCAATGAATCTTCAGATTTAAAACCCCTATTGGAGAAAGAAAAAGAAGAGGAACATAACCAAGAAGATAAGATGATGACATCATAATTTTAGCTAAGCGTGCTGACATGCCCACATACTGTGTCTCGAACGACACACGATCTGCAAAAGTATGGATGATTGTTTTGGCAGAAGATTAGCTTCGTTGCTCCAACGATGAATGACTCATTGATCAAATAAACGGAAATGTCTATTAAAAATTACAAATTATATTACGATAAGTAGCCTCCACCCATTTGATGCTATGACATCATAATTTTATTTAAGGACGTCGAGCTGCCAACATTATTAATTTTGTGTCTCAAACGACACCTAACAAAAGTGTGGGTATATGCTACAATAGATATCACCCTAATTAATCTAATGTTGTGACATCATGATTTTATCAAAGGATAATAAGATTCTCACACTAGTGCGTCTCGAAAGACGTTAATCAGCAAAAGTGTGAATACCTGCTCTGACATACAATACCTCCACTAATGTAATAATAAATGCATTGTCGATCATAACAAAATGAAGATACTTATACGGAGTCATAGATGATGTTATTTTTCACATTTTCATTTTCAGATGTTGAGTACATTGTTGATCATAGCAAAACAGAGATGATAAAACACATTTACGTTTTGACAACACTAGAAAGGTATAGAGCATTCCTCAAAGGACCTCTCGATAACAACAAATGCCTTCGAACATCCAATGTTAAAAGCACGGACTAAAACAAAATGAAGATGTCTGCATTCATTCATACTCTAACACCACATGCTCTACAAGGGCACAAACAATATTGTTTAAAATATCTCTGAAATGTCCAGTACTAGATATGCTATTGACTTAAATGAAACGGAGACGACATCAACAATACATATATTTTAGTTTCTTATGGCTCTTAAGCAACACCAACGTTTAATGCCTCTGCATATCCAAAAATTAAGTATGTTGTTGGCTAAATAAAGCACCAATAAACAAAAGAAATACGCAGTTGGACTCTTATGTAGTAGAAATACCTTGGCCTCTGAAACATTATTACAACGTAATAGGAATTCCCGTATATTAACTACCTCCAGAAATTGGTATCCTTCGGTGCAATTATTTCCAAAAAGCAAACTTTGTTTCCGCTTTCATAACCAGAGGTTACTAAAATAGCCCAAACAGGGGGACCAGAATCAAAGTAAATGATACGAAACACCATCCTGCACAATTAAGTGTGGAACTATAAGAGAACAAACCCAGATATGCTAAATGGGCAAGAGATGGTCAACAATTCCCAAAAAAAAAGACACAAGTTACCCCTCCAAAAGGAAGAACCTCTTGAAAATATCACGGCATGTACCACTTTGTGGTACTCTAACTACGAGGGGACAAGTGTTACAGCAAATTAGATGTTTTTACACAATTCCTGTGAGAACAAGGAATGGTCCGCAACAACTATTTCTTTGAATGAATACTCTTTAAGAGACTAATGCTTTCGGAGCCTTCAAGTTGCCTAGGGATAAGACATAGCTAGGTGCCTCTACACGATATGCACGTGGCCAACATGCAAGGCTTAAAAGCTCAAAAGCTAGACCTATCTCTTTCAAACCATTTATAGGTCATCACTAGACCTAACACTATCAAATCACAAAAAGTTCCAGGGACTATAAATATATGGGCAAATGAAGAAAGAAGGCAGGTCATATCTGGAGGGTAGTACCCCTTTTCTCATCTCTGTTATGTCTCTCACTGCCAAACTATTGACTGCGGTTTTCCGCCCCAAGCCTACAAGGGGTGAACAGCCTAAAAACGCCAACAACTGTCATGTTCTTCCTCTCCACCTCTCTTGTTCGGTGTCTCCTCATTTTAACATCAACAATGTATAAAAAAAATACAAACATACATATTAACTCTTTAAAAACTAAAATCTAATCCCTAAGACTAACTCATAAATTATAACCATAAACCTTAAATTTTAAATCTACAAACAAAAAAACTAACTCTCAAATTAAATCACCACCCTCTAAAAAGAAAAAAAAACTTGTATTTAATCTAAAAATTATATAACAGATATATTATAGTATTATTTTTTTCTCTTTATATTTTATGGTTTATATATCTAAAATTATGGCTAATAATAGCGTTTTAGATTTGGGCTATGTACCCTTGATGCCTATAACTTTTTCTTTATCTCATTTCCATTTTCGACCTAAACCAAAAAAGGATTATTTTTAGGTGCCTCGAGTGATTTTTCCCAGAAAGAAAAGAAAGTTTGTTCAGACAGTTTTTAAGAACTCCCTGTCTCGTTTAAGACTGACTACATTCTGATTAGGAGCGAAAACATGTCTTTACTTAGGAGGAGGAAACCCATCAATGAATCTTCAGATTCAAAACCCCTGTTGGAGAAAGAAGAAGAAGAGGAACATAACCCAGAAGATCATGATGATGACAATGATGACGATGATGATAATGGTAAAAACAAGAAAACCCCATCAAAGATCAAGAAGAAACATGGGGAGAAGCTACCACCACCAGCACCACAACCACCTAAGTGGTCGTGTTTGGACATGTGCTGTTGGTTCGTTGGTTGCATATGTATAACGTGGTGGCTACTGTTGTTCCTTTACAATGCAATGCCGGCTTCATTTCCTCAGTATGTAACGGAGGCAATAACGGGTCCTTTACCCGACCCGCCTGGTGTGAAGGTTAAGAAAGAAGGGTTAAAGGCTAAGCATCCAGTGGTGTTTGTTCCGGGGATTGTCACTGGGGGGCTTGAGTTGTGGGAAGGGCGAGGGTGTGCTGAAGGGTTGTTTAGAACGCGGCTATGGGGTGGCACTTTTGGTGAAGTGTATAAAAGGTATCATTTTTTAGCTGCTTGCTTTCTTTTATTGGAAGTTTTTTGTGTGTTTCCCATTTAATGAAGGTATAATTTTGGGGAAAACGCGGTTAGCATTCAACTCCTTCAGCTTTCCAATTGTTGCACTTGTGATTTAGATGCTGGTTTACAATTTTCAATGAAGGGTACAGGTGATTTAGATGCTGATTTTAGGATTTTTCTGTTGGTTTTATAAATGTATTCATGGTTTATGTTGCAGTTTTGTTTGCCTGATAAAAGGTCTAGTTTGTTATGTTTTGGTAATTCTGTTTTGATCATTGATTCAAACCTTGGAAATAGCCCCTCTATTTATATGTAGGAAGAACGCTGCATACAATAGGATATGTTGCGTATAGGAGGAGCCTTTTGCATTGCATTGGAGAGTTAACCTTGCAGTTTTGGGGGTTGTACTGTTGTTTCTAATTATAGTTATAACTTATGATGTTTTGTTGATATAGTTTGGAACTCCAGGTCAGTTGTTTAGTTACTTGTGAGTATTAAATTTGCAAGTTATATGGAAATTGAAGATTGAAGTGTTGATATTTGACAATATGAAGGGGTAGTTGTTGAATGGACTCTTGAGTTGGTTTGTTACTTATAGAGGCTAAATTGTTGGTATGATTAGTTTAAGTTTGTGCAAGCTATATTTCTCAACTAATTCCATGGTCTGTTTACTGTGTACCACCTATGTTGCTCTGACTCTTCATATCCTAGGTGGATACACATATCCATATTCAGCACACACCGAGTCCGAGTAACAGAGGCTGCCACATATGCTTACATGGTCATGTCATGAGCTATCTGTTTTTTTTTATTTGCTTCTTGTCTTGCATACTGGTTTTCATGATGTTTTTGATATAGTAGACAAGACATTGGAGTTGGATCGATGACTACTCTTTCAATTGTGTGCCTTGCTGTTTTAAGTTGAAACATGAGATGTCTTAAAACTATATGGAACCAGAACGACCTTGTTAGCTTTTTTGTTTTTTACCATTGGATTTATCACATAAAAGATAAGTAGCAAATTTGGAACATCTTCTTAAATGTATTTTATGTATGGAAAGCAACATTTCTTTGGAATGTAAAGTGTAATACAGTTGTTTAAAGAACTTGCAATCTGGTAAAAGCGAAAAACATTATATCATATTATATTAGAATGGAACTAACTCCTGTTGTGTTGATGGGCCTATGTCAATTTGGTTGCTCCTTGTTCGGGTTCAGTAGCATTCTGATTTGTAAATTGTAGTTATGTGTCTTAATTACGCACTCTTAGTATTGCTCGGACAATTTGTGTTCTCTGTGGTTTTATTGGAAATCATGTAGACCTCTATGCTGGGTGGAGCACATGTCATTGGATAATGAAACAGGATTAGATCCTTGTGGTGTAAGAGTGAGGCCCGTCTCTGGATTAGTTGCTGCAGATTACCTTGCTCCAGGGTATTTTGTATGGGCAGTTCTTATTGCTAACTTGGCTCGGATTGGATATGAGGAAAAAACCATGTATATGGCTGCTTATGATTGGAGACTCTCTTTTCAAAACACTGAGGTGAAAAATTTTCCTGAACTAGAATTTCTTGACGGTATGCACATTGGCAGAATAATTCATTGATTATGCACCTTTATCTATTATTTTGCTTCCGTTTGGAATACTGTAAGATGTTGACATCTTTCGATTATTCAGGTACGTGATCAAACACTGAGCCGTATTAAGAGTAATATCGAACTGTTGGTTGCTACGAATGGAGGGAGAAAAGTTGTAGCCATTCCACATTCCATGGGAGTTCTGTATTTTCTACGTTTCATGAAGTGGGTTGAGGCACCGGCTCCCATGGGTGGTGGGGGTGGTCCAGATTGGTGTTCTAAGCATATTAAAGCCGTAGTTAACATCGGTGGGCCTTTTCTCGGTGTTCCAAAAGCTATTGCTGGGCTTTTCTCAGCTGAGGCAAAGGATATTGCAGTTGCCAGGTACTTTAACAAGTATACTTTCTTAGAAGCAACTAGTTATATCTTATACTGGCTCATTTGTGATCTCATTATATCTTTTCCGAGCAATAACTTTGTAGTTTGCATGGTCTCGGGAAAATTTGAAGCTCAAATGAACCAGCATTTGCCTTTATACAACATTCTCATACATTCTAGGTTACCTTAGAAATTTGGTTAGCTGTTAAGTTTTAAACACGCCGATAGCAACCAAAATCTCATTTGCTTGTTACTGTCATGTCATTTGTGCGTTTTCTACTTTGTAACAAATTGCAGTGTGTAGTATGGCAGATTATCTGAAAAGAATATATGCATATAACAGAACAGGGTTCAAACTTATGTTTTGTTTCATCTTATGGTGATCTATGCTAGTTCGCTTTCATGACAAGATTTTGGTTTTCCTTGTCAAAGAGCATCCAGTAATTTTGCCTATGTTCTCAAGCTCGAAAATTGGTCCATGTGCAAGTTACTTATTAGTTTATAATATCATTTATAACAAAAGTACATGAACAATTTTTTTCTTACAGTAGTACTAAAAATGAACCCAAAGTGCAGGGCTCTTGCACCCGGTTTTCTGGATAATGATATATTTCAGTTTCAAACATTGCAACATATGATGAGAATGAGCCGGACTTGGGATTCAACCATGTCGATGATACCGAGAGGTGGGGACACAATATGGGGCGGTGTACACTGGTCACCAGAGGAAGGATATTCTTGTAGCAAAGAAAGAGGAAAGATGAATGACGCTCAGATCACGAACCAAGCCGGTGCTGAAACTGCAGTCTGTAAAACTAGAAGTGCAAATTATGGAAGGATTATATCATTTGGAAAAGATGTTGCTGAGGCACCTTCATCCGACAAGAGAGGATAGACTTCAAGGTAAATTCATTTCTCTTGTAATCTTGGAGGTTCCGTGTTAACTTATTGCCCGAGTCCATGTAACATAGTTAACCTACCATGCGCTGTATGACTGTTTTCTATGGCAATGTTCAGGGTGCTATTAAAGGTCATAGTGCTGCAAACACAACTTGTCGAGACGTGTGGACAGAGTATCATGACATGGGATTTGCTGGTATCAAAGCCGTAGCTGAGTATAAAACTTACACTGCTGAATCAATTGTCGACCTGCTTCATTTCATTGCTCCGAAAATGATGGTTCGTGGTACTGCTCATTTCACCTACGGAATTGCAGACAATTTGGATGACCCTAAGTATACACACTACAAGTATTGGTCAAACCCTTTGGAAACAACGTGAGAAATCTAATCCGTCATTTCATTTTGTTTCTTGTTGCTTGGTATTTAATGTTCTTTTTCCCTTTATGAATCATCTCCTATCGGTTATTTATCTTTAATCCGAATCTGTGGCTATAAGTTGATAGAAGTCCAATCGGCACTTATCTTTGAGTTAACTTTTGATTATTTTCTTGAATTCTACGTGATTTTCCTTTCAATTTGCAGTATATGGCTACTATATAATTCTCTTTTTGGTCGGCTCTGATTTTTGTTTTTCAATTGATTGATTTAGATAATGCCTATTGCAATACGTAGACACTCTTTTGGTTCGTAAATGTTCATTTGTTATCAGTATTCACTGTCACACTTATTCTTTAGGTTGCCAAATGCTCCAGATATGGAAATCTTTTCTCTATATGGAGTTGGCCTACCAACTGAACGAGCATATGTGTACAAGTTATCTCCGCATGCTGAGTGTAGTATTCCATTTAAAATCGATACATCCGCCGATGATGAGGCTACCTGCCTGAGGGATGGTGTGTATTCTGTGGATGGGGATGAAACAGTACCAGTTTTAAGTGCTGGTTTCATGTGTGCTAAAGGTTCGCGTGGTAAAACTCGATTTAATCCATCTGGGATTCGAACGTATGTACGGGAATACAATCATTTGCCTCCGGCCAACCTACTGGAGGGACGCGGCACCCTTAGTGGTGCTCATGTCGATATCATGGGAAACTTCGCATTGATTGAGGATGTTATAAGGATCGCTGCTGGTGCTTCTGGCGAAGAACTGGGAGGGGATCAAGTTTATTCGAAGATCTTTAACTGGTCCGAGAAGATCAACTTGCAACTGGTACATACTCCACCCTCTCTTGTTTCTAAGTTTTGTTAGTCCAACACTTCATTTTTCCTGAAGTACCTATAACTAACACCTTGTTCAACCTATAACCAGATATGGTCACGGGGATATGACCCCCACGCATGAAAGAACTTGGAAAAAAATGAAAATACCTGTTTCAAACACACTCGTATCTGGCAATTACACTCAAATACGAATATCTAGCCTTTTAATTTCCTGCTGGTCTGGACCGTCCGGTCCATAATTTTACTTATGTATCTATTCTTTGCTTTCCTACATCTTTGCTCTTGGTTTGGACTGCCTGGTCCATAATTCGGGATGAAGGCTTGGTTCGGATTTGAAAAGTGATTATTTGTTGATCACTGAACCGATTTGAATCGAATCTAATTGAATCAAATTCCATCGGTTTCGATTGGTTCAGTTCATCAGTTTTTAAAATTTGAAAGTTTTTCTGTAATTCAAAAATCAAATATTTTCTGTTTATTATATAAAGATTTAAAAAAAAAGGAATTTGATTCAATTTGGATAGGATAATTACAATTTTTTATTTATTACTGGAGCAAAATTGAATGAATTCAACAAAAAGAAAACCTAACCAATCTCTATACTTCACATTGTTTTTCTGTTTTCTTCACCGCCCTAGTAACAAGGTCTTGTAATTGTAATTTGTAAAACAAAAACAAGCCTCCATGTCCATCACTTGCATTGCTGAGGGTGACGTATACACATTGAATTTAATACAAACCTAACCAGCTATGAAGCACGGGTACTTCAGTCTAAAGCCGTATCACATACCTGGTACATCACTGTACCGTGGACATATTGAGTACAGCTTGTGTACTTGCAAGTATTTATTCTTCCAATTTTTTTCTTCTATTCTCCCACTTTTTTCTGTCTTTTCTTCTATAATTTTATAAATTATCGTTTTCCGTCCCATTTCCGTACTTGTATCACTGTTCGTATCAATGTAACATAGCTAACTAATCATTATGTTTCGAATCAGTTTTCGTTGTTTTTTTTCAATTTTCCTCTCCATCCTACTCAATGAGGTCTTGTAATTGCCCGTTGTCATTTGTAAAAATAATCTGCAAGCAGCCAGATTTTTTATATAATTATATTTTAGGTCCTTTTTAGTTTAAGTATTAGTAAAATAAGGTCTTTGCCCTCATCTAATTTTTAAAATTTATAGGCTTAATAAACTTTTGCCCCTCCCGGTTCTTGTTCCTAATTCCGTCCCCGACTGCAAGTCAATTACTTGTATTGCCGAGTGAATTGTTTTTACTTGTTTTCAATTTCTTTCAAATGTGCAGGACAATGAGACTCCGGTATATTCATCCAGGGGATTCAATGCAATGGTTTCATAATACTTGTGTTTTTAAGAAACCAAGAATATAATATATATATATATATATATTCTTTGTATGGTATTTGAGAAGTGATTGTTCGGTAATGTTTAAACCAGGGTTATTGTTTAGGTTATAATAAATATTTTTTATTAAATAGAGAGTTATTACATTCTTCAGTCAAATGTGACTCGAACTCATGCAAAATAGGACTACATAATATAAGTATTTTTAATCATTCAGTAAATTAATAAATCTCATAATAAATTATATTTTAAATATATTATTTAAAAATAACAATAAAACTTTTTAAGAGCATATTTACAATGCTAACCCGAGTGAACAGGTTGATCAATTCTTTAAAAAGTATCATTCAAAAATAAAAAGAACGATGGAGTGAATTAGATATGAATTTGTAAACATGTGATCCAACTCCTTTAAGAGTTATTATGTAAAAAAGTTGTATATGGGTCGTAAACAATTTCGGTTATATTTTTTTTACCTAGACGCCTCCTTTCTTTTTCCCTTTGGAATCTACAATAATTTTTTTTCATGTTAAGTGACGGAAGATGATACTAATTTTAGTGTTGATTATCAATTGTTAGTATTTCTTTTTCTTTATTTCGTTCTTTATTTTCTAACTTTTAGATTCAATAACTATGTCCTTGTGACACATTTTTTTTCTCTACATTTTAGTACATATTTTGTACCTTTTGGCACTTTTCTTCTTTTAATCGATTGCTTTGTCGCTTTTTTCATTTGTTTTCCTATCAGGTTAGGCTTGTAAACGAGACGAGATAGATAACGAGCTACTCGAGCTCGATTCGGTTAAAGCTCGGTCAACACTTGACTCAATTGGATTCAAGCTCGAACTCGGCTCGAGTTCTTAATGAGCCGAACTTAGCTACTTGATACCCGACTCGAAAAGCTTGCGAGCTACTCGAAAATATAATATATTATTTTTATTTTTTAAAATTAAAGTGAACTAAAATATAGGTTAGGTGTTGTTGGTTGTTATGTTATGTTAGTTTAATTTTTAGTTTAAATTTCTGTATATTTTCATATGTACTCTTTTTCTCCGACTAGGATTAGGAAGTTTTTAACGAGGTATATGGAATTATTTATTTTGTATAATTCTATCTATAATGAAATCATGCAATTTGATCAATAATAATAATAATATGTTATGAATAGTATTGTAAATGAAACGAGACAGATCGTGAGCTACTCAAGTCTTACTCGGTCAAAGCTCGATCAACACTCGACTCGATTGGACTCGACTCGAGGTTAAACTCGACTCGAGTTCTTAACAAGCCGAGTTGAGCTCAGCACATTCAGGCACGAGTCAAGCTCGAACTCGACTTGAATTCTTAACGAGTCGAGTTCAACACTACTTAGGCTCGACTTGGCTCGTTTACACCTCTAATCATGGTTGGATTGACATCGCCATGAATGATCAAGATGACACTCTTTCGAGTCAAGTTCAACAATACTCAGGCTTGACTTGGCTCG
This sequence comes from Hibiscus mutabilis, assembly GCA_019671005.1. Classification (NCBI taxonomy): domain Eukaryota; kingdom Viridiplantae; phylum Streptophyta; class Magnoliopsida; order Malvales; family Malvaceae; genus Hibiscus; species Hibiscus mutabilis. Next base: position 26,993,338 of record CM033739.1, on the reverse strand, counting down.
TTTGGTTGGATTGACATCGCCACGAATGATCAAGATGGCACTCTTTTGATTATCATGTTGATCTTCATGTTTTGGACCCTCAAACTAGATTAGATACGAGCTCACAGCCACCGTTCTTGTTCGCGATTGAGTTATAGTAATGACCGTGTGTAATCAATAATTTTGTTCGATTTTTGCTATTATTATTATTTTATTTTTAGTATTATTGTTATTATTAGTTATGCTATTAATAATATTATTATTAAATTCTTAAAAAACATATCTTAAAATAAATATGAGCCCAATTAATTAAAATAATAGTCCATAATAATAGTACAAGCTCATTACATATAATTTATAGCTAGCTCGTTAAGGCCCTAAACCCAAATAAAAAAACCTTAATCTGATAACCTAATATCCATCTTTTTCTCCTGCAGCAGCCAACATCTGGCCTTTGGATTAGATCTGATCCAAAGGTCCAGATCACACCCGAATGAGACTACCTAGCTCCCTAAGCGCTCGTGAAGCCACCGCCAACGATCATTCGATTCCTCTACGTGCCCACGCACCTGGCTGACCCGACTCTTTTGTTTACGTGGCGCAACTACCGGCAATCTCGCTGCCGTCGTACGATCACCAGTTCTCCAACCACTGGGCGTGCAAACAAACAATAAAAAATGGAGATTATTGTCAGGCTATCATCATCAATAGTAGGATTAGATTTCCTTTTTTATTATTTTAAAGGTTGTAATCGGATATAAAGAAAAAAATCTATATAATTTTGGCAGATTACAATCAATAGAAGAAAAAAAAACCTCAAGCATTTGAAGGTAAAAATTACAGTCTCTATTTCGATTCGAATTAAAAAAATAAAAAGGAATTGAGGTTATTTTTCTTTGGTCTCAGGCCGCCGTTGCTTCCGACGGCCGAAGGTGGTGCACCGATAAACGACACCGAGCTACTATTTTCTAAAAAAGAGGATTTTGGTGTTTGATTTTTAAAAATAAAGTGGGGTTTGGTTTAAAAAAGGGGTTTGAACCATTTTTTTAGGTTTTTGGCACTGGAGACGGCGGTCAGAGGTGGGCCATGGTGACCGGAGAAGTTGAACCACCGTCGAAATCTGGTTATGGCAATGATTTCTGAGAATCTCCGGCGGTGTTTTTCATTTTTGTTGGTTTTGATCCAAAATGAGGATTTTTTTTTTCTTTTTAGGTGTTGGTTTTAGAGAATTTTGGATTTTTTAAAACGGGTAAAAAAAGTTGTAAAATGCCTACTTTTCAGCTGAAGAATATGATTTATACTCTTTAGAATTTTAAAAGTGGGCTATCTCATAATAAGGACCTCCGCCCCTTTCTATTAACATCTTCAAACCTTCCGTCTTTTAAAACCCCTTTCGTCGTCCTTGAAACTTTTTAAAATTTTGCAATTGCATCCTTTTTGTTTAAATTTAGTCCGAAATTTAATGAACTGATTCCCTTTTAGGTCCATTCCTCTTTGTATCTATTTAATTTAATAAGTGCTTATACCTCTGTTTTCATTAATTTATGCTTTCTGATTCATGCCTTATATTTTATTTTCTTGTGTTTTGACCCCTGTTCTTTCCATTTTTATTTAATCTCCCATTTAATGTCATTTAATTTTATTTCCTAATTTGTTTCCTTTACTTTCTACTCGTTTTTTAGTATATCGCATCTTTATATATATGGTATAATATATGTAGTTTTATATAACATATGTTGCCCTTGTATTATGTATGATATTTTATATTGTTTATAATATAATATAATATAATATAATATAATATAATATAATATAATATATGGTTTTATATTTGGATGTACGTATAGTTTCTATATATTATATCGTATAGTATGGATTATAGATATAGCTTTTATTGGTTGTTTCTATTTATCCTGTTGATAGATTTATTTGCTCCTATCATTTAAAATTATTTATTTATTGTTTTCTTTCTTTCTATATTCTTGCTATATATTTATCTTAACACATTTTAATTGTTCATGCATTTTATCTTGGCATTTAGTTTTAGGCTTCAATATTTCGATATTCTACTAAGAGTGTCATCCCGAGTCTTTGGGTGCCATCTCCCTTTGGTACTGCAAATTGCGAGATTTTTATATTCAAATCGCATTGCCATGCAATCATGCATTTTAGAGATTAGATATTAAATTAGATCGAATTTTAATTTTTTTTCTTTGTAAATATGATACGAAGCTTTAGGTACCGATTTCCGGGCGTGGTGGGGGTGCAAACACTTTCCCACTCGTAGCTGACTCTCGAACCCAATTTTCTCTGGTTTACTTTTGGTGTCCGGTCTACCTTATCCAATTGACCGGTGGCGACTCTTTTAGTTTTATTTAAAAACACAAGCCTTTTTCAAGAATTTCCCAATTTAATATATTTTTAAAGAAATCAAGAATTTCCCATATTTATCCAAATTATTTTTTTTTTAAATTTTAAATTTAGTCGTTATAGCATGGCGACTCCACTAGGGAACATTTTTGTTTAAAAAAAAGGAGAGAGACAAGCCTTAGTTCGGGTTCCTATCATATTTATTAAGAAAAAAATTTAAATTCGATTCAATATAATTTTTAATCCCTAAGTATATTTGTTTACCGCTTTCATTATCCAGTGTTTGATATAATTGTCATTCATGCATGAGCTTTTCTCACAAGCTCCGTCCCTCGATAAGTGGGAGTGATTACTTTGTCTCGTGGGGTGTTTACCTCCGTATAATATTGTAATTCACTTACGGGATACGATCCTTATATTTCGTGGGGTCCACGCCCTCGTATGGTATAAGGGCTTGTATCCTCCCGAATCGATGCCCTAGCGACAGTTCGGGTACCTTTTACTCTAGATCCAAACTGCATATGGTGGCCCGTATGAGCTCACCCTTTAGAGCCATACCAAAACTCTGTCCGTTTAGCTGTAATCCATTTAGACCTTGTTTGATTTATATGTCTTTGTTTGATATTTGCATGCCATGTATGTGCTTTGAATTGCTTTAATTTATTGTTTTATTTATTATTATTTGTCATTTGATTCATTTAATTTATTTATTTGACTATATCACCGGACTAACTTATTTTTGTCGGTGTTTGTTCTTTTTTCTTTCATTTCTTTTTCTCGCGTTTTTTTTTTGCATCACATCATAACATAGTGTTGATTCAAGAACGGTCCAATTTAAAGGGCATTCGAGATAGGAGAGAAGTCTGTGATGCCAAAAGCGATAATGCTACAGTATCGAGTTGGGTCGAATGAAAACCAATCGAGGAAAGAGACAAATTGACGAGGAGACACGTGTTAGAGGCAAAGACGACATATCTTGAATGTAGAGGCAGATCCTTATTGAAGCCAGTGGGAACCACGGCCCCCCAAAGTTTGAAATTTTCACATTTAGCCCCTTAATATTTTAAAAAAATTTAATTTGGCCACTCCAAAATTTAAAAATATTATTATATTTCAAATTTTTTAAATAATTTTAATTAAATCCCTTTCTAATTTTTTTAAAAAGGGGGTCTCAATAAGTTTTGATTTTTGTTCAAAAATTTTAGTTGAACTCCTACATTTTTATGAAAATTTTAAATTAAACCTTTCAAAATCTTTGGAAATTTTAATTTAAGCCTCCAAAATTTTCAAAAATTTTAAATAGGCCCCTTCAAACTGGATTGTCAAGATCTACCCTAAAGAAGAGACTCTTGTTCGCATTCTACCTTCACGGGTTAATGGCCATCCCAAAAGTTTCGAAGTACATAGATAATACTGTTATAGATCCTTCGAGCAACATAGAAGAAGCGACGGGGTCGCCCATCGATTCGGAGACGGCATTGAGACGAAGAGTACGAGCATTGCTTCATGAAGTCAGGATCTCAAGAAAAGAAGCTAACAGTTATTTGTAAATCATTTTTAGCTTTTTGTAATCAAGCCTCTTCTCCGTTAAACGAAAGTCTTTCTAAGGACTGTTCGAGAATCAAAGCCTTCGCATTCATCCTTGCATTTTTTATTATTGTTGCTTTTAATTTATTTTATGCATTACATGCATTAATTCATAATGGTAAAATTAATTATAGGAGGAATACTCGCCTTAAAAAGTAGATGGGGCAAGAAAATAAATTCTCGTCAATACAGCTAAGAACCATTTGGGACCTGTGGCACCAACTATTCTGAAACCCCGTTAGTTACCGGTTGATCAAGCCTCTGGTTCTCAAAAGAAGAAAGAGAAATCAAAGGGCTTACATTTTAGTCCGATTTCTTTTACTTATCAAGATTTGTTTTCCAAGTTGCCACAAGTTTCGACCTGAATTGCCACTGCTCAAGAAGAAAATTCAATTCAACACAATGGGGACATCTGTAAGCCACCCCATGGATTTGAGAGCAAACCTTGGAGATGATCATGTTGACGGCGTTCTTTGCCTAAATACGTCAAATGAGGAGCTTTCGTCAAGGCTATTGTTTATTTGTTTTGATTTTAATAAAATATTATTTTGCATCTCATTTGGTAAACAATTTATATTCTTTGATTCTCTAAAAATTTCATTCATTGTTATGGGATAGTTTTAATTTCCCATACATACATGCGCAGATCATTTTTATTAGAAACCTAAATATTAATTGCAAGAGTAACTTTGCTTTAAGTTCAACGATTAATTTCGAGCAGCATGTGTCTAGCGAAAATCGAAAGCTGCGAAGATGACGAATATATGGCTTACATTCCGATTTAATTTGGTCAATCAATAATGACCACACATGAGGACATTATGATGCACTTGGGAGAATAATCTTCCATAATTTAAAAAGAAAAGGTAAAAAATGAGAAATCTCTGGGGCACTCCAGTGTAGCCGCAAGATTGAGTGTCCAATAAGGTAGCTATGCTCCATCTACTCTATATCTTGGCTTCATGAGTGGTTTTCAAATCCTGACAAGGTCATACAATTAATGAGATGAAATCCTGAGATATAAAAATGCACTCCAATGTTCGAAGCCTGGTAAAGAGACATATTCGGATAAGAGTGTGGAAACTTTGGGGCACCCCACTGAAGCAATAGGACAAATAAGGTTGCAATGCACTATCCAAGTCAAAAACCATAACTTAATGAATGATGGTAATATTTTCATATCATGACAATGCTGAGTAGCTTGGGGTTTTGTTGTTTGCTTCATCATTTATCTCAAGCCAAAAGAATGTGATGAGTTGAATTCCACAAATAAAAAAGAAATGAGACAAAGAAACAATAATTTAAAGGTGAAACATACCAAAAATGGTTCTAAAATTGGTAAAAAAAGGGTAACCTGAAAGGTACTTCGCATCTTCATATCATCGACTCATCTTTCGAGGTCCCCTAGACACTGGATATGCTGAAGACAATCATTGGTGAGCTATTTCAGCATCATTCCCGCACTTGATATTTGGGTGCCTAATTTTGATCTCATTTAAAGGGGAAGTTCACATTTTTCAAAAATTAATTATTTTCTCCAGCTCATAAAATTTGTGTATTGAAATGAGCTTAAGGCATTTTTTTCTCTCGCCCTAAAATTTGAAAAAGGGCCAAACACTGGATAATACTTTTACATGAACTTAAAATAAATCATGCATAAGATTTTAAAACTCATCTTCATAAGTTTTTGCATTAAATGAGTTTAAGGCTTTTTCTCGCCCTAAATGTTGAAAGGGGGTAAAACTTTTGCATCATGGGTTTAAGAATGAGAAAATTAGTGAAGCTATTTTCCACACAACAAGATAATCTGTACATAAGAGTTCGAATCAGAATAGACAAAAGAAGACACAGAGCCTAAGGAATCTTACTATTGAACAAGTCGAAACTTTAACTCAAAAAGAATAAGAGTAAACAACAAAAATTTGGGGAAAATTTTGTTGGGGCACGAAGATGACCAATCTTTAATGGCAAATGTACTTCAAAGCCAGAACTCAAGAAGATTAAGCTGAGAAAGATATAAGAAGAGCAATCTAAAGTGAGAACCTAAAAAGGCTTTGGAGCAAAAAGAGATACAAAGATTTTGAAAATTGAACCTAGCTGAGATGGGTTGCCTTAGCTGCATAGAGAGCTTTAATGAAGAATTAAAACAAGGAATCTTGATCTTCTTAGAAGACGAGCTCACCCAAGTGGTTCTTAGTTGGCATCATTCATGCATCATGTATAGTTAGGCATCCTTAAGTTAGGGGCATGCTAACTCATATCATTAATTTATTTTGTCTATTTTGACAGGAATCATTAAATACAAAGAACTAAGAGTTCATAATGAGAAGAGTTCACCACATTTTCGGAGAATGAAGAATTTTGTAATGAGAAGAACAACTTCAGACTCCAAACTTTGGCAGAAGATTGAAGAATTTCATAATGAGAAGAACAGCTTCAAGCTTCGGCAACTTTGGTAGAGGAATGAAGAATTTCGTAATGAGAATAATAACTTCAGACCTTGGAGGATAAAGAATTTTGTAATGAGAAAAACAACTTCAAACTCCAAACTCCAAACTTTGGCAAAAGATTGAAGAATTTTGTAATGAGAAGAACAGCTTCAACCTTAGGCAACTTTGGTAGAGGATGAAGAATTTCGTAATGAAAAGAACAACTTCGAACCTCGGAGGATGAAAAAATTTGCAATGAGAAGAATAGCTTCAGGCTCCAAACTTTGGAAGAAGATTGAAGAAATTCATAATAAGAAGAACAGCTTCAAGCTTCGGCAACTTTAGTAGAGGAATGAAGAATTTCATAATGAGAAGAACAACTTCGGACCTTAAAGGATGAAGAATTTTATAATGAGAAGAACGGCTTCAGACTTCATTTTGGTAAAAGATTGAAGAATTTCATAATGAGAAGAACAACTTCAAGCTCCGGGAACTAGTACATTTCCAGTCAAGACTTGCGGGCCATCAGTAGGACCTTCAGTGCATGGTGATTCGAAATCTAGACATGGAAGCAGGACAAAATTAGTGGTTTTTGATCTTTGCTCTATTCTTGTTTTACAAGAATGAGCAAAGAGGGGCAACTGTAGTCACTAATTTTGTCTAATTTTTGCTATTATTATTATTATTATTATTATTATTAGTATTATTGTTATTATTAGTTATGTTATTAATAATAATAATATTAAATTCTTAAAAAGCAGATCTTAAAATAAATATGAGCCTAATTAATTAAAATAATAGTACAAGCCCATTACATATAATTTATAGCTGGCCCGTTTAGGCCCCAAACCTAACTAAAAAAACTTAATCTCATAACCTAATATCCATCTTTTTCTCCTGCAACAACCAACATCTGGCCTTTGGATTAGATCTGATCCAACGGTCCAGATCACACCCAAGGAAACTGCTCAGCTCCCTAAGCGCACGTGAAGCCACCGCTAGCGACCATTCAATTCCTCCACGTGCCCACGCTCTTGGCCGGCCTGACTCTTCTGTCCACGTGATGCCATCGTCGTCGATCCATCTGCCACCATACGATCACTAGATCTCCAACCACCGAGTGTGCAAACAAACAATAAAAATGGAGATTATTGTCAGGCTATTATCATCAACAATAGGATTAGGTTTCCTTTTTTATTATTTTAAAGGTTGTAATCAGATATAAAGAAAAAGAAGATCTATGTAATTTTGGCAGATTACAATCAATTGAAGAAAAAAACCCTCAAGCATCCAGAGGTAAAAATTGCAGTCTCTATTTCAATTCAAATTAAAAAAAGGGATTAGGGTTACCTTTCTCTGGTCTCGGGCTGTCGTTGCTTCCGGCGGCTGAGGGAGGTGCATCGATGAATGACACTGATTCATCTTTCTCTCTTATCATTTCGAGAAATGGGTTACTGTTTTCTAAAAAAATGGGGATTTTGGTGTTTGATTTTTAAAAATAAAGGTGGATTTTGGTTTTAAAAAAAAAGAAAAGAGTTGGAACCATTTTTCTAGGTTTTCAGCACTGGAGACGGCAGTTAGAGGTGGGCCATGGTGACCGAAATTTGGGTATGGCAATGATTTCTAGTAATCTACGACGGTATTCTTCATGTTCACGAAAAACACCATGTGTGTTCTTTATTTTTTGTTGGTTTTGATCCAAAATGAGGTTTTTTTTTTTATTTTTAGGTGTTGGTTTAAGAGAATTTTGGGTTTTTTTAAACAGGTAAAAATAAAAGTTGTAAAGGCCTGATTTTCGGCTGAAGAGTATCATTTATACTCTTCAGAATTTTAAAAGTGGGCTATTCGCCTTTCTATTAATAGCCTAAAACCTCCCGCCTTTTAAAACCCCTTTTCGTCATCCCTGAAACTTTTTAAAATTTTGCAATTGCATCCTTTTGTTTAAATTTAGTTCGAAATTTAATGGACTAATTCCCTTTTAGGCCCCTTCCCCTTGGTATCTATTTAATTTAATATGTGATTATGTCTCTGTTTTCATTAATTTGTGCTTTCTTATTCATGCCTTATATTTTATTTTCTTGTGTTTTGATCCCTGTTCCTTCCATTTTTATTTAATCTCCTATTTAATTTCATTTAATTTTATTTCCTAATTTGTTTCCTTTGCTTTCTAATCGTTTTTTAGTATATCGCATCTTTATATATATGGTGTAATATATGTAGTTTTCATTATATATGTTTTCCTTATATAGTATTATATAACGTATGTTGCCCTTGTATTATGTATGATATTTTACATAGTTTATTACATATAATATAATATGGTTTTATATTTGGATGTACGTATAGTTTCTATATATTATATCGTATAGTATGGATTATAGATATAGCTTTTATTGGTTGTTTCTATTTATCCTGTTGATAGATTTGTTTTGCTCCTAACATTTAAAACCATTTATTTATTTTTTTCCTTTCTTTCTATATTCTTGCTATATTTTTATCTTAACACATTTTAATTGTTAGGACACCACTGAAAAGAGTTTGGGACTCGTCAAGAAAGAAAGGCAAAAGCTCAGATACAGGCTTCAAAAAAATTGCAAGCAAGAGTAGGCGTCATTGTTTAAATTGCAATTCATAAGGGAAAAATAAAGTCGCATGTCCTTATTTGAAGCTAGGATTGGCAACAACATCATCCGCATGTCATGATGATTTTTATGCTCTTGACTTGGAATTTTCAAAAAGTACAGTGGACAACGTGCAACCCATCGAAGAAAACGTTATTCCCTATTTATTGAATTACATGTTTGTGTTTATTTGCATGTCAATTATAACGTGTGAAACGATTTTTTCCCTTATTAGGAGTAGGAAGAAGTATGGATGAGTGACTGTGGAGCTTCATACAATCCCACTCAAACTGCGGAAGAAGACTATCATCTTTTTTGAGTATTTGAAATGTATGTAATTATATGTCGAATTATAATTATGTACGTATTTTAGTGTACACATATAATATTTATTCGAGAGAGTGTTTGCATATACTAGGACAATAATTAAATCGGAACTCGAATTATGAATCTCGATACTGGTAAATTTATATTGGAACTTATCCCAATCGTAACTTAAATTAGTTAATGAAACTGTGACAATCGCTATGGAACATTCAGACATATTGTTTCGAGACTGAGGGTAGTTGGTTCGGAACTCATAAAAACAAACCTATAATGTTACTGCTTGTTCGTACATTTTACGTTGGTCATTAAATCTCCTAGTATCGAACCTTTACTTTAGAGTTTCACACCCGAATTTGTATTTTGACTCATAAGTATTTTGATATGCTCATCTTGTCTCGGTACAATCTGGATCTTTGGTTATAAATGTATTGATTAGAGGAATCTGTAAGAATTATATATCATGGAATTGAGCTAAAACTTTGGAAAAGAAGTCATGTCTTATATACATAGACGACTTGTGACCAGGTCTTTAATTTATGGATAGATAATATCTTGTGATGATTTGTTTACTAAACGGTAATTGGTTTGATTTGGTTCTTTAAACAATAAACCATACCGAGTAATTAAAAAATTTATAACTATAGGAATGAAAACAACTGTTAACAGCAAGTGTATTTTCGTTTATGCAACAAGTATCGAATGTCTGTATATAAACTTTCAAGATTGTCACGTGAAACCTAAAATAATACATGTTTTACTAACTATTTCAGTTCACTTTTTGCTTGGCTTGTTTCGAAACCCATAATCATTGGTTCGAAACAATTTAAAATTTTTGATTCTCGCCCGAAATTGTCTTTTCGTTTCTAATATAATTGAGTGGACATAAATGTAAGGTGGCATATGTACAATAGTAAATGACTTTGTAACATGTGAGGCTGAGCATTAAGAGTTATAGTTTCTAAACTTTAAAAGAAAATATTAATTTACAAATTATTTGCTTGAAGATTCAAATCATTATACTTACCATATTACGAATATACTCCTCAAATTATAATGAACTATTTAAATCATGAAATGGCTGATAAATTTGCATAAAGTGAATGAGAAAAATAATAAATAGGAGATGATGATCGTATGAGGAAACACCAAGTTATGAGGATTTCTACGAAATAAACTCTAAGGTTTTCTTTGTAATATGCTATGCATCTATTTTATTTTCTTAACTATTTTTATAGAAATATTACAGAGCCATGATTTTGTTCTTTTATTTAAATATTAATTGAGCACGAAACTCCTAATGCCTAAATTTCAGCTATAAACTAGTGACATCAACCTATAGGCTATAATCCTATAACCCCTAAAAATATATCATGACGTAACACATGGACGTATCATTATAATAGACTATAGAGCATAAAGACACATACTATAGACTATATTAATAATAATAATATCATAACGTATGGTATAGTATATATAGATTGTAGAATATAGACAATATATTGCTTGAAATTCATCTCATACACTAAGCTAAACACTAAATCTGAAACCACATAAATTAATATCATAAACCACTAACCCTAAACTGCACCATAAAGGTATAAACCCTAACTCATTAATCCATAAAGCACAAACCATTTAATCTTAAAGCCATAAAAATTAATCTCATTAATCAATAACCATAAAGTACAACATAAACCCTAAAACATAACCATTAAGACCTAAATCCTAAACCATTAACCTTAAGTCCATTAAAATTAATCTCATAAACCACTAACCATGAATTACAACATAGTAGACATTAGTAGTTACTCTTACCGATTTTAGTTTTGCTTCTGAAGGGTTTAGGGTAAAAATAAAATCTTAGGAACTGGTATGAACACAAAAAGAACCATATTGAAATTACTAGGGTAAAAATTAAATCTTAAGAACTAAATAATATTTTAAGAAAGCTAAGTTTTGTGAGACTGAACAAGTAAAACATGTGCTGAAGGAATATTTGGGGTTTAAATAAAGTATAATAATACGACGAGTATCGAATGTTTGCATATACAGTCTCAAAGTTTTATGGACAACCCTAAAATAATACATGTTTTTACTATTGATTTTAGTTTAATTTTTGCTATACACGTATACAAACCCATATTCCTATGTTCGAAACTATTTAAAATTTGTGGTTCCCCCTCGAAACTATCTTTCACCAACCGTAACTGAAATAACGCATAAAAATTAATTATTTAATATAATAGGGTGTTTAAAAAATTTTAATGGCTTTCTCATTTACAAACGTATGTTCCCAATATAAAAGTGTCTATTCACTATCAGTTTTGAGCCTCTGTAACTCGTTCTGATATGTCATAAGCAAATTAGTCTTTTCAATTGTTGCATTGGGCATCACAGTTTGCAGATAATTGAACTTTGTAAGCAATTCCGAAACAAAGCCTACGAATCTAAAATGTGATATATACTTTAAAGATTTTCTGTTTATTTATCATGAACACTGTTCTGGAACATTTTAAAGAGTACCGAAAGAGGTTAAATATAGGAACTGTAAACGAAACGTAGCACCATATCCCCGTGAACATTTTTTCTATTATAAATAAATCCTAAACTTCGGTTTTGATATTCCGTCTTCCATCATAAATAGGCCATAGTTTTATACCCTCATCACTCATCAGCTTTTTTTCTTCCTAGTTTACGTCTTTTTAGACAAAAATATATGTGTTGTTTATGGTTTTTACTGGTGGCGATGCCTACTGTGCAGAGACTTTATTTTGTAGATCCTAGAGAAGTTCTTATTGTTTTTATGTTTTTCTTGTCGATAAACAATTTTATTTGAAAGGCTATGATTAGCCATTTGTAGGGATGAACACCAATAGACATAATATTTGAAAAACCTTTGTCTCAAGATTTTTCAAATACTATTGTTTGTTGTTGTTTGGAACTACATCGCGAGGCGGCCAATGCAAACTGGAGTCTAGAAGATTGGGAAATAATGCAACCAAGGTTGATGATACCAGATGGTCTCCAAGGTCTAAATTTGTTAGAATTAATCACTTCTAGTTTTATATGGTGAATAAGTTTAAATTTACTTTTGAGGGGGGGAACTTGAAAAATCTGATTTCGTTTGCCTTTGGTTACTACCATCATTAATGTTAGTATTGGGATATTCGATCTCTGAAGTAGTTCTATCAAAAAACTTAGAATTTGATCATTCCCTTTGTATTGAAAATCCACAAAAGAACCCACTTTTATTGAGTAATGCTCTACAAATTCTCCCCAACCCTTTTGCAACCACAGCCTGTTACTACTACATTGGATTGAGTAATGATCACTTCTTTTGTATTGGAAAACTGCCTTTTCAGTTTTACTATTAAACTTCCCAAAAATGAAATGAACTACTAGCAGAAAGTTTCTTCACAATAATACGACGAGTTTCAAAACATTTAAACACGGTTTCGAAGTGCCCACTTAAATCCTAAAGTGTAACGTGTATTCCTAATGATTTCAGTTTAAGTTTTCCTTTAATTGGAGAATCTGATCGTCCAAATTGCACCTTCAACTTTTCATTTTGCACTTTAGGTTCATTAATTATGTAATTAATCATATAAAATGATATTATGCAACGTTAAACCTAAAATGTAACATGTATTCGTAATGTTCATGTTGTTAGAGTATGCCCAAAGACCAATCATAAGATGATTGTAATTAACATTTGCTTTACCTTGTTTATTAATATAGAGGCATTGCCATTATTATTTTCAGTTACTATTCTGCGTGCATAAATAAACTAAATTATAATAAAGTCCTTAGAATAATATGGTTATTCTTAAATGTCCTTAGTCGAGTATTATTGTGGGCATGGACAACAATAATGCATTAAGACTGATTTGTAGTTGATTGATGACAAAGTGTTCTCAATGACATGGAGATGTCAAAATCAATACATAAGTATGTGTTAGAGAACAACATACTGGATTGACTCGCTATGAGCATCTTTCTTGGATTATTATGTGACAGTCACAACATTGCTCATAGTGATAACTACATGTATGATCCTCAGACTTGAGATCATCATTATTTTAACACCGTGAGTGACATATTTTGATTAAGTCAAACGTGTGTCGTAACTGACTATACTATAAAGACTGATATTGGATATGTCACAATCTATGTAGTGAGATATGGTTGATCAAGATATGATTTGTAACACCTCGAACTCTCCCATAATTAAAATCTTAATTTTTGAAATCCCTAGATTCAAAACTCTAACATTTGGGGATTTTATTTTGAAAACCATAATTGAGAATTGGAAATTAAATTGGATTTTAGTAATCATTTTTAGTGACCAAATCGAATTAAATCAAACTTCGGTGGCCATTCTATAATACGGGTGAAAGTTTGAACCCTTCCCTTGTGTTTTACCCATTCGGACATGGTATTTAATCATTCTTTCCAGCCCTAGTAGACCATTCCACACCCATTTAAAGTTACATCCGCATACCCCCTTCCCTATTATTGGAATATCGACACCCACTCACCTATGTTTCTCTCCGGATAATTAACCCATCCCCCTCTTTCATCACCAGCGATGCTCGGTTAAGCCTCTTGCCACCGCCCATTTTGTGATCTGAAAACATCAGAGAACTCTTCTTCCCCTCGCGTGCTAAATCCTCTCAGTTATTGGTCGCCATCATCATTTTTGCCTAACCAGTGAGAAACCATTTCAGTTTTTACGTTTCTCCTTGCGCAGCCGTCGTCACCTTCGTTCATCAGTTGGGCCAATGTTTTTCTGCACGCGTCGTCCTTGTGGAGCGGTTATCACCGTTGTCGTGTTGTTGCTTTACCGCCGTGTTTTGGTTCATAGTTGCGCCGCCACTAGTGTTTGAAGAACCCTCGAGCCATCATTCCTTTGCAGCTGCCATAGGATTCTGGAAACCCTTGCAGCTAAGTGAGGTAGAGTGCGTTATGGGTTCTGGTCAGTGGAGGCCCAACCTTAGTGCCATTTCTGTAGCCAAAATATGAAGCTCAAGCATGAAAACCATGCTGCCATTTCCATGGTTCATCATTGCCGTCATTTGTCTTACACACAATACGTGTGGGCCCAACAATAACCATGACTTATTTGTTGTTAAGATTGGAAGCCGTAGAACCCATGTCTTTTTGCAAAATTGGTTCTGGAAAAGCAAAGTTATGGTGGGGCCCTCCATTGATGCTCACACTTAATTAAGGTCCAGTCGAAAAAGTCTGTTACCTTGTATCTGATACAAATTGTTTTAACTCCTATCTTACCATTATGGATCCGAACGTATGGGTTCCAACTCAATCCGTGATCTGACATGTATCTTTGATTTACAACCGGTCATAACTCGTGACTCGAGTCGAGCTGTTGTGTAGCCCATTTGATCAGATAAGTTGACTTTGACCTGCTTATTTTAATTTTTCAATTTGTTTTATACGGTTTAATGTGAAACTTTCTGTTACCGACTCATAATATTATGTATGAATTTGTAAAGGTATTTCAAAAATTCTGGAGTAGCTGGTGTCAAGTTTTGTGACATATATTTTGGATTTCGATGATGTATTTGAGGACTCATGAATCTTGCATTAGCGAACCAGGTGACCTTGACGCTCCAGTTAAATCTCTGATTAGATCATACATGCCCTGTTCGTTGATGGTTGCACGTTTTGATTTAGTTAGACAAATGGATAAGTCTGAGCATGAGAGCCGCCCTTCTCAGTGATAGAGCTATTTGCTGCTTAAGGTGTGTCTCTTCTTGTGCTATAAACTTGTGTGTTTCTTACTGTGCTATATACTTGTGTGAAATGAGATTTTTACATCTTGCGTGATTTATTCTGTGTTGTGATTTGAAAGATTTAGATTTTAACATCAGCATCATAACATTGGGGGTATATGGATTGAGATTGTTCGGGGAAGTTTAGCGGTGTCACCTTTCGGGATGAATTCCGTTCAGATCAATGGTTCCACCTTTCGGGCTGAGTTCCACTTCGGATGGTGACGATGGAGAGAGTAGGTTCTAGGGAACCTTACTCTTGGGTCGGTGTATCAGAGATTGGGTATTGAGATTTCATGTGCATCAAAAATCATTTTATTATGATCAGATTTTTTGTGATTTAATGTGTTTTCAAATGATTTTATCAGAAAAATGAATAATGTTTTGGGTTTTGTGTTTATTTGCACTTTAGAGACACACTAAGCTCTTTAGCTTACACCCAATAGTTCTTCTTTCAGATTATCAAACTCTCTTAGGCGATTTGGTACTTGGAGCATCTCGCATTTTACTCGGATATTTTATTATTCAGTATGAACTCTTTTCAATTATTTCAGATTAATGTTTTAACATATTTTGGAGTATTTTGTAATTTGGACAATTGGGACATTTAAATTGGGATTTTGTTTCAACATGCATTTTTGGATTTAATTCATATGTTTTTATTGAATATTCATGATAGGTTTTAAGGTTTGTGATTCATCATTAACTGAGATATTTTACGATAATTATTATTATTTAATAATAATTTTGTTTCATAAATAAGTAAACCTAAAATGCGTTTCTTGAAGGACAAGCTTTCAAACTTCATTTCCCAAGGTTTAACCTAAGAAATTAGGTTAAATTTAGGGGGTGACATTTAGTTGTATCAGAGCCCGGTTCAACCCTCGGACTTTTAGGCTCACAAAAGTTGTTTTCAAAATATTTTTGGCTTTTGGCTTCTGCATGTCTCTGAAATGTTTTGAGTAAATGGGAATTTTCAAAAAAAAACTTACTGTTGTTTCAGTTGATTTCTATTGAATTACTTTTTACGTGTTTTAAATCTGAGACTCCAGTATCGAATTTGACCCTATGTTATTGCCTTTTTGTAGATAGTCTGTTATGCCACCGCGTAGCAGTCCTAATCTTTCACCTGTTCGAGGCCGAGGTCGAGATCGTACCGCAACATCTGAGAGAGACCACTTACCTTCTTCTTATGAGATGGAAAATCAGAATGAGATATCAGATAATGAGAATGAGCCATTGGGAGGACATCAGACTCAGAGTAATAACTCTCACGACGTTAAGGACCTTGAGACAGCTTAGTTGGACAGTGCCACGGTGAACCGTGAGTTGCTGCGTTATCTCCGTCAGTTAGAGGGTTCGAGGAAACCCATATCCACAGAGTTTATAACTGTTGGGATAAGATTGTTTGAGGGTAAAACTGGTACTCATCCTGCTAATGCAGAGTATTGGCTGAAGAAGTTACAAAGGCTAGTTGTTGAGTGAGTTACCCTACAGATCAGATGTTGAAAGCCATTGTATCATTGCTAGAAGGCGAAGCACTAAATTGGTGGGAGTCAGTGGTAGATACCGTTCCCGCTAGTCAGATTACAAGAGGGTATTTCAAATAGGCATTTCAGGATCGATATGTTGGAGCTGAGTTTTCTAGCGAAGTGTCGCGATGATTTTATGAACTTAAAACATAACAATATGCCAGTAAATGACTATGAGATAGAGTTTTGGAGGTTGGCCAAATATGCTCCTGGGTTAGTTGCGACTGAAAGATAAAGTGTGATTGGTTTTTGAACGAGCTTCGTATACCGCTTCAAGGAGATGTTGCTACTCATCATGATAAGTTGTTCAGTGAACTGGTTGGATGAACTAAGACTGTTGATAGGATAATTGCATTTATAGAAAAGGAAAAACTTTGAATTTTTGAGAAAGTTGGAGAGCGACCAGACATAATTGTTTAGCCAAGTTTTGTCAACCTGTTTGAAAAAAAAGGCCTGGAGATGAGTTTGTTTCTCAGAGTTATCAGAATGTATGACCTGTAGCATCAACAGTTTTGACTAGCAGCCTGGGTAGTTCAAGGGTTACCCCTATTACTGTGTGTAATTTCTGTAACAAGAAACGTAACGGAGAGTGCAGATAGAGGAAATATGTATGTTTTTGATGTAATTCTCAGGATCATTATTTAAAGATTTGTCCACGTCCACCTACTATTGCGGCTAAACAAAACCATTTTCTGTATTTAGCACAAGCATCTGTGAGGAGTAGAGTTCATAGTAGTCATGTTGCTTTGGGAAATATAGTATGGGTAGACTCGCTCAGATGATAGATTAGCTAGATCTGAGTTTAGACGACCAAGTTTTGTATATGCCACCGGAGTTCGTGATGGTTATAAAGATGCATCTAATGACATAGCATGTGCATTGTGATGTTTTCAGTTTTATTCTTGGCCATGATGGATTATGAATTCAGGTTGAGAAAGTAGAATCTTGAGTTAGTAAGTTTTCGGGTTAAGTTGATAAGTTTGAAATTTCGTGGACGAAATTTCTTTTAAGGGATGGAGAGTTGTAACACCCCGAATTCTCCCCTAATTAAAATCCTAATTTTTGAAATCCATAGATTCAAAACTTTGAAAACCCTAGTTGAGAATCGGGAATTAAATTGGATTTTAGTAATAATTTTTAGTGACCAAATCGAATTAAATCGAACTTCGGTGGCCATTCTATAATACGGCTGAAAGTTCGAACTCTTCCCTTGTGTTTTACCCATTCCGACATGGTATTTAATCATTTTTTCCAGCCCTAGTAGACCATTCCACACCCATTTAAAGTTACAGCCGCATACCCCCTTCTCTATTATTGGAATATCGACACCCACTCTCCCAAGTTTCTCTCCGGATAGTTAATCCATCCCCCTCTTTCATCACATGCGATGCTCGGTTAAGCCTCTTGCCACCGTCCATTTTGTGATCTAAGAACATCAAAGAACTCTTCTTCCCCTCGCGTGCTAAATCCTCTCAGTTCTCGGTCACCATCATCGTTTTTGCCTAACCAGTGAGAAACCATTTCAATTTTTACGTTTCTCCTTGCGCAGCCGTCGTCACCTTCATTCGTCAGTTGGGCCATTGTTTTTCTGCACGCGTCGTCCTTGTGGAGCGGTTATCACCATTGTCGTGTTGTTGCTTTACCCCATGTTTTGGTTCATAGTTGCGCCGCCACTAGTGTTTGAGGAACCCTCGAGCCATCGTTCCTTCGCAGCTGCCACGGGATTCTGGAAACCCTTGCAGCTAAGTGAGGTAGAGTGCGTTATGGGTTCTGGTCAGTGGAGGCCCAACCTTAGTATCATTTCGGTAGCCAAAATATAAAGCTCAAGCATGAAAACCATGCTGCCATTCCCATGGTTCATCATTGCCGCCATTTGTCTTACACACAATCACGTGTGGGCCCAACAATAACCATGACTTATGTTGTTGTTTAGATTGGAAACCGTAGAACCCATGTCTTTTTTGCAAAATTGGTTCTGGAAAAG
Organism: Hibiscus mutabilis; assembly: GCA_019671005.1. Taxonomy (NCBI): domain Eukaryota; kingdom Viridiplantae; phylum Streptophyta; class Magnoliopsida; order Malvales; family Malvaceae; genus Hibiscus; species Hibiscus mutabilis. Next base: position 26,974,714 of record CM033739.1, on the reverse strand, counting down.
CAAAGTTATGGTGGGGCCCTCCATTGATGCTCACACTTAATTAAGGTTCAGTTGACAAAGTCTGTTACCTTGTATCTGATTCAAATTGTTTTAACTCGTGTCCTACCATTATGGATCCGAACGTATGGGTTCCAACTCAACCCGTGATCTGGCATGTGTCTTTGATCTACAACCTGGTCATAACTCATGACTCGAGTCGAGCTATTGGGTAGCCCATTTGATCAGATAAGTTGACTTTGACCTGCTGATTTTAATTTTTTCAATTTGTTTTATACGGTTTAATGTGAAACTTTCTGTTACCGACTCATAATATTATGTATGAATTTTTAAAGGTATTTCAAAAATTCTGGAGCAGCTGGTGTCAAGTTTTGTGACATATATTTTGGATTTCGATGATGTAATTGAGGACTCATGAATCCTGCATTAGCGAACCAGGTGACCTCGACGCTCCAGTTCAATCTCTGATTAGATCATAAATGCCCTGTTCGTTGATGGTTGCACATTCTGATTTAGTTAGACAAAGGGATAAGTCTGAGCATGAGAGCCGCCCTTCTCAGTGATAGAGCTATTGGCTGTTTAAGGTGTGTCTCTTTTTGTGCTATAAACTTGTGTGTTTCTTACTGTGCTATATACTTGTGTGAAATGATATTTTTACATCTTGCGTGATTTATTCTGTGTTGTGATTTGTGAAAGTTTTTAGATATCATACATAACATGTCGGATTGTGTTTTTAACTAAAAATCATATTTACTAAATTGTTAAACATCGTATTTAAAGATTGTGCAACTTGAATTTTAATAATTCAAGTTTCGGTTGAGATTCAGATTTTAACATCGGCATCATAATATTGGGGGTATATGAATTGAGATTGTTCGGGGAAGTTCAGCGATTTCACCCTTCGGGATGAATTTCGTTTTGGATCAGTAGTTCCGCCCTTCGGGCTGAGTTCCACTTCGGATGGTGACGATAGAGAGAGTATGTTCTAGGAACCTTACTCTTGGGTCGGTGTATCAGAGATTGGGTATTGAGATTTCATGTGCATCAAACATTATTTTATTATGATCAGATTTTTTGTGATTTAATGTGTTTTCAAATGATTTTATCAGAAAAATGAATAATGTTTTGGGTTTTGTGTTTATTTGCACTTTAGAGACATACTAAGCTCTTTAGCTTACACCCCAATAGTTCTTCTTTCAGATTATCAGACTCACTTAGGCGATTCGGTACTTGGAGCATCTCGCATTTTACTCAGATATTTTATTATTCAGTATGAACTCTTTTCAATTATTTCATATTAATGTTTCAACATATTTTGGAGTATTTTGTAATTTGGACATTTGAGACATTTAAATTGGGATTTTGTTTCAACATGCATTTTTGGATTTAATTCATATGTTTTTATTGAATATTCATGATAGGCTTTAAGGTTTGTGATTCATCATTAACTAAGATATTTTACGATAATTATTATTATTTAATAATAATTTTGTTTCATAAATAAGTAAATCTAAAATGCGTTTCTTGAAGGACAAGCTTTCAAACTTCACTTCCAAGGTTTAACCTAAGAAATTAGGTTAAATTTAGGGGGTGATAGAATTTGTCTCTTTTACATAATATGAGTAATATCGTAGGCCACTTGATTGAGTAAGACTAGAAATTCATGGTCATGCTCGAATAAGTTGATATGAGATATCGTAGTTATTCGTTTATAATAGTTTACTCAAGATATCAAAAAATATTAGATGGACTATACAAGTGTGGTTGTTCCATGACTTGTGTCCAATTTAGATATAAAGGACAAAAGGATGTAATAAATGAAAAAGAGTTAATCACGAAGAGGTTATGTCAAATCATGATTTCTTATAACTTAGGTGACAATGACATATTGCTAGATGTCATTCATTGTTTGTAATATTAGAACTGTTCTAATATTTACTACTAACGTTACAAAGAACCTACAGGGTCACATCTACAGTTGAAATTAGCATATATTAAATAAATTTTATATGTACAAATTTGTTGTACACGAATTTAGTTAAATTAATATTTATTTGATATATATGTAATTTAACTACTAGATAAATATTAAAAGAAAATAATTATTATAATTATGACTCTTTTAATATATAAATAATACAATTCAATTTAAATCAATATATATATTGAAATCTTAATTAAGTTGAATTGAGATTATATATATATATATATATATTTAATATACATATATTGAAATCATAATTAAGTTTAATTAGGATTATATATATTTTGAAATCCCAATTAAGTTGAATTGAGATTATATATATTTAATATATATGCATATATATATAGTGAAATCCTAATTAAGTTGAATTAAAATTATATATATTTAATATATATATTGAAATCTTAATTAAAGTTAAATTAGGATTATATATATTAACATATATATATTGAAATCCTAATATGAGTTGAATTAGGATTTTCAAAGGCTATATAAATGCATGAGAGATCTAGCCGTCATTAATGCTTTTTTGGAAAAATCCTCTAAATAAATTAGATAGTTTTATATGCTCGTTTCAACTGGGTGAACTAAGTAGAGGTTTGAGCATTATTGTTGCGGCTTAGGAATCGACATCGTGGAACCGTGATTAGATATCTATCTTCTCCATAATCAGAATTCCAGATTTAAATAGGTAATTCTTCACCCCTTTTCACCCCGATTTGTTCTTCGTACATAGATCTCTAATGGTTATCGATGGATAATTTTTTCGCTGGTTGTATCAGCATGACCCAACAGTGGTATCAAAGCCATTTGTACGATACATATTCAAGTTTTTAATTACTTGGGCGATGTAATTGTATAAGATGCATGTTATTTTTTTGATTTATTTAGTGAATATATGATATTTGTACGAGCAAATCGTTTTAATCACGATTAACTTATTAATCCAGTTAAAAGATGTTCCTAAGATCGATGATTAAAAGTTAATCATCAAGATCTTTGTCGGTAGTGTTTGAAATATTATATGTTAATTGTTAACATACTCAATATGGACTTTTAGGGCTGGTAGTATTTTGCACAAGAACAAAAGTTGTTCCAAACAAAAAAACTTATGGATTAAGAATCCCGAAAATATGAATATGTTGATAAAAATTATCAAATCGTGAGGTTTTTCCACCACATGTAATATACATGCAATTTTAAATTTCACCTCTTTAACCCTACAAAGGCAACAAAGGCCATAGACACATTGGTAATTTTAATAATCAAGATAAAATAAGTGTATGTTATGATTGATATGCACGGCGTTTGGAATGCATGGTTATAACCCAATAGCCCATTAAGTTTGATTTATAAGGTTTTATAAATACGGCCTTCGTGCCTCTCTCTACTTCTATTGTAATTCTTTTCTCATCTTACTCCCTCGTATGTAAAATGAGTTACTGAAATTGTAATCTATACGAAGAAGCATGGACTAGAGGAACAAAAAGATAGGTTGATAGAAAGATGCTTGAGAAGTTATTTTGTCCTTAGAATATTTTGGTTCTCCCATTGGCTTGGGATGAGCCACCTTAGGATATGGGCTATATCTATTGCATTTACATTTACTGCTTTTCATGTATGTGATAAAATGAATGTATCAGATGCATGCTAGTTAACTGATAAGATCAAATGTTAAATGGTGAGATAATATTCACAAAACCTCTTAATAAAATATTAAGTCTTTTATTGCCTCCCAATGTTAACCTTCGTTAAAGTCTAGATCAATACAATGTAGGTTCTGCTAAAGCAAGGTACTTGTATCTATCTTGGCCAAACGCAAAGAATAAGCAAGTGATATTCACTGGTTGTAATATTGGTTAAAGACTTAACTAGGTTACTCTAATAGGATTAGAAACCTAAAGGCTAGTTATTTGGATAATCATAAGATGATTATGAACAAGAGTTGTTCACCAAATGGAGTTACATGATATGTAATTAGAAAATGTTGCTTACCTAGATAAACCATAATTTTAAGAGAAAAGCCAAAGCTGACTTAAGAGAATGTGAATTTTAGATCCTTACCCACTAGAAAAACTACACAGAAAGTATTTTTGACATTAATATTTGAGGGCTAAATTTTTTAATAAAAGTAGTGGGAGTATAAAGTCCTTTTATAATCAAACTTGGTAAATGTACTAAAAAAATTTATATTTTATTGTTGTATACTTATTATGGTAAATACAAATTCGTTATCATTATGATCGGTCCTTAAAAAGGACAAATTGAATGACGTGAACTTTCTTGATAGGTCACTGAAAGAAAAATATTTTCATTGTAATAAAACATGTCATGGGAAGAAAGACTACCCCACTTATCTTAAAAAAGTCAAGAAGGCAAATGAAAGCGGAGCGTCCGCCTCAGATATTTATGTTATTGATATTAATTTATCAACACCTACTTCTTGGGTATTGGATACCGGTTGTGTTTCTCATATTAGTACATCTGTACAAGAACTACAAAAGAGAAAATCTAAGAAAAAGAGATGTGGACCTACGGGTTGGTAATAGAACAAGAGTTGTTGCATTAGCTATAGGAACATATAGTTTATCGTTGCCTAGTGAACTTAATTTATGTTTAAAGGATTGTTATTTTGTGCCTAGTTTGACTAAAAACATCGTTTTGATTTCTTGTTTAGACAAGATTGGTTTTGAGATAATTATTAAGAATAATTGTTGTTCTTTTTATCTCGATAATGTTTTCTATGGTGTGACACAATTAAAAATGGCCTCTATATTTTGGATCAAGAGAATTTCATTTACAGCATAAATACAAAAAGATCAAAAACAAATGACTATAATCAAACTTATCTTTGGCATTGTTGCTTGGGTCACATAAGTGAAAAACGCATTTCAAAACTTCATAAAGATAGATTTTTAGATTCATTTGTTTTCGAACAATTTGATGTATGCGAGCCTTGCTTATTGGGAAAGATGACCAGAGCTCCTTTTAATGGTAAAAGTGAGCGAGCAAGTGATTTATTGGGATTAATACATAGTGTTGAATGTGGACCAATGAATACACAACCAGAGGAAGGTTTCAATACTTCATTACTTTCACAGATGACTTTAGTAGATATGAGTACATTTACCTAATGCATCATAAATCTAAGGCCCTTGAAAAGTTTAAGGAATTTAAAAATAACATACAAAACCAACTAGGGAAAAGCATTAGTGCTCTTCGATCAGATCGAGGAGGAGAATACTTAAGCTTAGAGTTTGGTGACCTTCTTATGGAATGTGGGATTGTCTCACAACTTACACCTCCTGGTATTCCATAATCGAATGGAGTTTTCAAAAGAAGAAATCAAACACTGTTAGACATGGCTCGATTAATGATGAATCACGCTGATCTTCCAGTTTCTTTTTGGAGACATGCGCTAGAAACAACTGTTTTCACACCAAATCGTGTTCTATCTAAATCAGTTCAAAAAACACCATATGAGATATGGGCTGGGAAACGTCCTAGTATGTATTTTATGAAAATTTGGGTATGCGAAGCTTATGTTAAACATCAGATGTCTACAAATTAAAGCTCAAACCTAAATCTCATAAATGTAATTTTGTGGGTTATCCTAAAGAAACTAAAGGATATTATTTCTTCAATCCTACCGATAACAAAGTATTTGTTGCTCGAACAAAAATCTTCCAAGAAAGAGAATTTGTTTTCCAAAAAAGAAGTAGGAATATTAAACTCAATGAATATCGAGATCAAACCCATATCATTAAACTACATATTGAACAACAACAAGCTCCACAAGTTGTTGAGGAACATTCAACAGTTTTGGAAACACAACCACTGCGAAGATCTTTGAGAGAGCGCAATATGCCTGAAAAATATGGATTTCTTGTCACATTGTATGGTGATGTTCTCTTTATTGATCAAGATGAGCCTGAGACTTATCAAGAAGTAGTGACGAGCCCAGGCTCTAAGAAATGGATAGAGGCCATGAAATTCGAGATGGATTCCATGTCAGAAACCAAGTTTGGACCTTGGTTGACCCACCTGAAGGGGTTAAGCCCATAGGGTGCAAGTGGGTTTTCAAAAAGAAAACCGACATGGATGGTAATGTACAAACATACAAAGGGAGATTAGTTGCTAAGGATTTTCGTCAAATTCATGGTATAGACTATGGTGAAACCTTTTCACCTGTTGCTATGTTTAAATACATCCGTATCTTACTTGCGATAGTTGCATTTTATGATTATGAGATATGGAAAATGGATGTTAAAACTGATTTCCTTAATGGAAAACTAGATGAGGATGTGTACATGACACAGCCTGAAGGTTTTTTTGATCCAAAAGATACCGAAAAAATCTGCAAGCTACAAAGGTCCATTTATGGATTGAAGCAAGCTTCTTGAAGTTGGAATCTTCATTTTAGCGATGTAATCAAAGAGTTTGGTTTTATCAAAAATGAAGATGAGCCATGTGTTTTCAATAAAATTAGTGGGAGCACTGTCATATTCTTGGTACTGTATGTGAATGACATATTGATTATAGAAAATGACATACCTAGCTTACAATCTGTAAAAACATGGTTAGGAAAATGTTTTTCCATGAAAGACTTGGGTGAGGCAACATACATATTAGGATTTAAGATCTATAGAGATAGATCGAGACGACTCCTAGGAATGAGTCAAAATACATACATAGATAAAGTACTGAAAATATTCAGTGTGGAAGAACCCAAAAAGGGGTTCTTACCTATGAGACGTGAAATTTCACTCTCGAAGGAAATATGTCCTTTAACACCCCAAGAAAGAGAGAGCATGGGTAAGATTTCATATGGTTCATCAATTGGATCTTTCATGTATGTCATGCTATGTACTCGTCTAGATGTATTATATGCTTTAAGTATGACAAGTCGGTACTAGGTAGATCCCGGTAAAGGTCATTGGGTCACAGTTAAAAACATCCTTAAGTAATTAAGAAGAACTAAGGATACACTCCTTATATATGGAGGTGAGGAAGAGCTAGGTATAAAATGTTATATTGATTCTAGCTTTCAAACTGATAAGGATGATTTACAATCACAATCGGGTTTTGTGTTCTGCCTTAATGGAGGAGCTGTGACCTGGAAAAGTTTAAAGCAAGATATAGTAGCTGATTCTACAATAGAAGCCGAGTATATTACAACAAGCGATTATGTAAAAGAGGCTGTTTTGATTAAAAAGTTCATATTTGAACTAGGGGTTGTGTTGAGAATATCGAATGCTATAGAATTGTGACAACAACAGAGCCATCGCACAAGCAAAAAACCCCAGATCTCACCAACGATCCAAACACATACTTAGGCGTTATCATCTCATTCGACAAATCATAGATCGAGGAGATGTGGAATATGTAGAGTGCTAACATATGATAACATTATCGATCACTAACAAAGACTCTGACGCAGCAGAAGCATGATCGTCAGACTAAGTCACTTGGTATTAAATACATGAGTGATTGGTTTTAGTGCTAGTGGGAGATTGTTAGAGTATGCCCAAAGACTAATCATAAGATGATTGTAAATGACATTTGTTTTACCTTGTTTATTAATATAGAGGCATTGCCATTATTATTTTTAGTTACTATTCTGCGTGCATAAATAAACTAAATTATAATAAAGTCCTTAGAATAATATGGTTATTTTTAAATGTCATTAGTCGAGTATTATTGTGGGCATGTACAACAATAATGCATTGAGACTAATTTCTAGTTGATTGATGACAAAATATTGTCATTGACATTGAGATGTCAAAATCAATACATAAGTATGTTAGAGAATAACATACTAGACTGACACGCCATGAGCATGTTTCTTGGATTATTATGTGACAGTCACAACATTGTTTATAGTGATAACTACATGTATGATCCTAAAACTTGAGATCATCATTATTTCAACACCGTGAGTGACATATTTTGATACAGTCAAATGTGTGTCGTAACTGACTACACTATAAAGACTGATACTGGATATGTCAGAATCTATGTAGTGAGATATGGTTGATCAAGATAGGATTTGTCCCTCCTACATAATAGGAGTAATATCGTAGACCACTCGATTGAGTGAGGCTAGAAATGCATGGCAATGCTCTAATAAGTTGGTATGATATATCATGGTTATTCGTTTATAATAGTCTACTCAAGATATCAAGAAATATTAGATGGACTATATAAGTGTGACTGTTCCATGACTTGTGTCCAATCTTGATATAAAAGACAAAATGATGTAATACATGAAAAAGAGTTAATCACAAAAAGGTTATGTCGAATCATGATTTCTTGTAACATAGGTGACAATGACATATTGCTAGATGTCACTCATTGTTTGTAATAGTAGAAATGTTCTAAAATTTACTAATAACGTTACAAAGAATCTACAGATCACACCCATGGTTGAAATGAGCATATATTAAATGAATTATATATGTAAAAATTTGTTGTACATTTAATTTAGTTAAATTAATATATGTTTGATATATATAATTTAACTACTAGATAAATATTAAAAGAAAATAATTATTGTAATTATAACTCTTTTAATAAATAAATAATATAATTCGATTTAAATCAATATATTTATATATATTGAAATCCTAATTAAGTTGAATTGAGATTATATATTAAATGTATATATATTGAAATCCTAATTAAGTTGAATTGAGATTATATATTAAATATATATATTGAAATCCTAATTAAGTTGAATTGAGATTACATATATATTTAATATACATATATTGAAATCCTAATTAAGTTGAATTAGGATTATATATATTTAATATATATATTGAAATCCTAATTAAGTTGAATTAGCATTATATATATCTAATATATATATATATATTGAAATCCTAATTAAGTTGAATTAGCATTATATATATCTAATATATATATTGAAATCCTAATTAAGTTGAATTGAAATTATATATATATATATTGAAATCCTAATTAAAGTTAAATTAGGATTATATATATATATATTGAAATCCTAATATGAGTTGAATTAAGATTTTCAAAGGCTTTATAAAGGCACGAGAGATCTAGCAGTCATTAATGTTTTTTGAAAAAACCCTCTAAATAGTTTAGAGAGTTTTATATGCTCGTTTCAACTGGGTGAACTAAGTAGAGGTCGGAGCGTTATCGTTGCGGCTTAGGAATCAACATCGTTGAATCGTGTTTGGATATCTATCTTCTCCAAATTTAGAATTCCAGATTTTAAACCGGTAATTCTTCACCCTTTTCACCCCGATTCGTTCCTCGTACATGGAACTTTGATGGAGATAGCCGGATAATTTTTCCGCTGCACTATAGGGTGTACCGGTGTAACCCAACACATGTTTCACGTTGGCCAAAATGGTCCGGGTATGAATCAAGTAATTAATGGGTTAATTCAGGTTTGGGTTAATTCTGGTTTGGGTAATATCGATTTCGGTTGAACTTGAAGTCGTGTCATGCCGCGGAAGGCACTAGAAGGTTTTTATTTAATTCAATCGAGTCCCAATTTAGGTTATAAGTGAAATTATAGCTTTATGTTAAAAATTATTATATGGACTTATAATTTATACTGTTTGAACTAAATTACACAAATTATATGGTTTGGGCATAATTACAAAAGCTTGAAATAAATATGGGTTAATTTTGGATAAAATAATAAATTACACAATCTTTACTTTATTAGACAAAATTATATAGATGAAAAATCCATGTGGTTGAATTTCACCCATAAACTCATAAACCCTACTAGTGCCATAAACTTATAGGGTATAATCCTAAACCCTAAACCATACAAATTCATATCTTAAACAACTAACTATAAACTACACCAGAATGCCTATCATGATAATTTTAAGCCCTAAATCATAGACAATAAATCCTAAAGCAATAAAAAGTCATATCATAAACAAATAACCATAAAACTACACCATTAACCCTAAACCAAAAAACAATAAAGCCATTAAAAATTATCGCTTAAACCAAAAACCCTAAATTACAACATAGTAGTTACTATTACCTTAGGAAGCAAATAATATGTTAAGAATGCTAATGTTTGTGTGAGAATGAACAAGTAAAATGTGTGGTGAAGGAATATTTGGGGTTTAAATCTACTACAACGGGTTGGTTGGCTTGGTTTCGGAATTTTAACCACAAATAATATTTCAAGCATAGTTGGAATTTTTAGTTGGTAGGTTTTGTTTCTGAATTTTCTAAATGGTTTCGAAACTAATTTTTTTGGAGTTATGTAATACCCCAATATTTGGTTAGTGACTAAATTGCAAAGAATTCAAAGTTTGTGGTTTTCGTTTAGTGACTAAAATGTAAACTTTTAAAGTTTGGTGGCTAAAGTGAAAAGTTGGGAAAAGTTCAAGGACCAACATGGTAATTTTCCCAATAATTATTTTTATGGAAAAAATGAATAGTTTATCTCGGTATAAGAATTTTGGTGGGAATCAGATTTTTGGTACGGGATTTGTGTAAAAACCTATAAAAGGGATAAGTTTCGGTAATTATTACAAATAATTATTTGGATTCAGAAAATTATGAAAATCTTATGGAGTTTAGAAATATGTGATTTTGGAATGGGAAGTGATAATACGACTGATGGAAAAATCGTATTACGTGATTTTCAGATAATTGAATAGAAAAAAAGTCGTAAAATGAAATTTTATGATTTTTTTAATGATGGCCGGTTAGAAAGGAACTAAATTAGTTCCAAAGTAATGGAATGGCATGTTGGAAGAGGATTAGTAAATATGAATATAGTTGGAGGATAAAGTAGTAAAATGGATAGAAATGAATTTAAAATTCATTTTTATGAAACAAGTGGCATAATTAGATCATAATAAAGGACATGTGGATTAATAATAAAGAAAGAAAATTGGACAATATTTTCATCTCCTTCTTGTTCTTGCCGTGAGGTTTGGAGTCTAGAGGTAAGAAACTTTGAATCAATTTTTCAAGCTTATTTAGTTAGATTTAGACTTGAGACATGAAACAAGAATTTATCTCCATCAAATTCTCTATCTTTTGGTATAATTTTTGCTTAGTTTCCATGTCTCTAAGGTTGAGTTGGTGATTTGGTTGGATAAAGGACATGTAGTAAACTTGAGTTTTAATGGTTTTTCTTGTTGAAAATATGCTTGTGATGTTTTCATGGTTCAAACATTGAAAATTCCATGGGAATTGAACTTGTGACCATTCGGTTATGATGGATAATTAGGGGAAACTATGTCAAAATTTTTATTGATGATGGAAATGGTGGGAGATATGTTATACAAGCTTTAATTAGTTGTTAGAATGAAGAAATTCTTATATTCTTGAAAGATGAAAAAAATTAGGGTTTATGTTAAGTTAGGAATTTTAAGTTGTGAAAGAAGGAAGAATGGTTTAAAATGGTAATATAAGTTATTTGGAATGAAAATCCCTAATTATTTGGCATTAGGGACCAAAATGTAAATTTTGGAAAGTTTAGAGACTTAGTTGTTAAGCTTGTTTTTGAGGTATTTTGGGTTGGGAAAATTTATTTATGTGGTTAAAAGGTTGAATTTGAAGTTTATATTGACTTTAGGACTATATTATAATTTTCGGAAATATTGGGGACCAATATGTAAATTTATAAAGTTTGGGTCCTAAAGTGTACATGGAGAGAAATGTAAGGATTTGGTTTAAAAAGGATGGTTAGAAGCTTAAAAGAGTCCTTAGGGACTAAAATGAGTATTTTGGAAAGTGTTGAAGAATTATGGAAAAGTATGAAGTAATGTGATTCGAATATAAGAAATTATTTCGGAATCATGTTATGTATAATGGATAGTGATTTTAGCTACTTTTCATTATTTTGTATCGTATGAGTATGTACTCAAAAGTGCTTGTGTTATGTATTTAATATACATACAAATAACAAGCAAGTTCGAGTTTGGAACAAGTCAAGGGATAAAGAGAAAGTTTGAGAGTAAATCAAGCTTAGTGAGGTTTTTGTTTTTGGACTGCTATAAAATAATCAGGTCAGTGCATTTATGTTTTCGTATAAAACGTGATATTTTCACACGCATAAAGTAAAGGTTCGGTACATGATAGGGTATGGACTACCTTATTATGTTTTGTTTATGATAATTTTATTATCGTATAATGATTATATGTTAGAGAATGATTTATGGTATAATGGAGTACGAACTGCTTTATTATTTTGATTTCTTGATGATGAATTATTTTCATCTATGAATGATATAATGCAAAGGTTAATGATTTATTTCCCAAGATTTCCATTGAGAGTTAAAGTATAATTGGCATGCCATAGAGTATTGCAATGGCACCAGACACTTTATGTGTCTCATGTTTATTAGATACTTTGTGTCTCATGTTTATAGGCACTTTGTGTGTCTCATGTTTCTAGGCACTTTGTGTATCTCATGTTTCCCGACCTTTGTGGTCCACGGTTATCACGACTCACATACTTAGTTTCTCTCGCATGTATGTCTTGGGCTATTGACAAGGATTTCTATATAGTCATGTTAAATGGTAATCATTTTGATAAAGAAATTTGAATTTGAAAGAGTTTTGCATAATAGTGGTATATATATATATATTGTTATATACTTATTTTTATTTATCATTTAGATGATTATATATATTTCAATGCCTCACTAAGTTTGTACTTAGCGTGTGTTTTGCTTGTGCACACGTAGGTGGATTATTCGGTTCGTAAGAAGGAACGTTTTGGACATCACCTCACGAATGAGGAAGCAATACAGGTTATCATTGTAATTCATTGACATCCTATACAATGTATTATAGTAGTGGCATGTATAATATTTGAGTATGAATATGTTGTGTAAAAGAGATTTTAAATTACTCTTTAGTTTTTTTTATGTTTATAATTAAAATGGTTTAATATTAGTAACATGAGGTTTGGAAAGATCTATAGATAGTAAATGGACCTATAATGAAATTTTAGTGAATCTGTCCAGAAATTTTGTTTTCAACAGTGAATTTGAAAAATTGCCATAAATTGCATAGGTTGAATTAGAAGATGAATTTTATATGTATGAACTAGAAATTGAGTCTAGTTTATTTTAAAACAAACGGTGAATGATTTCAAGTTCTGTGTAAAAAATTATGAATTTTTATTCGATGCAAGGTCAAAAAATTTCAGACAACAGAACTGCATTGTAGTGCATCTTTAATGAATTTTCTGCACTTGTGTGCCATGAGTTAAGATCTCTAATTTATATGGATTGATAGCCTGATGAATCTAGTTTACTAGGAATTTTTCCAGATGAAGTTTTGAAGCTTACAAAAATTTATAATTTTTTTAAGTAATGACAGTGCTAGCTGCCAGCTTTGTTTCAAATAGTGCAAATTGTTTAAATTTGTTTTGTGACATCATCAACTCGTGTTTGGTAACAAATACGGGAAGAAGGTGTTACATTTATTGGTATCAGAGCTATAGGTTTAGCCGATTCTAGAGCTAAACTGAGTTTGTTATGAGTATATAATTGTGTCCATGCCACTAGGATGTCATAAGTTACTAATGATGACATTTGTATATTTGATGCTCCTGCTTACTAATGTTAAATGTTATGGGTAGTACAGATGTCTGAGGGTGAAGGTTCTCGTCAGGCGACCCATATAGAGGGTCAAAATGTTACTGAGATTGGTCAAGGAGCTAGTTATGCTCAACCTTCAGTACAATCTACAGATAATGTACCGGTTCAGCCTAGAGCACCGGTATAGGATCAAGGAAATTTCCTACAGGCTTTAGAGATGATAATAAATCGTCCTCCTCGAGTTTCTATTGCTAAAGAGCTAAAGGAGATGCAAGCACCAGATTTTACCGATGGAGATCCTATCGCTGCAAATCATTGGCTCAATGATTTAAAGATTATGCTGGAAATGTTACATTGCGATGATCAAAGAAAGCTGGAAGGAGCTGTGTCTTTATTGAAAGGACAAGCTCGTATCTGGTGGACCAATGTCACTACTTGTCCACGAGAAGAGATTACGTGGAACTTTCTCCTCAGAGAGTTCCGCAACAAGTATATTGGTGACATGTTTATTCGGGAAATGAGAAATGAATTCTTGAATCTCAAGCAAGGCGACTGGACGGTAAATGAAAATGAATGTGAATTTAATAAATTGAGCCAATTACTTTAAATTGATCCCTACTTGAGAAAGATCGTACCATTAACTTCATTGAAGGACTGAATACTGATTATAATAAGATATTGATTGCTATGAATATTACTGAATTTCAAGAAGCAGTCAATAGAGCTAAGGGGATGGAAAAGGTTCAAACAGAAAAGATGGCGAATCAGACTATTCAATCACAGAAAAGGAATTATGGAGAATCTTTTGGTTCTTTATCTTCCAAAAGAAATAAGAGCGTATATCAGGATAATCATGTGGGAGCTAATACATTCGGACAAAGAATTGAGTTCAAGGAGTCCGAAGTTCAAGGAAATTTCAAAATCAAGCCGCTTGTATGCAAAGTGTGGAAATTATCATTCTGGAAAATGTCGAGCTCTCACTGGAGCTTGTTATGGATGAGGTGCCACTGATCATTTTGTGCGTGATTGCCCAAAGAATGATAGTAGATTAGAAAAGTCGGAGAAGTTTGCTGCTCAGAATAAAAAGGGGAGATATCAGGGTAATTCAGGATCGGTTAAGATGAATCAACCGAGAATATCTGAAGTTGCTTCTAATAAGGAATATAGGACTCCGGCGAGGGTTTATCATATTCATGCTGAGGAGAATAAGGATATGCATGATATTATTACAGGTACGTATTGAAAATTCGAGGATGAATTTTCTTAAGGGGGAGAATTGTAATACCCCAATATTGAGTTAGTGACTAAATTGCAAAGAATTAAAAGTTTGTGGTTTTAGTTTAGTGACTAAAACGTAAACTTTTAAAGTTTGGTGGCTAAAGTGAAAAGTTGGGAAAAGTTCAAGGACCAATATGGTAATTTTTCCCATAATTATTTTTATGGCATAAATGAATAGTTTATCCCGGTATAAGAATTTTGGTGGGAATCAGATTTTTGGTACGGGATTTGTGTAAAAAGCTATAAAAGGGATAAGTTTCGGTAATTATTTTGAATGATTATTTGGATTCAGAAAATTATGAAAATCTTATGGAGTTTAGAAATATGTGATTTTGGAATGGGAAGTGAATACGATTGATGGAAAAATTGTATTAGGTGATTTTCGGATAATTGGATCGAACAAAAGTCGTAAAATAAAATTTTATGATTTTTTTAATGATGGCCGGTTAGAAAGGAACTAAATTAGTTCCAAAGTAATGGAATGGCATGTTGGAAGAGGAGTAGTAAATATGAATATAGTTGGAGGATAAAGTAGTAAAATGGATAAAAATGAATTTAAAATTCATTTTTATGAAACAAGTGGCATAATTAGATTATAATAAAGGACATGTGGATTAATAATAAAGAAAGAAAATTGGACAATATTTTCATCTCCTTCTTGTTCTTGCCGTGAGGTTTGGAGTCTAGAGGTAAAAAACTTTGAATCAATTTTTCAAGCTTATTTAGTTAGATTTAGACTTGAGACATGAAACAAGAATTTATCTCCATCAAATTCTCTATCTTTTGGTATATTTTTTTCTTAGTTTCCATGTCTCTAAGGTTGAGTTGGTGATTTGGTTGGATGAAGGACATGTAGTAAACTTGAGTTTTAATGGTTTTTCTTGTTGAAAATATGTTTGTGATGTTGTTTTCATGGTTCAAACATTGAAAATTCCATGAGAATTGAACTTGTGACCATTCGGTTATGATGGATAATTAGGGGAAACTATGTCAAATTTTTTATTGATGATGGAAATGGTGGGAGATATGTTATACAAGCTTGAATTAGTTGTTAGAATGAATAAATTCTTATATTCTTGAAAGATTAAAAAAATTAGGGTTTATGTTAAGTTAGGAATTTTGAAGTTCTGAAAGAAGGAAGAATGGTTTAAAATGATAATATAAGTTGTTTGGAATGAAAATCCCTAATTATTTGGCATTAGGGACCAAAATGTAAATTTTGGAAAGTTTAGGGACTTAGTTGTTAAGCTTGTTTTTGAGGTATTTTGGGTTGGGGAAATTTATTTAAGTGGTTAAAAGGTTGAATTTGAAGTTTATATTGACTTTAGGAACATATTATAATTTTCGGAAATATTGGGGACCAATATGTAAATTTATAAAGTGTACATGGAGAGAAATGTAAGGATTTGGTTTAAAAAGGATGGTTAGAAGCTTAAAAGAGTCCTTAGGGACTAAAATGAGTATTTTGGAAAATGTTGAGGAATTATGGAAAAGTATGAAGAAATGTGATTCGAATATAAGAAATTATTTCGGAATCATGTTATGTATAATGGATAGTGATTTTAGCTACTTTTCATTATTTGGTACCGTTTGAGTATGTACTCAAAATTGCTTGTGTTATGTATTTAATATACATATAAATAACGAGCAAGTTCGAGTTTGGAACAAGTCAAGGGATAAAGAGAAAGTTTGAGAGTAAATCAAGCTTAGTGAGGTTTTTGTTTTTGGACTGCTATAAAATAATCAGGTCAGTGCATTTATGTTTTCGTATAAAACGTGATATTTTCACAGGCATAAAGTAAAGGTTCGGTACATGATAGGGTATGAACTACCTTATTATGTTTTGTTTATGATAATTTTATTATCGTATAATGGTTATATGTTAGAGAATGATTTATGGTATAATGGAGTACGAACTGCTTCATTATTTTGATTTCTTGATGATGGATTATTTTCATCTATGACTGATATAATGCAAAGGTTAATGATTTATTTCCCAAGATTTCCATTGAGAGTTAAAGTATAATTGGCATGCCATAGAGTATTGCAACGGTGCCAGACACTTTATGTGTCTCATGTTTCTTAGACACTTTGTGTCTCATGTTTATAGGCACTTTATGTGTCTCATGTTTCAAGGCACTTTGTGTGTCTCATGTTTCTAGGCACCTCGTGTGTCTCATGTTTCCCGACCTTTGTGGTCTATGGTTATCATGACTCACATACTTAGTTTCTCTCGCATGTATGTCTAGGGCTATTGACAAGGATTTCTATATAGTCATGTTAAATGGTAATCATTTTGATAAAGAAATTTGAATTTGAAAGAGTTTTGCATAATAGTGGTATATTTATATTGTTATATACATATTTTTATTTATCATTTAGATGATTATATATATTTCAATGCCTCACTAAGTTTGTACTTAGCGTGTGTTTTTCTCGTGCACACGTAGGTGGATCATTCGGTTTGTAAGCAGGAACGTTTTGGACATCACCTCACGAACGAGGAAGCAATACAGGTTATCATAGTAATTCATTGACATCCTATACAATGTATTATAGTAGTGGCATGTATAATATTTGAGTATGAATATGTTGTGTAAAAGAGATTTTAAATTACTCTTTAGTTTTTTTATGTTTATAATTAAAATGGTTTAATATTAGAACATGAGGTTTGGAATGATCCATAGATAGTAAATGGACCTATAATGAAATTTTAGTGAATCTGTCCAGAAATTTTGTTTTCAACCGTGAATTTGAAAAATTGCCATAAATTGCATAGGTTGAATTATAAGATGAATTTTATATGTATGAACTATAAATTGAGTCTAGTTTATTTTAAAACAAACGGTGAATGATTTCGAGTTCTGTGTAAAAAGTTATGAATTTTTATTCGATGCAAGGTCAAAAAATTTCAGACAGCAGAACTGCATTGTAGTGCATCTTTAATGAATTTTTTGCACTTGTGTGCCATGAGTTAAGATCTCTAATTTATATGGATTGATAGCCTGATGAATCTAGTTTACTAGGAATTTTTCCAAATGAAGTTTGAAGCTTACAAAAATTTATAAAAAAATTTTAAGTAATGACATTGCGAGCTGCCAGCTTTGTTTCAAATAGTGCAAATTGTTTAAATTTGTTTTGTGACATCATCGACTCGTGTTTGGTAACAAATACGGGAAGAGGGTGTTACAAGTTATCATAAAACTATTCTGCATAATGCAAATATTGAAAGGACTTATATGCTGATGACGTATCAGAACGAGTGACAGAGATTCGAAAAAGACTGAAAAGACTTTTGTGCATGGGAAATGTTTTTTTTTGTTGAAAGACTCTTGCGTATGGGAAAAGACTCTTGCATATTGGGCACTTAATTTTTTTACGCGTACTAAAGTTCGTATTGTTTTCATATTTATGTCACATTTAATATTACAACAGAAAAGATAGTTCGGAGCGGGAACCACATATTCTAACTAGTTTCGAACCTATGAACATGGGTTTCGATAAGAATCAAGCGAAAAGTAAATTGAAATCGTTAGTAAGACATATAATATATTAGGCTGTACAAGAAACGTTTGAAGCACTATATACAAACGTCCGATACTTGTATTATTATACTCTATTTTAACCGCAAACATTCTTTCAGCACACGTTAAACTTGTTCATTTTCATAAACATGAGCATTCTTAAAGTATTATTTAGGTCATAGGATTTAATTTGTGCCCTACAATTTTTTAATTGTGATATTTTTGTTCACTTTAGTTCCTAAGATTTATTTTTTACACAGAAGCAAAACCAAAATCAGTAAGAGTAACTACTACCATGTAATTTAGGGTTATTGGTTTATGAATTTTATTTTCATGGATTTAATTTTTTTGTTAATGATGTACTTTTATTGATTTAGGGTTTATGGTTTAGTTTAGGGTTATTAGTTTACGAGATGAATGTTTATGACATTAAGGTTTATGGGTTATGATTTAGGACTTAGTATACATAGTTGTTAGGGTTATGGTGTACTTTAGGTTAATTAGTTTATGACATGCATTTGTATGGCATTATGGTTTATGATTTAGGACTTAGTATACATAGTTGTTAGGGTTATGGTGTACTTTAGGGTTATTAGTTTATGAGATGAATGTTTATGGCATTAAGGTTTATGGTTTATGATCTAGTACTTGGTATACATAGTTGTTAGGGTTATGGTGTACTTTAAGGTTGTTAGTTTATGACATGAATTTGTATGGCATTACGGTTTAGGGTTTATGATTTAGGACTTGGTATACATAGTTGTTAGGGTTTCTGAACTCTAACACAAAATATTAATTTCTAAATAATTTGCTAGAAGATTCATATCATTGTACTTACTACATTACGAATGTACTTCTAGATATCATCACGTAACACATGATTTTTTGATGTATCAGTATATTACACACGATTTTTTATATTGTAAAAGGTTGAAATTTGGAGATTTCAATCCGCTCTTTACCAACATTTAACAAAGTGAACATAATCTTTATGTATAATATTTACTTATTTATTCTTTATATTAAAATGCAAACGAAGAGTTATATCTTTGGTCCTTCCCGGCACGTGAAACACACGATGAGTATCGGACGTTTGCATATTCAGTTTTGAAATTTTCATGCGCAACTGAAAAGATTGCATGCTATCATAACAATTTCATTTTAAGATTTGATTTCCAAGTTTCGAAACAGACGCTGCAAATTCAAATTTATAGTATCAGAATTTGAGGAGACGCATCCATAGATTAAAAGCTGAACATAAGATTCATATTTGTCAATACATAAACATTTCAACCCATAATCTTCCTCGCATATTTTGCAAAGCACTGGGGATTCCTCTTGTAAATCAAAGCAACACGCTCATAATCAGGGTGAGGATCATCTAGGTTTGGAGCACACAGCAAACCCAGTATAGCCTCAACAATGTCCATATCTCTCACACAAGGGCTCCAACTTTCATAGAGGATGGCCATCCTAATGTCGCCAGACTCAGTAATATTGGGATGGAATAGATTGCCATCAAATATAATAGCAATCTACAAAAACATAAATTGTTATCCATTAAATGCTGTAGTGTATAATCAATAGGTTGACCCCCTGAAGGGGTTAAGCCCATAGGGTGCAAGTGGGTTTTCAAAAAGAAAATTGACATGGATGGTAATGTACAAACATACAAAGAGAGATTAGTTGCTAAGGATTTTCGTCAAATTCATGGTATAGACTATGGTGAAACCTTTTCACCTGTTGCTATGTTTAAATCCATCCGTATCTTACTTGCGATAGTTGCATTTTATGATTATGAGATATGGAAAATGGATGTTAAAACTGATTTCCTTAATGGAAAACTAGATGAGGATGTGTACATGACACAGCCTGAAGGTTTTTTTGATCCAAAAGATACCGAAAAAATCTGCAAGCTACAAAGGTCCATTTATGGATTGAAGCAAGCTTCTTGAAGTTGGAATCTTCATTTTAGCGATGTAATCAAAGAGTTTGGTTTTATAAAAAATGAAGATGAGCCATGTGTTTTCAATAAAATTAGTGGGAGCACTGTCATATTCTTGGTACTGTATGTGAATGACATATTGATTATAGAAAATGACATACCTAGCTTACAATCTGTAAAAACATGGTTAGGAAAATGTTTTTCCATGAAAGACTTGGGTAAGGCAACATACATATTAGGATTTAAGATCTATAGAGATAGATCGAGACGACTCCTAGGAATGAGTCAAAATACATACATAGATAAAGTACTGAAAATATTCAGTGTGGAAGAACCCAAAAGGGGGTTCTTACCTATGAGACGTGAAATTTCACTCTCGAAGGAAATATGTCCTTTAACACCCCAAGAAAGAGAGAGCATGGGTAAGATTTCATATGGTTCATCAATTGGATCTTTCATGTATGTCATGCTATGTACTCGTCTAGATGTATCATATGCTTTAAGTATGACAAGTCGGTACTAGGTAGATCCCGGTAAAGGTCATTGGGTCACAGTTAAAAACATCCTTAAGTAATTAAGAAGAACTAAGGATACATTCCTTATATATGGAGGTGAGGAAGAGCTAGGTATAAAAGGTTATATTGATTCTAGCTTTCAAACTGATAAGGATGATTTACAATCACAATCGGGTTTTGTGTTCTGCCTTAATGAAGGAGCTGTGACCTGGAAAAGTTTAAAGCAAGATATAGTAGCTGATTCTACAATAGAAGCCGAGTATATTACAACAAGCGATTATGTAAAAGAGGCTGTTTTGATTAAAAAGTTCATATTTGAACTAGGGGTTGTGTTGAGAATATCGAATGCTATAGAATTGTGACAACAACAGAGCCATCGCACAAGCAAAAAACCCCAGATCTCACCAACGATCCAAACACATACTTAGGCGTTATCATCTCATTCGACAAATCATAGATCGAGGAGATGTGGAATATGTAGAGTGCTAACATATGATAACATTATCGATCACTAACAAAGACTCTGACGCAGCAGAAGCATGATCGTCAGACTAAGTCACTTGGTATTAAATACATGAGTGATTGGTTTTAGTGCTAGTGGGAGATTGTTAGAGTATGCCCAAAGACTAATCATAAGATGATTGTAAATGACATTTGTTTTACCTTGTTTATTAATATAGAGGCACTGCCATTATTATTTTTAGTTACTATTCTGCGTGCATAAATAAACTAAATTATAATAAAGTCCTTAGAATAATATGGTTATTTTTAAATGTCATTAGTCGAGTATTATTGTGGGCATGTACAACAATAATGCATTGAGACTAATTTCTAGTTGATTGATGACAAAATATTGTCATTGACATTGAGATGTCAAAATCAATACATAAGTATGTTAGAGAATAACATACTAGACTGACACGCCATGAGCATGTTTCTTGGATTATTATGTGACAGTCACAACATTGTTTATAGTGATAACTACATGTATGATCCTAAAACTTGAGATCATCATTATTTCAACACTGTGAGTGACATATTTTGATACAGTCAAATGTGTGTCGTAACTGACGACACTATAAAGACTGATACTGGATATGTCAGAATCTATGTAGTGAGATATGGTTGATCAAGATAGGATTTGTCCCTCCTACATAATAGGAGTAATATCGTAGACCACTCGATTGAGTGAGGCTAGAAATGCATGGCAATGCTCTAATAAGTTGGTATGATATATCATGGTTATTCGTTTATAATAGTCTACTCAAGATATCAAGAAATATTAGATGGACTATATAAGTGTGACTGTTCCATGACTTGTGTCCAATCTTGATATAAAAGACAAAATGATGTAATACATGAAAAAGAGTTAATCACAAAAAGGTTATGTCGAATCATGATTTCTTGTAACATAGGTGACAATGACATATTGCTAGATGTCACTCATTGTTTGTAATAGTAGAAATGTTCTAAAATTTACTAATAACGTTACAAAGAATCTACAGGATCACACCCATGGTTGAAATGAGCATATATTAAATGAATTATTTATGTAAAAATTTGTTGTACACGAATTTAGTTAAATTAATATATGTTTGATATATATAATTTAACTACTAGATAAATATTAAAAGAAAATAATTATTGTAATTATAACTCTTTTAATAAATAAATAATATAATTCGATTTAAATCAATATATTTATATATATTGAAATCCTAATTAAGTTGAATTGAGATTATATATTAAATGTATATATATTGAAATCCTAATTAAGTTGAATTGAGATTATATATTAAATATATATATTGAAATCCTAATTAAGTTGAATTGAGATTACATATATATTTAATATACATATATTGAAATCCTAATTAAGTTGAATTAGGATTATATATATTTAATATATATATTGAAATCCTAATTAAGTTGAATTAGCATTATATATATCTAATATATATATATATTGAAATCCTAATTAAGTTGAATTAGCATTATATATATCTAATATATATATTGAAATCCTAATTAAGTTGAATTGAAATTATATATATATATTGAAATCCTAATTAAAGTTAAATTAGGATTATATATATATATTGAAATCCTAATATGAGTTGAATTAAGATTTTCAAAGGCTTTATAAAGGCACGAGAGATCTAGCAGTCATTAATGCTTTTTGAAAAAACCCTCTAAATAGTTTAGAGAGTTTTATATGCTCGTTTCAACTGGGTGAACTAAGTAGAGGTCGGAGCGTTATCGTTGCGGCTTAGGAATCAACATCGTTGAATCGTGTTTGGATATCTATCTTCTCCAAATTTAGAATTCCAGATTTTAAACCGGTAATTCTTCACCCTTTTCACCCCGATTCGTTCCTCATACATGGAACTTTGATGGAGATAGCCGGATAACTTTTCCGCTTCACTATAGGGTGTACCGGTGTAACCCAACACATGTTTCACGTTGGCCAAAATGGTCCGGGTATGAATCAAGTAATTAATGGGTTAATTCAGGTTTGGGTTAATTCTGGTTTGGGTAATATCGATTTCGGTTGAACTTGAAGTCGTGTCATGCCGCGGAAGGCACTAGAAGGTTTTTATTTAATTCAATCGAGTCCCAATTTAGGTTATAAGTGAAATTATAGCTTTATGTTAAAAATTATTATATGGACTTATAATTTATACTGTTTGAACTAAATTACACAAATTATATGGTTTGGGCATAATTACAAAAGCTTGAAATAAATATGGGTTAATTTTGGATAAAATAATAAATTACACAATCTTTACTTTATTAGACAAAATTATATAGATGAAAAATCCATGTGGTTGAATTTCACCCATAAACTCATAAACCCTACTAGTGCCATAAACTTATAGGGTATAATCCTAAACCCTAAACCATACAAATTCATATCTTAAACAACTAACTATAAACTACACCAGAATGCCTATCATGATAATTTTAAGCCCTAAATCATAGACAATAAATCCTAAAGCAATAAAAAAAGTCATATCATAAACAAATAACCATAAAACTACACCATTAACCCTAAACCAAAAAACAATAAAGCCATTAAAAATTATCGCTTAAACCAAAAACCCTAAATTACAACATAGTAGTTACTATTACCTTAGGAAGCAAATAATATGTTAAGAATGCTAATGTTTGTGTGAGAATGAACAAGTAAAATGTGTGGTGAAGGAATATTTGGGGTTTAAATCTACTACAACGGGTTGGTTGGCTTGGTTTCGGAATTTTAACCACAAATAATATTTCAAGCATAGTTGGAATTTTTAGTTGGTAGGTTTTGTTTCTGAATTTTCTAAATGGTTTCGAAACTAATTTTTTTGGAGTTATGTAATACCCCAATATTTGGTTAGTGACTAAATTGCAAAGAATTCAAAGTTTGTGGTTTTCATTTAGTGACTAAAATGTAAACTTTTAAAGTTTGGTGGCTAAAGTGAAAAGTTGGGAAAAGTTCAAGGACCAACATGGTAATTTTCCCAATAATTATTTTTATGGAAAAAATGAATAGTTTATCTCGGTATAAGAATTTTGGTGGGAATCAGATTTTTGGTACGAGATTTGTGTAAAAAGCTATAAAAGGGATAAGTTTCGGTAATTATTACAAATAATTATTTGGATTCAAAAAATTATGAAAATCTTATGGAGTTTAGAAATATGTGATTTTGGAATGGGAAGTGATAATACGACTGATGGAAAAATCGTATTACGTGATTTTCAGATAATTGAATAGAAAAAAAGTCGTAAAATGAAATTTTATGATTTTTTTAATGATGGCCGGTTAGAAAGGAACTAAATTAGTTCCAAAGTAATGGAATGGCATGTTGGAAGAGGATTAGTAAATATGAATATAGTTGGAGGATAAAGTAGTAAAATGGATAGAAATGAATTTAAAATTCATTTTTATGAAACAAGTGGCATAATTAGATTATAATAAAGGACATGTGGATTAATAATAAAGAAAGAAAATTGGACAATATTTTCATCTCCTTCTTGTTCTTGCCGTGAGGTTTGGAGTCTAGAGGTAAGAAACTTTGAATCAATTTTTCAAGCTTATTTAGTTAGATTTAGACTTGAGACATGAAACAAGAATTTATCTCCATCAAATTCTCTATCTTTTGGTATAATTTTTGCTTAGTTTCCATGTCTCTAAGGTTGAGTTGGTGATTTGGTTGGATAAAGGACATGTAGTAAACTTGAGTTTTAATGGTTTTTCTTGTTGAAAATATGCTTGTGATGTTTTCATGGTTCAAACATTGAAAATTCCATGGGAATTGAACTTGTAACCATTCGGTTATGATGGATAATTAGGGGAAACTATGTCAAAATTTTTATTGATGATGGAAATGGTGGGAGATATGTTATTCAAGCTTTAATTAGTTGTTAGAATGAAGAAATTCTTATATTCTTGAAAGATGAAAAAAATTAGGGTTTATGTTAAGTTAGGAATTTTAAGTTGTGAAAGAAGGAAGAATGGTTTAAAATGGTAATATAAGTTATTTGGAATGAAAATCCCTAATTATTTGGCATTAGGGACCAAAATGTAAATTTTGGAAAGTTTAGAGACTTAGTTGTTAAGCTTGTTTTTGAGGTATTTTGGGTTGGGAAAATTTATTTAAGTGGTTAAAAAGTTGAATTTGAAGTTTATATTGACTTTAGGACTATATTATAATTTTCAGAAATATTGGGGACCAATATGTAAATTTATAAAGTTTGGGTCCTAAAGTGTACATGGAGAGAAATGTAAGGATTTGGTTTAAAAAGGATGGTTAGAAGCTTAAAAGAGTCCTTAGGGACTAAAATGAGTATTTTGGAAAGTGTTGAAGAATTATGGAAAAGTATGAAGTAATGTGATTCGAATATAAGAAATTATTTCGGAATCATGTTATGTATAATGGATAGTGATTTTAGCTACTTTTCATTATTTTGTACCGTATGAGTATGTACTCAAAAGTGCTTGTGTTATGTATTTAATATACATACAGATAACAAGCAAGTTCGAGTTTGGAACAAGTCAAGGGATAAAGAGAAAGTTTGAGAGTAAATCAAGCTTAGTGAGGTTTATGTTTTTGGACTGCTATAAAATAATCAGGTCAGTGCATTTATGTTTTCGTATAAAACGTGATATTTTCACACGCATAAAGTAAAGGTTCGGTACATGATAGGGTATGGACTACCTTATTATGTTTTGTTTATGATAATTTTATTATCGTATAATGATTATATGTTAGAGAATGATTTATGGTATAATGGAGTACGAACTGCTTTATTATTTTGATTTCTTGATGATGAATTATTTTCATCTATGAATGATATAATGCAAAGGTTAATGATTTATTTCCCAAGATTTCCATTGAGAGTTAAAGTATAATTGGCATGCCATAGAGTATTGCAATGGCACCAGACACTTTATGTGTCTCATGTTTATTAGATACTTTGTGTCTCATGTTTATAGGCACTTTGTGTGTCTCATGTTTCTAGGCACTTTGTGTGTCTCATGTTTCCCGACCTTTGTGGTCTACGGTTATCACGACTCGCATACTTAGTTTCTCTCGCATGTATGTCTTGGGCTATTGACAAGGATTTCTATATAGTCATGTTAAATGGTAATCATTTTGATAAAGAAATTTGAATTTGAAAGAGTTTTGCATAATAGTGGTATATATATATATATTGTTATATACTTATTTTTATTTATCATTTAGATGATTATATATATTTCAATGCCTCACTAAGTTTGTACTTAGCGTGTGTTTTGCTTGTGCACACGTAGGTGGATTATTCGGTTCGTAAGAAGGAACGTTTTGGACATCACCTCACGAATGAGGAAGCAATACAGGTTATCATTGTAATTCATTGACATCCTATACAATGTATTATAGTAGTGGCATGTATAATATTTGAGTATGAATATGTTGTGTAAAAGAGATTTTAAATTACTCTTTAGTTTTTTTTTATGTTTATAATTAAAATGGTTTAATATTAGTAACATGAGGTTTGGAAAGATCTATAGATAGTAAATGGACCTATAATGAAATTTTAGTGAATCTGTCCAGAAATTTTGTTTTCAACAGTGAATTTGAAAAATTGCCATAAATTGCATAGGTTGAATTAGAAGATGAATTTTATATGTATGAACTAGAAATTGAGTCTAGTTTATTTTAAAACAAACGGTGAATGATTTCAAGTTCTGTGTAAAAAATTATGAATTTTTATTCGATGCAAGGTCAAAAAATTTCAGACAACAGAACTGCATTGTAGTGCATCTTTAATGAATTTTCTGCACTTGTGTGCTATGAGTTAAGATCTCTAATTTATATGGATTGATAGCCTGATGAATCTAGTTTACTAGGAATTTTTCCAGATGAAGTTTTGAAGCTTACAAAAATTTATAATTTTTTTAAGTAATGACAGTGCTAGCTGCCAGCTTTGTTTCAAATAGTGCAAATTGTTTAAATTTGTTTTGTGACATCATCAACTCGTGTTTGGTAACAAATACGGGAAGAAGGTGTTACATTTATTGGTATCAAGAGCTATAGGTTTAGCCGATTCTAGAGCTAAACTGAGTTTGTTATGAGTATATAATTGTGTCCATGCCACTAGGATGTCATAAGTTACTAATGATGACATTTGTATATTTGATGCTCCTGCTTACTAATGTTAAATGTTATGGGTAGTACAGATGTCTGAGGGTGAAGGTTCTCGTCAGGCGAC
The DNA here is from genome assembly GCA_019671005.1 of Hibiscus mutabilis. Lineage (NCBI taxonomy): Eukaryota > Viridiplantae > Streptophyta > Magnoliopsida > Malvales > Malvaceae > Hibiscus > Hibiscus mutabilis. Next base: position 26,947,157 of record CM033739.1, on the reverse strand, counting down.
CCATATAGAGGGTCAAAATGTTACTGAGATTGGTCAAGGAGCTAGTTATGCTCAACCTTCAGTACAATCTACAGATAATGTACCGGTTCAGCCTAGAGCACCGGTATAGGATCAAGGAAATTTCCTACAGGCTTTAGAGATGATAATAAATCGTCCTCCTCGAGTTTCTATTGCTAAAGAGCTAAAGGAGATGCAAGCACCAGATTTTACCGATGGAGATCTTATCGCTGCAGATCATTGGCTCAATGATTTAAAGATTATGCTGGAAATGTTACATTGCGATGATCAAAGAAAGCTGGAAGGAGCTGTGTCTTTATTGAAAGGACAAGCTCGTATCTGGTGGACCAATGTCACTACTTGTCCACGAGAAGAGATTACGTGGAACTTTTTCCTCAGAGAGTTCCGCAACAAGTATATTGGTGACATGTTTATTCGGGAAATGAGAAATGAATTCTTGAATCTCAAGCAAGGCGACTGGACGGTAAATGAAAATGAATGTGAATTTAATAAATTGAGCCAATTCGCCTCAGAATTGATCCCTACTGAGAAAGATCGTACCATTAACTTCATTGAAGGACTGAATACTGATTATAATAAGATATTGATTGCTACGAATATTACTGAATTTCAAGAAGCAGTCAATGGAGCTAAGGGGATGGAAAAGGTTCAAACAGAAAAGATGGCGAATCAGACTATTCAATCACAGAAAAGGAATTATGGAGAATCTTTTGGTTCTTTATCTTCCAAAAGAAATAAGAGCGTATATCAGGATAATCATGTGGGAGCTAATACATTCGGACAAAGAATTGAGTTCAAGGAGTCCAGAAGTTCAAGGAAATTTCAAAATCAAGCTGCTTGTATGCAGTGTGGAAATTATCATTCTGGAAAATGTCGAGCTCTCACTGGAGCTTGTTATGGATGAGGTGCCACTGATCATTTTGTGCGTGATTGCCCAAAGAATGATAGTAGATTAGAAAAGTCGGAGAAGTTTGTTGCTCAGAATAAAAAGGGGAGATATCAGGGTAATTCAGGATCGGTTAAGATGAATCAACCGAGAATATCTGAAGTTGCTTCTAATAAGGAATATAGGACTCCGGCGAGGGTTTATCATATTCATGCTGATGAGAATAAGGATATGCATGATATTATTACAGGTACGTATTGAAAATTCGAGGATGAATTTTCTTAAGGGGGAGAATTGTAATACCCCAATATTGAGTTAGTGACTAAATTGCAAAGAATTAAAAGTGTGTGGTTTTAGTTTAGTGACTAAAACGTAAACTTTTAAAGTTTGGTGGCTAAAGTGAAAAGTTGGGAAAAGTTCAAGGACCAATATGGTAATTTTTCCCATAATTATTTTTATGGCATAAATGAATAGTTTATCCCGGTATAAGAATTTTGGTGGGAATCAGATTTTTGGTACGGGATTTGTGTAAAAAGCTGTAAAAGGGATAAGTTTCGGTAATTATTTTGAATGATTATTTGGATTCAGAAAATTATGAAAATCTTATGGAGTTTAGAAATATGTGATTTTGGATTGGGAAGTGAATACGATTGATGGAAAAATCGTATTAGGTGATTTTCGGATAATTGGATCGAACAAAAGTCGTAAAATAAAATTTTATGATTTTTTTAATGATGGCCGGTTAGAAAGGAACTAAATTAGTTCCAAAGTAATGGAATGGCATGTTGGAAGAGGAGTAGTAAATATGAATATAGTTGGAGGATAAAGTAGTAAAATGGATAAAAATGAATTTAAAATTCATTTTTATGAAACAAGTGGCATAATTAGATTATAATAAAGGACATGTGGATTAATAATAAAGAAAGAAAATTGGACAATATTTTCATCTCCTTCTTGTTCTTGCCGTGAGGTTTGGAGTCTAGAGGCAAAAAACTTTGAATCAATTTTTCAAGCTTATTTAGTTAGATTTAGACTTGAGACATGAAACAAGAATTTATCTCCATCAAATTCTCTATCTTTTGGTATATTTTTTTCTTAGTTTCCATGTCTCTAAGGTTGAGTTGGTGATTTGATTGGATGAAGGACATGTAGTAAACTTGAGTTTTAATGGTTTTTCTTGTTGAAAATATGTTTGTGATGTTGTTTTCATGGTTCAAACATTGAAAATTCCATGAGAATTGAACTTGTGACCATTCGGTTATGATGGATAATTAGGGGAAACTATGTCAAATTTTTTATTGATGATGGAAATGGTGGGAGATATGTTATACAAGCTTGAATTAGTTGTTAGAATGAATAAATTCTTATATTCTTGAAAGATTAAAAAAATTAGGGTTTATGTTAAGTTAGGAATTTTGAAGTTCTGAAAGAAGGAAGAATGGTTTAAAATGATAATATAAGTTGTTTGGAATGAAAATCCCTAATTATTTGGCATTAGGGACCAAAATGTAAATTTTGGAAAGTTTAGGGACTTAGTTGTTAAGCTTGTTTTTGAGGTATTTTGGGTTGGGGAAATTTATTTAAGTGGTTAAAAGGTTGAATTTGAAGTTTATATTGACTTTAGGAACATATTATAATTTTCGGAAATATTGGGGACCAATATGTAAATTTATAAAGTGTACATGGAGAGAAATGTAAGGATTTGGTTTTAAAAGGATGGTTAGAAGCTTAAAAGAGTCCTTAGGGACTAAAATGAGTATTTTGGAAAATGTTGAGGAATTATGGAAAAGTATGAAGAAATGTGATTCGAATATAAGAAATTATTTCGGAATCATGTTATGTATAATGGATAGTGATTTTAGCTACTTTTCATTATTTGGTACCGTTTGAGTATGTACTCAAAATTGCTTGTGTTATGTATTTAATATACATATAAATAACGAGCAAGTTCGAGTTTGGAACAAGTCAAGGGATAAAGAGAAAGTTTGAGAGTAAATCAAGCTTAGTGAGGTTTTTGTTTTTGGACTGCTATAAAATAATCAGGTCAGTGCATTTATGTTTTCGTATAAAACGTGATATTTTCACAGGCATAAAGTAAAGGTTCGGTACATGATAGGGTATGAACTACCTTATTATGTTTTGTTTATGATAATTTTATTATCGTATAATGATTATATGTTAGATAATGATTTATGGTATAATGGAGTACGAACTGCTTCATTATTTTGATTTCTTGATGATGGATTATTTTCATCTATGACTGATATAATGCAAAGGTTAATGATTTATTTCCCAAGATTTCCATTGAGAGTTAAAGTATAATTGGCATGCCATAGAGTATTGCAACGGCGCCAGGCACTTTATGTGTCTCATGTTTCTTAGACACTTTGTGTCTCATGTTTATAGGCACTTTATGTGTCTCATGTTTCAAGGCACTTTGTGTGTCTCATGTTTCTAGGCACCTCGTGTGTCTCATGTTTCCCGACCTTTGTGGTCTATGGTTATCATGACTCACATACTTAGTTTCTCTCGCATGTATGTCTTGGGCTATTGACAAGGATTTCTATATAGTCATGTTAAATGGTAATCATTTTGATAAAGAAATTTGAATTTGAAAGAGTTTTGCATAATAGTGGTATATTTATATTGTTATATACATATTTTTATTTATCATTTAGATGATTATATATATTTCAATGCCTCACTAAGTTTGTACTTAGCGTGTGTTTTTCTCGTGCACACGTAGGTGGATCATTCGGTTTGTATGGCGAACGTTTTGGACATCACCTCACGAACGAGGAAGCAATACAGGTTATCATAGTAATTCATTGACATCCTATACAATGTATTATAGTAGTGGCATGTATAATATTTGAGTATGAATATGTTGTGTAAAAGAGATTTTAAATTACTCTTTAGTTTTTTTATGTTTATAATTAAAATGGTTTAATATTAGAACATGAGGTTTGGAATGATCCATAGATAGTAAATGGACCTATAATGAAATTTTAGTGAATCTGTCCAGAAATTTTGTTTTCAACCGTGAATTTGAAAAATTGCCATAAATTGCATAGGTTGAATTAGAAGATGAATTTTATATGTATGAACTATAAATTGAGTCTAGTTTATTTTAAAACAAACGGTGAATGATTTCGAGTTCTGTGTAAAAAGTTATGAATTTTTATTCGATGCAAGGTCAAAAACTTTTAGACAGCAGAACTGCATTGTAGTGCATCTTTAATGAATTTTTTGCACTTGTGTGCCATGAGTTAAGATCTCTAATTTATATGGATTGATAGCCTGATGAATCTAGTTTACTAGGAATTTTTCCAAATGAAGTTTGAAGCTTACAAAAATTTATAAAATTTTTTTAAGTAATGACATTGCGAGCTGCCAGCTTTGTTTCAAATAGTGCAAATTGTTTAAATTTGTTTTGTGACATCATCGACTCGTGTTTGGTAACAAATACGGGAAGAGGGTGTTACAAGTTATCATAAAACTATTCTGCATAATGCAAATATTGAAAGGACTTATATGCTGATGACATATCAGAACGAGTGACAGAGATTCGAAAAAGACTGAAAAGACTTTTGTGCATGGGAAATGTTTTTTTTGTTGAAAGACTCTTGCGTATGGGAAAAGACTCTTGCATATTGGGCACTTAATTTTTTTACGCGTACTAAAGTTCGTATTGTTTTCATATTTATGTCACATTTAATATTACAACAGAAAAGATAGTTCGGAGCGGGAACCACATATTCTAACTAGTTTCGAACCTATGAACATGGGTTTCGATAAGAATCAAGTGAAAAGTAAATTGAAATCGTTAGTAAGACATATAATATATTAGGTTGTACAAGAAACGTTTGAAGCACTATATACAAACGTCCGATACTTGTATTATTATACTCTATTTTAACCGCAAACATTCTTTCAGCACACGTTAAACTTGTTCATTTTCATAAACATGAGCATTCTTAACGTATTATTTAGGTCATAGGATTTAATTTGTGCCCTACAATTTTTTAATTGTGATATTTTTGTTCACTTTAGTTCCTAAGATTTATTTTTTACACAGAAGCAAAACCAAAATCGGTAAGAGTAACTACTACCATGTAATTTAGGGTTATTGGTTTATGAATTTTATTTTCATGGATTTAATTTTTTTTGTTAATGATGTACTTTTATTGATTTAGGGTTTATGGTTTAGTTTAGGGTTATTAGTTTACGAGATGAATGTTTATGGCATTAAGGTTTATGGGTTATGATTTAGGACTTAGTATACATAGTTGTTAGGGTTATGGTGTACTTTAGGTTAACTAGTTTATGACATGCATTTGTATGGCATTATGGTTTATGATTTAGGACTTAGTATACATAGTTGTTAGGGTTATGGTGTACTTTAGGGTTATTAGTTTATGAGATGAATGTTTATGGCATTAAGGTTTATGGTTTATGATCTAGTACTTGGTATACATAGTTGTTAGGGTTATGGTGTACTTTAAGGTTGTTAGTTTATGACATGAATTTGTATGGCATTACGGTTTAGGGTTTATGATTTAGGACTTGGTATACATAGTTGTTAGGGTTTCTGAACTCTAACACAAAATATTAATTTCTAAATAATTTGCTAGAAGATTCATATCATTGTACTTACTACATTACGAATGTACTTCTAGATATCATCACGTAACACATGATTTTTTGATGTATCAGTATATTACACACAATTTTTTATATTGTAAAAGGTTGAAATTTGGAGATTTCAATCCGCTCTTTACCAACATTTAACAAAGTGAACATAATCTTTATGTATAATATTTACTTATTTATTCTTTATATTAAAATGCAAACGAAGAGTTATATCTTTGGTCCTTCCGCACGTGTGAAACACACGATGAGTATCGGACGTTTGCATATTCAGTTTTGAAATTTTCATGCGCAACTGAAAAGATTGCATGCTATCATAACAATTTCATTTTAAGATTTGATTTCCAAGTTTCGAAACAGACGCTGCAAATTCAGATTTATAGTATCGGAATTTGAGGAGACGCATCCATATATTAAAAGCTGAACATAAGATTCATATTTGTCAATACATAAACATTTCAACCCATAATCTTCCTCGCATATTTTGCAAAGCACTGGGGATTCCTCTTGTAAATCAAAGCAACACGCTCATAATCCGGGTGAGGATCATCTAGGTTTGGAGCACACAGCAAACCCAGTATAGCCTTAACAATGTCCATATCTCTCACACAAGGGCTCCAACTTTCATAGAGGATGGCCATCCTAATGTCGCCAGACTCAGTAATATTGGGATGGAATAGATTGCCATCAAATATAATAGCAATCTACAAAAACATAAATTGTTATCCATTAAATGCTGTAGTGTAAAAAATACCCAAGATTAAACAACAATCGTGGCAGGTTAATTGCCCTAGAAGGAGAGGACGGGTAGTCAAGTGGGAAGATAATGGAAACATCAAATTCATGCCCTTTGTAAGGGCTGAAAGCAGGTGCAGCCATTCAAAGTCGATATCAATACGGAGACCTATCAACTTCTGCCGTGACTAAAGAAGAATAATGATAGTTACAAACTATATGGAAAGGAAACCATAAAATTAAAGAACAACATAACATAGGGATGTTTACAAGAAAGAAGATAAGGTGCGACTTCAGGAGCCTGCAAGGCATCAGTATGACATTGCCTTCGAATAATAGAAAGCACCCGCACGGACATGTTTATGCGTGATTTCAGTTTAATATGGGACAAAAGATGCATAACACAAAGTGGAGGTATTATACTTATAGGAAAATGTGGTTGTTCATATTAAACCCTAGCAGTTGAAAAGATTACCAACCAATAAGCTATTGTTTCGTGTGGAAGTAAAAAACCTATAATATGACAGGATGTTCTAACATTTTGAGTTACTCTTTAATAACAGTAGTACCGAATCTTTACTAAGTAGTTCCAAAACCGAAACCAATAACTCATTTACTTACAATAAAAACTTTGCCGGGTTGGAAGGATTTCAAATTTCAAAAGACGCATGTTTCCCAATAAGCAAGTGTCTTTTAGGTGTCAATAGTGAAATCGTTTAAATTGTACGAAACCCATGTTACGTTATTAAAGAGCTATCAACATTTACTCGTGATGTACCACTTTTTTTCTTCCTAATTTTAGTTTTAATTTAATTCTACTAGTACCGAACATCTATTAAAGAGCTCTAAAACTGATGTTCTGAACACCTTTACTCACAGTTCAAAAGGCGCATGTTCCCAATATATATGTGTCTTTTTTGTGTCAGTCGCGAATCTCTGTAACTCGTTCTGATACATCAACATTGATAGGTCTTTTCAATTGTTGCATTGTGCATAACAGTATCCAGATAAGTATGAAGTGGAAGTTCCGAAACTGGATTAAAATTCTGAATCCCACTATAACATCCAAAAAATTAAAACTGAACTTTTAAGATTTTTGGCATGATCCCATTTTTAAAATTAATTTTCTAATATAGATATATAAATAGTATTACAAATGAATGTCAGACATATTTTTTCTATTATAAATAGGAGTCCCCAAGGTCAATAGTTTCTTACCCTTCAGTAGGGAGCTGGTGCATTCAATCCTTTGTAGTTTTCTTCTCTACACCATAATAAATTATCAGGAGTACTAACTACTACGCAAAGGCTTCATTTTATAGATCCGGGAGGACTGTTGTTTTTATGTTATTCCTGTTGACAAACAATAGTATTTGAAAGGCTATGATTAGCCATTATTTTGGTGATGCACATCAACAAGTAGAGTATTTTAAAAGCCTTTCGAGAAAGGGTATTCAAAATACTATTTTTTGTTGCTGTTGGTTCTACTTGGGAAGGCGACCAATGCAGAGCGAATTATTTAAGCTGTTGATGTGTGTTGTAACTTGGCCATTTTCTCTGTAAACGTCGAGTTTTGAATGTTTGCACACAGTTTCGCACTTATTTCTTCACACATAAAATGTAACATGTATTCCTACTGATTCTGGTTTAAAATTTCCTTTACATGTAGCGAAACCCGCATCAGTATAACAAAGTAAATGTTTAGATTTTTGGTAAATGTTTCTATTTTTATATGCTCGTATTACCTTTTAGTTTTTTTTGAACGGTAAAATACTAAATGTATAATATGTTTGTTTATTGGATAAATGGACAAAAGTAATAAAAATTAAAAATCTAAACATATTATACATTTAGTATTTTACCGTTCAAAAATTAAATAATCCTATTATTATTTTTAAATGAAAAATCTCTTATAAATCAAATAATTAAATTAATAATATTATCTCTTAACACATTCATTCTAAAGTAACATGCGATCTCATTATATAATCCATGGACACATCATAAATACAATATTTGCAAAAAATATAGTTATAACGAAGTAAACAAAAAAAAAGAGGATCACATTACATAATCAGATCATAATCCGATAGAATATAGAATACAAATGTGGGCTGCTTAGCATAAACGGATCGAGAAATGCTTCCATGCTGCACATTATACAACATTGCTCTATCGGCAGCAAGCATCAAAATAGTATTGTGTTATAAAATGCCATAGGCGTGGCATAGCCGATTTCATCAATACAACCAACAAGATCAATACTATATTTTGTGTTCAATAACTTTTATGTGCAGTTTCCCATCGTCGAAATCTCCAGCCAACACACATCTCGACTCATTGACATTAGTGCCAACTTTCCTTCATGCTTGCCGAGTTTGATCAATCTAAAAACTCCCAAATTGCATGACTCAGGCACCGTTAATGATTCCCAACTCTCAGTTTCAGGGTCAAAGGTAAGTATTTATTATCCCTCTATGTCAGCCAATGCAAACAACAACACAAAGATATTGTGCATGAATTCCGCTAGAAATACTCGTCGGCTAGTAACTTCAAATCACCCGCGCGATGCCAAGTCCAACCATTTGAATCAAAGATTTTGCAACATATAGCTTTAACACCTTTAACGTAATCATAATTGCACTTATCGGAAACCCAAATAATTTTGTATTCCAAGGGCCTTGATTTGAGAACAATCATCCCAATCTTTATTGGCAGATATTCTGGCTGTTGAGGTTTAGGGCATGGACTGGGAAGAGATTGAAACTGCCTTGTCATAGGTTTACAAATGTAATAGTGTTTTGCTGGACCATCTTTGCAAAACACTAAACCTGTATCCACAACGTCTAAGATGTTTACGTCTTAATGAGGCAAAAAATAGAACGTCAGTTTCACATCATCACGACCTGATTGGTCTTCGCTTATAAAACTATAAGAACGACATTTCTCATAGTTGCTTGCAATTAATTAGCTGCATATTGAGTTTGTACTTCCATTATAAGATTCCACAAAGCTGGATTCGTACGTTAGAGCATTACACTGTTTTGACAGTAATAGAAATTTCTTCATTGTCTTTAAACCAGTTCTTGAAATTATTTCAATCAACTCGTAAATGGTGAGACCAGAAGATGCCATGGATTTCTTTCAAAAAATGGAATGGGGAAATTTTAATAGAAAACTGCCTGCCTCTTCAAAATATTTGAGATAACTCCTCGTTGGTGAGACTGTCCCTCTTTTTTAAAACGAAATTAGTTTGCAATTTATTTAAAATCAAAATATTAAACGTCATATAAATGTTGTTTAAGTCGCAGAAGGTCCCTTCTCAGCGAGTATTGAACGTTTGCATATATTGTCTCAGACATTATCATGTGAAATCTAAAATGTAACATGCATGCCTACCGATTTCAGTTTAAGTTTTGCTTTATTAGTATCAAAACTGAAAGACAAAGGTTCCTAACTAAACTCAAATTATGGTTCCCACCCAAAATTGTATTTTCAATTACATTACGTTCATTAATTACATAATCAATCAATTATAGCGCATAAAGTGTCATGTCAGTACAATGTCGTGCATCGCATGTTTGCGAACAAAGTTTTGGACTTTTCATGGTAAACCTAAATTATTACATTTTTCTAACTGTTTCAGCTTCACTTACGCGTCATAAGATTCAAAACCCTTTTCCATAGGTTCAAACCTGTTTAAAATTTTTGGAGACCGCCCAAACTGTCTTCTCAATTCTAATAATTAAACTGTGTCATTTAATGTTACCCAATAAGGCATCACCAACCACTTTGGAACGCGCCAAAAAAATTAAATTGGTGGTTTCAATGGATTTCTAATTTCAAAAGACGCATATTCCCAATAATATCGTCTTTTTACATCCAGTATCGCATCTATTATAAATATGAGTCCTTTGGGTCCTTAATCTCATAACCTAATGAACAAGTATTGTATTCTTTCCTTTTTAGTTTCATTCTCTACACCATTTTAAGTGTGGTTTATGTTGTTTTAATGGTGGAGGTGGCTACTGTGCATAGACTTCATTTTATAGAACTTGGAGGAGTGGTGTTAGTTTTTAGGTTTTTCGTGTCGACAAACAATGGTATTTGAAAGGCAATACCATTATTGGGGATGAACACAAACAGACAGAGTATTAGGCAAACATTGCTCTCAACATTTATCGGATTTCTATTGTTTGTTGGTGTTCATAACTACATCGGGAGGAGGTGGCAAATGCAGAACGATTTGTCAAAGCTGTAGATTTGTGTTGGAATTAGGTCGTTTTCCCTGTATAAGTTATCAAAGTTTTGCTACAATGAAGGCAATCGATGATGAAGTCTACATCAATGATGTCTTCTATGTGTTCTTGAAAAAAAATTGCAAAAATACTAATGAATGGTTACGGATATATCTTATTTTTGCAATTTAATTTAATCGCTTAGTGGAGAAAATGAATAAAGTTATGTTATTAAAAGGAATTTGAAATGATTTTCACTTTTTTATGATCTATCTTTCCTTTAATTTCGTGAAATTATCAATTTAATATTCCTAATCAATACATGCTAATATTTACTCATTAATTAAAAATATTTTTATCTTAACTGAGGGAACCAAATTTAACTTTATATATTTTATAAATAAAGTATTTATATTTAAAAATCATAGTTGCAAATTTAAGAACACAACATTTTGTCAAAGTAAACAAAACACACATAATCACATTACATAATCGTCAACTAAAAAGAATATTGTCTTCCATGTCTTCTATGTTTTCTTGCACAAATATTGAAAAAATGAATAATTATGATGAAAAAGATTTGTCTGATTTTTTAATTTAAGTTGATTGGTAAATTTCTAAAATGTTGTTAGTGGTGTGTTTTGTTACATTGTTTGGTTTATTTCATAGGAATGTAAGATTACATGTTTGGTTGACGGCATATAAGATTGGTTTGAGGTAAATTTGACTATATTGCCCTTCTAATATATATTTGTTTTAACAAGTTAAACTTAAATATTAATTTAAAATTATTGATTGTATACTTACCATATTTGGAATAAACTTTTTTTCTATCATTTTAAGCAAGATTTAAATAATTAAATGAATAATAACTTATGTTCTATATATGATAATAGGCTAATTGTGTACATGATTTGTATGATTCTTGATATGGTTGTTTTTTTACATATGATTTGAATATATGATTCTTGACTTGTTTTCCTAACGATTTAAGTTTACGTTGCTCTTTACAAGTCGCAAAACCCACATCCAGAAGTTCAAAACTATTTACATAATTTTGTGTTCCCTGGCCGTAAATGTCTTTTCAATTCTACAATTAATAGATATCATTTAACAGTAATACAAGGTTTCGGTATGGTAGATTTTACACTAAAAATATTAACGGAAATTTTGACATTAAAGGCATCACATATTGAGTTTTAGGTTCAGAACATTACCACAAGTTTCATTTCTTTATATTAAAAACTTAACATTGTCTGAGATGTAGCCACAATACATAAACAATACAAATTAATCTTTTTTTGTCAAGATGCACCCAATGTATTTCAACTCAAAAGTATCTTCCTCACACACTTTGAAAAGCATTGGGGATTGTTCCTGTAAATCAGAGCAACACCCCACAATTTGGGTGAGGGTCGTCTGGGTTTGGAACATGCAATAAGCCCATTATACGCGCAAGAATCTCTAAAACTCTGAAAGCAGGGCTCCATTGTTCATGGGGGTTGCCCAACCTAATACCGCCAGCTTCAGTAAAGTTGGGATGGAATAAGTCCCCATCAAATTGAAAAGCAAACTACATAAACATATAACCATTATCTTTGAAATGCTAGAGCGTAAAAGAAAATAAACAAGATAAAACAACAATCTTCGGAGGTTTATTATATTACCTTAGGAGGTTTCATTGGGTGATTAGGTGGGAAGAAAATTCTAACTTCAAATCCATGCCCTTCTAAGGGCTGCCATCAGGTGCAGCCATTTGAAGTCGATAATGAAACGGACAATCATTGATGTAACACCCCTACCCAGGTTAGCAGGGAACCGATTCGGGAGCGTTATCGAGTACAATACAAGCAAGAATGAGGCAAGAATGGGTTAACTCATCCCTATTAGATGAGTTACTTTTTTAACAAGTAACCAAACATTCATTGCTTAACATGTAAGCAATCACCTTTACATACATTATAGGTTACCAAAAAATTTAATTAACATCATCATACAAGTTTCATTCGAATAACTTAAGTGAGTACACATGTTTCCATTACATTTCATTGTTCCTTAGATTGATACATGCAACATTTCATACATAATATACTAGACATGATCATTTGAATGTACCTTGATTCCAAGCAAGCCAAATGCCAAGCTTACCATTCGGCAATTACCATTCAAGATTATAAAAGTACATAAACAACATGTATGTTTACACAAGTAATTATCACATAAGGCATTCAAATGGTACAAGTTTAGATGATCACTTTGAACATTCCATGTATACAAATCAATATATTTACCCATCAATATGTGCAGCAAAATTACTCATTACATAGAATTCAAGTTCATTGTTGATTCACATAATCAATCAAGTTCACAACATGATAGGCCCATTCAAAACAACATATACATATACAAGTTCAAGTATTCAAAATGCATGCACAAGACATTATATACAAACTAAGTGCCACCAACTAGGGGAGTAAAAAACAAGTATGAATCATACTTTAGCAAATATTGTGTCTTGCTTCGAGCTCAAGGAAGTCAGACTTTAGGATCAAGCAACGATCAAATCCTTAATCTGTGGTTGGGAAGAATGAAAACAAGAGTGATAAGTACAAGATTGTACTTAGTGAGGTAGCAACTAGTTCTAACCATTTTATTAACAAATATCAATTAGCTAAGTTTGAACCTAGTCAGGATTTATAGAAATCGAACTAATCTGTATATACCAAGTAGTTCAAGAATCAAGTAACTCAAGTATCAAATAGTTCAAGAATCAAGTATTTCATGTAGCAAGTCATACAGTACAAGGTTCAAGCATAGACAATTATCATTTCCAAGAGTTTCATGCCAAGATTCAATTATTACATGTCAAGCAATTCGAGTATTTCAAGGATTCATGTCAAGATTCAAGTATTCAAGATTACATGTCAAGTAATTCAAATATTCAAGGTGATATTAGTTCATTTAATATCTTTAACACAATCCTTGGTTCTTAGTTTGTCTAGGTAATCGAGTCTCCAACCAACTGTTGCCACAAGATGTACCGTAGTACTGCTCAACCCTCTTACTGTCGCCAAAGACCACATACGTACCCTTCATCTGTCACCAATTAGGGGCCTTAGCCCTGGACCGTAGTACACCCTGACACAATGAGCTCTAGACTCTAAGCCATGCCCTTCTACCTATTCAACTAGCAACCAAGGTTGTTTGATTACACTTTTTTTATTCAAGAATTATCAAGCTTTGCAAGTTCAAGATCATGTATCATTCAAGAATCAATTCAAGAAAAGTATAGCAATATTATGCTTTAGCCCTTAGGCCAATTGAGCCTTAGCTCTATAATTCAATTACTTATCTTTCAAACAAGTATTTACATTACCATCTTATGTATCAAGTAAGCATTCGAGTGAATTGCATTCATGATTCAAGGATCAAGCATCATATATCATTATCATACATACATGCCACTTATTCGAATAGACACAATCAAGAACAAGAAATCAAGCATTCTAATTATACAACACTTCAAGGATGTAGTCAAGTTTCATGTATTATCTTATTTCATACTTCCCTTATTATTCATGTTCAAGTTAGATTAAAATCATTAACATAGCATATCAATGGCAAGAATATAGTCATGCATATTTGGTTAGGACCTAAGTCCTAACCCTATTGTAAACTACACTTACAATACTCCAAGCTTAGCTAGTCTTGGACTCCTTTGTGTTTGCCACTAGCTTGGCCACTCCTTTCTTCTTCCAAAAGATTTACTCATTGCTCTAAAAATTCATACAATTAAATCAAGTTCAAGACAAGGTACATTCATTTCTTCAAAACAAGGCAGCAATACACATAATTCATTCATTTCAAAACATCAAGGTTGCTGCTGCCATGCAGCTTGTGCATTGTTTACTAAAACATGCATAACTTTCATTCCGTACGTCAGAATTTCAATTGGTTTACACCGTTGGAAAGCTAAATTAATTGTATTTCTAACAATATAGGCCTTGCATTTTAGTTCTTTTCCAATTAATACAGTTTTTAGCTTAAAGACAGGGCAATTTACAACACTGGACGGTTTGCATTGTCCTTAGTGTTTCTTTTCTACAATTCATTATACAATCCATAATTTAGTTCCGTTTTCTCCTAATGAATTTAGACATGTTAAGGCATTGTCCATAAAATTTCCAGCCTTAAATTCCCTTTATGCAATTTATTGTGATTTTTCAAAGTTATTGCCCAGAACAGAGTTTTCTGGGCAGATTTCACTAGGCTAGATTTTTAGCTTCATAATTCCTCTAAACCAGATTCTAACATTATAATTCAACTTATTTTCATGTTCTTACATGTATAGGTCATTTTAATTCACTTATCTATATGATCATAACAAGGAATTATATAAAACCAAGCATGTTCACACAATCTTCAACTAGCAATGTGATCAAAACAGTTTCATTCCATGTTACATTCAAATCATACCAATTTTGTACCTAAATTTCCAGCAACCATACACATATTTCTTAGCAATTTTATCAATCAACACTCAAATTTTCAAGAATCTTAGAAGCTAACATCACTATAACATTCATATCAATCATCCTATTCAATTTAGGCAACAATAACATCAAAATTTCCAGATTCAACATGTAATTGAAGTGAAGAATCAAGCATTTTACCTTCCTAACAAGAAGTTATTCAAACTAACTCCTTCAATTAGGCTATTTTGATTAAACAAGAAACACTCTCTCACTACTCTCTCAAGAATCGGCTATGGCAATGAAGGAAGGAAGAAGATGATTTCAATTTGTGTTTTCTTTTCCATTCACCTACATGACCGGCCATTTACTTCTTCTTTGCCATGTGTGTATTTTCCTTGCCACATGTATTCCACTATCAAATAATGGTCTAATTACACATGCAAATTTATTGCTTTACTCTTGTTTCAATTTGGTCCTTTTAATTTGGCACTCTAACTTGTTGGCTATAACATTTTAGTCCTTTAGACATTAGCTATCTTTTCTTCCTTTTATTTCAATTTGGTCCTAGACTTAATTAGTCTAATAAGGGTAATTCTATGACAATTTAACTAATAGCTTCATGTTACATACTCCTAAGCTTAAGTTTGTTTTATTAAATTAACATAACATTCGATTTAACTCTCAATTCTTTTAATTTGATTAGCACATGACTCAATTAGTCAATAGCTTAAATAGTGGTAATCTTCCTGGCCCAGTTTAGGGTGTTACAATTGACATCTACCATGAATACACAAAATTAAAGATAATTATAAACTGTCTGAAAAACAAAAAAAATTCCCTAAACGACAACGTAACAGAGCGATGTTTACCAGAAAGTAGATAAGGGGCTACTACCAGATTCTCTAATGCAGCAGGATGGAACTCCCTTCGAATATATGTGAGTGTATCTATGATGATCTGACAAAGTAGATGAAGAAATAAGACAAACATGTTAATGAAGATTTACAACACAAGTAGGGGTATTTATAGGGAAGAACGTGTTGTTTCATCTACATTATGGGTTTATAATGTCATGGTTGTTCATATGTAGATCACGAAAATTATTATTATGGTCCTGCCTGAGCATGTCATCCCTAATCACATCCACTAAAAATCAGTCAATTATTTTCAATATTTAATATTATACGTCACATTTAGGTCTGGAAGAACGTGGCTTTTTAGTAATACGACATGTACAAAACTTTTTCATTTTAAGTTTCAAACTAATTATGCGAAATCCAAGATATAACTTGTTTGCCTCATGATTGCAGTTTAAGTTGTGCTTTACAAGTATCAAAATTTTCATTCAAAGTTTCAAAACTAAACTCAATTTGTGGTTTCGGCCCGAAAATGTCTTTTTAGTTATAATATTAAAGAATATGGCTTCTCAATAATGCGCCGCGTACCAAACGTTTGTGTATCAAGTTTCGAACTTATTATGTGAAATCACAAATGGAACATGTTTGTCTAACTATTTCAGTTTAAGTTGTTCTTTAGTAGCAAACAAACCGCAATACACAGTTTTGAGACTAACTTGTATTTCTACTTCCTGCCCCAATCTGTCATGACTTGCTTCAAGAATTGTTTTAGAATGTTAAATAAGACAAAGGGTGGGTCCCTTAGAAGACTAATGCACCGTCGTTTTGGCTTTAAGTGTCATTTAACTCGCAGAAATTGCCATACCCATTTAATACGACAAGTATCGAACGTTCGCAAATACAATCTCGAACTAATCACGTGAAACCTCATATGTATCATGTTTTCCTAACTATTCCAGATACAACTTTGTAAACCCGCATCCATAGTTGCAAACCTATTTTTCAATTTTGCATTGTAAATGTTAAAATTATTATAATAATATTAAACGTGCCTTAAATATTAAGTGTGCGACTTTTCGTAACACAACTAGTATCGAACATTTACGTCGCGATTTCAAAACTATAGAACAATAAAAAATAAATTTTCTTATGTACAATTGGTGGTGGAGATTGTAAAACAAAAATTTTTCAAAAAAATTTGGTCCACTGCCAGATCCCCTCTACTCAGCACAAACAAAGATCGACCATTGAATTTTTGAACATTAAACCAAACCTGCTTCCATGCATTATGACCTCAATTAATAAGGAAAAAACTTAGTTAGTGACACACTAACATTTCTCAAAATTTAAACTTATCGTCCGTCAAGATGTGGGACCAATGATCATTTCTGACAAAAAGTTATCCGACGGTTACGAATCAAAGCAGAATATGCTATCAATCCAAGTGCAAATAGGGACCAAGTCTCAGTAGCATAACTCGGATTAGAAATTTATCAAAACCCAATTTTGTTAGACCATAATAGAATATAAATCAATAAATATGAATGAAAATCAAATTAATATGATGTAATTGTGAAAAGATAATAGTTTAGAAATGAACCTGACTCATTCCAGTATGGTTGAGGCCGTTTTATTCATCGAGTAATTGTTTTCAGATGTTTTGATATATTTCCCTTTATCTTCACCAATTTCTTATGTTGTTTCACATCAGTGTGCAGATTCATTCTGCTCTTGTTTGCTTTATCCGTACACAGATCGTATACCAGCTACATCATATCACATTCTCTAACTCCCTGTAATTGGAAATAAACAAATATGTTAGTAAAAATTACTGGATGATAGCCAAGCAAAGTTTGATTATGCATGAAATACTGATGGTAATAATTCACTTACGATATACTACAACGAACTAATTTAAGTACTTGACCTTATGCCTCTCATCAATGCAATGACGAACATATCATAGTCCGATCTATCAAGTTCGTTGTGGTTCTAGTCATTTAATTAATAATTTCATGCTAACAATAAAGAAATATGGAAAGCTATATACCCATTTTCTTGTCTAATAACTTTAGGAATTTGAATTTTCAGCAACTCAAATGCCACCTTCGGTTTGCCAAACACCTTAACGAAGGCTTCATGCTTAGCAAATTCCGCAAACTTGCGTATCTGAACGATAATGACAATATAGTACAAAGTTCATTCATGCACGTTAATAACATACAATGCTAACAAGGCGACACGGCAAATGAGGTGTTCTCACCATTTCCGTAACTACTTGCTTCCTAAGCGGACTCGCCAGAGTACTTGATAAGCTATCTAGTACCCAACTTCATGGTGTTCCATATGAATGACACACAAGTACCAGTGCAAATTGTCATAATTCATGGGGATGAATACCTGCAAATATTGTGTTGTCAACTTGTTAAAATTTAGTATATCCCGAAACAACATAACATTTTTCCTTTAACAGATTTCGTCTTACAATATCAGCGCCGGTGATGTTCCCATAATACTGCATTATTCCCTCATGGAACTCTGCAAACAATGTCGTTGTGCCAGTTGGATTTTGTCTATGAGTACTCTACAATTAATAATGGTTGTTATTTACAAAAAAACAACAATTTATCAACAAAGAAATATGACATAAACATTGTATAAGATAGCAACAAAAAACATACCTCAACAATGAAAGGCATAAAGGCCCGACATTTACTGTTTTCTTTCGGCTCCTTGGAAGTCTACACAAGCACGCGATATTAATAATCTTGCAATTTTGTATTATGTCTTTGATTTTACATTTCACAATATGATAAATTAAAGTTATATAGTTGAAGGCTTACTCTTGCACCAATAGGGTATCCCATAAATAATCACAGTAGGCCCTCTTCACCAAGCCCATCAAGTAGTACAACATACGGAAATGTCTTTGACTGCTTATCTTCAACCTTTCACAAGAAAGATATGATGGTAACAGCGAGAATCATAAATTATGTAAACCACAAAAAAATTCATAACCATTAAAGGACAACATTTAATTTGATGGCCTTAACGGCCAATATTGTATTATTTCCAATGTACCTTTCGATGGGCTTAAGGCCTAATGTTCGATGGCTAATGTTCAATGCATATGACATCCACCATTTGCTATAATTAATGTAAACGGTACACACAACCAATAGTTACCATTGAGAATGGTACACAAAATTATTCCCAATTAACTTTTCAAACTTTGAGGATGCTTATTCGTTGAGAGTCGAGGGGATTTTTGACTAACCTACCTGGCAACATGGTTATCCTACAACGGAACAGTACACTAGTCAAGCCCAAGCACATAGGTACTTGAAAAAGATAAAAATGATCTTTAAATAAATTTAGCTTTTACCTTTTTCTTCATCTGTGTTGGACAGCTAGATTTTTTTAACTAAATCTATGATGTGCCTGACTCTACCTTAGGGTGTTTTGAATTTGGAAGAAGTACCAATTTCTACTGTCTCTATAGGAATACGGTTCTGAACATCTTCTCTCTGAGGTGACGTCCACGTAAAGTTACGGTCAACAACCCTATTAATTTTAGTCGCAATATAGGCCTTATCAAGCTTCATATTCCTTAACATCTTCTGCAAAGGACATTTTATTTCCTCCCGCATTTCTTTTACAAGCTCATGAATAGCGTCAATTTTGACTTCTCAACCTATGATTTTGACTTCAAAATCATTTATTTTCACTTGAAACCCGTTCATTTTGATATCAGTATTGTTCATCTTCTCTTCCAAGCACTGCTTGAACCAGGTCATGTCAGCCCGTACTTCTGCGACATCTTTAGAAAGGATACTTAATTTCTCTCCCAACATCGTATTATCAACCCTTCCCATACTGTCCAATTTATCCTGGCCTATAATTTTCTTCTCAATTCACTTATTCACAACCTCTTTTAGCACATTCATATAGGACATTATTTGCTCATCACATTTCATTTGTTTCTCAACTCCCGTATTGATAGCCTCTTTTAGCTCATTCACCTCAGACATTATTTGCTGAAGCATCTCCAACATCATTTCCCTTGTTGCATCACCATCATTGCATTCCGCAGCATCATACTCCGTGCAACCAACCTTACAAATTAATTAAATATTACAATTTTTACTTCCACAAATAAATGATTAATACATCGACACCTAACGTATTACTTTACATCTTTTTTAAGTTTTCCTGCCTTTGGGTGCTTCGATGACTTCCTTAGATTCCTTCACTATAGTTTCAGGTAATGCATGCTTCCAGGAAATCATCTTTAGGGTGAAAAATATATAATTAATTAACCTTGATTGCAATTGATATATATATGAATAATAATCCACCAGATACCTTTGGTCTATTCAAAGCTCGCTCGCTCTTCAAGCGGGCGTAAACAGACGCGACCTCTGAATGCACCCAGTGCAGAATGTGAGCCTCACCACCAGTAGAATCTGCACTGGCTATGCTATCTAATCTAGACCAATAATCGTATAGCCGAACTTGAATTCCATATCATTCACAACCCAATATTAATTTGATAAAACTTAGTTCCATAGATTTCTCATAACTAATGGTAATTTAACTTTACCTCTAAGATTGCAATACGCCCTTTTAGGTAAATATGCATTCCCAGCTTCCGTAAACAGCTTATTGCCTCAATAAGCGTATCGTAAACATACTTCTCCCAATTCACTTGACCCTGTAAGTAATCGTCGCACAACAGCTTCAAAAAATCTCTACATGGGCTATCTCAACAGTAGGACATAGGAAAACGCCAATAATGTACACCAACACCCTTGCTTTCAAAGCATCCCCTTCAAAAGCACCAGACACTACATCTCGCTTGATTTATGTAAAAGTTAAATCTGTGCTGGGGTTATACTTTGCACCGAGTTCTCTACCATTCTCCCTCGATAGCACTTCATGATCATCAACATCCTCGTTCTTCAGGCCTAATATAGCTTATAAATCTTCAACTAATACAATAATGTTGTTTCCTTCAAACTCAATAACATTCATTTCAACATCAAAACTTTCCATCAATTCCCCACATAGATCCTGCCGAAGAATACGCGATTTTATAAAAACTAAAGACCCAAAACCAATTTCATCAAGATCAGGATCAATCCCCATCGTCTTTGTTTCTTTTATGAAATCATACAATTGCTTTTGACTACACCTTGTGTCAAAAACTATCTACATGGGATAAGATAAAAACTTCCTACGTCAATCTCAATATAAACTATTATAATCTATCAAACAAAGTATGCCTTTATACTGCTATTACCTTCTTCGGCTGTCCTGGTTTAAAGTCTTTGTATGCAGCCTTCTCCTTATGAGTTTCATCAATGTAAGGTTGCTTATCTTTCTTCGTCATTTTCTCCCATTTCTTGTCTAACTCTTTCCTAACATATGAATGTCAAATTCAAATGAACATAACATTTTACATACGCCTATAACAAACATCATAAACCACTGAAACCTACCTCATTAGTCACTTTTTCCTCAGTTTGCTTCCTCCTTATACATTCACCTTTATTGTAAATCATGAAAAAAAAAGGTATACATTCAATCATTCATTCTAAGATGCAATGTAACCCCTTTGACCCGACCTAGTCGTTAGTCCCGAACCAAGAAGATCACATTAGTTTTGCCGAAGCAAACCCGAACTAACTTACTCAAATTGTGGTCCATTTTTTAACTAATCTAGATAAATTATTAATACCTATAGTGTTTATATGAGAAGCGGTTCAATCTTCATTCGATTCGAACATCGATAAAGTGCTCAATTGCAAACACAAGCAAAATGCAAATCTGAATAATTACAAGGACTTATAAAAGTTTTAGGTTACCAATATTTAATTAATTATATTTTATGCTAGCATGTCAATTTTCAACTCAAATGGATCACAATTAGGCATCCAATTTAACAAAATACGAATTTAAGGACTAAATTGTAAAAATGCCAAAATAAAGGGACTAATGCATTTCCAAAAGCATCATACCACAATTAGCTAAAATATAAGCATGCTTGCAAAAACTTAAGTCAAACGGACATCATTTACTTATTTAATTGATGCGATAACATATGATGACCAAAATGCAAGAATCTAAACTTGGTAAAACCCATTAACTAAACGTACTCAAATTACATAAAAACAAAATTGACATGCTTCTAATATTATACCTTCATTAAACAAGTAGGCTCAATTAATCATATGTCAATTCTTCAACACAATTCATATTCATACAAGTAATCTAGAGGCATGCTTCCTAACAATATAAAGCATTATCCGATAAGCACCAAAAGGTCAAGACTTCAAACAAAGACTATAGATCAATTAAGAAATAAAAACACATGGCCAAAAGTATACTTAGAATACAAGCGATCCACCCAATCAATACTATTAACCATTTTAAAACATTAAATCACTGCATCAAATGTACTCGGAACTAAAACATAATCAATATCATACACATCAATTAACGCCATCATCCAACATAATATAATCTCTAACCAAATAATAATACATTGTGCAAAAATAACATCCCAATGATTAACCCACATTGCCTTATTACAAATATTAAAAAACACCATAAACACTCTTTAATACGTTTGTCTTGGAATCACTCCCTGCCTCGAACGATAACCCTGTACTTGATTAATTCACTGCATTGACGGAAGAAAAGAGAGCGTAAGCATATAAAGCCTAGTGAGTGCGCTCAAAATGAATAAAACGTCAATGTATTTTTAAAATCAAAACCGTTATTAGAAACCTGCATTAAAGCAAGTCAACCTCACCATTCCAAAGCATTTAAATAAAACATGCTTAACTAAGCCAAATCAATTTTCCAATAAGTTTGTAAAACATGCCATGCATAATAACCATATGCACAAAAGTTTTTTTTTGAAACATGCATAATAACCATATGCAAACATAGCTTTCAAATACCAAGCATATTAATCCATATGCAAAACATGTATCATGGATTTCATGCATAATCCCATATGCAAACCTCAATTTAATCCTTCACATGCTTATTCTTCCAAAAACAAAGCTTAAAGAGCATGACATGTATAAATCACATTATACAAAATATAATTCATCCATCATGATACATTAGTTCATATATTGGCATTTAAGTGACCCAAAAACCAAACCTTTCCTTTATAAAAAACACATCAGATACACGGATTTCACAAGTGGTTCCTTAAACCACTATACATTTAATCGGAGCAAACGATACAATAAACCCCTCGACAATTACGATGTATAATACCCACCAGCGGGAGAAAATGGTACAATCACAACCCCTCGACCGCTGGGGTACCCATGGTGAAGAAAACGGTACAATCACAACCCCTCGACACATATGAGGCAACTTATTATAGTGCACTTTAAACCCTATGACATGCCAACTATATCCGATAACATTTAATCATTGTCACTTGCCAATAAATTCCATATTAAACATGTTACCTTACTTTTTTTCATATGCAACATTCAAACCAATTTCCGATGCAATAAATCATGCATTAAACAAAATCGTTCTCATATGCAAAAACCACGTTGCCAAAGGCAACAACACATTCCTTCTTGAAACAAATCTCAATGCTCAAAGGTGTCCATAAAGTTGATATACATTGCATATTAATCCAAAAACGATGCATTTACAGTAAGTAAATCAAATCACGCTTTAAACCAAAACATGTAAATCAAAAGCTCATATCAAACCGATATACAAAGGCGAAAATAGAGAAAACTTACTTCGGAGCTTAGTTAAGCTTGCTAGGCTTTAACTAAACCCCCAAAGTCATAATTCAATCCTTTTTATAGTATAAAAACACATTTGCACTCACCAACTTGCTACCATCTCGATGCCTAATCGAAAATTGTCCGAACACTTGCCATCTTCCACAAGAAAATGCAAGGGTCAATATAAATTTGACCACACTAAAATTACCACTTAATTAAAATACCCCACGTGACATCCGATACCCCTATCATTCGAATCACACGATATCATACTCGAAACAAATTAAAAACAACAGCCGCACCATGAAAACTCCTTTGGACGCTACTGCTCATTCAATTCCCCTGTGCATCCCCTTTTTTAAACCAAAATATATTCGTATAGAAGCAGCAACACACCACTATCTCTCTTTTTAATTCAAGTATAGCACCCAAATAAATCCCCCTGATTCAATCCCCAATTCACGCGTCAAACACACAGGGGAAATGACGACACCCAAACCGCCCAGTGCCAAATAGTTCGAAGGGCAGGGCAGCACGCCCCTGTTTCGAACCATTGTTTATTTTTTTTTCAAACATCCTTACATGCAATTCATCGAACATAAATCGGTGCAATCAAATATACAACCTAATAATTAAATCAAACATTCTACCAACCACCTCACTCAAGAACTCAAATCTAAATTTAATCAATTAGATTAATTTCCGAAATAATATTATAAAATCAACTTTAGATTATTATTACCCATGCATAAAACATTAGAACCCCATACGAATCATTAGATTACTATAATCTAATCAAGATTTATGAGAAAATCCATTAAAATCCAATAATTCCATTAGAAATTCGTTTTAATTATCCCAAAGCATGAGAAATCATAGATTAAGAATAAAAATCATGTAGAAAATTATTAAAGAACATTTTCTCACCTTGCTTGATGAAAAACCAACTCAAAGATGAACTCCCCTCTTGATTTCCCACAAGAAAATTAGTGAAGATGATGTAGAAATCAAAATCCTTAATCCACAATTGTTTAGAAATAAATGGAGAAGAAATTGAAGTAGAAATAATTAAGGAATCAAGAAACCTCTAAATTTTGTTTGGAAGAAAGTGAGAGAAACTTAGAAATGTCTTCCTCATCTTTTAGAAAATTATAACCGTCAACTTATTTTCGTTAAAAACAAGAGAAAAGATATATTTAACCATTAATTAATAATTCTAATAAAAACGCCGCTTAATCCTTTTTACAAAATTGTCATTATTAATATTTTACAACCTCTTGCAAAATAGTCAATATTTAATTTAATATTAAATCCTCTCATTTAAAATTACACAAACTCAATTTCATCCTTATTAAACTCATTAAATATATTTCCACGAATATTTTTCATGATAAATTTATAAGAAACCAATTTAATCAACTAAAATTATTTTCAGGAATTAATTAATTAGCTAAAGCCTGACCAACATCCTAACTCGGATCTGATAAATTACCCGAATCTTCTAGCCCATTTCTGGGGTGTTACATGCAATAAAAATACTTCAATATTAACTTACTAAAACTTTATGTAGGGAGGACATTTTTTTTTGCGTACGACCTACTACCACATGGCCAACATTTCAAACCCAGCTTCCTCACCAACAACTTCATTATCAGCAATTTTATTACCAACTTTAACATTATCATCTTTATCAGTACCTTCTTTACCAACTTCATCATTACCATATTTATCGTTACCATCTTTATCAGCACTTCCTCAGCGACAACCACTTCTTTACCAAATTCATCATTACCATCTTATCAACAACTCCTTTAGCAACTTGATCAGCAACTTCATCAAAAACGAGATTCAAATTTATAGTTGTCATCTTTAGAATTAAATCATCGCATGAATTAGTGCAGAAACAAACCCACACACCCATAAAAAACCCAGCCTCATTACAAACAAATCTAACATTTTTAATTTTAAAGAGATGAAAAGGATAACATTTAAAAAAAGGAAAAAAATATTCAGTTTCAACAGATGTCATCCAACAAGAAATGCAATTTCATACCAAAAATTTGTAACACAAACCCTAGATTTCAGGGAGTGTCTAATGAATGACAAGTTAGTATAATTAGGGTTTTGCTTATTACCTTAGCAATGGAGATGGTTGCACAGATTCAGTTGCAAACCTAAATTTAGGTTTCGATTCTTCACAATGATTGAAACGTTTTTTCCAAATTCAGAGGATCTCTAGATTTATAGTGGGGAAATAAGTTCTAACAGTTAAAATGCTATTGAACAAATGATGGTTCGATTCTTAATTTTAGGGAGCTGGAAGGCTTTAATCACTACGATTAGTGAAACGACTATGTACGTAGCGTGACCTAAAAAAACTAGAAATATGAATCCTTAAACCGAAAATATTATATTTTTTTATTTTAGGTTGCGAGATGCGTTCATGAATTCCGATACTTAGCGATTCGACCTAATATGTTATCTACTTTTATGGTTTCTACGACCAATTTTATGTATCCAACAAACTATGCCCAGGTTTCGGAACGGATAATTAAATTTCGAAACACACTAAACAAGCAAGTATTGTTAAAGGGACTTTAAACATTTATAGTTTACACATTTTCTACGGGTTTCGAAACGTGTACAAAAGTTCCGATATCAGGAGAAAAACGTATACTATTACGCATTACCCCTAAAATATTACTTTCAGATGAGAGTTTCAATCATCGTTATCAAATTCTGAGACATCTGTAGCCAACGTTAATTGTCGCAAACTTTACTAACAATTTTAGTTTATACTTTTAACTACCGTTTCTGGTACATATCACATAGTTCCAATACTAATGTGTTATTTTAACTTTTGACTTTGCAACACGAGTGTTATCCCCAAAAAATTACGATACAATTTACTAAGTTTCGAAACTTACTAACAACAACCTCTTCTCGTTTTGTGTTTTTTTAGAATCTAACCCTAACAATAAAAAAAATTCTCATCTAACGGCTCTAACGGTTTCATCCGAGAGAAACCGGACCGTACATCCGGTATTTTTGTAATTTCACGTAAACCTCGTGCCTATATAAACGAACACATCAATCCTGACACAGAGCAAAATCAAGAGGGAAAGGGGGGAAAGGAGTAATGAAGAAGTTCAGTTGAGGAATTCTTGTTAAAGCCTAAAATACCTTGGCATTTACTGTTTTAGCATCATTTCAAAAGTTTCCTCCTCAATATTATCGAATCCCTTTCTTTTTTTTAATGAGTCGATTAGGGTATAAATCCTTGGTCTATCGTGGTGACTTTTGTTTGGGATAACTCAACACTATCCCCGTCCCAGTCCCCGACTCCAATTTCCAATTCCCGAATAACAAAATCCGAATCCATCACTTCTCCCCTACCAGCGAACGATGCATTCCACTCTCTGTTCTCCATACCATTTCTTCATTCCCCCTTCGTTGCAAGCTCGAATCCTCTTCTCCTCTCGAACAACCGCATTTGATTCACCTTCACGCCTCCTGCTTTTATCAATTCAAGGTTTATTTCAATTTCTCTCGTCTTTTTTTTCACTCAATATTTTGATTAATTAGTTTTTAATTACGGTATTCTTTTCCCTTCTTTTAGACGGCAGTGGTTTTGGTTGGAGATGAGGAGGTTCACTTAGTGGCAATGCGAAGTAAACAAAAGAAGTTTCCGCGCTTTTGGTGCTTTTCGGTTCCCACGGGACTGTACAATTCCTGCTTAGCGATGCTTAATCTAAGGTGTCTCGCAATTGTTTTCGATCTCGATGAAACGCTGATTGTTGCCAACACGATGAAGTCGTTTGAGGATAGAATCGAAGCTCTTAGGGATTGGATGGCGCGGGAGACTGATCCAATTCGTCTCTCGGGGATGTCGGCTGAATTAAGAAGGTATATGGATGATCGCTTGCTGTTGAAGCAGTACACGGAGAGTGATTGTGTTGTTGATAGTGGAAAAGCATTTAAAGCTCAGATGGAAGAGGTTCCGCCTTTGTCTGATGGCCATGACAAAGTTGCACGGCCTGTGATTAGGTTGCAAGACAGAAATATCGTCCTTACTTGTATCAATCATGAGGTTAGAGAAACAATTGACATGATGGATTTTGTGAACTGGTTGTTTATATATTAGTGGATTTGGAATCTCCGGGGATAGTTCATTGAAACATAATAGCCATATATGGGTTCTATTGGTTGTTTTAGAAGTAAGAACAAAGAAGCTCCTTCCCTATGTGACATTTTTAATTATATAAATTGGGATATATGTTTAACTTAAGACTTAAGAGTGTCATTTGGAATTTACAGAGCTGATTATCGTTCCATGATATAGGTATTATGATAAGTGCTTTATGTAACATGTTTCTACTGACACTGGATGAATGGATAGGCTCTGTTTGGTTTTGACTGTGAAGTTGTGTATGTTTACTCATGTATGAGTTGTTTTCTTTGTCCAGATACGTGATGCTAGTGTGCTTGTGAGGTTACGTCCTGCATGGGAGGAATTGAGAAGCTATTTAACTGCAAAAGGGCGAAAGCGCTTTGAAGTATATGTTTGTACTATGGCTGAAAGAGATTATGCATTAGAGATGTGGAGGCCTCTTGATCCTGGGGCTCACCTGATAGGTTCAAAGCAACTACTGCACCGAGTTGTTTGTGTCAAATCTGGCAAGTCTATATAACAATTTTAGATATCTTATTTTGTAACGGAGGCTTTTGCTGCGCTATCATTTAAAAGATGCAACTTAAGAAAGTAATTCTGGTATTTTTTCGGTATCTAAGTTGCTAGTTCTTGTTTTATATTAGCATAGTTGAAAACTGATGCTTCATACAATGAAATCTAGTAGTAGTTATCCTTTCTTTCTTGCTGGTACTCCCACCTTGGCAACTACTTTTGTAACTTTGTAATGCCCATTTGTTTTTTTAATGATTTTTTACAGGTTCTAGGAAATCTTTGCTAAATGTGTTCCAAGATGGAAAGTGCCATCCACAGATGGCAATGGTAATTGATGATCGTTCCAAGGTCTGGGAGGATAAGGATCAACCTCGAGGGCATGTAGTTCCCCCTTTTGCTCCATATTGTGCTCCTCAGGCAGAGAGGTACATAATGTGCTCGTTTGCGAGCTAATTTATTGAGAATTTGAGATATGGTTTTGTTTTTCTGATTTTTTGGCAAATCTTCTCCCTTTTTATTAGACAGCAAATGCAGTTCCCGTCCTCTGTGTGGCAAGAAATGTTGCATGCAATTCCAGGGGTTTGTTTTTCAAGTAAACCATTAATTTCGTCTGTTAGATGGTTATTTATCATTTTCATCTTCTTGTGTTTTCATTTCTAATTTCTGATAATGCTTTTTATCCAGACAGTTTGACGAGAATGTATTACGGAGATTATCTGAAGTTTCTTTTATGAAGATGATGTGGTAAATCTGCCTCTTGCCCCTGATGTGAGCAACTATTTGATGTCAGAGGTACATAAATTGACAATATATAATAATTAATTGGGAAACTTTGAATTTCCAATTTTACTTGAGGCATTTACTCATCGCTGTTTTGCAGGAAGCTAGTTTTGCTCCAAATGGGAACAATGGTGCTCCTATCTGTGAAGGAATGAATGGAGCTGAAGTTGAGCGGAGAATGAACCAATCGGTAAGTTTTGACTAGTTACCCGGTGAATGAATATAAATTTGTCAATGGTCATTGGTCTGGGATAAAACTTTTATTGCCCACATGCTCTAAAAACAAGTAATGAACTATACACGTGATGATGTTAACGCCACAGTTTGCCATCTTTTGGATATATTTATTCTTTTTAGTTGCTTCTATTGATATGCGTTTCTATTTTGGGCTTTTAATATTTCAAAATATGCTTTTTCTCCGTAATTTTCATAATTATAATATCTATAATTTATTCAGGAGGTGAAACATGTTTTGGACTCTCCACTCGGCCAGTTACAAATAACCCTGAGTTGAGGTCAGAAACCTCTCAGCCACCTGTTACAGATGTTGTTGGCCCTGCATCTTCGATAGCATCGTTGCCTTCTCAGAGTAGGGTTTCCTATTCGTTATTTTATTTTGAATAGAAGGCATGATTAACTGGATTTGAGTGTATTTGAGCTTTTTTTTTTTTTTTGCTTTTATTTGCTTATTAGAACCTAGTTTACTTGGAGCTCCTGGTCTGCTTTCAAATCCTATGTCACTTGGAGCTTCTGTAAGAAGAGATAACAACAGTAGTGACAGTGATTATGACATGAAGAGAAGAGCCCCTGGCACAAGACAGTTTAGATTTGAAGAATCAGAGTTCAGTCCAACCTCTACTTTTACCAAAACTTCTGGTACAAACATCATCATCTGTTGTCCCTCAGGGAGGTTGGTTGGTGGAAGACGTCATCAATGAAGGTCATCTAAATGATCGACCATCAGGCACTGCACAAGAATCTGATGCAATGAAATCTGATAAATTCTGAGCTTATCAGAATTTGTTTTCTCATACTGCACCAGGTTCTGTCTCCGCTGGTTTACCATCACATGCATCCCAAGTGAAGTTTGAAGAGGTTTGATCAAAATTCCTTCAGATTTATCTCGTAGAACCTTTGTGCATTCTAAATTTTATCCTGTACACTTCAGAAACATACCAGACTTGATACACCAAAAAAGAATGTTCCGCCTACAGCACATGTATCAGGTTTGTGAAGCTATTGTTTTTCCCTTTTGTGTCAGGCAGTTGTTTCATGATATTGATATGCTATTTAAAGCAGGCTTCGTAGTCTTGCAAATATGTACTTGGTAAAATAGTTTGAATATGGAATAATGAGAACTGCTACGAATGGTGGATAAGTTATAGAGTATAAATATTGAAGATAAATATGCTTGTTAAAGTATACTTGATAAATAGACATACAAATGAAACATAATAATAAGAAGAAAGAG
This sequence comes from Hibiscus mutabilis, assembly GCA_019671005.1. Taxonomy (NCBI): domain Eukaryota; kingdom Viridiplantae; phylum Streptophyta; class Magnoliopsida; order Malvales; family Malvaceae; genus Hibiscus; species Hibiscus mutabilis. The sequence continues at coordinate 26,916,591 of CM033739.1, read as the reverse complement.
CTGTCTAGAAAGAGCAATGCTGTAGAAGAGTTGAATGGCCTTTCCGAGATCATTTCATTAATTTAAATATTGTGTGGGAGAAGAACATGGTTCCAAGGTTTATAATGCCCGTGTTTATTATTATTATTTTGAGTAAAGACTTTTTTAGAGGACTGGATCCTCGGTAAATGATTGTTTGAATTCTCTTGCAGAGGCAGGTGGAACACAGAATCATGTGTCTTCTATTAGTAGAGAATTGCAATCTGAAGCTGGAAAAATGAATTTTCTACCCTCCCATATGTCAATAGGTGTTCTACAAGAAATTGGAGGAAGATGTGGTTCAAAGGTGCCGTTACTTTCAGGATTAGGATCCCGTCCATTATTTTCTACGTTGCTATCCAATTTAACTTTAATCACCATTGATGAGTATTACTATCACAATATATAGAAGGCACCTGAACATGTGAATGGTGCTCGCGAGTGTATTGTAAAGTAATGGACAAAAAACATGTAATGGACAAAAAACATAATAGGGGGAGACCAGCTCTTTAGGTGCATGCTTATTTCTATTTAAGCTTGATTTGCCTTGCTTAATCAATTTATTGCTTTTCAAATTTGTACTCAACAGGTTGAGTTCAGGTTTGTGGTAAGCATCAGTAAGGATTTGCAATTTTCTGTTGAGGTCAGTGAAAGCTATATTTCCTTGCTAATAAATAGATTTATTATGAATTGATCTGCGTTTTCAACTTTGTTTGTGTCTTGTAATATTGTGGAAGTGCTTTGTTTTGGCATAGACATGTATTTCTCCTTGAAACCAGCTTCACTGCTCTTTATTCCCTCATTTCCATTTCTCTCTCTGCTTGTAGTTTGCATCTTGGTTTTGACTTTTCAGAAGGCAGCTAATTTTTCCGGCTTATTTTATGTAGGTTTTATTCACTGGAGACAAGATTGGTGTTGGAATGGGCAAGACAAGGAGGGATGCTCAGCAGCAAGCTGCTGAGCTTGCGCTGCATAATTTAGCAGGTTAGTTTATTTTTTATTTTTCTTGCTGTGCTTGTTATTGTAGGAGTTATTTTGTTCGTTTCAAGACTGGAAAGCATGCACCTTGGTTTGATATGTTTGATTCAGACATGAATGATTGGCAATATAGACATTGGACTATAATTCTTTACTTTTTCCAAAGGTCCCATGAATCATATTTACATTATATTTGAGTTCTCTTTAGTTGCAATGAAAGGAGTTCTTTTTAGTGCTTTTTTGGAGCTTTCTAGGGCTATGGATTTACATATATTCATACATCATACTTGGTAAACAATATGATTTAGGTATAATATGGGTGCATCATTAGATTATAAAGATTTTTGTGTTCCTTCAGTTCGTGTTTTTCTCAACTATGACAAGAAGAAAAAGTGCTGGAAGGAACTGACTTTTCTATACATGGTATCTCAGAAAAATACGGCGCATATAGAGCGCCTCGTTCGGGAGCTGTGGATAGAGATTTTAATAATCTTTCAATTGGAACTGAAAAGGATTTCTATGGGACGAGAATCCCGCATCAAATGAAGCAGTAAGAGAAGATGGGTTAGCTAAAGATAATACTTCTGAGTTGGGCATTCCTGATGATGCTTTCATTACTTGATTTGATTTCTTTGTTTGAGAAAAAAAAACAAAAAGAAAAAAAAATGTGATACTTGGATAAAGGGTATCTGGGCAAAAAGTTTCCAGACATGAGGTAGTGGTTATCTGGAGAGGAACCACTCTTTGGATTGCACCAAGATGTAAGCTGAAACTCTGAAAGGAGAGTGGGCTGGCTTCATGTCTGCTACTGCTGCCTGAACTGGCTATCCTTTGAAGAGGTAAGGACTTGGTGCCAGTCTTTAGTTTCTACCTGTTATCCAAGGTCTTCCAATACAAAGCTTTCAGCTTCTTATTTCCTCTTGTAAAAGTTAATATCCCGGACGTAATTTTGCTGAACATGAATCCTCGGTTGGTAACCTATTACTAATGAGTTTATCAAGTGTAATGAGTTGGTTTATGTACTTGGAGTATGTTTCATGTCTTGTTTTGCTTGCTTGCTATCTGATAATGAATTGTTATGAGCAATCTTATTAATGAGTTTATTTATGTACCAAGAGACTTGAAGTCAGGTTTTAGAATGGAATCTAAATAATTTATTATTGTTTTCCTGAAAGATCTGGAACCATTGCAATTAGTGATTGAAACTGGCATAGATTAACCCACTTGTCTTTTTGATGACTAAATCTCAGGCTGTTGATGTGGAACCTGGGAGTAATTCGTTCGGCATAGCAAATCAATCAGTTGAAAAGCGCGCCAATTCCCCAAGGTATATGTTTTTCCTTTTGTTTGCTTTTGGAGGATGTATTTTAGGCCCTTACCCTTGAAATTTTTATGGAAAGTAGGATTCGCTGACCAAGTTCAATCTTTTTGAGTGCCATATTTGAGTACATTCAAGAGGCATGTACTTCCCCTATTGCCATGCTTACTCATAGAACCTCTTCTTTTTGGTGATTTTGGTCTGTATCCGCATGGTTTGCATGGCTTTTATGTCAAACATATACGTTTTCCTTATTTGCATTTTTGTGCATGGTTAGTATTTAGGACTACTTTTGCATAAGACCTATGTTACTTGGACATGACCCTTGGGTAAGAGTGTTGGATTGGGATATATATCCGATATGGATATGGTTAGATTTTTCTATGTTTTGTGTATTTGGAGGATCATTGGAGGTCATACCTCCATACGCATGCGTCATACCCCCAACTTGGGCTCACTTTTGAACGGAATGTTTTGAATTTGGAAGTGCGTCCTTTCGTAACATTGAAGGATGAAAAATTGTGATCAAGCAGTGGATTCTTAAAGGAACTAATATTTCAATCCCTTTCTTATCTCCATTTGCTGATTGTCTGAATCTATGCCAAGCAAACGATTAAAGGAAGGAATTCTGCATCGACTAGGAAGTCTATCATCCTCACGGCAACTGAAAGGCGAACATCCTGTTCCATGACGTGCCATGAGAATTGAGATGTAACATGAATTTAGCATAACAGATGTGCAGCCAACCTTTAATTTTTTTATATCTTCCGAGGTGAATAGATCCATCTCTTCAGGAAATGCGGATGCGATGTTTGATCTTTTTTGTCACATCATTTTGCCCCGTCATTTCCTGCATTATGTCGTGTATGATCGATCATAAGGCAGAGCTTATCCTCAGATCTTATAGCCGAGTTTATCTTAGCGATCAGTATTTCAATGATCAACACGAGTTAAGTTTTTCTGTGCAACAAATATCATCCAATTCTTCTCTTGCTTGCATTTCCTATTTCCGTTATTCTTTTATACCATTGATTGCCAAGAAATTTCAAATTTATCATGGAACTACCATTTCCCACTTATTGCATGACATTTCTGTATAGTTATCTCAAAATCATCATCGATTTTTTGATTCTTGGTAACAGGACGAAACCAAGTTTAGGGGATCCTTGCCAAAATAATGTTCTGTTAAAAAGATGCAACTTAAATAATTTTTTAAGGGTGTAAACTGCAGTTTTTCCGTTTTATTTCTCTGGACCTGTACCCGTGTGTGGTATGTGGGTAGTTATGCTGTGAGGAATGGGGCTGAATCTTAGGGGTGGAAATTGGGTTGAGGATATTCGAAAATTGTGGGGATTCGAACTGACGGGATGGAGAATAATCGAAATCTTCAACCATGGGACGGAGACAGGGTGGGGAATATTCAAAAATAGTGGGGATTCAAACTGACGGGATGGTGAATAATCGAAATCTTCATTCACGAGATGGGGACGGGGAAGTTTTATCATCGAAGCTCAAATGGGGATGAAGACGATAATTGCCATATTCAAACCGTAGGGATAATCGAATCGTAACCGTATAAATAACAACAGGGATACCCAAAAAATATCCGCAAAGATCTTGATATTTTACAAAATTTTTAAATATATATATAATTAATTCTCATTTATATGTATTTTTATCTATTTTATTATTAATATTTCAATCCATCAAGATATTTGTACCTTTTGTTTAAACCTTATTAAGTTGGGCCGACCTCTCTAGTAATTTACCCATTTTTTTGTTAATTAAGAGTATATAATCTATTTATTTTCCAATTTACCTTATTCCTCTTCAATCACATTTTTTAAAGTGTATTGAATATATGACTTGTAAATTAAAATTGACCATATATTTTGGTTAGTAAAATAATAAATTTAGTTTGATTTTGTTTGGGATGGGGATTCCCCGAAAATCGTGGGGATCTGATGGGTATGGGGATAGGGACAAAAAAATTCCCGTAACATGTAATGGGGATTTCTCACAACCGTCCTCACAAGTGTTAGGGACGGAATGGGGAATGTAAAACCGTCCCTGCACCGACCGATTCTCACCCCTACTAAGACTAGACTAACCATTTGTACCAATATCTGGTTCTAACATAAATTCTTACGAGACGGTAACATAAATGCTTACAATAATTGTAAGAAAAACGGTAGTTACACAAATACTTACATGGATAAAAAATTGTGTGATAACCGCATTAATTCTTACAAAACACATAAGATTTTAGGTTGCTACATAAGTTCTTGCAGAACCTACTTAAATTATTATAGTAATTGTTAGAAAAAATATTATAACACAAATTCTTACCCAAGATCAGATAACATTATTGCTTATCCAACTCATTAAACTCGCCTGTGGTATGGTCCGTATGGTTTTAAAATTTTTAAAAAAGTCACACTAAAGTAATCAAACGTGATAATTAAAATCTGTTTTACTAATAAAAAATATTTCTGTTTACCAGTTGGTAGTTTATCTAATTTAAAATGTATTTGATTGGAGACGATTATAAGTTTTTTTCTTTTCTTCTTCTGATACTAAAAAACAGAAGCAAAGAAATGAGTATAAACAAATATAACTCTAGAGTTGGTGTTGCCAGCATGTGGTGCTACATGGTTAACCACTTTCCCTATTCTATGGCGGCGTTACTTATTCGGACACCCTGTATTGTCCTCCGCTAAGGTTATGTCCTGCATGATCGGCTTATAGCTCTGTTATACCCAACATCTCCGTCTATAGAATTTCGAAAATAATCTTCAGCACCTCCGCATCTAATAATTTTGAAGGACATTTTTGGAGCCTTGTAATACCGGAGATAATGAAACCGAAGGATTACACGATATTGGGAATAAATACTGTTAGGCGCTACAGTAACCTAACCCGTGTGACCAACATGCAAAGCTTGGTACTTGAAAATTGAGCTTATCTTTGCCAATTTTTTCATAGGTTGTCATTAAGCTTGGAACCGTCCAATCATCAACTGCACCAGAGGCTGTAAATGCCCATGCAACCAAAAAAAGGAGGCCAAGACCGAATCAAGAAAGCAATACCCCTATCCTCTTCCTTTTCCTAGCTCTGTCGAATATATTGTCTACGGCTCTCCGCCTCAAGTCAACCGGGATGAACCGCTTAAAACCTCCACCAACCCTCGTGTTCCTTGGTGTATGTTTATTTTAGGCATCAACAATGAACAAAAATCCTCTGCCCTCTAGCTATGCCTCCTTCTATGCCCCACACTAAAAAAATACTAAAAATTAAATTCTAAACCATAACCCTAATTTAGACATCCTAAACCCTAAATCCTACACCCTAAAAAATACACCCTACCCCTAATTCTTTAAACTTTAACCATAAACCCTAACTTTAAACCTTAAACCCACTTTTTTTAAAGTAGGGGACCAAAGGGGCATAGTTAGGGGCAGAAGATTTCCATCCATCAACAATTGGTGTGGTGAACGTGGAGATCTTCCCGACCAAGAAAATCAGTCATGGTTGGCACTCCCAGCATTCCAAATCTTCGTGATCGACAACGCTAATGACTAAATTGATGACAATGATGGACTTTGGGAGCACCGCAGGCCACATGCAAATTTTCCTTTTTGGATTTCGGCCAAGGGAAATTAAAAAAGATGGGATACAATGTAATATCCTAAATTTTGGCTAGTGACAAAAATGTAAATTTTAAAAGTTTTGGGGTTAAAGTATAAACTTTGGAAAAGTTTGGAGACTAGAGTGTAAATTCCCCCAACAAGTAATTTTATTCAGTATAAGAGCAAACCTGATTAAAATAGGTACCTTGATATTGGTTTTAAGAATTAAGATGCAGTAAAAGGTACTGAATGTGGATCGAATAAAATTGTTAAGCGTGCCCAGGCCACAGAAATACAAGGATGGATGACATTCGGGAAGGTCCCATAAAAGTGTTTATGATCGATATTTTGGACTCAATAAGAATAGAGAAAATTCGTATGGATTATTGATAAAGGAATTCTAAGAGAAATTTTATTCTATGAAGATTTCGATAAGTATCGAAAAAATAGACCGAGTTAAGAAAATTCAGTCTAAGTCTTGAAAAATGAAGTTTTTATAGGATAATAGAGTTCATTTCCCGAATATGGAAATATAGAATTTTCGAAATAAATTCAATAGCTCGGAAAAAGGTAAAATCACAGTAGAAGTATTTTATGAATATCGGGAAAATCAGATTGAACTGGAATTTCAGAGACTGATCCAAAAGCCATGGAAAAGTCATAAAATACTATTTTATGAATATTTTATTATAATTGGTTGGATTCCAACTAGATTTAGTTGAATTTTTACAAGAATGGCAAACTAGTAAATAAAAACTAGTTGGAGGGTAAATTGGTCATTTGGCCCCAAGGGCAATTTTGAAATGTTTAAAAAGTTATAAGGGCAAATTTTGGAAAGAGGAAATGGGAGATTTAATCTTGGCCCTTGATTGATGATAAGATCAATCTCAACCATTGGATTAAAAGGGTATTTTAGTAATTTCACTATCTAAATGAATTTAAAATTCATTTATACAAGACATGTGGCCAAATTGGATGAAAATAAAAGATGAAGACCATTCTTCATCTTAAAATTTCGAAATATGAGGGGGAGAAAGAAAGAAAAATGGAGAAAAATTTTTCAAGTTCGATTCAAGCCCCGAAACTCGATTTTCAGGTAATCTCATCAACTACAATTTTTTTCTACTCTTCAAGATCTATCTTTTGGTGTAAATAATTCATGAAATACATGCTTGATTGATGATAATTTTTATGAGAAAGAAATTAGGGTTTATGGACTAAATTGGGGGTTTTGAGATTTTATGATTTCATGATGAAATTCAAGTTGAAACCAAGTTTGTGTGATGTTAAAATCATGTTATTGAGTTGGGATTTAAACCCTACATATTTTAGTTTGTATGAAGATGATCAGGGTTTATGGATACAAGTTTGATTTAGGGTTTGCGATGTTGGATAAATGATCTAGTAAGCTTGAATTTGTTATTTGGAAGCAAAACCCTAAATTAAAGGTATAGGGACCATTTCGGCAATTCTGAAAGTTAATGGACTAATCTGAATTTTTATTATTTTGAAGTGTATTTATGTTATTATTGAAGTTGGAGATGTGAAATTGAAGTTAGAATGCAAAACTGACGTTAAATTGAGTTAGTGACCATTTTGACAAATTGTCAAAGTTAAGTGACCAATTCGGAGATGAGGTTTTTGATAAGGATTAAATCTGATTTTTAGTTGAAATAATATAATTCAAGTAGTAATGTTGATTTGAGGACTAATTTGTAAAGTTAAAAAGTTTGAATCCTTATCTTTGCATTTTTAGTGACTATTTCAGAAAGAACGAAAAAATAAAGGGAATTATTTTTGAATATTTATTTGATGAAGAAAGTGATACATTAGTGGTTTGAAGCAAGTGATGGGACTAAATTGACAAGAAGAAAAATAAGAAGAAGTTAGTATAAATTAGAAGTTTATTATGGAAAGCTATGTAGAAGACTGGTTTTGGCAGTAAGTTTGAAAATTCACTATAAATTCTACAAAAAATGGTTAGAAGGTGAATTTTATACCGATGTAAAGATTTGTTCGTCTAGTTTCGCCTCCAACAAACGAAAACTGATTTCGAGTTCCGAGTCAAAAGATATGAATTTTTAAGTGACGAAAGGTCAGAAAATAGAGCATCAGTCTATTCCGAATTCCAGCATTGTAATTGACTTTGAAAATTCGCCATAAATCGTACAAGTTGAATTTGGGCTAATAATTTATATGGTTGAAAATCTTACTGAAGATAGTTTCTTTCAGAACAAACGGAATCAAATTTTGAGTTTTAAATTATTTTATAGAAATATTTCTTCGAAGGTAGTGCAATCTATCTGAAAATGAGAATGGATGCATTTTGTATCTAAGGTTAATTAGTAAGCTTGAAAGGAGTTAATGGAAGTTCTAAATGGTCATTAAAGACCAAAAATGGGTTTTGGACAGTATAGTAAATGTAACACCCTTACTAGTATTTAATACCCAACACTAATATAGAGTGTCACATGATTATTTAACCACTATTCATAATAGTTATATGCTATTGAAATGACGATTTATCATTTTTCCTTTTTTTGCGTAACAACAGTTACTAATTTTTTTGACCAATCAATTTAATTCTGATTCTAGGCAGCAACTTAGAAGTTTATTACTACAATCAATAAATAACATAACTACCTAAAAACTGCCTGAAATAAAAATTCTTTTGACTATTCTAAAAATCCATTTTCTAATATTTACCTGATTTCCATTACTAGAAAATCTATTAAACCATCACCAAGATTAACAAAACTATCCATCAACCATTAATCACATATCTAGATATAATTTATCACAAACATATCTAGATTAGTTAAAAACGAGCTACTAATAACCTATACATGCCAATTAGTAACATCAAAACGCATCTAAGGATGTCATTATCGATACTGTTTATTATTCTTCCTGATAGTGATGCCTGTTACTCCTTACTCCAATCCTTGTTCTTACCTACGCATGAAAATTATCACACGCTAAGTATATACTTAGTGAGGTAATTATAACAATTAATGCAATACAACCTGATTTAAAATCATGTCAAGATAATAATAACTGTGCATTATGATAACTATATACATATATTCTTATTCCCTTATGTTAATCATGTATTAACATAATATAACCGAATATAAAATCCTACCAACATGCTTCCATTTACTACGAGAGTTCATATACTCTCTAAATTATTTACCATTTATCCTGAGAGTTCATATACTCTCTAAATTATTTACTATTTATCCAATAAATTATATCCAAAGTAGTCTTGAGGACTTTGAGTACACGAGATAAAACTGCATCAAAGTGCTAATAAATATAAGGTTGTCCTCATCTGCACATAAGGTCGTACTAACCATACTGCACATTAGGTTGTGCTAACCACACTACACATTAGCTTGTGCTAATCACACTACACATTAGGTTGTGTTAACCATACTGCACATTAGGTTGTGCTAACCACACTGCACATTAGGTTGTGCTAACCATATTTCACTAAGTGTCCTTTATATACACTATAGTGCCCGCACAAAATGCTAAACCGATATATTCTATAACATCCAAACTATACCTTGCCCATCAGTAACTTATTTGGGCATATATTTCATATTCATTTCATCCATGGCAATGTATATTAGCACAATTTAAACTTGGGCAGTTCATACCCGAGCTATCATATATAAGCATACCATCATTATATAACTAGTGATCAATGCATTTATTTTTCTACCTCTGGGCAATTTATTAGTATGTCTCACTAAATTCTACTCGATCCTTTCCTTTATAGTGCCCTGAATCTTCTTTTGACTCGGATTTTTGCTCATTAACCATATGAGTATAAATAAACATTTGTTAGATTCACTTCTAACAATAATTCAATCAAAGTATTTAATCATTTAACATAAAATTTATGTAATTTTTCTTTCCTTCCTTATACTGTTCAAAAATTCATTTTGGTTCTTAATGATCATTTTGAACTTCCAATAATTCTTCCAAGCTAGTTATGAATCATTTAGATACAAAAAGTATCAATATTTATTCTTTGACAGTTTGTCCTATCTTCAAATATTTACTTCTACAGAGCGGAATGCACATCGGATCTTAATTCTCTTCATACCGTAAGAACTACATTCGATAACGGTTCTAAGGTATAAACCACATAAATTAATAAAATTTACAAAAATTATGAAAATTCCTCAAACTCCCGTCACATGACTATTCTAATAGAAATTGCTCTATAATTTTTCTGACCTTTATTCGATTAAAAATTCATATATTCTAACTCGAAATTTGGAATCATTTTTCGTTTGTTGGAAACAAAACTATACAACCATATATTTACATTGGTATAAAATTCACCATCTAACCATTTGTATTGAATTTATGGTGAATTTTTCGAACTCACTGCCGAAATTCAATCTTCTACATAGCTTTCGATAATTAACTTCTAATTTATACTAACTTCTTCTTATTTCTCTACTTGCCAATTTAGTTCCATCACTTGCTTCAAACCACCAATTCATCAACTTCTTCATCAAATAATTATTCAAAATAATTCCCTCTAATTTTCCTTTTTTGCCAAAATAGTCACTAAAATGCAAAGGTAGGGATTCAAACTTCTTAACTTTGCAAATTAGTCCTCAAATCAACATTACTATCTTAATTCTATTATTTTAACTAAAAATCAGATTTAATCCCCATCCAAGAATTCATTTCCTATTTGGTCACTTAATTTTGACATTTTGTCAAAATGGTCACTAATTCGATTCAACATTGGTTTAGCATTCTAACATCAATTTCACATCTCCAACATCATTAATTACATAAATACACTCCAATTTCATAAAGTTAAAATTCGGTCCCTTAACTTTGAAGCTTGTCGAATTGGTCCCTATATATTTAACTTAGGGTTTTGCTTCCAAACAACAAATCAAGCTTACTAGATCATTAATCCAACATCACAAACCCTAAGTTAGATTTAAATCCATAAACCTTAATCTTCTCCATACAAACCAAAATATGTAGGGTTTAAATCCTAACTCAATAACATGATTTTAACATCATATAAGCTTGATTCCAACTTAAATTCAACCATGGAATCATAAAATTTCAAAAGCCCCAATTTTGTTTATAAACCCTAATTTCCTTCTCATGTAAAATTTTCATCAATCAAGCATGTATTTCATAAATTAATTACATCAAAAGATAGAACTTGAAGAGTAGAACAACTTTGCAGTTCGAAAGATTACCTGAAAATAGAGTTTCGGGGCTTGAAACAATAGTTATGTAGTGAAACAGTGATGTTGTGTTCTACAGCTATGACCTAGTGATACAGTGATGCTGTTAAATTACAGTAGCGGTATAGTGATATAGTGATTTATTATGGCACAACATATTAGTTGATACCACACATGTGCATACTCAATAGTGACTCGCATACCATGCATTCTCAATTACATTACATTGGGCTATGAAATGAATAAAAAGTAACAAGTACAAGTGATCTAAAGAAAAGTGAAAGTGATATGATTCAAATGAAAATAAGTGATTTACTGGATATTTGATTTGACATGACATTGCCTTATATATGTATATGAGATGTTGATTGTTACAGGTTACAAGACAGAGGAACGAATTCGATAAGTCATTCTATACGATTCTAAATTCTTATATGTTATATTCAGTATTTTATTTATTATGCAATTTTTATTAAAATTAAAGTGCTTTTCTTTGATTTATAAGTTTTGCCTCACTAAGTTCGTACTTAGCGTGTGTTTGTTTCACACGTAGATTAAGATGGAGTATTTGAAGAGGAGTCGAGCATGCTGATCAAGCTTCAATCTGCAAAACATCAGTAAGATATTCTAGCTTATGATAATCTCTAGTGAGCATGTAACTATTTAATTGCTAGTAGAGTATGATGCATTAAATTAGACTAAATGATAGATAAGTAATTAGATTTGATGATGAATCGTATATGGATAAAGAAAAATAAGACATTAGCATTGTAACAGAATAAAGCTAAGGTAGAAAGGATATTTACTTTGCTAATAAGAATATTCGGTAATCACATAAAGATTTTAAAGTCAAGAAAGGGCCTAGATAGCGAACATAGTTTTCATCGTGAATTGAACTGTTGTTTTTAGTAATTTCCAAATATGTTTTAAAATAATTAATTCAGGGTTGAAACTAGCTTACTGTACATAGGTTGTGTTTTCAAGAAAATCGAGAAAGGGTTAGATTTACAAACTAAAATTTGTAAATACTTGTACAAATAAATTTATAAGTTGAGAAAATTTTTCCAAGTTCGATTCAAGCCCCAAAACTCTATTTTCTGGTAATCTCATCAACTACAAAGTTGTTCTACTCTTCAAGCTCTATCTTTTGGTGTAAATAATTCATGAAATACACGCTTGATTGATGAGAATTTTCATGAGAAAGAAATTAGGGTTTATGGACTAAATTGGGGGTTTTGAGATTTTATGATTTCATGATGAAATTCAAGTTGAAACCAAGTTTGTGTGATATTAAAATCATGTTATTGAGTTGGGATTTAAACCCTATATATTTTAGTTTGTATGAAGATGATTAGGGTTTATGGATTCAAGTTTGATTTAGGGTTTGTGATGTTGGATAAATGATCTAGTAAGCTTGAATTTGTTATTTGGAAGCAAAACCCTAAATTAAAGGTTAAAAGGTTTGATTTTTAGTTGAAATAATATAATTCAAGTAGTAATGTTGATTTGAGGACTAATTTGCAAAGTTAAAAAGTTTGAATCCTTATCTTTGCATTTTTAGTGACTATTTTGGAAAGAACGAAAAATTAAAGGGAATTATTTTTGAATATTTATTTGATGAAGAAAGTGATACATTAGTGGTTTGAAGCAAGTGATGGGACTAAATTGACAAGAAGAAAAATAAGAAGAAGTTAGTATAAATTAAAAGTTTATTATGGAAAGCTATGTAGAAGACTGGTTTTGGCAGTAAGTTTGAAAATTCACCATAAATTCTACAAAAATGGTTAGAAAGTGAATTTTATACCGATGTAAAGATTTGTTCGTCTAGTTTCTCCTCCAATGAACAAAAACTGATTTCGAATTCCGAGTCAAAAGATATGAATTTTTAAGTGACGAAAGGTCAGAAAATAGAGCATCAGTTTGTTCCGAATTCCGGCATTGTAATTGACTTTCAAAATTCGCCATAAATCGCACAAATTGAATTTGGGCTATTAATCTATATGGTTGAAAAGCTTACTGAATCTAGTTTCTTTCAGAACAAATGGAATCGAATTCTGAGTTTTAGAATATTTTACAGAAATATTTCTTTGAGGGTAGTGCAATCTGTCAGAAAATGAGAATTGATGCATTTTGTATCTAAGGTTAATTAGTAAGCTTGGAAGGGGTTAATGGAAGTTCTAAATGGTCATTAAAGACCAAAAATGGGTTTTGGACAGTATAAGAAAGGAAGGAAAAACTTTTGGAAATTTTGTATATTCGAATGACTAGATTCGATAGCATGTTTAAAGTATTGTTAGATTTGAAACTAACGAATGTTATTCGTATTTATATGATCAATGAAGTTTGATTTGGATCAAAATAAGGGTTGAGGTATTATGAAGGAAAGGGTCGAGTAGAGCTTAGTGAGGCAAGCTAATAAATTGCACAGGTGAGTGCATTTTTACATATTTATATATATAATATGAGAAAGAAATATAATATGTCAACCTAGAATGATTTGAAAGAAAAAGAATTTGAATCGTAAATTGATATATTTTACAATAATTTTTAAATGGTTTATAATGATCATTAAAAGATATTGATGTTAAAAGTCCTTTGTATGATTATTGAGATTCTTGGTATAATTGGCATGCCAATGAGGTGGAGTATAGTGATATAGTGATACAGTGACGCTGTGTTCTACAGCTATGACCTAGTGATACAGTGATGTTGTATAAGTGTACAATAGTTATATAGTGAAACATTGATGCTGTGTTCTACAACTATGACCTAGTGATATAGTGATGCTGTTAAATTACTGTAGTGGTATAGTGATATAGTGATTTATTATGGCACAACATATTAGTTGATGCCGCACATGTGCGTACTCAATAGTGACTCGCATACCATGCATTCTCAATTACATTACATTGGGCTATGAAATGAATAAAAAGTAACAAGTACAAGTGATCTAAAGAAAAGTGAAAAGTGAAAGTGATACGATTCAAATGAAAATAAGTGATTTACTGGATATTTGATTTGACATGACATTGCCTTATATATGTATATGAGATGTTGATTGTTACAGGTTACATGATAGAGGAACGACTTCGATAAGTCATTCTATATGATTCTAAATTCTTATATGTTATATTCAATATTTTATTTATTATGCAATTTTTATTAAAATTAAAGTGCTTTTCTTTGATTTATAAGTTTTGCCTCACTAAGTTCGTACTTAGCGTGTGTTTGTTTCACAGGTAGATTAAGATGGAGTATTTGAAGAGGAGTCGAGCATGATGATCAAGCTTCAATCTGCAAAACATCATTAAGATATTCTAGCTTATGATAATCTCTAGTGGATATGTAATTATTTAATTGCTAGTAGAGTATGATGCATTAAATTAGACTGAATGATAGATAAGTAATCAATTTCGATGATGAATCGTATATGGATAAAGCAAAATAAGACATTAGCATTGTAACAGAATAAAGCTAACGTAAAAAAGATATTTACTTTGCTAATAAGAATAATCGGTAATCGCATAAAGATTTTAAAGTCAAGAAAGAGCCTAGGCAGCGAACCTAGTTTTCACCTGAATTAGACAGTTGTTTTTAATAATTGCCAATATGTTTTAAAATAATTAATTCAGGGTTGAAACTAGCTAACTTTACATAGGTTGTGTTTTCAAGAAAACCGAGAAAGGGTTAGATTTACAAACTAAAATTTGTAAATACTTGTACAAATAAATTTATAAGTCGAGATTTCTTTAAACGACTCCGTAACATCTTTAATGTATATTCGATTTGCTAGTATAAGTTAAGGGTGTTACATACAACTTCTCGCCATGCGCTCCTAAGGGGCAAAATGGGGAATGACGGGATAGAAACATTTCACCAATCCACCGGTGGAAATTTGATGTCTAATGGTGAAGCACGAAGTTAGCTTGAAGAAGCCATGCCTCGTCAAAGGAGTCTGTGAGCCCAGTCCTCCATCATGGCTGTAGCAGTAGGCAAAACGGGGCCATCTTAAAGATGAGTGTCTTATTGAAGGACCTTGCAAAGCCAATTTGTCGTAATGACCCCTGTGGTAGATATAGAAAGGCTCTGACCCCGTCGGAATACCGAAAATAGAAGTCTTCAAACCATTTTACATAGATAATCCTAAAGCAGCAGTAATAGATGCCATACACGTCGGCTTAACAACAAGGACCCGATACACGTCGGCTTAACATGCATGGAAAATGCCCCCAAACAAAGATCTCCCTTGTTGAGGATCCCCAGCACCGGAAGGGAAAGATCTCGTACAAACATTTCCTCCTACAAGCCCTTAGGTATCGGGGAATAACCCGTAGTTATTAGAACCCCTAGGAAGCAGATACACAACCCAGGAAACTGCTTTACACTCTAAGAAGCCAACATACACCCTAGGGAAAAGTACATGTACAAATTTTATGAATAGATAAATGAATATATGAAATTTGCAAATGCTTGTGTTTCTCCAATATTTCCAGTTTATTCTTATGTCTTCATTCATTAACTATTATTATTCGATGCCTCTGCCCATTAAGTGCCTCCAACATTGCATTTTTCTCTCAGGGCGTAAAGATGCTCGCACTTCTATGTCATGAGCGACATCTAATCCAAAAAAGTACGGATGCATGCGTACCATTTGTGCCTCGAACGAAACTGATTCTATAAGGTCGCAGAGGATAGCCTCTTCCCATTCAATGCCTCTGGCATTGTGTTTTCTCTGAGGACGTCGAGATGCCTACACTATTGTGTCTTGAGCAGCACATGATCTATAAAATTGTGGATGCTTATCCCACCAGAGGTTTGCCTCTGCCCATTCAATGCCTATGGCATTGCGTTTTTCTCCCAAGGGCGTGAAGTTACCTGTGTTCATTTGTGTCTACTGATGGCACCAACTGTACAAGAACATAAATGATTCCTCCACTTGCACAATAGCCCTCGACATTGCTGCTTTAAAACAAGTGATAGATGCATTTACTTATTTGTGTTTTGACAGCATCGGCTCTACAAACGTACGTATGATATTACTCAAAACGTCTTCGTTCATCCAATGTTATAGGCATTGCTGATCTAAACAAGTTGGAGATGCCTGCAATCATTCGTGCTATGACTGCACCAGCTCTACAAGGTTGCAAATGTTATTGATATTAGAACTCCTCCGCCTATCCAATGCCACGAGAATTGTTGATGTAAACAAATCAAAGATGTCTATTTTTATTCGTGCTACACCGACTCTACAAGGATGCATATGTTATTGATATTCGAACGCCTCTGCTTATCCAATGCCACATGCATTGTTGATCTAAACAAGTCAGTGATGCTTGCATTCATTCGTGCTATGATAACACTAGCTCTACAAGGATGCAGATGTTATTAATATTCGAACGCCTCTGCCTATCCAATGCCACATGCATTGTTGACTTAAATAAGCCGGAGAGTCTATACCTATTTGTGCTCTAACAACACCTGATCTCCAAGGATATAGATGCTTGCCTAAGCAGAAGACTCCTCTGCCCATCCAATGCTTAATGTACTGTTGATTTAAGCAAGCCAGATATGCTTGTACCCCTTATGCCTTGACAGCATCGAATTCGCAAGGGTACATATGATTATCATTCATCTTAGCTTCTTATGGCTCGTGACATCCCGACCTACACAAAGAATATCGTCATCGCTCAACCTATGCCTCTGGCATGGCTCACTAAAGAGCGTCAACATATTTCAATACCTTTTAACGACATCAACAAAAACATATAATGCCTCAACATGTCCAATGCCCAGGGCATTGTTGACTTAAAATAAGAGCGTAGATGTCTTCACCCATCTGCTGCTGAGACAAAACCAGATCTAAGAGGGTACTAATAATATTCATGATCAAGACCTCCAGCCTCATCTCGTGTAGAGTGCCAAACTGTCTGAATGCCTCTTGACAACACCATCTTGATTATTCATTACCTTCTCATAATCCGATGCTCAGAGCATTGTTGATTTAAAAGATTGTATACGACCACACACATTTTTTGTTATGACATCACCGGATCCAAGAATACATGCACTTGTGTCCACTCTAGCCTCTAGTGGCCACTATTTTTCAGAAGACACAAAGAACACTCTGCCCATGCTTCCAGGGTGTAAAGTCAACTTCACACTACAAGTCTATTAACCATCTCTACACTGTAATAGCCTTCGACATTGCTAGCTCAGAGCATCGAGGTATTTTTTATGCCTTAAACTGATGTCAATACGCAAAATGGACTAAATCAGTCCAAACCAATGTACCAACTTCATTTCGACGGCATAACCCGACCTATATACTCCAAACACTTCCTGAAATCTATGAGAAAGCATACCAAGCCTTCGTCGGCTGGAGATGCTACTTTCCAAAGACTAATGGCCAAAATTTGTTTATTGATAAGACGCCTCCACTCCACGCTCAAAGGGCTACCACTACAACCCTAACAGAACAATTTGATGTAAAGCAAATGACACAAGGAAACCGTCCGATTAGCTAAGTCTAGACCTAAAGGGGGATATGCCCTATCCTGTAAAATGATTAAGACAGAATAGAGGAAAAAATTGTAATTTCATTAACAAAAATGTACAACAATTAAATTACAACAGTTACCTAATCTTGATTAAGCGGAGGGTCGCTGCAACATACCATACCCGGTCCGGAAGAAAACCGAGTTGGAGATGTCACCAGAAACCAATTCAGAAAATCAAACGTTCAAATAAAAGTAAAACAAATATAGAACATACATATCACCAAAGAAATTCGTCAATCGAAGTCAAACAAGTACATAACATATACAAACTTAAAGAAGAACAAACAACCATTACAAACTTATATCTAATTAATTATGATTTAGTCATTAAGGATCATTTTGTAAAGCATACAAAGTTTATGGACTAAATTATAATTACTTTTAACACTCCAGAACTTAGCAGAAGTCTTTCACAGAACACTTCCTTTTGCTGAATTTAATCTGATTAACATAATCCAATTAATTATTACTTAAGGGTCTTATTTCACATTTAGGGACCGAAATATAATTACTAAAAATTTCTGGCCCTTTTAATAAATTAAGGCCATAAAACTAAAATTCATATCAAAATATATATACTTGTCAAATTTCAGCTCTTTTGAGCATTTGTAACTTATTCAATTGATATATATTATTTAGCACTGAAATGTAAATGAACTAAAACTAGTTCAGTTCATTACTACCTTAACTGCCTTTCGTACCAATAGTCAAAGAACCATATCGGTATCAATTTAAATATTAAATTTTAATAGAACAATATCATATCGGTACTAGCATCTGTACCGGTTTTGAATAGAATTGTATCGGTATAAAATAGTACACTATACACATCTAAATTCTGGTAAACACTTTTCGTACAGGTACGACCCTCCATACCGATACATCCTACACTATATGATTCATTTTAACATAGCTGTACTGGTACTCACAGATGCTGTACTGGTACACTGCAACAAATTGCAGGTTTGAAACTAAATTTCAGTATTAATCCATTTTCCTTATACTCACTCTGCACATCGCACCTACCAAGAGAACAAAGAAATGATACCAAAAATTGGAGTAGAGAAGTGTACAAAAAAGACTACTAGCCACAACAACGAAGCACAAACGGGTTTCTTGCATTTATATAATAATGTTTTTTATTCACCAAAAGAAGGCGAACATTGTAGCCTATTCATTAAATGCGAAAGTGATTTAAAAACATGGCAATGACATAATTTTGTTTTTTCACCCTACATTCAGTTAAAAAAATGTAATCTTACAACAAGCTAAATTGCATCTTTGACCTTTCTTGTACCTCCACCGAGTGCCTCCGAAATACACTACATCTGAGAAAGATACCACTGCCTCCACACTACACTTCGGCATCTCCCGAAAGCTCACCTCCGAGATTTACAGAGCCTCAGGGATCCGCAAGCTACGTTCCAAGCATCACAGAGCTCGAAGCTCCTCCCTCGAACGCTCCCACACCTCCGGACCTATAAGCTTTCGAAGACTTCTATGCTCGACCACCACGCCACAACAAGACAACTATCAAGTTCGACTGAGCTCGCAGCCTGATAGCCGAGCTACCATCTGTCAGCCCATCAATAGCCATCACTAGGCCTGACACGGTCTCGTCAAACACCATTTCTTCTACAACAACAAGGGGATATAAATAACCCCAAGACTGAAGACAAAGGGGACGTCCCTTCTACATAGACCACCCTCTCTACACTGTCTGCGACTCTCGGCCCCAAGTCTACCAGGGGTGAACCGCCCAATTCTACAGTCCAACACCACCTACTATAGCTCTCCGTCTGTCCCACGACAAGTGAACCAT
Organism: Hibiscus mutabilis; assembly: GCA_019671005.1. NCBI lineage: Eukaryota > Viridiplantae > Streptophyta > Magnoliopsida > Malvales > Malvaceae > Hibiscus > Hibiscus mutabilis. Next base: position 26,897,032 of record CM033739.1, on the reverse strand, counting down.
CAAGCTTCTCCGCCAAACATTTCTTCGGCCGCTGTCTTCGCCCCTTGTTTGATGTCGCCCAAAATCGGCATCAACAATTGGTGTGGTGAGCATGGAGATCTTCCCGACCAAAAGAATCAGTCGAGATACTTCCTTAAAGAAAACTATCCCAGGATGACTGATTCATTGCCAAACTCACCCAATGTGCCTGGTTTTTTCGGCTGGTAATGCGTGATATCAAAATTGAGCACTAAAACAATTTGTCTTTCCTTTTTGAAGTAGGCTCAAGAAGATAACCTTTATTAGAGCACAACCTCAAATCTTATACCCCAAAGCTTTTAGAATGCCTACCTCAAAAAGAAAGAGCCATGGGCATTTATGAAAATTTAGTAAACTAGGAAAACCTCACAATTTGGCTACTCAAAATTACCAAAACATGAGGAAATAAAGGGCGTAGAGTTTGCACATATTTGTTGGGCTTGAGTTCTTGTGGGTGAGATCAACTTGTCCCTTTGTCTTCTCTCTTTATCCATTCTCATCTCCCTCTCAAGAACCTAACTCTAAAGGTGGAATCTTTGTGTTTTGGAGTGTAAATCCCAGAATTTGGTTTGGTGCAAGTTGTTCAGCACTCAAGGATATACATTTTGAGGTAAGAATCATCAAGTTTAGTGCAAAAAGAGTTTTGGTGAAGGTTGAGGGTGAAGAACAGGAATGGGAGCTTTGATTCCATTTCTTATTATAGAAATACTCCTTTAGCATATTTTAAGTTTCCAGCATCATTGTAACTTATTTTACAACATCCCCTTGTAGTGAAAGAAATTGGAAAGCATTCCAAGGAGCAAGGAAAAAGAAAGGCTTGAGCTTGGAAAATGGGGGCTGTTTTCCAGTTTCAAGAGGAAGGTTAATTCACTACTAACTCTTATGCCTTCATGGGAATCATAAATTTTGATTGCTTTGTTGCTTGATGTGATGTATGGTTGTTTGGGTATTTAGAGACCTTTATTGGCATAATTCGAATTTTATGTTAATAACTTGTAAAAATGGTAGTAAATTATCCTAAACACTCTCATAAGATGTAGGATCAAGTTTGGAGGTTAATGATTGTATTTTAAGGGCTTGGGAAATGATTTCCCGAGCCTTGAAAGCCATTTCTGGGCTTCAGTATTGGTACGCGGGGAGGCAATACCGATACCCTAGTATTCTGGGTTTAAGAACATTGTTCATGGAGGATAAACTATTAGAGGGGTACCAGTACCGTGTTCAACCCATAACGGTACGCCCTTCAAGCAAGTATCAGTGCGAGTCGACCTATACTGGTACGCTTGAGCTTTATGAAATTTCAGTAAGGTTATTTTATATCGGTACGCATGGGTGTACCGATACCCAAGGAGTACTGTTGTAACACCCTAAATCTGGATGTCACATTTGGTCCTTAAGCCCAAACCTTTTATCATAAAATTTCTCAATTCGGTTTAGCCCGAAAAGGTATTCCTCAAAAACATTAAATCCAATAGTTGAAAACATAAATAAATAATTTAAATCGTTACAAATGAGCTCCACTTTAATTTAGAACATCTAAACATTCAACTTGATTAATAAAATTTCAAAATAAGAATTACAGACTCCACCACGTAAGGTCTTATGAATATATAGCCCACTAAACACAAGTACCGTACTATGAAAATCACCACAAAAATGTGGCTCTACCTCTAGCCGCCTAACCATATAACATAGCAAGAAAGCATAAGCTTCTCATAGCATACAAGCATTATACCATAATATAGGAGTGAGGTCGCGCCCACTAGGCATCGGGATCATACACTCTGAGTGAGGCTCGCGACCACCAACATCATGATCATATTCTCATGCTCGGAATCTCATCAAACACCTTCGAATGAGGCCCGCGACCACTAAGCATCGGGATTATACATTTTGGAATCTTTAACTACGGTGTTGTAACACACTCTTTCTCCCACTGGGTATCCGGATCCCACCAAGCAATGGTAACTCAACCATTTAGGTGTCCATATTAGCACATAGCAAGGACACGTCTACTATATAGCACACAACATAACACGATCCATCAAGGATTCTTACGGTTGCTATTACCATCAAGTCAGCCAACGTTTACCAAGTTATTAATTATTATGGAAGTGTACATTAATCATCCTTATTAATTATCTCTATTAATCCATATTATCTCATTAATATCCCACGTCAATTTCTATCTTTTTATTTACATTATTGATTATCTCGTTCAGTGCATACCAATACTAGAACCCAAGTATCAATATGGTACCCCTGGGTACCAGTACTCACGAATGTACATATACTACAAATCCTTAATTTCTACAAGTACCAATATGGGATGACCCGTACCGATACGACCCTTAATCGTGTACCGGTACAGTCGAAGCTCATATCGATACCCTATACACAGGTTTGTACTATTACCTTGAATTACGGTTTTACAACACTTTATTTGATCCCTAAAGCTTATGAAATTCATTAGGGTTTTTTACTAATACATTGAATCAATTAATATTAATAATCGAATTCATAATCATTTAATCAAGTATTTATCCCTTAAACATAATTCCTATCAAATCACGTTAATCTATTCGAGCAAACATACAAGACATCACAATTATCAATTAATCAAACAATAATCAAGTAATTATACGAGCATCTCAATCGACCTTACAGGGTCTCTAAAGCCTTCACGAGTCTCATCATATTTGTAACATCATCATGCATCTCGTGATATATCAAGTCTCATAATACTGGTCTCACAACATGCTTATTCATCGTCTACCTATTTTACGAACACTAACAAGCAAGGCAATCACATTTATGATGCTCGTAAAGCAAAAGGAGTTCGAGGTGTACTAACCTTAAGCCAAAGCGATATATCCCTATCCAAACTTCTTCAGTCATCTCTTTAATTCCAACTTTTGAGTCCACCAACCCCTCGGATAAAACAAACATGACTCTATAAGCAAACTCACATTATCGAACTACTTTAAGGAATTAAAAATGCAAAAACAGCTTATCAGGTTCAAATTTTGTGAAATAGACTGCGCCAATAGAATAAGAATGTCGAGAAACCCCAAAGTATTATCCCTTAGAAAATGTCAATACCAGTCAATGATCAACGTTGGTCAACAAGATCGGTGGCTCGGTCATCGATAGCTCAGCTCGGTAAATGATAGCTCGGCTTAGTCAATGGTGGCTCGACTTGGTCAACAGCTCAGCTTGGCTTGTTGGACCGACTCTGTCCTTGGCTTGGGTCGGATCAGAAGGCTAGCTCAGCCCGAGCTGTTAGAGCCTACGTCGCACGCCCAGGCGCAAGTGATGCCTCATGCGGCGACCTTTGATGGCTAGATGGCAGAGCTAGCTCTAGATCCGCTCTTCTCCAATCGATGAATCCAACGGTTCCCTCGGTTTGAGGTGGTGGACTACGGTTCGTAATGTTTAGGCTGCTCCGAATCTCCATTCTTCTTACCCTGGCAAGTGGCAGCGGCGGCGATAGGGCGACCACTGGCAGACATGTCTTGTTGAGCTCTCCCCAATGACGGCGGCAGTGAGAGCCATGGCGGTCTGAACAGCTGCAAAACGAGGCTTAAAAGCTCCCCCTTACTTTCTATCCTAAAATCCTCCTCTCATTCTAACATTCTTTCTCCGCTATTATCATTCTAATTTTTCTCCCCTCTCTATGTGAAAATCAGACCCATTTAATGCCTCCACCAACATCCAATGGGTAAACTACAAAAAGGCCATACAACACTTCAAAAATTTACACCTATTTTCGTAGAGTTTCACCTAATTCCAAAATGGTCACCATATCCATTACTTTAAGCCTTAAAGTTTAAGGTTCTTCAATTTAAGCCCACCAAAATAAATTATCCAAACACAAAAACCTAACCAAAAATATGAATTTAAAATTAAGTTGTTACAACCGTACCGATACGTTATGGGCAATATCGGTACCCGTTGGGCAATCTGCCCAGAAATTACGTTTTGAGTTTGAGGGGCTTATAATTCGAGGACTATGGCCCAATAGGCTTCTAAGGTGGTAAAATAAATAGTAAAACTGAGATTTAAATCTCATATACGAGCATAATAAGTAATAACTTGGTAAAACCTTCGGTGACTTGTTTGTAATTGCAACCATAGGGATCTTTGTTGGATCATGTGATGTTGTGTGCCAAGTAAGGGCACTTGTTTTGTTGAGTCACCATTGATTGTTGGGATTCAGATACCTAATGAGAGAAAAAGTGTGTTGCAGCACCATGGTGAGAGATTGCTGAATGTACTTTCTTAAGGTTATGTGACACTAGGTCTTATTCGTAGATGCTCGACGAGAGATTTCGAGCATTAGTGTACGTTCTTGAGGCTATGTGACACCTGGCCTTACTCAAAGAGTGTATGTTCCTAAGGCTATGTGACACCAAACCTCACTCTGGTGTATGTTCCCGAGGCTATTTGATACTGGGTCTCACTCCAGGTTTGTGGTATGATGCTTAAGATTATTGTATGATATTTTATGCATCATTGTTGGTTGTTATGTGTTTAGGTGGCTAGAGGTAGCGCCAAATTTATATTGTTGTTTTTCCATATTATCATCTTGACCTATATGCTCATATTTATGATTTGTATGAAGCACGATTGAGTGGAAGTGTATCCATTAAGCTTTATTAGGTCAACATTCAAAATTGTTATTTCTGTTCGTAGGTTAGTAGGTTGACATGCATCATTGGATCACCATCAGAGTAGGACTTCAACATCGACTTGTTCCGAGGACAGTACTTAGATTATATTGTTTTATGTATTCGTAGGACCCTATGTTGTATTGTAACTCTTATTTTTGGATTTTAAATCATGAGTCGAATGTTTTTAAATTATGTATTTTAAATAGAGCTCTCATTTAACATTTTTAACTATTTATCTACTTTGAAATATTTGAACTTAATGTATTTAATAAAATGAATGTGGTTTGTGCTAAACTAGGTTAAAATTTTTATGGTAATGGTTTAGGCTTGAGGCCCAAATATGATATCCAGGTCGAGTGTGTTACATTTAGTGGTATCAGAGCCTAGGTTTAGCTGGTTCTAGAAAGCCCCGAGGGTTGTCTAGAGTGGTGTATAGGTGCCTAGCGAATACGTTGCCCATAAGTCAAAGTTGTACTCGTTTAAGCTGAACATTCGATGGCGTAACCTTATTTGTTTTATTGTATAGAAATAAATCATGCCAAGGAGGGCACAATATCGTGAGGAGAGTTGGGGCTCCCGTGAGGAGAGCTACGATGATGATTATGTTCCCGATGTGGAAGAGATGTCGGAGGACGAGAGAGGCCCATGGGCTAATTATTTCTCTCATCTGTATCAAGTACTTCACATGATTGTGAGGGTCATACCCAGGCCATCGGCTACCCTTCATGAGGAACTAGTGGAGAGAGTACGTAGCCATGGTGCTACAGATTTCCTTGGGTCGGGATAAGACAACTTGATTAAGGCAGATCAGTGGTTGAGGGACACCTACTGGATTATGGACAGATATGGTTGAAACGCGAGGATAAGTTGACATGTGTCCTCTCTCTACTGAAAGAGAATGCTCGAGTATGGTGGGAGATTTTAGAGTTGGGTTGGTATCCTAACCAACCTTCATGGGATGACTTTTTGGATGAGTTTGAGAAAAAGTATGTGGGAGAAGCCCACATTAATAGTTTGAGGGATAGGTTCACCCATTTGTTCCAAGGGAACTGATCAGTATTTAAATATGACCAATAATTCCTACAGTTAAAAAGGTATGCCCATGAGTTGGTTACTACCGAGAAGATAAGGTGCAAGAGGTTTTAGAAGGGTTTGAGGAAAGAAATTTAGACATACTTGACCTCTACCCCACCAAAGGTGTTTTCAGAATTGACTGCTAGTGCTAAGTCACATAAACAAGTACAAAGTTTGACCTATGGCTCGGTTGGTGAGGATGGAAGTTCGAGTAGGAGGACTCGGAACTTTTTTAACAACTCGCAGTCTTATTCTGGGAGGAACAGAAATCGTTAGAACCAAGGTATATGAGCTTCGAACTAGAACTTGATATCAGACTGTAGGTCAAAATCAACTGGCCGTAGAAAGCCTTCGTCTTCGTCCATGATGAGCTTAGAGGGATCACAAAAGAGTACAGGTGCACCAATTTGTAACCAGTGTAGACATAAGTATAGAGTCGCGTGTTAGGAAGATATCCAGAGTTTGCTATGGTTATGGGTCACCATATCAATATTTGAAGGATTGTCTAACAACTGCTAACACCACTCTAATTTGGACTCACAAAACCTCTTTACCCAGCTTAGAAGGGTCGAGGCTTCGCTAGAGGAGGAGCAAGCCACATGTCTGGACATTAGAGTGAGGGTACAATTCAGTCTATTGCAAGGGCACCAGTGATGTAATGTACAATCAAGGCTTAGGAAGACTATAAGGCTACAGATCTTATCTCAGGTACGTTTACCTTATTTTCAATCCCTATAGTTGCTCTCATGGATTCGAGATCTACCCATTCCTACATTTATAGTGAAATATCCCAATAGTGAGGTATTCCTACCAAGGATCTTGAGATAGTGTGACTAGTCTTTTGGGATATGATGTTTTAGTAGATAAGATGTATTAGATATGTCTAATTGAGGTTTAGGGTTTGATCTTTCTAGTTGATCTGATGGTATTGCTGTTTCAAGAGTTTGATGTATTTTAGGGATGAATTGGTTGTTTGAGCATGATGCGCGTTTTGGGTTGTAGAGCTTAGAGCCTTAAGCTTTGTGGTTTGGATGAGGCTATGTTAGTAGTGAAAGGTGAGAGAAATTCTTGCCTTTTCAATGTGGTATCAGCCTTGGCAGCACAAAGGATGATCCAACAAGGTTGTGAGGTCTTCTTGGCTCGCATAGTTTATTCAAGGGTTGAGACTCTGATGCTTGAGAGCCTTCGAACTGTTAGAGAGTTTGCTGATGTGTTTCCAAAAGAGTTACCCAAACTTCTTCCAGATTGTGAGCTAGTGTTTCAAATAGATGTGATGCTAGGCACGGCACCAATGTCCATTACTCTGTATCGCATGGCACTAATGGAGTTGAAAGAGTTAAAGAATCATATTCAAGAGTTGTTGGAAAGAGGGTTTATCCGATCGAGCATATCACTTTGGGGTGCACTGGTCTTGTTTGACAAGAAGAAAGATGGTTCAATAAGGATGTGCATTGACTACCACCAGCTCAATAAGGTAATGATGAAGAACCGTTATCCCCTACCAAGAATAGATGCCATGTTTGACTAGTTGGAAGGTGCCTGTGTGTTCTCAAAGATTTACTTGAGGTCGGGTTACTACCAGTTGAAGGTACTAGAAGAGGATGTTTAGAAAACTGCTTTCAGGACGTGGTATGGATATTATGAGTTCTTGGTAATGCCTTTTGGGATTACCAATGCACCTGCAGCTTTTATGGACTTAATAAACCGGATATTTTAGCCCTACCTAGATCAGTTTGTGGTGGTCTTCATTGATGATATCTTGGTTTATTCGAGTTCGGAGAAGGAACACGACTATCATCTTCGTGTTTCCTTCAGATCTTAGGGAAAAGATAGCTTTTTGCCAAGTTCAATAAGTGTGAATTTTGGATCTTTGAGATGGCATTTTTGGGCCACATTATTGCAGCAGATGGGATCCGAGTCAATCCACAAAATATTCAGGCAATGGCAGAATAGAAACCACCTAGGAATATCGCGAAGGTTCGTAGTTTCCTTGGACTTGCCAGATATTAACGATGTTTTGTCAAGGTTTTTTCTATCATAGTAGCACCTATGACCTAGTTGTTATAAAAAAGAGTTTCGTTTGAATGTAACAAAAGAATATAACAAAGCTTCGAGTAGTTGAAGGCTTAAGTAATGGAGGCTCCGATTTTGACGCAACCCGAGTCGGGAAAAGATTATATTGTGTTTTCTGATGCTTCATTAAATGGGCTTGGTTGTATGCTCATGCAAGAGGGTACGATGGTTGTTTACGCCTCGAGACAACTTAAGCCCCATGAACGGAATTACCCTACGCTTGACTTGAAGCTTGCCTCAATTATCTTCACATGGAAGATTTGGAGGTACTATATGTATGGAGAAAAGTGCTATATCTACACTGACCATAAGAGTCTAAAGTATCTACTTACCAAAAAGGAGTTGAATTTGAGGCAAAGACGATGGATCGAGCTGCTAAATGATTATGATTGCATCATAAAGTATCATCTTGGTAATGGTAATGTTGTAGCCGATGCTTTGAGTAAGAAGTCTATGTCAGAATTGAGAGCGATATTTGCCAATTTGAGGATAACTGAGGATGGTAGGCTGTTAGTCGAGCTTCTTGTCGAGCCTACCTTAGTGTAAGAGTTCAAGAGAACATAAGTGTTGGATGAAGAGTTAGTGGCAAAGATTGAGTCAGTTTAGAAAGTCAAGACATCCGATTTTAAGGTGCGAGATTGTGGGATCTTGTATTTTAAAGGTCAGTTATGTGTTTCATCTTTGAAGGACTTATGGGACCATATTCTTATAGAGGCATACCGTAGTCCGTTGCTATACATCCGAGTAGAAATAAGATGTACCAAAACCCTCGTCCTATTTATTGGTGGCCTAGTATGAAAAGAGATGTATCCAAGTTTGTGATAAGATGCTTAGCTTGTCAGCAAGTTAAGGCCGAGCACTAGGTTCTTTTAGGCCATTCAGATTCCACAATAGAAGTGGGATCGAGTGACCATGGATTTTGTGATGGGTTTGCCATTCACTCAAAAGAAACACGATGCTACATGGGTAATAGTAGATCGGTTGACCAAGTTTTCCTATTTCTTGCCCGTGAGTATGGATTTTATGCTTGAAAGGTTGGCACGATTGTATATCGAAGAGATTGTGAGGCTGCATGGGGTGCCATCGTCAATCATATCAGATAGAGATCCCCGGTTCACGACAAGGTTGTGGAAAAAAAATCATGAAAATTTAGATACCAAGTTGCATTTCTGCACTGCTTTTCATCCTCAAACTGATGACTAGTCTTAGTGAGTCATCCAAATTTTGGAGGATATGCTTCAGTGCTAGATCATTGATTTCGAGAGGAGTTAGGAAAAACAACTACTACTTGTTGAGTTTGCCTATAACAACAGTTTCAATCTAGCATCAAGATGGCTCCCTTTGAGGCCTTGTATGGACGTAAGTGTAGAACACCATTTTGTTGGACCAAGCTCAATGAGAGAATGATTGTGGGGTCAGATTTGATTAAACAAATCGAGGAGAAGGTTCAGATCATCAAGAAAAGATTGCAAACGACCTTTGATCGTCAAAAAACTTAAGTGGATAAAAAACGTTGACACATCGAGTACGAGGTCAGTGATAAGGTGTTTCTCAAAGGTATCACCATTGAAAAGAACAATCCGCTTTGAGTGAAAGGGTAACTTGAGCATGAGTTTTATCAAATTTTACGAGATTCTTGAGAGGGTTGGACCCATAGCTTACCGGTTAGCCTTGCCTCCAGAGATGGCACGCATCCATAATGTGTTTCATGTGTCTATGTTGAGATGCTACGATCTGACCCTTCACATGTTATCCTACTTGAGAAGACTGAGATCAATACCAATTTGACCTATGAGGAAAAGCCGATAAGGGTTTTGGCTAAAAGAGTCAAGGAGTTGCGCAACAAGTGTATACCCCTAGTAAAGATGTTATGGAGGAACCAAGAAGTCAAAGAGGCTACGTGGGAGATTGAGGACGATATGAAGTTGCTTTATTCGTATCTGTTTCCATTAGGTAAATTTCAAGGATGAAATTTTCTTTAAAGAGAGGAGAGTTGTAACGACCAAGATTTTTGAATCTGAGGGTCAATTTAACCTGAAGAGTGGTTTTCGTGTTTGGGTTGAGAGTTTGGGCCTTTGAGAGCCTTGGTGTGCTTGTATATGGTTGTTGGGTTTGAGTTCTTGTTTGGGTGTTGGGTTAGGAGGAGGATGGAGGGGTAATGAAGTAATTACCTCTTTTTGAAGAGAGGATGAAGGGATCATTTTTAATTTTCTGCAGAAAAACTTGTTAGGTGAGATCATCTTGTCCGTTTGTCTTGTCTCTTCATCCATTCTCATTTCCCTCCTAAGAACTAAAGTCTAAAGGTGGAATCTTTGTGTTTTGGAGTGTAAATCACGGAATTTGAGTTTGGGGCAAGTTGTTCAGCACTCAAGGATATACATTTTGATGTAAGAATTATCAAGTTTGGTGGAAAAAGGAGTTTTGGTGAGGGTTGAGGGTGAAGAATAGGAATGGGAGCTTTGATTCCATTTCTTGTTGTAGAAATCTTCCTTCATCATCTTTTAAGTTTCCAGCATCGTTGTAACTTGTTTTACAACATCCCATTATAGTGAAAGAAATTGGAGAGCATTCTAAGGCGCAAGGAAAGAGGAAGACTTGAGCTTGTAAAATGGGGTTGTTTTCTAGTTTCAAGAGGAATGTTAGTACACTACTAACTTTTATGCCTTCATGGGCATCATAAATTTTGATTGCTTTGTTGCTTGATATGATGTATGGTTGTTTGGGTGTTTAGAGACCTTTATTGGCATAATTCGGATTTCATGTTAATAACTTGTAAAAATGGTAGTAAACCACCCTAAACACTCACATAAGATGTAGGATCGAGTTTGGAGGTTAATGGTTGTATTTTGAGGGCTTGGGCAGTGATTTCTCGAGCCTTGAAAGCCATTTCTGGACTTTGGCATCGGTATACGGGAAGGCAGTACCGATACCCTAGTATTCTAGGTTTAAGAATAATGTTCATCGAGAATGAACTATTAGAGGTGTACTGGTACCAATTCAACATGTATTGGTACGCCCTTCAAACACGTTTCAGTACGAGTCGACCTATACTGGTATGCTTGAGCTTTGTAAAATTCCAGTGAGCTTATTTCGTATCGTTACGTATGGGTGTATTGATATCCAAGGGGTATCGTACCTATACGCGATGTCCAATACCGGTACCCACTAGACAATCTGCCTAAAAATTATGTTTTAAGTTCGAGGGGCTTATAATTTGAGGACTATGGCCCAATGGGCTTCTAAGGTGGTAAAATAAATAGTAAAACTGAGAAACTGAGATTTAAACCTCATATACAAGCATAATGAGTAACAACTTGGTAAAACCTTGGGTGACTTGTTGTAATAGCAACAATAAGGATCCTTGGTGGATCGTGTGATGTTGTGTGCCAAGTAAGGGCACTTATTTGGTTGGGTCACCATTGATTGTTGGGATTCGAATACCTAGAAAGAGTGTGTGGCATCACCATGGTCAGAGATTGCCGAATGTACGTTCCTGAGGTTATGTGACACTAGGTCTCATTCGAAGATGCTCGATGAGAGATTCCAAACAAGGGTATATGTTTCGAGGCTATGTGACATCGGGCATCACCCAAAGAGTGTACGTTCTCGAGGCTATATGACATCGAGCCTCACTCCAGGTTTGTGGTATGATGCTTATGATTGTTGTTTGAGATTTTATGCATCTTTGTTGGTTCTTATGTGTTTAGGCGGCTAGAGGTAGCTCCATATTTATGTTATTGTTTTGCCATATTACCATCTTTAGCTACATGTTCATATTTATGATTTTGCATGAAGTATAGTTAAGTGGAAGTGTATCCACTGAGCTTCGTTAGCTCATCATTAAGGATTGTTGTTTTCGGTCGTAGGTTAGTAGGTTGACATGCATTGTTGGAGCACCATTGGAGTAGGACTTCAGCATTGACTTGTTCCAAGTACAGTACTTAGATTATATTGGGTTATTTATTCGTAATATCCTATGTTGTATTGTAACTCTTATTTTTGGATTTTAAATCATGAGTCGAATGCTTTTATATTATGTATTTTAAATGGACCTCTCATATAACGTTTTCAACTATTTATCTACTTTGAAATATTTGAACTTAATGGATTTGATGAAATGAATGTGGTTTAGGCTAAACTAGGTTGAAAATTCTATGGTAATGGTTTGGGCTTGAGGCCCAAATATGACATCCGAGTCGAGGGTGTTACAACAGATGTATGATTGCCTCTAAAAGGAGATGCCTCCGTCCCATTTATGCCCGAAGAATCACGATTCTACAAGGGTATATAAGTCTATATATCTCATGCCAACAGAAGCATGTGGTCTCTACAAACAAGCGGTTACCTCCAAAAAGAGATGCTTCTATCCCATTGATGCCCGAAGCATCACAATTCTACAAGGACGGAGAAGCTTATATCTCATACCAATAGAAACATGTGGGCTCTATGAATGACCAACTGCCTCCTACGGGAGATGTGTACATATATTGTTTCTACAATCACATGGATACCCCCAAAAGAATACATCCATACTTCTGAGGAGAACCCTCTAAGAGCATAAAAGGAGATGCCTCCCCCTATAGCGCTCGATGCTACAAGAGTGTCGAGAAAAACTCCACTCCATAAGCACTCAATTTTGCAAAGGTACGGGATGCCTCAACCCTATATATACTAGTATCTTCAAGGGTATAAGATGCCTCCGAAAGGAGATGCCTCTGTCTCGCTAAATGCTATGAATGTTACAACTCTACAAAAATGGAAAAGCCCGTGTTTCGTGCCAAGGAAGGCACACGAAGTCTACAATCACGCGGTTGCCTCTAATGGGATGCCTTCACGCTTCTTGAGAGAAACCCTCCAAGAACCCAAAGAAGAATGTTGACTCTCACTCTACATTCATTTCTACAACTGCGGCGAAAGCACCCCGCTTGCCAATAATTACTCCTACAAAGATACAAGATACTCATGTTTTGTGCCAAAGAAGGCACATGAGATCTACAAACACATGGATGCCTCTAAGGGGAAATGCCCCCATGTTCGACGGCAATAAGTTACCTAGCCTATTGACTGTTGTTTCAGCGAAAGACACGAGGCGTTCATATTTTGCGCCAAGGAAGATGCGTATAATGTCTACAAACACACGGGGAACTCCTAGTGGGATGTCTCCACGCTTCATAGGAGAAACCCTCCTAAAGCGCAAAATGGGATGACCTCACTCATAATACTCATTTCTACAAAGGAATGGATAAGTATGTTTTCTTCAAGGGCGTTGAGATAAGCTTCACCTATATTATACATATTCTGCTAGGGTTCGAGATAAGCTCCACTCCCTAAGTGCTCACTTCTACAAGGGAGTAGGGTGCCCCAGCTCCATTCGCTCATCCGATTATATTTTGGAGTCGAGTCATTTGCTTACTACTCCTTCGGGGTTGAGTCACTAGTTTACTCTTTCGATGATTTTCTGGAGTTGAGCCATTCACTTACTTCCCTTCGAGATCAAGTCGCTCACTCACTCCTCCGATGATTTTTCGGAGTCGAGTCATTTATTCACTCCCTTGATGTTGTCTCAGGGTCGAGTCATTTACTCCTCCGATGATTTTTCAGAGTTGAGTCATTTATTCACTCCCTCGATGTTGTCTCAGGGTATAGTCATTTACTCATTCGATGATTTTCCAGAGTCGAGTCATTTATTCACTCCCACGATGTTATCCCAGGGTCGAGTCGTCTACTCTTCCGATGATTTTCTGGAGTCAAGTTATTTATTCACTCTCAGGATGTTGTCTTAGGGTCGAGTCATTTACTCCTCTGATGATTTTCTGGAGTTGAGTCATTTATTCACTCCGCCGATGTTGTCCTAGGGTCGAGTCGTCTACTCCTCCGATGATTTTTCTAGAGTCGAGCCATTTGTTAACTCACTCCCTCGATGTTATCCCAAGGTTGAGCCCTCAACTCGATGTACATTGTTTCTTTACTTGAACTGTGGCTCTCGGCCCCAATCCTTCCAGGGGTGAACCGCCATGGTTCATTCAATCAATGCCTTCGGAAGCACTATTCGACAGATTCCCTCAAAAATGTTAAGATCTTCTGCTACGAACACATCACATCCGCTCAAGAACCAGTGGACAAGAGAAGTCTTGCAGTAAAGTTTCAGTTTGTGCCACTTTATGGCACTTCTTCGACTAAGAGGGGGACTGATGTTGTACCTCCGTTGAGTGCCTCCGGAATACACCACCTCTGAGAAGATACCATCGCCTCTGCACTACACTCCAGCATCCCCCTAAAGGCTCACCTTTGAGATTTACGAAGCCTTTGGGATCTGCAAGCTACGCTCCAAGCATCACGGAGCCTGGAGCTCATCCCTCGGATGCTCCTACACCTCCGGACCCATTAGCTTCCAGAGACTCCTACGCTCGGCCACCATGCCGCAACAAGACAACTATCAATTTCGACTGAGCTCGTAGCCTGACAGCCGAGCTACCATCTGCCAGCCCATCAATAGCCATCACTAGGCCTGGCACAATCTCGTCAAACATCATTTTGTCTATAGCAACAAGGGGGTATGCATACTCCCAATACCAAAGACAAAGGGGATATCCCTTCGACATCGACCACCCTTTTTACACTGTCTGCGGCTCTTGGCCCCAAGTCTACCATGGGTGAACTGCCCGATTCTACAGTCCATCATAGCCTACCGTAGCTCTCCGTCTGTCCCACAACGGTTGAACCACCAAGCTTCGCATCCAAATCTTCCTTCGGCCGCGGTCTTCACCCTTGTTTGGTGCCGCCCAAAATCGGCATCAACAACCTTAAAGGAGATCACTATCATTGATGAAGGTAACCGAATAATAATATACACAATGAAGAAAGACAAAGAAACACATTCCAAATAACATATCAAGCATAATTGTTATGCTAATACGAAGCTAGATTTTTCTATGTTAATTGCTTTATGAAATTCAGAATCAATGACTTTATCAGGATGCAAAACCAGGATCCAAGACCAACGTAGCACTTTGTCTAGTGGACAGAATAATTGTTCCTAGAAATCAAAGGAAATCCAAAAGCACGTCCATGGAAACAATCCGCACAAAAATTACTTATGAGTTGAAATTAACATCCATCACCTATTAGTCCATTTACTTTTCATTCCTTCGGAAACTCATTAAGAAACTTTGTTAGTTACTTTTGGTACATTTCCCATGCTCAACCAAGTATGAAACCATATGTTATGACGTAATACTTTGAACCTAAGTTCCAACAGCTAAACAAAATTTTTGTACATATGTAGCAGTCTTAAACCAAGTCAAAACATGTTGATCCACTAAATTCAATTACAACTGCAATAATCTACTTAAATTTAGCTCCAAAACAGTCCACAAATTAACAAATTAATGCAAGAAACAGTCCCAGACATGTCATTCCGTTTAGACGCTATTTTGGTACCAATAATTAAACCAACATGGCACTATAGCAGCTTATATATAAGTACCACAAAGCAAGTAAACTCTCCTAAGTTTCCAGCAAGGAAATCTTATGATTTAGAAACAATAGTGTCTCAAAACAGTTCACTACGCTACAAAACGACACCTAGTTTAAAGTACATCAAATCATTTTTAAATGCTATATCATACTATTCCAATATTCCATAAATTATTTACCATATTAGTAGAATAATACTCCTATCATGAACGCAAAGCAAATTCATCTCTTTTATGCAATAATTTCATGCTTTGGCTAATTTCTATTTTCATGCTCATTTGTTCCTTCAACTTTGCACTTATTACACTCTTTTCCTTAGACATGCATATAGCACGTTTTATTACCAACTGATCATCTTTTCTAGGAATCAACGGAATAGGTTTAGACCTACTTCATGTCTCAAAGCACAAGCTTACCACTAAGGATCTATATTACCAAATGCAATCGTATATATATACATAGCAAGACATAAGCAAACATAACAAATCATACCATCAATCCAATGAGACCTAACAAAATGCAACTATCATGCTAATTCATATGCCACATTCTTAAGAGTTAAACAAAGGAAAACTTACTCCATGCTCAAAGATTGACTTGAAACTCCTAAATACGATATTGGACATTTACGGAGATTATTACCTGAAATGCATACAATGATCCAAAATAAGCTTACATAGCTTAGTGAGATAGTAAACTTAATTATAAAAGATATATAATGCTTTAAGTATACAAAAGGGGTCATAATCAGGTGTGGCAATAGGCATACATAGTATAACCATCATAATTGCTCTAATCCAATCGATTTTATATGCATACTCAAATCATGATCATGCTAATTTTCATAGCTTTAATCATAAGAACTCATTAATTTCCTTATTCATATTCATTCATAAAAGGTCATAGCCATATAGATATATAAGTTTTCAATTATTTTTCTCGTGTTACAAGTGACACTCAGATACGCAAATCCCCAATCAAAATTGTCGCCAACAAAACGACATTTGAACAGACTAAGGCGAAACGACACCAACTCTAGAGTAACGTGTATGAATACGCAATCACAAGATGGATCACCATGATTATTCGCAATTAATGAGACCGCTTTTGGCATTCCGACCAATGCAAAAGACATTTTTTAACGTTTCAACTCGTACCAATTTACGGTACCCTTACAGTAGGGGGACAAGTTTTACACCCAAATTTACCGTCTTCGCATAATTTCCAAAATACCCATCGGCTCGTCCACGTTTGGTTGACACCATAGATAATTCATGACAGCTGCCTCTATAAAGAAAGACCACTACGGAGACTGATGATCTCGGATGTTTGAGGGTAGGAGATGGCCAGGCACATCAACATGGCATCCACGTGCCCAACATGCAATGCTTAAGTACTCATAAATTGAATTTATCTCTGGCAACCTATTTGTAGACTGTTACTAGGCCTGACGCTATCCAATCATCTACAGTCTCAGGAACCATAAATAATCGGGCTAGTAAATATAAAAGACAAGTTGGATCCCAAGGGAAGTACTTCTCTCCCTCATCGTCTCTCCTTGTTTACTTCATGACTCAAATCGCCATGTTGTATGCGACTCTCTGCCCTAAATTTACATGGCTGAACCGTCTGAATCCACACAACCATCTTGGTCCGTTTTTTCCACCTCCATTGTTTGGTGCCTTCTCATTTTGGCTTCAACAAGTTTATTAATCTATGTACTGATAGTGAATTAAATGATGTCATGTTTTAAAAATTTTAATAAAAATTTAAATTTTATTTATTTTTATAAAAAAACTTTTAACAATGTGTTGAGGTATAACTCATCATCATAAACTATCAGTTGGATGAGAAGGCGGAGAAGTTAAATTCTTTAAGTAAGATATAGATTTATTATAAATAACTAAAAAGTATAATTTGTTATGGATATTTATTTATGCTGATGTTCATTATGTTTAAAACGTTATGTATTAAATAAGACTTTGATGTACTTTATTATTTAGATTTTGACATTATTTTATATGTGAACATTATGTGTTATATTCTTCTTGGAAAGCAATCATTCCTTCTAATCGAACGTGAATATTACAAAATTTTAATTAATATTATAAATAACAAAAAAATATGAGAAACTTATGAAAATTATAAATAACAATATTTAAGGGTAAACTACATAAATGGTCACCGAACTTTGAGGGCAGATTCATTTTGGTCACCGTACTTTTAAAATATTCGATAAAGTCACCCAACTTTTAGTTCGATTTTAATATAGTCACCGAACTTTTAGGGATGATTCATTTTGTTCACCGTACTTTTAAAATATTCGATAAGGTCACCAAACTTTTAGTTCAATTTAAGTATAGTCACCGAACTTTTAGTTCACTTTCAATATGGTCCCTCTCGTTACCTTCCGTTAAAAGATGATGTTGGTTTTCATTTTCTTAATAAAAAATGAGTAAACTACACCAATCATTACTCAACATTCTTCTCACTCCTATTTTAGTCACTAGAGTTAAAAAATTCAATTTAATAACTTAACTTTCGAATTGTTCATATTTGGGCCACTCTCAAATGACATGTTTATACAAATAGAAAAATTCGAAATCCTTAAAAGATTTATTTTGGTTAATTGGTAAAATTAGATTATTCAATTCTCGATCTTATATTGTATTAATTAAATCAGATAATAAATTAACTAGTTAACTGAGATATTTGATTCTGGAAATGATTTTTTTACTTTGTTTATTAAAATATCAAATATGATAATATGGTAAATTTAATAAATTTTTAGTTGTGATAAAAGTGTAAAAACAACTAGAAAAAAAATTAAAAGTCCACACATTAATTCTACCCAGAGCCAAAACTTTAAAAAAAATCAGAAGGGTATCAAAATCATTAGACTATAAGATATTATAATGCATAAAATTTAGAAATATTATATATACTAGATCAGATCAATTAATCAATTTTGCTTAAAACTGTGATCCGTAATCGAATCGAAATAATTTATTCTAAAATTTTGTACCGAAATAGGGTTCAATTAATCCTTAAAAATTATTTTGGTTAATTGCTAAATTCAAATTATTCAATTCTCAATCTTATATTGTACCAATTAAATCGGATAATAAATTGACCGGTTAATTGGAATATTTGATTTGAGTAATAATCTTTTTACTTTGCTTATTAAAATATAAAATATGGTAATATGGTAAATTTAATAAGCAAAGTAAAAAAATCATTACCCGAATTTTTTTTAAGGATTAATCGAATTTTTCTATTTGTATAACCATATCATTTGAGAGTGGCCAAAATATGACCTATTCGAAAGTTAAGTTATTAAATTGAAAATTTTTTAACTCTAGTGACCAAAATAGGAGTGAGAAGAATGTTGAGTGATGATTGGTGTAGTTTACCCATTTTTATTAAGGAAAAATAAAAACTAACGTCAGCTTTTAACGGAAGGTAACGGGAGGGACCATATTGAAAGCGAACTAAAAGTTCGGTGACTATATTGAAATTAAACTAAAAGTTGGATGACCTTATCGAATATTTTAAAAGTATGGTGACCAAAATGAATCTGCCCTAAAAGTTGGGTGACCTTATCGAATATTTTAAAAGTACGGTGACCAAAATGAATCTGCCCTAAAAGTTCGGTGACCATTTATGTAGTTTACCCATATTATAAATAAAATATGTATGGATTTGATTATGATATGGATTTAGATTTTTGGTGTCTTTATTTTTAAAAGAATATTGATGATAAATTTATTATTATGGTTTAATTATAAAGGAGGTCAAAGGGTTTTAGGCTAGATTTGTGGGGTTTGAGGCACTTTTCAATGAAACGAACATCATATTCGCGTTTAGGGTCCAACGGTCATTGTCAATAGTGACCAATGGCAACCGACGACGGTGTTGGGCTGCGGATGACTATGATCAAATACAAAGATTAAATTGATGTCTTATCTAAATTTTAAGGGTTAAATTGATATTTTATCTAAAATTGAAGAGTAAAATTAGTATTTATCTAATGTTCAAAGGTTAAATTAAAAATTAATCTCTTTTACTAACATGCCTAGTTTGAACCAACAACATTTAACGTTCATGTGACCAAGACGTTACAAAATGACAACATAAATGTCTAAAATGATATTTTTTTTAAAAATGCGATAAGTAAAAGTAAATAAATATTTATGAAACAAAAGTGACCACCGTAATAGTTTAAACATAAAACATAGGCGGTACGTAATGTTAATACATTGTTTGAATGCTGAAGCCTATTACTTAACATATACTGGCTTATTTTCTGGCTTATTTCACCAATAGAATAAAGAAAAATGTAAATGAAGATTTCATATCAAACCAGAACAAGAAAGAGTTTAGCAGAAAAAGCAGTAACTAGCACTCAAATGATTGATTCAACATAATTATAGTGCTAATGGAGAAGCAATTCATTAATACAGTCCATGGTTGTACGGAAACCAAAGAGAGAAAACTCCCAATTCTGGAGCCCCACCGATTGTGAGCCATGAAGAATACAAAATCTCAAGAATGAGGATTCCTATGAAAGTTAATAGCAGCACCCTATGTTCAAGCTTTGGTCATGATTACAACTCCAAAGTAATATTAGATGATATTCGGCTTCAACTGGCAGCTGGGACAGTTGCTGGCTTAGCATCCTCTGCTTTCTCATGTTCTTTGTTTAGCATCTGAAAAACCAAATGAAACTGCCACTCAAAACACAATCTACAAGTTTCAGCAAGGTTTAAACATAGGACAGAAATCGGGATCAAGTTTCTCACCTTGTTATTGATCAAGTTATGGAGTGCAACGACACTTCGGATGAGAGACGACAGATATATAACTAACATCATATCATTTGTTTTCACTGCACAATAAGTGGAAAATGTGGATCAATGAATTTCAAACGTTAATACATACCCTTCTAATCCGAAAGAACACAAGCAAGTTCTGTGATTTTCTGAGATATGTGGTTGATTTTGTATTACCAGCAAAAGCCTTGATTAGTTCATTTACATTTAGGTTTGGCAGCAAGTTGAACACATCCTGCAGTTTAAACATGGAAAATCAATAACACTAGAAAGGCAGACATTAACCAACCCAATAGGCTTAAATTTATATACTGTTGTCTATATTGTGGATAAATTAGGTAGATAAGTTCACAGGACAAGATTTATGCAATCTTCATAACTACAACTTATTTTAACTTTGCTTTCATCTATCACTAAAATAGTGTACCTGCAAGTGGTACAGTATTTCATGATTCAGTGGAAGCTTCTCATCAATAACAAGATCAAGGTAAGACCGTATCTCTCTTAATCTCGCATCCAAACCCTTCAAAGCTGTGAGTTTTCCAGTTACCTGTCATTACAACCAAAGTATATATATAACCCCTTTGTTAGAGATTTCCTCAAAAGTAAAAGCTTTATTACTAATTGGAATTGAAAAATAAATAAAGATTGGGGGTAAAAAACCTCAGTTGCAAGTGTACTAATGGTTGTATCTTTTACATCCCTTAGCAAGTGTTCCACTCCTGTTTGTGGGTGAAAAGGGAGTTATAATATAAGAAAGAATGGTCCACAAATCCAATAAACTAGAATCTTAATAAAAAAAGGGTAACTTTCAGAGAAGATATAAAATTTAATCTATTGACATACCAATCTCCTCAACTTCGTGAGCAGCAATTTCAGAAGGAACATGAACGAAAATCTTTTGGCTCTTTTGAGTGGCCTTCTGCACCATTAACCGCATATTAGTTCAAAAGCTCAACAAATATGAACAAAAGGTGAGAGCTTCTTGCAAAAGATCATTGCTAGTTGCAGTCCCACTTAAAATTAGGACTGCCTGTCCACCTCAACAAACAAGCTCTTCCTTCATCCCATAAACAAAAAAACAATGCATACGAAAACTGTTCTTACCTCCTTAACCTCTTCAACATCATAGTAGGCCTTGGTGGGGATCCCCAGCTCCTTAGGTTGGACATCAATAATGACCAAGACAGGATTTGGGACATAGCTGCAAACCATAAGCACGTGGTTAAAAGATTGGACTCCAAAATGAAGTTAAAACAGTATAAGAAATGAAAATTAATAGAATCTTACTTGTGAAATAATCTGTGAATGTCTAGATCATTTTCCCGTAATTTTGGGCCAGTACTATACCAGCCAACAACATGCTCCTTGGCTAAAACAATTATTTAAACAAATCAAGAGATAGAAAACATTAATTCCTCACAGCCAAAACAAGAAATGAGAGAGAATAAACAAACAAACTAAAAGTAGCACCATCTTTAGTCTAAGTTGAGAAACTAATTACCATTAATCCTCTTGAACATCGAAAACATAGATTCATGGTAGTTGTGGTCAAGGAACCATATACCCGGGTCCTTCTCGTCTTCCTCAAAAGGAACTAAAAATCCAACATTCAACTCTTTAAACAAAATAAAACTAATAAAAGCCAGTCAACTGTTACATAAGCTCAATAATAATCAATTATATTATCAAAACATGAGGAGTTCAAGGCATTTCTTCAAATAATTCTTTAATTGCATAATCTTCACTAACATACATTATTTGCCTTCGGTTCCACAAATTCAAGCAAAAAGAGAGGGAATTTCAGGTCAAGTCGCCTAACAATCTGCCTCAATCCAAACCCGACATTCAAAGCTAAAAACCCTAGAACCCAAAAATTACTGTAAAATGTCTATAATTAAGAATTATGATTCAACTCAATCAGCAATCGTGCAAAAGATTTCCCTAAACATTATTTAGTAAAGCAAACAAAACAAATCAGATCTAGAACGAAAATCAACGAATAAAAGGGAGAAAATAGTTTTAAAAGGGGGGACCTGCATAGCTGTTGGTGACGTCGACGGTGCCTTTGAAGGAAGAGCCGAGGAGGACTCCAACGACGCGCTTGCGCGTGTCTTTAGCAACGCGATTGTAGTTATCGACGATGCTTAGAAGAACCAAAGGGTGAACTACTACCTTGTCTATAGGCCGAGACGATATTTGTTGAGTTTTTATCACATCCATTTTTCAAATGTTTTTTGGTCTTTGATTTAGCTCTGCTTCTGCTTCTGCTTCTGCTTCTGCTTCTGCTTCTGTTTTGTTTCCTATGTAAAGAGGCTAGTATTTCTTGCGGCACCGGAAACCAAACAAATAAGCCAACTTTCGTAGTTATATTATGTGTACAGGACTATGTTGTAATTTATTGGTTAAATTAGGAATAAAATGCATTTATAAAAGAATTAGGGAAATGGTAATCTGGATTTTATTTAGGGAAATGGTTGCAAAATCTACAGCGACGGGAGCGGTCGGTGTCGAATTTGCTGAAAGTTGCTGGTAGTTATCGGTGATTTCGGGGTTTTTTTTTTTTGCATTTTAAGGTTTAAAATAAAAAATAAAAAATAAAAAATAAAAAATAAAAAATAAAAAATAAAATACAGAGATTAAAATGAAAATGTCAAAAAAACCGGGGCATTTAAATGAAACTGTGCCTAAAAGAAAGTTAATAATGTTGTTGTTTAATTTATAGTATATTGCAAAACTTTTAAAAACAGATAAAATTGTAGGACATTGAATGAAAATTTTAAGAAAGTTCGATTTAAAACGGTTAATTTATCTTATCAAAAAAGTAATATTTGTTTAAATATTGTTTAAGAGTGCTTTAAGCCGCTAAACTTTAAAAAAATCAATTAAGCCTCTCAAGCCAATGATTCCCTTAAGCCTTTAAGTGAAACATGTCAAAAAGTTTAAGGGCTTATGATACCCTTAAACCTTTAAACATTGATCTAAAATGAAAATTTTTATAAACAAGGTATAGAGACCCAAAATGAAAATTGTCTCTAGACTTGAATGGCACAAAAGTTTCATTTTACATCAATATTTTGTTTTGTTTAAAGAGTTTTATTTTGTTTTGTTAATAAAAACCATTCAAGTTTAGTGACCCAAAATGAAAATTTTTATAAATAATGTATTTTTTGCACCACATAAACCAAATTGAAAGAAAATTAAAATTATAAGGATCAAAATAAAAATTTTAAAAAATTGAAACAATTACATATATCAAATCCGTATAAATAAAGACATTTTAGTAAAAAATAATTTTTAAGTCATACAAATTAAAAAACAACGAAGACCGAAAATTTTAAAATTAAAGGCCAAAATAAAGGTCCGTTTGGTTCTAGGGAATATAGTCCGTTTTTATTTTCATTTTATTAGAAAATAGAAAACGGTGAAAAAACGTGTTTGGTTATAAAATTAGAAAATAAAAACAAAAATAAGTGAAAATTGAAAACATAAAAAAGTGATGTTTTCCTTGTTTTTATTAAAAATGTTTTAGGAAAGTGGAAAATATGAAAACAATGTGTTGAGATAAAGATTTTGATATAACAAATTAAAATATGTTTTTGGACTTAATTCAAATATTGCAAAAATTATTCAAAGTCCAAATAACTTAAAAAATATGTTTGAAATATTTTTGAAGAGTTTTTTATTTGAACAAATATTTTCATAAGCTTTTAAAAGTAAAAAAGAGGCCTTCAGTACTGGTATCTTATCCCCGGTACCGTTACGAAGTAGCTCGTACTGGTACGATCATGACCAGTACCTATATGCTATGGTTTAGAAAAATTCCAGTAGCTTCTTTTCGTACCGATACCGAGACTCGAGTATCAATACCCACTACATCAGAAGAGCATTTAATGCTGGAAATTAATTCTCCAACGACTCTAATCAACCTCTAACGGCTAGTAACGATCAAGAACATATTAGAGAACTTAAAAAGAATCTTCAAGTAGCTATGAAACTACAAGAAAGTCAACAACAACATTCATTGTATAGAGAAATCATTTTTTGGTCTTAATTGTCATATTCTTGTAGAAAAACACATGTGAGCCAAATTGTAAATATTGCTCAAGTGTTTAAGATTTGGGTGTGAGCTTAAGTGTGCAAACAAATTAGCCTTGTGAGGTTTTCTATAGTTTGCTTATTTGTATTTCCTCTTAGGAAGAGAGTTGCTAAAAGCTTTGAGGTTTGTAAAGGTTACTTCTGATCCTTGAAAAAGAAAGACAAATTAGTGAATTTGTGGAAAAACCTTAGTGGGGAGCTAAGGTAGTGGATGTAGACTTATTTTTGTAGTCAAACCACTATACATCATTTGTGCAAATTTTTAATTTCCATTTGCTTCCACCATTTTCATCACAAAGCCAATTCACCCTCTTTTGGTGATTCGGTTGAAGAATTACGAGCCCAATAATTGGTATCAAAGTGAGGTCTCTGATGCTTGCGAAATAGATATGCACTTTATAGCAAATATACTTGTCAATCAAGTAAAAAAGTGATGAAGTAGAGTGTCAAACCCACGAGGATTGGATCAATAAATACGAAGTGATCATACTTGAGAATGGTTGAGCAAGTATTGGATTGATGGTGATTTATCAAAACTAAATGCAAGTAAAGTAAAGTAGCTATAATCAAGACAAACAGATGTTGCGGTAAATATTTAGATAATTATGGAAGCTGGGTTTATTGCCTAGGAATTATGCTTGATTACTTATTTCAATGCTATAGCGATTAGCAATATATGTCTGCGGAAACCACCTTTAAGATCTTCATCTACTCGACAGAATTTTCTAATAAACTTCTAACTCTCTCGATGCCTAGAAGTTGATAACAATGAAGCTAAGGTAATACATGTCTGCATGAACCCTAACAACTCTATTATTTATTCAAGTTTTCCTTATTAGTCGTTAAAACCCTAAACTTTATGTCTATGCCAAATTAAGACTAAGTTAACAGCTTAGCCTTACTGTTCACGTTTGTTTAACCTAACTCTCTCGATATCAAGCCACATATCAATAGTTAAAAGACATCTCTCGATAGTTGTTACAATAACTATGCATGAAGAATGGTGAACATAATAGATAAAGGAAAAGAACTATAGCATTAAAACAAAGTATTCAAAACATAAAATCCTATAAAGCAATAAACTCAACTAAAAGTATTTAGCTCATGTCTAAGCCTAAAACATCCATAATAAAAACAATTAAAAAACATGGTAATTTATCAAGCAAGGGATATAAAAGGGTTAATCGTCCTCAATGATCTCCTCCAAGCTTTCTAACTATTACTGTAGGTCCCACACTTTTTTAGCATCTCTCGATGGCCTCCATCGTGTGGAAACTCCTCTAGACCTTCGACTCCAGTGGTTCTCTGGCAGCTGAAGACTAAGGGCTACCGTCTGTGATCGAGTTCCCTTTTAATTGTGGCCTAAGTCTTCTTTATATAGGCGAGAAAGCTAAGGTTTCGTAACCCTAAAACGTGTGAAGCCTCTTTTAAGGGGATCTTGCTTTCCCGCTATCCTTAATGAGTTTCGTTTCTAAGGAGAGTCCACATAAGCCAAAGTTAGATTTATCTCAAACTCTTCTTGCCTCGTCAGCTCTAATTAAGAGATTTGCTATCCTTCTTGTTCCAGCATTCCTCCAACTCCAATAGATCTTGCGCATACACCACAAAAATACTACCTTTCCCATTAAAAGCACCAAAATATATAACAATTAAATACAAGCAGTATAACTCCCTAACTACATGCAAACTACTAATAAACGTAACTAATTAAACACATGCAAAAGCTAAGCTAAAAGGGTATGCAAAACAGGTTATTTACACTCTAGTTAGTCTCTATCATCGGATTAAAATCTTAGAGTTGATCCTCGAAGAGTTCAAGTCATTTAAATATTAACCGAAACAATGGCTTCTACTTCTGGTGCTTATTACATTGAGGACTCCCAACCGATCAACAAGCCTTCGTTCTTCAATGGAGCTCACTATTCTTATTGGAAGAATATAATGAAGTTATTTATTCAAGCTAGTGATCTTGGGGCATGGATGAGCATCATAGAAGGCTATACCACTCCAACTTTTGAGATAAGAGATTGGAGTGAAGCGAAGAACAAGAGATTCCAAACTAATACAAAGGCCATGCATATCTTGTTTTCTGCACTTGGTCTCGATGAATACGGAACGATCTCATCTTATTCAAATGCCAAGAAGAATTGGGACAAGTTTGAAGTCACTCACAAAGGAACCAATGAAGTAAAAGAGACCAAGATCGATATTCTTAACCTTGTGTACGATAACTTCAAGATGAACCCAACGGAAGACATCAAAGCTATGTTCGATCGACTCTCTACCATTATGAATGGACTCAAAGGCTATGGAGAAATTATTCTAGATGATAAGCTAGTTCATAAGTTAATTTATTCACTTCTCGAATCATGAGATTCTAAGAAGACTGCCATCATCGAAGCAAAAAACCTCAAAAAAATTCAAGCTTGATGAGCTAATCAGATCTTTGCTCACCCATAAGTTGATGTCCAATGGGAGAGTAGAAGAGAAGAAAGAAGAAGAAAAAAATTTCATTCAAGACCTCTTCGAGCTTTCAAGAAGAAACATCGAGTAAAGAGGAGAGTGAAGAAGAAGAGATGGCCAAACTTTTAAAGAAGCTAAAGAGGTTCATGAAGTGTGAGAAGGAATAATCAAAGCATGAATCTAGGAAGAAGAAGGATCCCATCATGTGCTTCGAGTGCAAGAAGCCCGAGCATATCAAATACAATTGCCCAAGGATAAAGAAGAAGGCATTTGTGGCTACTTGGAGTGATGAAGAATATTCTATCGATGATGATGAGGTAGCCTACCTTTGTCTTATGGTCATCCACAAAATATACTTGATTGTCTTTTGTAGGTGTGCTTGAGCATTGATGAGCAAAGTCAATTTTTGGAAGCTCTTGACACACAAGGGGGAAGGACACTTGAAAAGGGTTAGCCTTAACATCCTACCTTGGTTCAAGTGGTAAATTTTGTTTTTATGCAATTGCTTGATTATGTTTTCCATGTCTAATTTTCATAATGATCTAAGCATGTTTGTATGACTCTATGTGGTGCTTAATTGCATATAGCTAGGGGGAGTCTCAATTGCATGAGTTACACATTTTTGGCCTAATATGTCCATTTCTATGTTTTTAGCCTTAAACTCGTAATGTTTGGTTGAATTTTGGTGAAACCATTCTTTATATGTTTAAATTTTATTTTTCTTAAGAAGCATGTTGTTGATTTGTAGCAAAAATGATCAAAATGTGTTTCTAGGACTTAATAGAGTTTTGTATGAACTTAAAACTAAGTTGTAAGGCTTTTTAAGTTGATTTTCTGTATTTTCACCAATTCTTGCTTTTAGTACTAGTACCAACCATACCATACCGATACAACATTTAACCAAAGTACCGATACAGTAGATACCGTACCAGTACGTATAGTCAAAAAGGGACAACTTGATCTTTGTTTGCCATGCCTTGAATGCTTATTGATTTAATTCATATTCATGGCATGTTTATTGAATTTCTTGTTTTATCTTACTTATTTATTTGAAATTCAATATTTCTCTTGAATGTTTGTACTAACATTTTTTTACTTGAATAAGGGGGAGCCATTTTTTAAATTCTTTCATGTTAAATTTTTTTGGGTCTTTTCTCCATTGTTATCTTGGACCTAAATGTGATTTCAAACTTTGTTTTGAATTATTTTTGATATAACAAAAAGGGGGAGATATGTTTGAAAAAATAAATTTAAAAAAGAAAAAAGGGAAACTTTAATATTTTTCTAAAAATATTACTTTTTCTAAAATTATTTTTCTAGGGAGGAGATTTTCAAAAAAAAAAAAAATTTTCAAGTGGTTTCCTTATATCAAAAAGGGGGATTGTTGAGGTAAAGATTTTGATATAACAAATTGAAAAATGTTTTTAGACTAAATTCAAATATTGTAAAATTTATTCGAAGTCCAAATAATTTGAAAAATATGTTAGAAATGTTTTTGAAGAGTTTTTTACTTGAAAAATATTTTTAAAGGCTTTTAAAAGTCAAAAACATGTCTTCAGTACCGGTACCCTATCCCCGATACCGATACCAAGTGGCCCGTACTAGTACGTTCATGACCAGTACCGATATGCTCTGTTTGGAAAAATTCCAGTAGATATTTTTTGTACCGATATGGAGGCATTTGCACAGTACACAAGGGCGCGTACCGATACCCTAATATCAAGTATTGATACGCCATGCTTTTTGTGTCTAACAGCTCTTTCTATTTAAGGCATGTACTGATATCGAGACCCGAGTACCGATATAAACTACATTAGAAGAGAATTTAATGATGGAAATTAATTCTCCAACAGCTCTAATGAACCTCCAACGGCTAGTAACGGTCAACAACTTATTAGAGGACTTAAAAGGGGTCTTCAAGCAGCTATGGAACTACAAGAAAGCCAACAACAACATTCATTGTATAGAGAAATCATTTTTGGGTCTTAATTGTCATATTCTTGTAAAAAATACTTGCGAGCCAAATTATCAATATTGCTCAAGTGTTTAGGATTTAGGTGTGAGCTTAAGTGTGCAAACTAGCCTTGTGAGGTTTCCTATAGTTTGCTTATTTGTATTTCCTCTTAGGAAGAGAGTTGCTCAAAGCTTTGGGGTATAAGCTTTGAGGTTTGTGTAATCACTCATTTTCACTTGTAAATATATTAATATTGCATGTATATTTATTATATTATATGAATGTTACTAATATAAGATGGTGTGCGCATGTATAAGCTATGTATACGTATTAGGGGTGTATGTATGTCGCGTATGTATCTAGAGTATGAGCGTATTTGATTAATATATAGATGTTATGTTAATTATATGTATGATTATACGTACGTATGCTAGAATATTATATTAATTAATGATTGTATAATATAAGTATACATTTTCGTATGTATATATATTGCTGTTATAATTATATTGGGCTGGTAAAATGAAAAAAAATAAATATATTAAACCCAAATAAAAATGAAGTCCAAGTCCAATTACAAATTCAATTACAAGGCCCGGTTGGCCCAAATCAATCTTATCTAATTACAATGTGCGGGATAGCGTGGGCGTTGGATCAAGATCTGATCCAACGGCCACGATGCAACCAGAAGTCAAAAATATCGCCAGCGCGTGTTCCACACGTATGGACCGCTTCGAGTGCCACGCTTCGCGTGTCCACCACGCTACGGTCGCTTTAACATCCCACGCGCAGCGTAAGATCCACGCGTTCGACTCCTCGATTGCGAGCTCCACGTGGCGAAATCGCCGTCTCATCAAATCGAGGCTTCATCCAGGCGATCGTTCTTCAAGCCATCTCGACCGTTAGATCGGATCCGATCTAACGGCCGAGAACGCTGTCTCTGCCGCCGGGCGAATGTCCATACCGCCACCGCGCCGATATTCGATCCCGTGTTGAATATATGCCCAAGACAACAAGTAAAAGTGTCAGTTCAGATCTGAAAAAGAAGATGCAACTTGCAACAAACAGAGACAATAATATATATGAAACGAGGCTTTTGTAATAAAAAAAAGGGGGATAAGAGGGAGAGTGGTAACAAAAAAGAGAGAACGGAGATCTTGTAAAACACCAAAAATTGTAACCAGTCAAGGGAATCAAAAGACAGTCCAGTGGTAAATACTAGTCTCTTTTTCTTACTTGTTTTCCTTACATACATATACGAAAAAAAAAAAAACAAAAAGAAAGGAGAGTAGTCTTACAGCGTTGCTTGTGGGTCTTCCTTCCTCGGTGATAAGCCTTTCGGCTTCTACAAGTCAGATCTGGTGAACTGAAGGAAGGGGAAGGCCCCCCTGGTAGTTATATTTTAGGTTTAAAACTTTTTTTTTGGTTCGTATTTCCTAGATCTAGGGTAAATAAGGGGGTATCCTCTGAATCCAACCACAGATTCATGTTGAGGATGAAATAGTGGTTATTTTGGTGTCTTTTGGAGGCTAGCCGACGCTGGTTAGCGGCGGCCGGCGGCGGAGAATACGGCGGCCGGCCGCCGGATTCTGGGTTTTATAAGAATAGACGAGAGAAAAAGAAGAACACGGGCTATATGAAAACTGAAGAATGAAACGAAAATGGAGAAAATTTGGTTTCGGTCTGAAAATAGCCTTTATATAGGTATTATTATTTTACTAAATGGGTAAATTACACACTTAATCCCACCGCGTTTTCAATATTTTCATTTTTGTCTTGCCGCATGGTATAATTACAATCCCAGTCCCCCTGATATTTCAAAATCTTGTAATCCAGTCCCTAAATTACACCGAGTCAGTTTCTAAATGGTAAAATTACGCCCTTAACCATCCCGCGTTTTTGAATTTTTCACTTTGGGTCTGCCCCTTGGTCTAATTACAATTATGGTCCTTTTAGGTTTTGTTTGTTTCGCAATTTCGTCCCTAAATTACATATTATTGCTCTTTAATTTCTGCCACTGACTTTTGTTTTTCTTTCATTTCAGTCCTGTATTCTTTGTAAATACTCATGTTCGTATTATAATCGTATATGTTGATGTATTCTATTATTTTATTTTATGTCCCTCGTATATGACTCGTATTTTACGTTTACATATATATGTGTATTAAGATTATAATGGTCATGCGTCTTTTATCCGGTTATTCATATTAAGCATGTTATGTTTTAGTTGATTCGTACATGGCGTATTTTGTATTTTTATATGTGTGTGTTTTCTTGTTTTTTAGGGTTACATGTTAGTGTATTTACCCTTTTGTATGCGATATGTGGACCCGTATATGTTGAAATATGTTTTATTACCAAAGATGCATGTCTTTTTGAAATATTTGTTCGTCTATACGTACTTATTCCTGCCTTGTTATTTTGACATATTATAGTTGTTTTTATCTATTATTTAGAATAATATGTATATATACATGTTTTAGTCTAGAATATCATTTATGTTAAATTAGTATTCTGGTATGTCAATATTTATTATATTTAAATATTTTGCCATGTTTTACATTTTTGCCACTAAGATTGCATATCGAGATATAACTTGTTAATGCGATGTCCTTTTATCCGAACGTAAACGGGGCCAATATCAAGCGTAGTGATAGTGGTTGGGCGTTTATTCTCGGATAACGGGACCCTTAAAATTTATTCGCAATTACGACCGAATTTTAAAATAATCGTCACTCTAATCCGGAAAATCCAATATTAATAAAGCGGTAATTATTAAAGTACCAATTTTGGGCGGTGTGGGGGTGCTAATCCTTCCCCATCCGTAACCGACTCCCGAACCCTGTCTTTTTGAATCTCTGGTTTTATGGTGTCCGGCCTACCTAAGTGGCCGGTGGCGACTGCATTTTTTATGAGGTTTTTTAAACCTCACGGAATAAATATTTTATATCAAAAATCACAAACACCTTTCAAAAACACCTTCGAAAAAGTCACGTTTTTATTTAGCGAAAAAAAAGACATCGCTACAGATGGCGACTCCGCTGGGGACTATTTTTGTTTTTTTTAAAAAACAAATGAGAGTCAAGCTTTTAAAATAATTATCGCTTTACTAATATTGGAAATTCCGGGTTAAAGTGACTATTAAATTAATATTCGGTTGTAATTGCGCGTTTATTTTAACGCATTTAAAATATGGCATATAAACCCGTCTTTCTAAGTGGGGGGAAAACGCTAATGCTTTCGTGGAGATATCGTTCTCCCGTATGGGCCTAGCAAGTACCTTCGGGGCTCGAGTACCTTATGCTTTCGTAAGGATATCGTTCCTTCGTACGGGCATAAACGAATGGGTCCCCCTGAATTGAACCCGGTTGAAAAGAGCCTATAATGGGTGATGATCGGGGGCCTTGCTATTCTTAGTAGAGGACAGCAAGGACAATTCGGGTACCTCCTAGAACCAAGACTGCATGTAGAGAATACATAGAAACCTACCCATTTAGAGCCATACGGATAACCTTAGGTTTTAGACGGGATAAATAGGGTTGTTTTGTGTGTTTATTCTGTTTAATTTTGTCATTTTATTTATATATTTATCAATTTTATCTGGTACTGACTTGTTTTCTTTTCGCTTTTTGTTCTTTTTCTCATACATCATTGCATTTGCATCGCATAAAGGTACTTGGATCAAGTGGTTTGCCTGATCGAAAGTCTTTCACCATGGAAAAAAAGGTGTCTTAGGAAAGAAGAGCTTAATTTGTCATCGACATTGGTCGAGGTCAACCAGAAAATCCAAGGGGACACCGATAACTAACGAACGCGTAATAGCTGGATACACCTATGTGAGTCTTCAACGAGCGACTTGTGGGATCTTCAAAGCATTTGGGAAAGATGGGACCGAAGATTACAAGACTTATT
Source organism: Hibiscus mutabilis (assembly GCA_019671005.1). Taxonomy (NCBI): domain Eukaryota; kingdom Viridiplantae; phylum Streptophyta; class Magnoliopsida; order Malvales; family Malvaceae; genus Hibiscus; species Hibiscus mutabilis. The sequence continues at coordinate 26,864,459 of CM033739.1, read as the reverse complement.
CTGCGATAGTTATGGCGGCATCGCACACCTGTTATATATTCGGATTAATCAGCCCCTACTCCGAGCTATAGTCCAATTACGAATCCGGCTTTTTTGTCGCTTCACCTTCAATGGGAAGGACATGATGCCTACGGTAGAAGAATACACTGCTTTACTTAACCAAAAAATATTCGGGAAGATTGGATCTACGCGAAGCCTCAAAGGAATCGAAATTACACTGCGAAACTCAAAACCTTTGCGAGAATGAGTGACGATTGGGTTAGTGGCCTCCTTCAAATCCGAGGAGATAATACTGTCTTTGCATGGGAAAGTATTCGGGACATCATATCGACACATCCGCATTTAGGCAAAGAAAATGGACTTATTCGCTTTAGGAATATATGGCTTGGTGATCTTTCCCAGAGTACTCGGGAACATTGACATAGCCATTCTGGATTTGTTTGAGCGGGTGAAACGAAAAGCAAACCCAGTACCAGCAATCTTGGTCGAGACTTTCATTTCCTTAAATGCTAGCCTAAACATGAAGAAGGACGTTTTGAGGCTGCGCACAGCTATTATAAGTATGGATTCGAGTCACATGTGGAAGACGCCGACAAGAGTCCCGCCGGGATATCCTTCCAAGGTTTTTCGCCTTTACGAGAATACTTAGCAAAGGAATGGCGAGAGGATTTGAAAACAAAAATGTGGACCAGTTTCTTCAGGAACATTCAAGATGAAGACATAGCATGGAGGGTCTCATGGCTCGGTAAAGTTAATTATTTTCTATACAGTTGTGGTGACTTCAACTGGCTGATGATGTTGGGATTGCATGGAGGGATCGCTTGTGCTCCGCTTTTATTGTCTCGGCAGTTCGGATCACGACAGTTCATTCCCAATACCGCCGGATTAAGCCAAACTGAATTTCTTTTCAAAGGGGAGTTCAAAGGAAAAATTCAGACCATCATGAGGGCCAGGATCATTGTTATCGGATCGGGGTGGAAGGAGATACCGAGCACATGACTACCCCCCCATTACGATCTTTGGAGACGTTTGAGGGTTAATAATGTGATTCCTGAATCTGATCAAGGACCAGCAGTGTCACTCGAAGAGCTTACAAGGGTGGTACCGTCCGAAGCCGACATCTTAAGGAGTGAACTCGAAGAAGTTAAAAGTAAAATGGACATTCAACAGACCCAACATGCGAGCGAACTCTATAAAGCAAGCTTAGAAGTTGACGAGCGAGACGGGATCATTAGGCAATTGAAGAAATTGAATGCAGATTTAAGCGACAAAAATACTCTTTATCAAAAAGATGCCCTCCTATTACAAGCAAAAATACAAAAGGCCGGCCGGAGTCAGTTCATAGCTGTGGAAAGAGAAAGAATGAACGACATCCGTTTGGTGGAAGAAGAATGAGAAATTAACAAAAGAGCGATCGAGAAAGAGATTGAAAGCTGCCGTTTGGCTATGGAGGAAGAAAAACGGTCCGCCAGGAAGGCCATTGATCAAGAGAAAGAAAGATTCAGACAAGAAATCAACAAAGGAAAACAAGCTGTCCATCATGAGAGAGAAAGTGTCGCCGTATGGAAAAGAAAATCCATAAGTAGTCGAAATAGACTGTTAGAGATGCAGAAACTGTACGATGACACTATTCAAAGGTTGGAGCAAAGCCAAAGTCAAAATGATGAATTAAAAGGAAAGGTGGCGGAAGTCGAACACTCACTTCGAATGTACTGCCGCAGGAATAACTTCGCTGAGCTGCAGGAAAGAGAACGAGAGGTGGGTGTGTTACAAGCACGAATTGGGTCCCTCGAAGCAATTGTGGAGGATTACAAGGAAAGAATTAATGTGTTCGAGGAAGCTGCAGCCGGAGGGGACACCTATTGGCAGAAGAGATTACGCGACGCTGCTCGAATGGTACATGATAGAGACCAGTACTACGCAAACCTAATGGTGGACATACAACGAGTCGCCAGACATGTAAATGATTTAGCTGTCGAGGCTGAGACACTCTGACCTTTTATAGCCCCGGGAATGGAAGAAGCTCCTAGGTTCCTCAAGCTGCTCAGGGCAATTGGAAAATTAAGAGATAGAGCTAGAGTCTATCTATAGGACTCTGTGTTATAATTAGATCTTTTGTACTAGGGATCTTTACTTTGTAACACGAATTTTGTTGTAATCAAGACCCTTTAATTCCCGTGGAAGTAGTTCAAAAGGGTGATTACCAACGGAATCAGTACCTTGTCTGCATACATTCTTGCATTTGCATCATAACATCCACATCATTGTACATGCATTTATTTTTTGCAAACATATTAACAATATGAATATTGTGGCGTTGTGTGTAGTTAACCCGCAATCATTCATCACCCATATTTTACCCGGCTACAAGGAAAGCTCATGGAAGAAAGAATAATCAGTCTAGAAAGAGGGCAAAGGGAGCTTGAGACAAGGCTTGAAGAGGCCCAGAGAAGCCTTAGTGATCAGATTGCGCAGTCACAAACATCTATAGTATCTGACATAACTGCATTGCTGGCAAAAAGTCTTGGAAAAAGAGTAGAAGGAGAAAATGTTCAAGAACCAGAGGGTACCCCGGCTCACTACAAGGTTCAATCGACTGCACCAAACCAGGCTAGGAAGGTGTATATTGACCCTGCAGGAATGTCTTCTAGCTTTCAAGTAGGGGCACCTGAGACTCAACCCCTCGATACTGAAGCACTTTATGAAGAAGAAGTGCCGGACCTAAACATGGTCGAAAGGATCAGGAATGAGGTAGAAAAAAAGTGGGAAGAAAGATTTCGCCTCATGGAAGAAAAATTTAAAGCGTTACAATCAAATGAAGAATTAGGAAATGACGCTAGCGACCTAAGTCTGGTGTCTGATCTTGTCCTGCCGCCAAAATTCAAAACGCCAGAGTTCGATAAATATGATGGAACCACATGTCCTTCTGCACACATAACGATGTATTGTAGAAAAATGGCGGCCTACCATAAAGACGAAAAGCTGCTGATCCATTGTTTCCAGGATAGTCTAACTGGAGCGGCGTTACGTTGGTACACTCAGTTGAGCAAGGCAAATGTCAAGACATGGAAAGATTTGTCTAAAGCATTTACTGAGCAATACAAACATGTAACAGACATGATCCCTAGCAGAATTATGTTAGAAAATATGGGGCAGAAGTCCAATGAAAGCCTGCGACAATATGCCCAAAGGTGGAGAGAAGTGGCCGCCCAAATCCAGCCACCTATCCCGGAGCATGAAATCACGCCATTATTTGTCAATACTCTGAAATGGGCACTCTTTGATCGCCTCATTAATAACACAACACAGTGTTTTGCCGACTTGATCAGGACTGGGGAGTCTCTCGAACTGGCAATTAAGAGCGGCATAATTGATGGTGGGGAAGGGTCTCGAAAGTACAACAAGAGAAATGAAGTAAACACCACCAGCACCTATACCGCCCCGAAGAACTTCACAGTCTCACAGCCACAAGCACCTGTGGGAAAAACACAAAATTCGAATCAAAGAGATTAGATAGTCACCAGAAAAGAGAAAGAGAGGAGAACTTTCACTCCCTTACCTGTTTCGTACTCAGAACTTTATTCCCAGTTGTATGAAGCAGACCTGGTTCGGCCATACATCGTTACTCCTGTCAATCCACCCTTCCCGCCTTGGTATAATCCAAGTGCACATTGCGACTATCACGGCGGTACCCCTGGACATCCCACTGAGAATTGTCTTGCCTTCAAAAAGCTTGTGCAGAACTTAATCGATTCTGGGATATTGAAGTTTGAAGAGCCGAGTGTAGCTAACAACCCGCTGCCTAATCATGGGAACAGAGGGGTAAATGTCATCGAAGAATGCTTTACCAGGAGGATAAAGGATGATGTGTCAGAATCAAGTCTCCTTTAAGGTGGGTATTTCAACAGTTATGCAGGGCTCGTGTGATTGACAAAGGCATGATAACAAGGCATAAGGAATGTGGAAAGTATTGTGAATTCCACCAGACTGAAGGGCATGATATCCAAAAATGTGACGAGTTCAAGAAATTGGTGCAGAAGTTGATGAATGAAAAACAAATTGAATTCTTTGAGGAGCCCATGGGAAAGAAGGGATCAGACGTACACATGACAGATAGCCCCAAAACTAGATATGGGAAGGATAGACCTTTTATCATCTCTCCCAGGATAGGGAATGCAGGTGTCTCCCAAGGAGAAACCAGCAAAATAAGTCCCAAGATCATCATTTCAGCACCATCTCCATTCCCATTCAAAGATATGACAAATTCCCGGAATTATCTTTAAATGTGACCACGCCCAAAAACGAAACACGATCAGGTGAAAGAGCCTACACTGAAAGACCAACAAAGCCTGAACGATGTGAACGTTGGTGAGGCAGGCCATTTCACAAGGAGCGGCCGATGTTATTCCTCCGAGGCTTTGAAAGCGGCTGAAAAAGATAGGGGGAAGAGTACAACAGTTTAGCCCTACGCGGATATTTGGGAGAAGAACCTCCCCAAAAGATAAATGAACCGAACTGAGGCCCAGGCCAAAGAATTTCTAAAGTTCTTGAGACATAGCGAGTACAGCGTAGTGGAACAACTACGAAAAGCAACCGCCAGATCACCGTCTTTGGAATTACTCTTGAGTTCAGAGAAGCATCGGGAGACGCTATTAAAAGTGCTGAATCAAACTTTTGTGCCCCAAGACATTTCTGTATCAAACCTGGACATGATAGTGGGGCATATTGCTGCCTATAATCATATCACATTCAGTGATGATGAGATCCCGGAGGGAGGAATGGGGTCTACCAAAGCCCTTAACATCACTACCCACTGCAAAGGGTATGTATTACCAGGCGTATTGATCGACAACGGGTCAGCATTGAATGTCTTGCCTATGGTAACCTTGCAAAAATTACCAATAGATGGTTCGCACCTAAAGCCCTGCCACAACTCGGTAAGAGCTTTTGATGGTACGCAAAAAGGAACAATGGGGAAAATTGAGGTGCCCCTATTGATCGGACCAACCGAATATGTGATCGATTTTGTGGTGATAGATATAAAACCATCTTACAGCTGCTTGTTGGGAAGACCGTGGATCCACTCCGCAGGATTTGTCCCATCATCATTGCATCAAAAATTAAAATTTGTAGTTGAAGGCAAATTGGTCACAGTAGAGGCAGAGCATGAATTTGTTGCTTCCGTGACATCAGACACCCCCTACATTCAAAATGATGAAGATGCTACAGAATGCTCGTTCCGAGCATTAGAACTAGTAAATGCCACATTCGTTTCAGAGGGAAGCCGGATCCCCTACCCCAGGTTATCTAATTGTACCAAGATGACCGTCAGCAAAACTCAATGAGGAGCCAAAATAGGAAAAGGGTCAAGAAGAAATTACAAGGAAACCTGAGACCCAAGAATATGATAACCAAGAAGGATCATTTCGGGCTGGGTTACCAACCAAGTGTCCAACAGAAGAAAGAGGAATATAAGAGGAAGGAGGAGCAAAGAAAAGCCAGATCTAAAGGAGAAGACATTTCGTGGAGGTCGATATCCTTTCCTAGTTTGAAAGCCACTTTCGTCTCCGGAGGGTTCTACCAGCCAGGTCAAGATATTGGAGAGGCAATGAAGAAAAATGATAAACTTAACCAGGAGAAATACTCGATAAAATCATTTGAGGGGATGTACATCAACATGATAGCTGAAAAGGACCGCGACAACAAAATGTTGACCAACATCCGCCCTTGCCATCCCGGGGAAACACTCGATAACTGGAGCTGCATTGATCTACCTGTAGTTTTTAGGAATAGATCAGAGTAATGCTCTGAATCAACCTTTTGTTTTTGCCCATAAACAATGGGGATCTCTTGTATGGGGCACCTATGTTAACTTTTTGATTGAAATGAAAATATCCCCACTTTCTTAAAAATGACCAAAGTCTCATTTATTCCATTCATGCATTCTTCATATTCATTCCCTTCATGTAAAGCCGTCTCTTTCCCAATACAATTCATTCTCATTTAATGCAGGTCGCTCATGATTGATGATATGAATGATACCGGATCCAATCCTAGAGTAAATTTTGAATGCCCTGAGGTCTCAGAGGGAATTGAGGAAGGATATGATGAAATAGAAATTGAGGTCCCGAAAGAGTTAAAGAGAATGGTGGACGACGAAGAAAGGCAGATTATGCCCCACCAAGAAGAAATAGAAATTGTCAACTTGGGGACTGAAGAAGAGAGAAAAGAAATAAAAATAGGAACGACGATTTCCTCAAAAACCAAGCATGAACTGATAGCCATACTTCAGGAATTCAAGGATGTGTTCGCCTGGACTTATCAAGATATGCCGGGGTTGAATACCGACATAGTGGTGCACAAATTGCCAACAAAATCGGAGTGCAAACCAGTACAACAAAAACTTCGGAGAATGAGGCCAGATATGTTGTTAAAGATCCGAGAAGAAGTGAAAAAGCAATTTGATGCTGGATTCTTGGAGGTAGCCAAATACCCCGAATGGGTTGCAAACATTGTACCAGTACCAAAGAAAGACAGGAAAGTTCGTATGTGTGTAGATTATAGGGATCTGAATCGAGCTAGCCCTAAAAACAACTTCCCTTTGCCACATATTGACACACTGGTTGACAACACCGCAGGACATTCATGGTTTTCCTTCATGGACGGCTTCTCAGGGTACAACCAGATAAAGATGGATCCTAACGACATGGAGAAAACCACATTCATAACCATGTGGGGTACTTTTTGTTATCAAGTGATGCCGTTTGGACTAAAGAACGCAGGGGCAACATACCAAAGAGCAATGGTGACTCTTTTCCATGACATGATGCACAAAGAAATAGAAGTATACGTGGATGATATGATTGCCAAGTCTCGAACAGAGGAAGAGCACCTACAAAACTTGAGAAAACTATTCCAAAGACTACGGAAGTACCAACTGAGGCTCAATCCTGCCAAGTGTACCTTCGCCGTTACTTCTGGAAAACTCTTAGGGTTCGTAGTAAGTAGAAGAGGGATTGAGATTGATCCGGATAAAGTGAAAGCCATCCAGGACCTTTCACCACCCCGCACGCAGAAGGAAGTCCGCGGTTTCCTGGGGAGGCTGAATTATATCTCTCGTTTCATTTCCCAATTAACCAACCAATGCGACCTGGTCTTTAGACTTCTTAGAAAAAATAATCCTGGCGTGTGGGATGAAGAATGTCAAAAAGCCCTAGAAAAGATCAAAAAGTACCTGACAAATGCTCCAATTTTAGTCGCACCAAGACAGTCGACCACTAATTCTCTACTTAACAGTCTTGAGAATTCAATGGGATGCGTCTTTGGGGCAACACGATGAGTCAAGAAAAAGGAGCAAGCCATCTATTACCTAAGCAAGAAATTCAATGATTGCGAAAACGCGGTACCCGCCAAAGTCAGAAGCGTGTTGTGCTCTCTAGTTTGGGCTACCAAGCGGCTCGGACAAGTACATGTTATACCATACTACCTGGTTGATATCCAAGCTAGACCCATTAAAGTTCTTAATGGAAGTGCCAGCGCTAACGAGAAGGATGGCCCGATGGCAGATGCTCTTATCCGAATTCGACATCGTATATGTTAATCAGAAAGCTGTAAAGGGGAGTGTCGTAGCGGATTTCCTAGCTAGTCGTGCTTCGGATGACTATGAGACATTGAACTTTAGTTTCCCAGACGAAGACTTGATGTGCATTACAACCGAAGAAGAGATTTCAGATGATAAGTCATGGAAACTTTACTTCGATGGAGCCTCCAACGCCCTCGGACATGGGATAGGGGCAGTGCTAATTTCACCTGAGGACGTCTATTATCCTTTCACCAGCAGATTGGAATTCTTCTGCACAAACAATATAGCTGAATACGAAGCTTGCATCATGGGACTGAACTCAGCCATCGAGAGAAATGTTAAGGAACTTCGAGTGTTCGGAGATTCATCCTTAGTCATTTACCAATTGCGCGGGAGTGGAAACCGAGAGACCCGTTGGTCAAATATCACGAATTGATCCAAGAGCTCGTCAAAGAGTTCGAAAAGGTCAGCTTCAATTACCTGCCCCGAGAAGAAAATCAGATGGCAGATGCATTGGCAACCTTGGCATCCATGTTTAAAACAAACACCGGGGCAAAAATGAAGCCCATTGAGATGCAGACGTTTGAAAAGCCTGCTCATTGTTGTAATATACAGGAAGAGATTGACGGAAATCCATGGTACTATGACATCCTGCAATATGTCAAGCTTCAAAAGTATCCGAAGGGCAAACGACAATGACGTAAAAAAGCGCTCGAAAAATGGCAACAAAATATGTCCTAGATGGGGAAATCCTATATAGGAGAAGTCATGATCAAACATTGCTGAGATGTGTGGATGCCCGAGAGGCGAAGGAAATCTTAGCTGAAGTACAGACGGGATCTGTGGAACGCACGCCAACGGGCTGTCTATAGCCCGAAAAATTATGAGATACGGTTATTTCTGGTTGACCATGGAGGGAGATTGCATCGATTACGCCAGGAAATCCCACAAATGCCAAATTTACGCTGACAAGATTCATGCACCCCCATCGCCTTTACACACCATGAATTCTCCGTGGCCTTTCGCAGCATGGGGCATGGACGTCATCGGGCAGATCCATCCGAAAGCCTCCAATGGGCACCGTTTCATTTTGGTCGCCATAGACTACTTCACTAAATGGGTAGAGGCAGCGTCTTATGCCAATATCACCAGGACTACAATTTGTAAGTTCTTAAAGAAGGAAATTATTTGTCGATACGGATTGCTAGAGAGGATCATCACCGACAACGCTTCCAATCTGAACAACAAAATGATGAAGGACGTGTGCACTCAATTCAAGATAACACACCATAATTCCACAGTCTATCGTCCTAAAATGAATGGAGCAGTGGAAGCAGCAAACAAGAATATAAAGAAGATCATAGCGAAGACTACATATACCTACAGGGATTGGCATGAGAAGTTGACTTTTTCCCTTTTCGCCTATAGAACGTCCATTCGCACATCAACAGGGGCAACACCCTACTCCTTGGTGTATGGTACCGAAGCAGTACTCCCCATTGAGGTAGAGATTCTGTCCCTCCGGGTCTTAAACGAAGTAAAACTGGAAGAAGCTGAATAGGTGTAGGCCAGACTCGACCAGCTAAATCTCATTGACGAAAAAAGACTAAAGGCCATTTGTCATGGTCAGATGTACCAAAAGCGGATGGTGCAGGCTTACAACAAAAAGGTGCGCCCAAGAGAATTCAAAGAAGGGGATCTGGTACTCAAGAGAATCCTCCCTATCCAGAAAGATTCTCGAGGAAAATGGATGCCCAACTGGGAAGGACCGTACGTCGTAAAAAAGGCCTTCTCAGGAGGAGCCCTGATCATAACAGAAATGGACGGGGACGAGCTGAAAAATCCCGTAAATTCTGATGCCGTTAAGAAATACTATCTCTAAAAAAAATTGGAGAGCTCAGGACGAAAACCCGAAACCGGGCGTCTTGAAGCAAAGGAAGGACTCGAGTTGAAAACCCGCAAAGGGCGGCTCGGGTAAGTTGAAAAGTTGAATATCCGAAGAGAAGGGTATCTTCATGAACATTGTGAAGAGAAGGCTTCAGGCAAAAAAATTCTACACCGGTTGACAGGGTCATGTATCATTCATATCGAAGATAATGAAGGATCTTGTATTTTCATACTTAACTCATGTGTGTCATACCTTTCTTTTTAAGATATCTCGAAGCCCTTAATCGTAATAAAACTGTGTTTTTGAGCATCCATTCCTAGCCTTCTTGTCAATTTCAGTCAAATAAGATAACATAGGCTTGTAATGAAACAAGAGATTTCGGAGCATTACTATGATTTAACCTTGAAAATGCAGGTGATCAAAGAAAACGATGCTAACTCCGTCCTCCAGTTCCCTACATAATGGCTAGGGAAGGTGAGAAGCTTTAAACAACCAGGTAGGATGACCAATGGCACATGTCCTATCTATTCAAGTAAGGCACACGAGATAACAAAAGAGATCTCTTGGGTGAAAACCAGAAGGGCACCCCCTAAAAAAAACTCTTTAAAGTGAAAACCCGAAAGGGCACTTTAAAATTCCAAATCATAATTGGAGAAAAAGAAAGGTTGAGATGGTTGAACCTGACAGTGAGGCGGAGTATCGATGCCTGTAAAAAAGGAGAAAGCGAACATCAAGATCAAATCAGGATCAAAACAAGCCCACCAAGATATTGACACTCATGCATCATGAATAGTCAGACATCACTAGGATTAGGAGCATGTCAATTCATTTGTCATAGCATTTTGTTTTCATCTCAAATAGGTATCTGCAGATCCAAAGAGACATCGAGAGCCATCACGGTGTTAATCCCGAACGAGAAGACAATGTTTTTACATACAAAAGGCACATGTTTTCAAGCTCCAGAGAGAGGTTCTATATAGGAAGAATCCTTCTCTCTGAGGTTTCAGAAGCTGAAAGTTCTATATAGGAAGGACTGACAGCTCCAGGGTGAAGACTCGTAGTTCTATATAGGAAGGACTCCTAGTCAAAGCAATTCACCCATGACACGCAAGATTATATAGGAAATCCTGCTGTGTCGAAAGCGAAGAGTTCTATATAGGAAGGGCTCCGAGCTTTATTGTCTTAGAGTAAAAGGTTCTATATAGGAAGAACACAGTAGCTCTGATTCCAGACGCCAAAAAGTTCTATATAGGAAGGACTGATGGCTCCAAGGTGAAGACTCGCAGTTCTATATAGGAAGAACTCCCAGTCAAAGCAATTCACCTATGACACAGGGTTATATAGGAAACCTGTTGTGTCGAAAGCGAAGAGTTCTATATAGGAAGGGCTCCTAGCTTCAATGTCTTAGAGTGAAAGATTCTATATAGGAAGAATCCGTAACTCCAAGATTTCAGACGCCAAAAGTTCTATGTAGGAAGGACTGATGGCTCCAAGGTGAAGACTCGCAGTTCTATATAGGAAGAACTCCCAGTCAAAGCAATTCACCTATGACACAGGGTTATATAGGAAACCTGTTGTGTCGAAAGCGAAGAGTCTTATATAGGAAAGGCTCCGAGCTTCATTGTCTTAGAGTGAAAGGTTCTATATAGGAAGAACCTGTAGCTCTGGGATTTCAAACGTCAAAAGTTTTATATAGGAAGGACTGACGGCTCTAGGATTTGAAGACTAGCAGTTCTATATAGGAGGAACTCCCAGTCGGAAGAATCCATCAGCGGCGCAAAAGGTTTTATATAGGAGAAACCAGCGTTGAAGGCGAAGAGTTCTATATAGGAAGGACTCCAAGCTTTACTGTCTCAAAGTGAAAGGAAGGACTCATAATTCGGGATTTCATAGCGAAGGGTTCTATATAGGAAGAGCCAGCTCTCCAAGATCGGAAGGTGACGAAGCTCTATATAGGAAGAACTTACGAGCCTGAAGATTCAGCCAAGGAAGAGCGGAGATGTCCAAAAGAATTCGTTTTTCCAAAGCTACAAATAGGGAAGTCTGATAAAAATGAGTGCTTATGAATCTTTGCTTTGTTTCCCATTCCATGAGAACAAGCAAAGAGGGGCAACTGTAATCACTCATTTTCACTTGTAAATATATTAATATTGCATGTATATTTATTATATTATATGAATGTTACTAATATAAGATGGTGTGCGCATGTATAAGCTATGTATACGTATTAGGGGTGTATGTATGTCGCGTATGTATCTAGAGTATGAGCGTATTTGATTAATATATAGATGTTATGTTAATTATATGTATGATTATACGTACGTATGCTAGAATATTATATTAATTAATGATTGTATAATATAAGTATACATTTTCGTATGTATATATATTGTTGTTATAATTATATTGGGCTGGTAAAATGAAAAAATTAAATATATTAAACCCAAATAAAAATGACGTCCAAGTCCAATTACAAATTCAATTACAAGGCCCGGTTGGCCCAAATCTGAATCTTATCTAATTACAATGTGCGGGGTAGCGTGGGCCGTTGGATCAAGATCTGATCCAACGGCCACGATGCAACCAGGAAGTCAAAAATATCTGCCAGGCGCGTGTTCCACACGTATGGACCGTTCGAGTGCCACGCTCGCGTGTGGTCCACGCGCGGTCGCTTTAACACCCCACGCGCGCGTAAGATCCACGCGTTCTGACTCCTCGACTGCGGAGCTCCACGTGGCGAAATCTGAAGCCGTCTCATCAAATTGAGGCTTCATCCAGGCCGATCGTTCTTCAAGCCATCTCGACCGTTAGATCGGATCGATCTAACGGCCGAACGCTGTCTGGCATTTGGCAGAATGTCCATACCGCCACCGCGCCCGATATTCGATCCGTGTTGAGAACATGCCCAAGACAACAAGCAAAAGTGTCAGTTCAGATCTGAAAAAGAAGATGCAACTTGCAACAAACAGAGACAATAATATATATGAAACGGGGCTTTTGTAACAAAAAAAAGGGATAAGAGGGAGAGTGGTAACAAAAAAGAGAGAACGGAGATCTTGTAAAACACTAAAAATTGTAACCAGTCAAGGGAATCAAAAGGCAGTCCAGTGGTAAATACTAGTCTTTTTTTCTTACTTGTTTTCCTTACATACATATACGAAAAAAAACAGAAACAAGAAAGGAGAGTAGTCTTACCGGCGTTGCTTGTGGGTCTTCCCTTCCTCAGTGATAAGCCTTTCGGCTTCTACAAGTTAGATCTGGTGAACTGAAGGAAGGGGAAGGCCCCCCTGGTAGTTATATTTTAGGTTTAAAACTTTTTTTTTGGTTCGTATTTCCTAGATCTAGGGTAACTAAGGGGGTATCCTCTGAATCCAACCACGGATTCATGTTGAGGATGAAATAGTGGTTATTTTGGTGTCTTTTGGAGGCTCGCCGGCGCCGGTTAGCGGCGGCCGGCAACGGAGAATATGGCGGCCGGCCGCCGGATTCTGGGTTTTACAAGAACAGACAAGAGAAAAAGAAGAACACAGGCTATATGAAAACTGAAGAATGAAACGAAAATGGAGAAAATTTGGTTTCGGTCTGAAAATAGCCTTTATATAGGTATTATTATTTTACTAAATGGGTAAATTACACACTTAATCCCACCGCGTTTTCAATATTTTCATTTTTGTCTTGCCGCATGGTATAATTACAATCCCAGTCCCCCTGATATTTCAAAATCTTGTAATCCAGTCCCTAAATTACACCGAGTCAGTTTCTAAATGGTAAAATTACGCCCTTAACCATCCCGCGTTTTTGAATTTTTCACTTTGGGTCTGCCCCTTGGTCTAATTACAATTATGGTCCTTTTAGGTTTTGTTTGTTTCGCAATTTCGTCCCTAAATTACATATTATTGCTCTTTAATTTCTCGCTTGACTTTTTGTTTTTCTTTCATTTTTGAGTCTTGTATTCTTTGTAAATACTCATGTTCGTATTATAATCGTATATGTTGATGTATTCTATTATTTTATTTTATGTCCCTCGTATATGACTCGTATTTTACGTTTACATATATATGTGTATTAAGATTATAATGGTCATGCGTCTTTTATCCGGTTATTCATATTAAGCATGTTATGTTTTAGTTGATTCGTACATGGCGTATTTTGTATTTTTATATATGTGTGTTTTCTTGTTTTTTAGGGTTACATGTTATTGTATTTACCCTTTTTATGATATATGTGGACCCGTATATGTTGAAATATGTTTTATTACCAGTATGCATGTCTTTTTGAAATATTTGTTCGTCTATATCGTACTTATTCCTCGCCTTTGTATTTTGACATATTATAGTTGTTTTTATCTATTATTTAGAATAATATGTATATATACATGTTTTAGTCTAGAATATCATTTATGTTAAATTAGTATTACGTATGTCAATATTTATTATATTTAAATATTTTGCCATGTTTTACATTTTTGCCACTAAGATTGCATATCGAGATATAACTTGTTAATGCGATGTCATTTTATCCGAACGTAAACGGGGCCAGTATCAAGCGTAGTGATAGTGGTTGGGCATTTATTCTCGGATAACGGGACCCTTAAAATTTATTCGCAATTACGACCGAATTTTAAAATAATCGTCCCTCTAATCCGGAAAATCCAATATTAATAAAGCGGTAATTATTAAAGTACCAATTTTGGGCGGTGTGGGGGTGCTAATCCTTCCCCATCCGTAACCGACTCCCGAACCCTGTCTTTTTGAATCTCTGGTTTTATGGTGTCCGGCCTACCTAAGTGGCCGGTGGCGACTCCATTTTTTTATGAGGTTTTTTAAACCCCACGGAATAAATATTTTATATCAAAAATCACAAACACCTTTCAAAAACACCTTCGAAAAAGTCACGTTTTTATTTAGCGAAAAAAAAGACATCGCTACAGTTTGTAAAGGCTACTCTTGATCCTTGAAAAAGAAAAACAAATTAGTGAATTTATAGAAAATCCTTAATGTGAAGCTAAGGTAGTGGATGTAGACTTGGTTTAGAAGTCGAACCACTATAGATCCTTTATGCAAATTTTTAATTTCAATTTGCTTCTACCACAAAGCTAATTCACCGCTCTTGGCGATTCAGTTGAAGGATTACGAGCCCAATATAATGATTTTTTGATTTTAACTCCATTTTAATTCTGCCTCGAATCCTTCTAATCCTATTTTTAAAATTTTGGTTTATTTACTCATATTTTATTATTATTATTATTTTTATCATTATTATTACTATTATTATTGAACTAAATTATTATTATAACTAGATTCTATTTTAATTATTTAATAATTATTTTTTCTTTCTATTTTGAAAAGCTAAATACCAAACACATTTTTTTTGAAAACAAGTTTTCATTTATATTAACCAAACATGTTTTCTAATTTTTAAAAAAATTGAAATAAAAATTATTTTTAAAAAATATAAAATAAAAAATATTTTCTAAAACCAAACGGACCCTAAGGTTTTTGGTGACGAAAATGAGTTTGGCTCCTTGCATAGCTGGAGCAACGCATGTAAGGGAATAACGTGCCTTTGCAGATCAAGTCATAGGACGAAGATGGTAACTAGGGTAGAAGGGGACAACATTTGAGTGCAGCACGTTTGGTGCACAAGAGCGGTGAATCGAAGACGTCAAAGCAGTGGAAGAAATTAAAGTAAAAGTTAGAGGAGACCAATTTAAATTTTTAAAAAATTTGGAGGCTTAAATGAAAATTTCCAAAAAAAAATTGAGGGTTTAACTAAAATTTTTAATAATTTTGAGAGATTTAACAAAAAAAATTTTGAAAATTTGAGAGGGAATTTAATTAAAAATATTCAAATTTTTAAAGCTTATTATGAATTTTTAAAAATCTTGAAAGGGCCAAATTATAATTTTTAAAAATTTGTAAGGTAAAATTCAAATTTCTCAAAATTGAGGCCCCCACTAATCCTTAAAGGATACGCCCCTGCTTGTCGAGCAACCAATGTTGAAGGAAAAGTACAAAGTTGAAGAGTAGAACGAATGTGTGCCTTGGTTCATAATAATTTCTTTATTTAATTTCAATAAGATTTTTCATTTTCTTGATTTCAAAAAAAAACTTTGAATTAAGGAAATGTAAATTAATATTATGTTAATTTATTTGTAATGTTTATAATTTAATTTTTAAAATATTGGTTCATAATGCACTAATAAACAAATTAGTCCTTTAAAAGTGGTTTAATATTTTTATAAAAATATATGTTTAATTTTCTTTCTTTAGCAAAAAATTGGTAAAATTATAATCATGTCCCTATGTTTTTTGTCGTAAAAAAGAAAAGAAAAGGTAAAATTGTTTCAAAACGCTTTGATTTTAAAATTTTTTTCTATGGAAAAGGGTCATGTGATAGTGTATGAGAGTGTCATGTGTCCTTATCAGGTCATTAGTTAGCAACATTAAGCTCGAGAGGCATTTTAGAAGACAAAATTAAAGTACATGGGACACATTGAACATTTTAAAAGTATAGACGCCACATTAGAAGGTTTGGAAAAGTAAAGGGGGCATTGGTGCCACTATCCCAATTGAAAAGGACGTATAATATTATCACAACCCAAAAATTGGGTTAAAATTTTGAACCTTTTTGAATCGATTTGTTAATAATTGAAAATTTGAAATTCGAGATAAATTTGCAAAATTTTTAAATTTTTTGACTAATCCATAATTTTTGAAACTTATTATCCTTTATCTTGAAAATTTTGAACTCAAGGTTAAATTGCAAAAATCTGAATTTGCGGTCAAAATTGTAATTTTGAAACTTTATGGACTTGTTTGCAAGTTTCTAAAACTTTAGGTTCAATTTTATATTTTTTCTCATGTATTTGAACTATTTTGTAATTTTTACAAGTTTATGGGGTAACTAGTATTTTTTATATAAATTTACGGTCATTTTGCAAATTTCTAAAGATTAAGGTATGCCTCCAGGGACGAAGCTAGGATCCAACATTGGGAGAGACAAAAGTCTATTAAGTCTTTAAATATAAAAATTAAAAGGGGCAAAGAACTTATTTGAATACCATTTAAACTAAAAAGGACCTCAAATGCTATTATACGCAATATATGCCTTCATCCCTGTATGAATTGTAAACCCTAAATAGTTTGAAGACTACTTCATCAAAAAAATATTTTCTTTTTTTTTATTTTCATCAGATGACTTCGCCTTCTCAAAAGAAAACAAAAAAATCCTAATGCATCTCTAAAGAGCTTCTGTCACTTCAGACCTTTTCGCTCATCCACCTTCGTAGTGCTACGGTTATTCTGGTTCGCTCCTAAGCTGGCCTTCTTGAACCCCACAACACCACAACGACACCCTTATACTTTGACGCAGGGGCGGAACCTTCATGGGACTGGAGGGGGCCATGGCCCCCAAAATTTTAGGAAATTCAAAATTTACCCCTAAACTTTTTAAAAATTTTAAATTGACCCCTCAAGTTTTTTAAAAATTCATATTGTGCTTAAAAAGTTTGAATATTTTTAATTAAATCCCCTCTTACAATTTTTAAAAATTCAGATTAAATCTCTTAAAATTTTGTAAAATTTTAGTTAAACCCTCAAAATTTTTGTTTAAACCTCTAATTTTTAAAACAATTTATTTGTCCCCCAAACTATAATACCCCGATCTTGATCCAGATCCGAAGTGCTACATTTTAGCCATCAATTAAAAGCATTAAACATTCGTAAATCCATGAAGGTAAATAAGTATAAAAGTTAAGTTTACAAATCAGGAGCTCCGAGTTTAAAACATCGTGTATAAAAATAATATTTCTAATAGAGTTACAGACTCAAAAGTGGTAAGTTTCTATGAATACATTAGACCAAAATAAAATAACAAGTACTGTACTTTGAAGCGAACGCGATGCTGAGAAATCCTCATCGATGAGCTCCTCCAAAAGGTGATCTGTCAACCTACGTACGGAAAAACCACACATCCGCACGTTGAGCTAATAAAGCTTAGTGGTACATTTCTACTCTACCACAATTCGTGATTATCATAAAGTAAGCATGCAAGATAATATAGTCTAGAGAGCACAGATAAGGCTTTACTATCTACGAGCTATCATCTAGCCTACACAAGCTAGAGTACTTAGATCATATGTCTCAAGGCATCAACAAGTCTACAAGAAATCTTACATGATCCATAAGTTTTACCATACTCGAGGTCACATAGCCTATCGAGATACTCGAGCTCACACAGCCCATCAAGTTAATACATGACATACCCTGATCAATCAGCCATAGGGTGCATAAGCTATCAATCTATAGCAACCACAAAAAATACAAAAATACATCCATACATCATCTACATAATGGCCAATAAAGCCTTACTTTACCCATGCTCACACAGTCGTCGGGTTATTTGTGTTCACACAGCCGTCAGGTTATATGGACCATATTCAGATCACCATAGCCACGGATACGTCCTAGACATACTTGGATCACATTAGCCACAAGTAGTTTTTGCCTGAGGTCACTCAGCCAATAAGGTTACTCGAGCTCACTTAGCCTATCGAGTTTATTACCTTATTTGCATAACCATAGACACTACACCCAAATCACTCAGCCCGTGGGTACGTCGGATGTACTTGATCACTCAACGTGAAGTACACATCCTTTTGTATCAGTACCGTAGTAATGACTCTAGGACATCCGGATTCCTTTACCACAACATAAGATAACACATGTTCCCCGAGCACTCATACACCCCACCAAGAGGTAAGTGGCACCAAGCCATCAATAAATGCCCCAAGGTATGACACTAACCATCACGATTATTTCGAGTCATCATTTACCAAGTTATTACATGTTAATCTCATCATGAGGGTTAAACCTCAGTTTCTCAATTTTACTATTCATTTTATCACATTAAAAGCCCATTAGGCCTTAGTCCTCGAATTATAAGCCCCTTAAACTCAAAACATATTTTTTGGGCAGATTGCCCAGTGGGTATAGATACCTGGTTCACACAAAAAAGGTTTTACCATCACCTTGTATCGGTACACCGGGGTCGTGTATCGATACCCCAATGGTATCGAAATGCCTCCAAGCATACCAGTACACATTTTAGCTACTGGAATTTAATGGAACAGTGGGTATCGATACCCACCTTAGGCATACCAATGTGCCCCTTTAATTTTTCCTGCTTTTAAAAAATAACACAGGGTATAGGTACGAGCTCCCTGTGTACCGATACCAAAGCCAGAAATGGCTTCCAAGGCTCGGGAAATCACTTCCCAAGCCACCAAAATGTAACCTTTAACCTTCTAACTTAATCCTACATCTTATGGGAGTTGATTAGGGTGATTTGCTACCCTATTTACACCTTATTAACAATTAATTCAAATTTCACCATTAAAGGGCTTTAAGCTAGCAAAACCAAATCTAGAAATCTTAAACCACAAATCAAGCAAGGCGTTCTCTTTATGATCCGCAAGAAGAGTAGGAGTTAGAGATGTACTGATCTTAGGCTATAAACCTGAAATCAAGCTCCCAAGCAAAGCCCTTCAACTTTTCTTTTGATCCAAGCTTGATGAACACCCCAAACACCTCATCTTGCCATAACAACAAGAAAACGAATCAAGACTTGAGGTAACCACTAGGGTTAAGCTTAGCTCCAAATTTATAACCTTAAACCTAAAAGAAAAGCTTAAACCTCTTGAAAAAACCTTACCTTCTCACCTCAATGTTATGCTTTTCTTGAAGCTTTTGAAGAAGGGATCAACGTATCTCAATCTTGAGTCTTGTAGGAAAGAAATGAGAAGAAAAAAGTGGTTTCTTTAATTCAAAATGGTTATGGGGTTTTTAGAGAGAAAAAAGGGGTAAAGAAAGATGAAGAATGT
The DNA here is from genome assembly GCA_019671005.1 of Hibiscus mutabilis. NCBI lineage: Eukaryota > Viridiplantae > Streptophyta > Magnoliopsida > Malvales > Malvaceae > Hibiscus > Hibiscus mutabilis. The sequence continues at coordinate 26,845,106 of CM033739.1, read as the reverse complement.
GAGATGGGAAAATAGTGACCTCACTAGAGGCACATTGTCCCCCCTTAAACCCCACATCCAAACAAAATCAATTCAAAGAAAATCAGACACACTTTCCAAAAAGTGTAAATTCACTCTATAAAATCTTCCATCTTTACCCTTATTACAAAACGGTCACCACTCAAGCCCACATAGCCAAATTCTCATCCAACAAGGCCCAAACTTAGCTCAATGGTTCTAATTACTCCAACCAACATGAAGGCCCATAACCTGGGTCAACGCCCAAATTGTTGACTCAAAAATTTGGGTCGTTACAACTCTCCTCTCATAAAAAGAAATTTCATCCTTGAAATTTAAACAAAAGAAGAAAATGCAACTATCTCGTACCTAACCATTACCCATCTCATATACCTTCTCATTGATTCTAAAAATTCTCTCCAAAATTTTCTTAGCCAAAGCTCGTACCACTTGACTCCTCAAAGCCCCTATCATGAATCTTACAACGATTCATTCACATCACTCGAACAACACTTACATCGAACCTTAAAGCAGATCAAAATAGGATAACTTCAACAATGTTGTCTAAGTATCAACACAAAGAACTCACTTTAGATGAATTTCATCTTGGTTAACACTCTTTTCTACCATTATCAGGGGTTCAAAACTCTTAAACTCAAACCTCATCTATATCTGAAATGCGACACCTCTTCAAAGGTACACTACTAGGAACACTTCTTTGTCTATTATATGCACCAAATTCATGATCCTAGCCAAACGTTTCTAAGAACAAGAGAAACTCAGCGAACCAGATTCTACCATCTAATTATCTTGTATTAACAACCCTTCTTCTTACTTGGGCAGCCAAGATGGAACTTGGCACTTCACTTTACTAGAACTCACCCCTACTCGAACAAAGGCTAACTCATGATCATGTAATCCCACAAATCGAACCACTTGATTCCAAAAGAAAACTGTTGTTGCTTACGAACTCTACTAGAGATCAAAACTCATCTAACTGCATCGAATGTTCAAATATTTTGTCCAACCCAACCACTTTATTCCAATGAACAGTTGTAATAAAACTCTAACAAGCCCTCAAAGATTTTCCAATAGTTCTTCCAACCAGATCTGTTACAATACAAGAATCCCAGTTCCGCATAACCATAGCCGTTAAACCACACTTCCGCTATGCTACTCTGATAAAATTCTTACTGTTTTACTATACATATAGACAATCCATCTCAAAAACTCAGAAGAGCAACCCTTCAAATCATCAAACTCAAGATTAGAACGACGCACTCGTGAGTTAACCCACTTCGCAACTTTCCTTTAAGGTCCACTCATCACATCGAACCCAATCTTTGATCCCGACTTCTCCTTAACCTTCGACTTTAGATACTCAGATTCTGAACGACCATACAGAAACCTCAAAACTCTTTAACCAATTTTAAGATTGTCAACCCCGAGGAAACGGGTAACGATCATTCACCATTATACCTCAGCTCACAACATTCAATGCCACCATTCTTTGCCATACCAACACATGCATGTCCCAAGGTAAATCACTTGGATGCAACACCTATTTTTACTCATTTGCAAAAATGTGTTCTCACTCAAGAAGTTTGGTCGGTGCCATACTACAAGTTTATTGACACCAACACCAAACTCGAAGAGCACTCTAACAACCTCTCAAACGTTCGCAACTCTAAAGCTTCAGACTCTCAACCCTCGTATCCAACGTGGGCTAAGAACGTCTTGAAACCCAATAAGACCCTTTTGTACAAACATCTACCAACTAGGGAGAGAGTAAATCTAACAAGTCTACGATGATTGTTACTCTCAATCCCCACTTATCACCCATGGCAAGAACATTACCTACAAGAACTTACAAAACTGCCGAACTAATCAATCCAACATCAACCTCTAGATATTACCACAACACTTATCCAACAAGAACCAAAACCATTATATAAATGAGAGATCAAATTTCCATCAATGTAACAACCAAAACCAAAAACAAATACATGTACCTGACATATCTTCAGTGGTAAAGCTATCCTTTCTGGCCTGAACGGCAGACTGTCTAGCAACAACTCAATCATCGACTCTGATGGTTGATCTCACAAGACCTCCACCCTGATACATAGACGATGCTCTAGCACCGCCTCTCGTAGAACCCTGGCCATGCTAGGAAGAAGTCAACCTCTGAGACTGAATACGTGTACCGTCATTCATTACTTGCCAGTCCTTTGCCATATGACCTGGTGGCCGAAACCTATAGCAAACTCTCAGTAGCAAAAAGTACTGTAACCCCATTAACCCAGTCTAGACGCCAAACCAAATCGAGTGAGCTAATTGAGTTTATCGAGACAAACCCGAACGATTTATTCAGAAAATGATCCATTTTTCTTTTATCTTGTCTAAATGCAAAGCTAAGGCCTAAGGTGATCATGCTACCAGCAGTGAAATATGTAATTAAATCAGGCGTCGAATTGACATCCAATTAGCTGAAAACATACTCTAAGGACCAAATTGTAATTTTGGTAAATTAATAGGTCTTCCATAAATTCAAAGTTACCAAACCTTAATTAATCAGGTTTCATGCACACCAGTTAAATTACAACTTAAAATAATCATCCAAACTCATTTAATTGCATGATCAAGAAATAAGGACTAAACTGTAAAGTTCCAAACTATAGCAAAGCATTTACCAGAAATAACTAACAACGTACCAATACGCCCCTTGCCCGTATCGATACGGGTTCATTTCAAAAAAGAGTATCGGTACGGTCCTCAAGCGCACCAATACAGTTGTTCGATATTAAAAATAGGGATTCTAGTGGCTAAAGGGCGTATCGATACGGTTGCTCATGTACCGACATCATGCTTAATTTCTTGCTTCAATTACAGATATATGCTATAGCGTACCGATACGCCTATGCAATTTTGCACATATTTAAGATGAGATAGACCCCGTGTACCGATCCTTGAGGACCGTACCAGTACGAATTGGCCTGTAATGACCTCTTGGTCGATCATATGACACTTTGGCTCAATCTAACACACTCCAAACACCTTACAAACATCATGACATTCTAAACAAAATTTCCGCAAACAAATAGGCTTGATATAGGATCAATAAAACCATAGCAAATCTAATCAAAGATCCTATAGGCATGATCTCTACCCAAACATGCAAATCATATCCCAACCCCTCAAAGAAAGGCATAAAGCATCATACAAGTCCAAAACATCAAAAGAAACTTGTCCAACACAGGGAGTAAGCATAAACCCTCCCAAATACATCTTGGTCATATTGCTCTTTATTTACTACAAGTTCACTTATAAAAACTATACTTGAAAATTTTCAATTCTTGGATTCCTCCTCACTTGCTCGCTGCCCCAATAGCTACTTTGCTACATTGATGAGAAGAAGAGCGTAAGCAAATAATGCCTAGTGGGGGTCACTCTAAAAACACTAATCAACGCATTTAAAATCATTTTAGTCAAACACACTTTGAACATCATGCTTAAACATCTCATCCACTTTTTACCTTTGTAAAACATGCATATTAATCATATGCAAAACATGTATCATGGATCTCATGCATAATCCCATATGTAAAACCTCAATTTAAGCCTTCACATGCTTTTCAACCAATAACAAATCTTAAAGAGCAAAATATGTATAAATCTCATTATACAAAACACACTTATCCATCATGATACATTAATTCATATATTGGCTTTCAAGTGACCCTAAAACAGAATGTTTCCTTATCAAAAATACATTGGATACACGAATTTCACAAGTGGTTCCTTCGACCACTTTACATACATCCATAAACGGATAAAACAACACAATTAACCCCTCGACGGCTATAATATGTAATGTTACCTCTCCAAAAGTATTGTTTTTAATGCCAATCTTACAATGCTTTTGCTTGTTTTTAGGTGCATTTAGTTGCATTAGGATGTTAAAACCATGCATTTACATAAGGAGATTAGAATTCTGTCTATGCCAATGTGAAAGGTTGTTTTGTTGGCAATTTTGCAGGTTTAGCATAGGATTTGGCCCAGAAAAGCAACAGAGGAAGGAATGCCAGAGAGAATGCCGAGTGCTGTTGGCACAAATGGACTAGACAATGCCAAGCACCAGTTGGCAGAGAAGTGAACTTGATGCCATGCCAAGAAGCTGTTGGACCCCAAAAAAATAGGACATGATCAGGCTCCAAAAAGATGGCAATCAATCTCTGAAAAAATAGCGGATAAGATGGTGCCAAGACTGGTTGGCAGATTCATGCCAAGCTTGGACGCCAAGGCAACGTTGGCAGTATGACGTTAACCCTAGCCTGATAAGCTCTCATTCAAATTGGGATAAGATGATTATCTCTTATCCCTTCAACATTTTAAATTCAAATAATGAGCTTATCCTATCCATTCTTTGCACGCCTATTTAAACACCAACCAAGGAAGATCTTAGGGGACGAACTTGGAGAGGATTTTATTGATGATTGGAAGAGGAAGGCTGCATGGTTCGACCAGCTAGACCGAGGGCTTGGAGCCATTGAAGGGTTGCATCGAGAGACCCCCTTCTTGCCCATTCTCTTTGTTTAGTTATTTTTATTTTTTAATGATGTTGTATTTTGAAAATGTTTATGGTTTTTCGGTTAAATCCCTCACCATGAACTAATTCAATAGTTGGTGGGGGATGTTTGCGTTGAAATGTTGTTTTCATGTTTAGTTTTTAATAATAAATCTGCCCTGGCAATGTTTTATCTATTCAACATACTTTAATGTTTTCTAAATACTATGCCAAGCGAGAGTTGACACTGCTGGCCTATTGCGCCTTAATATCTTAACAGACTTGGGGTGGCAATGAATAAGTTGTTGAATACTAAGGAGAGAAGCTTCGAGAGAAGTCGTTCAAGTAGATGAACTTACTTCGGGAGTGAAATCTACCCCTTAGGAGCATAGATTGGATCTTAATCAAATTTGTTTATTTAAAAACAAACACTATAGAGATATAGGGGTTTTTACATGATCAATTTAGGGTAATGACCATCGAGAGAGGCTTTGCTAATTTTGAACCTGCTTGGCAAACAATGCCAAGACAGATTGTTATTAAAAGCTGGCACGACATGAATAGCGTGAAAATCAGACATTCCCTGCCAACGCTCATCATTCATTAAAGCACCTTGCTTGCCAACGTCTTTACTTTACTTTTATTCATTTTCTTTTTAATTGTTTTTAAAACCAACTCAAATCACTTTTTCTTAAGGCAAGTAACAATCAAGGCAATTGAATTCCAAGTCAATCTCTGTGGGATCGATACTCAGCTTACTGCGGTATTACTTGCAGACCGTGTATACTTGCACGCAAAAGACTCACCTAGGCACGTTTTTATACTTTCCCAACATATACCTTTTTCCACTTTTGCCAACATTTTTACCCAAAGAGTCTACAAGTTTTTGACGCCATTGTGGGGGATTGAAATAGAATTGATTGTTTTTAAATTCTTACTTGTCATTCTTTTATTTTTATTTTTGTTTTTACCTTTTATTTTTGTCGGTGTATAACCAAAAGCCATCATGTGGTGGACGAGTGGCCATATGATCTGGAAATTGAGAAAACCTTGCAGAGGTTAAAAAGAAGATTTCGAGAGATGCAAAACCAAGGTAATGGAGGGAATGGTTTGGTGAGCAATGGAGGAAATCCACTTAAAAATGAGATACCACCACCACCTGATGTCCTAGTTGTTAATGAAAGACCTATTAGAGAACATTCGGCACCAACCATTGACAATTTGATGCCAGGACTTGTTGGCACAGAGGTAAACACTGTCAATTTTAAACTTAAGCCAGTAATGATTCAAACTCTTTTGAATTAGGTCAGTTTGATGGAGCACTTACTGGAGATCTGAGGTAGCATCTGAAGCAGCTCATGGAGATTTGCCAGCTATTCCAACAAAATAGAGTACCTGAAGATATCGTGAAACTGAAGTTATTTAGTTTCTCTTTGAGAGAAAGAGCAAAGGCTTGGCTTAACTCCTTGCCACCTAGCTCAGTTACTTCATGGTCAGACCTATTGATAAGTGTTCAAAAGTACTATTTTCTTACCCTTTTTACTCATATTATTGTTAGACTTAGGCCCATATTAGTTGCATAATTAGCTATTCATGCATTAATCCATGTTTCCTTCCAACGTTGAGCTTGATTACATAACTTGGTAGTTTTTGTGGGAAAAGATGCTGCTTTGGTGTGTTTTGTGTGTATGTGCAGGATCACATGCCAAAGCAAAGCTAGAGCTAGTTGCCAGGGCAATGCATGAAGGAGACGTCGAGCCAGTTGCCATGGCAATTGTCAACAAGAGCAAAGGTGATATGGTAGTCAAAATTGATGACTAGACAAGCCCAAGATGACGTGGAGCAAAGCCCAAACCCAAAGGAATTTGATTGCCATGCAGAGATTAAAGAAGAATTAAATTCCAAGAAGATAGGAGAAGTTCTAGTAGGAATACAATTATAATAAAGAATTATATTCTTTAAAGATAATTTAATTCCAACTTAACTTCCTCCTCAAAGAAGGACTTTGGCCTAGCCCTATAAATAGGCAGGAGATTTCGACAATCCAGGGAGAGCAAGAGAGGGGAATTTCGACAAGTCCAAGGAAGGCAAGAGGAGAGAATTTTCGACAAGCATCTAGGGCAAGGAGGATTTCGACAAGCCTCCTTCTTCATCTTTTCTTTCTGGGTTCATGCTAGGGATTATTTATCTTGTGTTTCTTTGGAACCTAGCTATGAACTAAATCTATTTGGCTATGGTTATTGTGTTTTGTGGTTGTGAGAAACTATTGGTTTTTCTTTAGGTAATAAGAGTTTGCACTTTTATATTCAAGGTTTATTCATTCTTGGTTCTTATTCTTGTTACGAGTGAATTGGGAGAGGATCTCGTGATTTCATCTATTTATCTAATATCGGGAGAGTTAGATTTAAGAAATGAATGAATATGATCTTTATTCAATCTATTGATGGTGAAGATTAATCCGGCTTAGGAATAAGTTAAGGATTTCAACGGCTAAGAGGAGCGCAAGATTGGTTGTTGTTCACCCTTGATTCACGCAGGGATGTATTATCAAGGCATGCACAAGTAGCTAGAGTTTCGACTTAAGGATAAGAAGAAACCATTGAAGAACGCTCTGCTGAACCTTGAAGGTTGCTGCCCAGACGCCCAAGTAGTTGCCCAACTAGTTGCCCAGGCAACCATCGATTACTTGCCAAGGCAACCCCGTTGTGCAAGTTGCCACGGCAACTGAGTTGCCCGTGCACTCTTTTACCAAGACGATCCAATCGACTATCACACCTCAACTCACGATAACCTGGCCTATCTCTCTCTCATTTGAATTCATCTTTTCTTTTACTTTATTGCTTTCTAGTTTAGTTAATAGTTAAACTCCTATAACCCTATCTTTGTGTTTTTACTTTTTACAGTGCAAGAGACTAGATTCTTGAAGTGGCACCAATACCTGTGGAGACGATATATTTTATACTATAACTTGCGACGTGTATACTTGCACAATTGCGTAGCACTTATTACGCGCAACAAGTTTTTGGCGCCGTTGCCGGGGATTGGCAATAGTGACTTTGTTTTTATTTTCTTGCACTTTCTTTTTACTTTTCTTGTTTAAGATTCAAAGGGCTAACAAACTTTGGTTTTGCATTGGTATATGACCAGGGCGAGACCAACTTCACCAGAATATCCCTTTGATCCAGAAATCGAACGAACCTTACAAAGACTTAGACGAGGGATAAGAGTAGCAATGGCTAATCAAGACGGTAATATGCATCAAGATGTTCCAGCAGGAGGAGGATTGATTCTTACACGAAACAGAACTATTCGAGACTATCTTGAAGAAGATCTAGATGGACTTAACCCAGGAGTTGTCGCACCTGAAATTGAAGCCGACCACTTTGAGTTGAAACCGGTAATGTTTAATATGATCAACACAATAGGTCAATTTGGCGGCTCAACAACTGAAGATGCATGACAACATCTGAAATATTTCCTCGAGATTTGCAACTCGTTCAAAATACATGGAGTCACCCCCGATGTCTTACGATTAAGATTATTCCCTTATTCACTGAGGGATAGGGCGAAAGCATGGTTGAATAGCATTCCTGCCGGATCAATAGCATCTTGGACCGATCTTTGTCGTGATTTCCTTGCTAGATTTAATCCTACAAATTTGACTGATAAGCTTCATAACGACATTACTTCTTTTCGGCAGGCAGATGATGAATCCATGTACAAGGCTTGGGAGCGATATAGAGAACTTCTACACAAATGCCCCCTACACGGATTCCCGGTGTGGACTCAAGTGATAATGTTTTACAACGCCGTGAATACACCAACAAGGATGATGCTAGATGCCTCGGCAAACGGCATACTCCTAGATAAGTCGCCGGAGGAAGCGATGCAAATTTTAAACAGGCTGGCCAAGAATGATTATCAATTCCCATCTACTAGAAGAGGAGGAGTTAGACGCCAAGCCACAATACATGAACTAGGATCATCATATTCAATTTCGGCACAATTGGCCACTTTAACCAAGATGGTCCAGAACATGCAAAAACCAAACAACACACTGAGGTCAAGGTAATGGATTCTATTTGTGAGTTATGTGGTGATAACCATAATTCTTCTGAATGTATGCAGAATCTAGAATCCAGCTTCTATGTGGGGAATTACAATCGGAACAACAATGTGATGTCCAATACATACAATCCAGCTTGGAAGAAGCACCCAAATTTTTCATGGAGTAATCCCAACAATGCTCTAAACCAGAACAATCAGAATGCACAAGCATCGGGATTCCAGCAGAATATGCCACGACAACAGATGCCGCAGCAACAACCGACAACATCTAGTTCTTTGGAAAATTCTCTAAAGCTTTTATGATGAAAACTGAATCTTATATGGCTGAGAATAGTAATTTCATAAAAAGAACTGATGCTTTTATTAACAGGACCGAGATGAGATTGCAAAACCAAGAGGCGACAATCAAATCATTGGAAAATCAAGTCGGACAGTTTGCTCAAAATCTGAATACTAGACCGCAAGGAGGTTTACCTAGCGATACTAAAGTCGCAAGAGGAACTGGCCATAAGCAATGTAAGGCAATCGCCACTAGAAGTGGCCAACAACTTAGAGAGGCTCAAACCCTCTCATCAAACAAAACTCCACAAAAAGATCAAGACGAACCTAGCGGCAAAGCCTCAGATGCTGAACCAAGAATTGCCGCGGCAACCGGCAATAAGCATGCCTCGACAACCGACGATAAAGACGCCTCGGCAACTTGCGATAAGCATGCCTCGGCAACCCCAGTTGATAACGCCTCGACAACTCCAGTTGTCCCGGCAATGCCGTCAATCAGGTTTCAAACCAATGAAAGGATCGAAGATATCCGACTTCCACCACCATTCCCACAAAGGTTGAAGCGACAAAAGCAAGAATACCAATTCAAGAAGTTTCTTGATATCCTAAAGCAAGTCCACATCAACTTGCCATTGGTGGAAGCAATTGAACAAATGCCAAACTATGCCAAGTTTCTTAAAGACATTGTGTCCAAGAGAACAAGGCTAGGAGAGTTTGAAACAGTTGCCGCAACAGAGGGATGCATGGCAATGTTGCACAATCGAATGCCACCCAAGTTGAAGGATCCCGAAAGTTTCACAATACCCTGTTCCATTGGAAATCACTATCTCGAGAAAGCACTATGCGACCTTGGGGCTAGCATAAACTTGATGCCTAAATCAGTTTTCTAGAAACTAGGAATCGGGAAGGCAAGACCTACAACAGTTATGCTACAGCAAGCCGACAGATCCTATGTGCATCCAGAGGGAAAAATCGAGGACATACTGGTAAAAGTTGATAAATTTATTTTTCCCGCTGACTTTATTGTCTTGGATTGTGAAGCAGATGAGCATGCACCCATCATTCTCGGGAGACCATTCCTAGCAACAGGGAGAACCTTGATCAATGTTGAAAAGGGAGAACTCACAATGAGGGTGAATGACCAGCAAGTTAAACTAAATGTGTTCCAAACACTAAGGCATGCCGATGATCCAGAAGAATGCCAACTTCTTCATGCCACGACAGAGTTTAACTTCGACGAGGAATTTAGTTGCCTCGGCAACTACATTGCCGATCAAGAGGAACCTGAGGAGTATGAAGAACCGGTCGATAAGGAACAACAAGAAGAGGCAAATTGGCTAGTCAATCAACCAGGTACATACTTTGAACCACTGGATTACTCAGGTAAGGAAGGTAAGCTCGAAAAAACCCTCTATTGAACAACCACCGATTCTTGAGTTGAAACAATTGCCAGAGCAACTAAAATATGCATACTTAGGAACCAATAATACATTGCCTGCAATTATTTCTTCTAAGTTACAGCCTGAGCAGGAAAAGAAGCTGATCAAGATGTTGAAGCTACACAAAAAGGCAATAGGGTGGACAATTACCGACTTGAAGGGAATTAGCTCGGCAGTGTGCATGCACAAGATTTTGTTGGAAGATAATCACAAACCTTCAATTGAGGCCCAGAGAAGACTGAATCATGCCATGAAAGGGGTTGTAATGAAAGAAATCATCAAGTGGCTTGACGCCGACATTATATACCCTATCTTTGATAGTACGTGGGTAAGTCCGGTACAATGTGTACCGAAAAAGGGAGGTATAACAGTGGTAAGCAATGAAAATAATGAACTCATTCCAACCAGGACTGTGACCGGTTGGAGGGTTTGTATGGATTATCGAAAGCTAAACAAAGCCACTAGGAAAGATCACTTCCCATTACCCTTTATTGATCAAATGCTTGGCCGTCTTGCAGGTAAACCCTTTTATTGTTTTCTTGATGGTTATTCAGGTTACAATCAAATTGCAATAGCACCAGAAGATCAAGAAAAGACAACCTTCACATGCCCATACGGTACTTATACCTTCCGAAGGATGCCGTTCGGATTGTGTAACGCCCCGGCAACCTTCCAAAGATGCATGATGGCACTCTTTTCAGACATGGTCGAAGACTTCCTTGAGATCTTCATGGATGATTTTTCTGTTTTTGGTAATGACTTCGACAACTGTCTCGGCAATTTAGAGAAGGTGTTGGCAAGATGTGAAGAAACTGATCTAGTCCTCAATTGGGAGAAATACCATTTTATGGTAGATGAAGGAATAGTGCTCGGCCACAAGATTTCATCCAAGGGAATTGAAGTAGACAAAGCAAAGGTGGACGTGATCGAGAGATTACCCCCACCAAGTTCGGTTAAAGGAATTCGAAGCTTTCTTGGACATGCAGGTTTTTATAGGAGGTTCATTCATAATTTTTCTAAAATCACTAAACCCTTGTGCAATTTGCTTGAACAGGATAAATTCTTCAATTTTGATGATTCTTGCACCCAAGCATTCGAAACCCTAAAGGAAAAGCTTGCCTCGGCACCCACTGTCGTTCCACCAGATTGGACGCTACCTTTTGAGCTAATGTGTGATGCAAGTGATTTCGCGGTAGGAGCAGTCCTAGGCCAACGCACAGGTAAGACCTTCCATGTGATATACTACGCTAGTAAAACTCTTAATAGTGCCCAAATGAATTACACAACAACGGAGAAAGAGTTACTAGCTGTAGTTTTTGCATTTGACAAGTTCCGATCCTATTTGATTGGTACAAAGGTAATTGTTCATACGGACCATTCGGCAATCAAATATCTATTTGCTAAAATGGATGCTAAACCTCGTTTGATTCGTTGAATATTACTTTTACAAGAATTTGATATTGAAATTAAGGACAGGAAAGGAACAGAAAATCAAGTGGCCGATCACTTATCACGTTTGGAACGCAATAGGGAGGAGGACGCGGATCTAGAGATATGCGATGCATTCCCGGATGAATAAATTTTAGTTGCCTCGGTAACCCTCGACGCCTCGGCAACTATGGATGCACACGCCTCGGCAACTCTCGATGCCGCAGTAGCCCTTGACGCGCACGCCTCAGTAATTCTGGAGCAGTCGCCACTGCAGCACATGCCTCGGCAATACCCTGGTACGCAGATTTAGTTAATTTCCTTTTTTGTGGTATTTTACCTTATGGCATTACTCACCAAGGGAAGAAGCGGTTCCGCCATAATGCTAAGCATTACTTTTGGGACGAGCCTCTTTTGTTTAAACAATGTGCAGATCAAGTTATACGGCGATGTGTCCCTGAAGAAGAGCAACAGAATGTACTCTGGCAATGCCATTCTGCACCCTATGGAGGACATTTTGGAGGAACTCGTACCGCGACCAAAGTTTTGCAATCCGGTTTGTATTGGCCAACATTGTACAAAGATGCCCAAGACTTTTACAAGCAATGTGATCGTTGCTAGAGGACGGGCAATATCTCTAGACGACATGAGATGCCACTCCAGAACATCATCGAGGTGGAATTGTTCGATGTGTGGGGGATCGATTTTATGGGACCTTTCCCATCTTCATTCGGCAACCTCTACATCTTACTTGCCGTCGACTACGTGTCTAAATGGGTTGAGGCAGCTGCAGTTCCCAACAACGATTCCAAGACCGTGCAACGATTCTTGCAGAAAAACATATTTACATGGTTTGGGATGCCAAGAGCAATTATCAGTGACGAAGGCAAGCATTTTGACAACAGACTAATTGCCAAGATGCTGCAATGCTTCGGCATATCACACAAGATCGCCACGGCATATCACCCACAAACCAACGGGCAAGCAGAAATTTCCAACCGGGAATTGAAGGGTACACTCGAGAAAGTTGTAAATCCCTCTAGGAAGGATTGGTCATTAAGACTAGATGACGCACTTTGGGCATATCGCACTGCATTCAAAACACCCTTAGGTATGTCCCCCTTCCGACTTGTCTATGGCAAAACATGCCATCTACCGGTGGAAATCGAACACAAGGCATATTGGGCAATCAAGACCGTGAATATGGATTGGGAAAGTGCCGGAAAAAAGCGTTTGTTAGACCTCAATGAGATAGAAGAATTCCGTGCACTCGCCTATAACAATGCACGAATCTACAAGGAGAAAACAAAGCGATGGCATGACAAGAAACTATTGCTGCGGCAATTCACGCCAGGGCAACTAGTTCTCTTATTCAATTATCGGCTAAAACTTTTCCCGGGAAAGCTGAAATCAAGATGGTCGGGACCATTCGAAGTTGTCAAAGGTGATATGGTAGTCGAAATTGATTACTATACAAGTCCAAGATGACGTGGAGCAAAGCCCAAACCCAAAGGAATTTGATTGCCATGCAGAGATTAAAGAAGAATTAAATTCCAAGAATATAGGAGAAGTTCTAGTAGGAATACAATTATAATAAAGAATTATATTCTTTAAAGATAATTTAATTCCAACTTAACTTCCTCCTCAAAGAAGGACTTTGGCCTAGCCCTATAAATAGGCAGGAGATTTCGATAACTTGGAGAGAGCAAAAGAGAGGGGAATTTCGACAAGTCCAAGGAGGGCAAGAGGAGAGAATTTTCGACAAGCATCTAGGGCAAGGAGGATTTTGACAAGCCTCCTCCTTCATCCTTTTCTTTCTTGTTCGATTGGGTTCATGCTAGGGATTATTATCTTGTGTTTCTTTGGAACCTAGCCATGAACTAAATCTATTTGGCTAGGGTTATTGTGTTTTGTGGTTGTGAGAAACTATTGGTTTTTGTTTAGGTAATAAGAGTTTGCACTTTTCTATTTCAAGGTTTATTCATTCTTGGTTCTTATTCTTATTTGCGAGTGAATTGGGAGAGGATCTCGTGATTTCATCTATTTATCTAATATCGGGAGAGTTAGATTCAAGAAACGAATGAATATGATCTTTATTCAATCTATTGATGGTGAAGATTAATCCGACTTAGGAATAAGTTAAGGATTTCAACGGCTAAGAGGAGCGCAAGATTGGTTGTTGTTCACCCTTGATTCACGCAGGGATGTATTATCTAGGCATGCACAAGTAGCTAGAGTTTCGACTTAGGGATAAGAAGAAACCATTGAAGAACGCTCTGCCGAACCTTGAAGGTTGCTGCCCAGACGCCCAAGTAGTTGCCCAGGCAACCATCGATTAGTTTCCAAGGCAACCCTGTTGTGCAAGTTGCCACGTCAACTGAGTTGCCCATGCACTCTTTTGCCAAGACAATCCAATCGGCTATCACACCTCAACTCACGATAACCTGGCCTATCTCTCTCTCATTTGATCTCATCTTTTCTTTTACTTTATTGCTTTCTAGTTTAGTTATTAGTTAAACTCCTATAATCCTTTATTTGTGTTTTTACTTTTTACAGTGCAAGAGACTAGATTCTTGAAGTGGCACCAATCCTCAATGAGACGATATCTTTTATACTATAACTTGCAACGTGTATATTTGCACAATTGCGTAGCACTTATTACGCGCAACATGTTTCTTTGGAACCTAGCCATGAACTAAATCTATTTGGCTATGGTTATTGTCTTTTGTGGTTGTGAGAAACTATTGGTTTTTGTTTAGGTAATAAGAGTTTGCACTTTTATATTCAAGGTTTATTCATTCTTGGTTCTTATTCTTGTTGTGAGTGAATTGGAAGAGGATCTCGTGATTTCATCTATTTATCTAATATTGGGAGAGTTAGATTCAAGAAACGAATGAATATGATCTTTTTCAATCTATTGATGGTGAAGATTAATCCGGCTTAGGAATAAGTTAAGGATTTCAACGGCTAAAAGGAGCGCAAGATTGGTTGTTGTTCACCCTTGATTCACGCAGGGATGTATTATCAAGGCATGCACAAGTAGCTAGAGTTTCGACTTAGGGAGGTTCAAGCCCGCTCGTCATACAAAACTAAGGAGAGGAAAGGAACAGAAAATCAAGTGGCGATCATCACTATCATGTTTGGAACGCAATAGGGAGGAGGACACGGATCTAGAGATATGCGATGCATTCCCGGATGAACAAATTTTAGTTGCCTCAAAGAAACCATGGACGCACATGCCTTGACAACCCTTGACGCCTCGACAACCATGGATGTGCACCCCTCGGTAACTCTCGACGCCGCAACAGCCTTTGACGCGCACGCCTCGGCAATTTTGGGAGCAGTCGCCATAGCAGCACATGCCTCGGCAATACCCTGGTACGCAGATTTAGTTAATTTCCTTGTTTGTGGTATTTTACCTTATGGCATTACTCACCAAGGGAAGAAGCGGTTCCGCCATGATGCTAAGCATTACTTTTGGGACGAGCCTCTTTTGTTTAAACAATGTGCATATCGGGTTATACGGCAATGTGTCCTCAAGAAGAGCAACAGAATGTACTTCGGCAATGCCATTCTTCACCCTATGGAGGACATTTTGAGGAACTCGTATCATGGCCAAAGTTTTGCAATCCGGTTTGTATTGGCCAACATTGTACAAAGATGCCCAAGACTTTTACAAGCAATGTGATCGTTGCGAGAGGACGGGCAATATCTCTAGACGACATGAGATGCCACTCTAGAACATCATCGAGGTGGAATTGTTCGATGTGTGGGGGATCGATTTTATGGGACCTTTCCCATCTTCATTCGGCAACCTCTACATCTTACTTGCCGTCGACTACGTGTCTAAATGGGTTGAGGTAGCTGCAGTTCCCAACAACGATTCCAAGACCGTGCAACGATTCTTGCAGAAAAACATATTTACACGATTTGGGATGCCAAGAGCAATTATCAGTGAAGAAGGCAAGCATTTTGACAATAGACTAATTTCCAACCGGGCATATCACCCACAAACCAACGGGAAAGCAGAAATTTCCAACCGGGAATTGAAGGGTATACTCGAGAAAGTTGTAAATCCCTCTAGGAAGGATTGGTCATTAAGTCTAGATGACGCACTTTGGGGATATCGCACTGCATTCAAAACACCCTTAGGTATGTCCCCCTTCCGAATTGTCTATGGCAAAACATGCCATCTACCGGTGGAAATCGAACACAAGGCATATTGGGCAATCAAGGCCGTGAATATGGATTGGGAAAGTGCCGGAAAAAAGCATTTGTTGGACCTCAATGAGATAGAAGAATTCCGTGCACTCGCCTATAACAATGCACGAATCTACAAGGAGAAAACAAAGCGATGGCATGACAAGAAACTGTTGCTGCGGCAATTCACGCCAGGGCAACTAGTTCTCTTATTCAATTATCGGCTAAAACTTTTCCCGGAAAAGCTGAAATCAAGATGGTCGGGACCATTCGAAGTCGTCAAACCATTCTCCCATGGTGCCGTGATAATCAAGTCCATCTCTGACAACCATGAATTCAAAGTTAATGGACAAAGATTGAAGCACTACAATGGTGCCCATGTGGAACGTAACAAAGAAGTGGTCAACTTAGGAGATGCATGAGCATGCTCTCCTTTCAATATTTTCTTTTTATTTTTATTTTTTATTTTTATTTTTAGGAGATGTTTTATTTTTCTTCATTATCTTTAGTGGTCAACTTAGGAGATGCATGAGCATGCTCTCCCTTTGATATTTTATTTTTATGTTTATTTTTATTTTTATTTTTATTTCCGATTAATATTTTTTATTTTTTTATTTTTTTTATTTTTTTATTCTTTTATTTTTTTATATTTTTTGATTATTAGTAATTTTCTTTAGGATAGATTTTTTTATTTAAATTTAAGAATCTTATTACACATCTTTATTTATTTTCTTTATTAGTTTATCTTTAATTTTAATCCTTATTTGATTTGTCTTTGAATTGTAGGAAAAAAGTTCAAGATAAAGAGGAATTTTAATCCAAGTAGGAAAACATCTTCAACAAGGAAACTAATGGGCTGAATCTAAGGCTTATATAAAGCCTCCAATTCACCCTAATCACAACCCCTTGTCGACAACTTCTCCCTCACCCTAAACCCTTTTTCGTTTTCCCCTAGTCCCACCCACCTATCTTTTCTATAAAACCCATCACCCTTAACCTATTCCTACTTTCTATCTTGCAACTTTTTAGTTTCTTTTCTTTTCTTTTCTTTGTCTTTACAAAACTCACAACCAAGATCATCCATGACATCCAAGATTAAATTTTTAGTTCATCCAAGTTCCTCCAAAGAACCAAGATACAAGAAGTTTGCTACACCGGTTGTTCAAGAAAGATTTCAATCCAAGTTTGAAAGCCGGAAGATTCATGAAGAACAAGGCTTTGAATACTCCAACTCTCATCAAGATTTCAGCCTTGAACCATTCATCTTCGAGAGGATTGCACATCAAAAGTGGCAAATCTTTTGCCATCAACCAGAACCGGGTAACATCTCATGGGTAAGAGAATTCTATGCTCACTCACCTAACCCGGATAATCCTTATGTTTTTGTTCGTGACAAGGCCATACTCATAAGTCCCAAAACGCAAACACCTTTTACGGGCTTTACATTGAGAAGGACGAGCATCAAGCCTTCATTGATCAAATCACTCCCAAGCAACTCGACAAGGTGCTTCAAGAACTCACTCAAACGGGAACTCATTGGAACGACGGTAAATACAAGGGCACGGTAAATCGCCTTCGGCTTAAACCCGAGGCAAAACTATGGAATAAGTTTGTTAAAACTTCTTTAATGCCCACCACACACAATACTACCATTGATATACCACGTCTTTTGCTCATACATTCTATTTTGCATAATCGCATCATTAACATTGGAAAAATTATTTGTGATGAGATTTTTGTATGCAGCTCAAAAGATAAGGTTTTCTTTTTTTCCTTGCTTAATTTCTAATCTTTGCAAGGAGATGCATGCCCCAAGTGAGTCCACCGATGAAAAGGCCCTACCCAAGTCTGGTTGGAATCAAGCACTAATCCGAAAGCTAATGGGAGAGGCACCAGGAGATTCTTCAAGGCCTCCAATTGCCACGGCAACTCCTACCGCCCCGACAATCCAAAATGCCCAAGCACCTAACGCCCGGGCAACTCGACCATCAACCCCGGGACACTTGGAAGCACTTTTGCACCCATTGGCAAGCCACCTAAGGCAAATTGAAGATCGGCAACTAATGTTCATGCGGTACATGAAGGAGCACAACAATGCCATCACCCAAGTCATCCTAGAAAAGTACATGGACAATCGTGTGCCGTTCCCAATCTTTCCTGCCGAGATCCTTGCCCCGACAACCAATGAAGCGCCGCCACGGGCAACGCAATAGATGATGTCGCGGCAACCTACATCGTGCCTGCACAAGCTGATGCCACAGCAACCAACCCTGAAGATGCCACGGCAACCAAAGTTAAAGACATCCCGGCAACCACTGCAAAAGCCAAAGGTAAAGCACCTATGCCCGAATCAACTCCTACGGAATCATTTTCTGATTTTTCAGATTTGGACGAGTCCTCCATTGCACCAACAAAGACCGCACCAATTGAATCCTCCAAGCAAAAAGCCAATGACACTGATGAAGAGGACGATGAGGACAACCCCGTACAAGGATCGATTCCACCACCGGCAACAAGAAAACAACCATCGCGTTCAAGCAAGAGAATCAAGACACCGACCAAAAGGAAACTAATCATCTACGATGACGAACTCTCGGAGTAAATCCTCGTATGCATTTTATTTTTCGTTATTTTTATTTTTCTTTCATACATGCATTGAGGACAATGCCTCACTCGAGTTTGGGGGGGATTGTTATTAGTAGTTACCATGTTTAGTTACATTCACTTAAGTATTACATTTAGGATACATAAATTGCTTGCCATGCCTTTAATTGAAACAAGAATTGCTTAGATTTGATGAAGATTCGATGATGACTTTGCCAATGCACTTAATTGATAGAATTTTTATTTTAGGATAACCATGGAAAAACTTAAAATTTTACTATGATGCTAATTTTGATGAAACACTGCTGTGGTTTGATTGATTTAAGGAATTCTAGTGAACTTAGGTTGATAATTAACAAATTGGGGATTAGAACAAAAATTGGATGAATGCTAGAGGTGCCCGAAATTGGCTCTAGCATGTGCTAAAAAAATTGATCACTAGAGGTGTCCGAAACTGGCTCTAGTATGTGTTAAAAAAAATTGATCGCTAGAGGTGCCCGAAACCGGCTCTAGTCGAATAAATTCACTTAAGAAAACTAAACACTATAGGTGCCCAAAACTGGCTCTAGTTAAAACATGTTAAAAAGAACCCAATAAAGTAATTTGAAAACCTATTGTTTGCATAGAATCCAAAAAATCAACTTGCACACAACTCTGCACACACTCACAAGCATTATAGTTTGATTCCGAGTAACTCCTAAGTTTTCTGAAAAATAAAAAGCCAATCATACTTTGTGCCCCGGTTCAGAGAATTGAAATCAAGTTCAAAGCTAAGTTTGTGAAAATTGAAGTCTTGGCGGTAATTATGAGTTTGCATTGCTTGAGGACAAGCAATAGTTCGAGTTTAGGGTGTGATAAGTGTTCAAAAGTACTATTTTTCTTACCCTTTTTACTCATATTATTGTTAGACTTAGACTCATATTAGTTGCACAATTAGACATTCATGCATTAATTCATGTTTCCTTCCATCGTTGAGCTTGAATACATAACTTGGTCGTTTTTGTGGGAAAGATGCTGCTTTGGTGTGTTTTGTGTGTATATGCGATCACTTGATCACTTGCCAAATGCAAGAAGCTAGAGCTAGCTAGTTGCGGGGCAATGCATGAAGGAGACGCCGAGCTAGTTGCCATGGCAATTGTCGACAAGAGCAAAGGTGATATGGTAGTCGAAATTGATGACTATACAAGCCCAAGATGAAGTGGAGCAAAGCCCAAACCCAAAGGAATTTGATTTCCATGCAGAGATTAAAGAAGAATTAAATTCCAAGAAGATAGGAGAAGTTCTAGTAGAATACAATTATAATAAAGAAATTATATT